>CM062816.1:309656902-310317675 GCA_031772625.1 Pinus tabuliformis | reverse complement strand
AAATGGCAGACTGGCAGAATACTTCAAAGCTTCGAGGGGAATCAGGTAAGGCTGCCCTTTGTCCCCCTTCCTGTATATTCTGATGGCAAACTCTCTCAGTAGAAATCTCACAGCTGAGAAGCTCAAGGGGACTCTTCCTGGAATCAAGGCCATAACTAGAACAACCCCAATCAATCATGCCTTGTTCGCCGATGAATCCATCCTTATGGGGGGGGCCTCCATTAAAATAGCAAGAGCCTCCAATCGAGTAATCCAAAGCTTCTACAGAGTCTCCGGAGTAATGGTCAACAAGAGGAAAAGTGCAGTGTATGGTTGGGCAGTAGACGAGAAAACTATTCTTAGGATTGCCCAAGCCTTGGGCTTCACCGGCTATGTCTCCTAGGAAAATTCAAGTACCTTGGCCTATCTTTAACCTTGGGTACCAGCAAGGCCCCTCATTGGATGGAAATTATCAGCAAAATTAAGGCTAAAATGACTTCTTGGGGTGGAAAGTGACTCACCACAATAGGGAAGCTCACTCTGGTCAAGTCAGTTCTCTCATCCCTTCCTATATACCAGTCCTCTTTCCTTTTAGCTCCAAAAATGATCACCGAACAGCTAGCAAAGCTACTTTGAAACTTTCTATGGCAAGGAGGAAAGGGGAACCAAAACATAATTCATATAGTAAACTGGGACATAGTGAAAAGGCCAATATCTGAAGGTGGACTACAGGTAAGAGATCCTAGGCTGGCCAATGTGGCAATGGGAGGCAAGATCCTCTAGAAAATATTCTCAAATCAAAGACACCCTATTAGTCAAGTTCTAATTAAAAAATATTTGCACAGACTCTCAATAAGGAATATGGAAGAAGGAGCCTCCCATAAAGGAACCAAGTTGTGGAAGCTATGCAGCCAAGGCTGGAATTTTTTCAAAGAACAGCTCTATAGAATACCAGGAAATGGGAAAAGAATTAGAATGTGGGATGACAAGATCATGGGCCTACAACCCCTAAATCTTGCACCGGAAATCACAGACCTGCACAACTGGTTCATTCAAAAAGGTATCCATAATCTTGCTGACATATGCACTTGGGATACAACAGGAAACTGGAGTAATTGGGCCCTCGAACGTCCCCCTGACTGGATGCTCCCTCAACTCCATCAATTACTTGCTAAACTCAATGGTTTGGCTCCTGTGCATCTCCAGTCAAAGGACAAGTGGGGCTGGGGGAAGATAGGAGCTTACTCAGCAAGGTTGGGTTTTGCATCTCTACAAGAACAACATCAACAAATCCACACTACAAAGCTTTGGCAGCATGTTTGGGACCCATTTGGACTCCCAAAAATCAACTTCTTTTGTTGGACTCTCATGCATAAAAGGACTCTCACTGGAGATAATTTAGAGAAAAGAGGAATCATTGGACCCTACAGATGCCCTCTCTGTTGCAAGGCTCAAGAAACGATCAAACACTTATTCATAGACTGTCCCTTCTCTCAAGAAGTCTGGTTTCAAGCAATGATGGGGCTCAACGCCCAAATCCCTCAGCAGACATCAGTTGTTAGTCTCTTTGCAACATGGAAAGAACGCTATCCACACACTCTGAAAATGAAATCTACATGGTCTAAAATCTGGAATGCAATCCAAAAATATATTTGCTGGGGAATCCGGTTGGCTAGGAATGAAGCCATATTTAACAACAGACTTCAATCCACCAACTCAGTGTCAGTCAAGGCCAAAAATCTGCTACTGGAAACTTTTGAAAACAGACCTTATAAGCATGACAACTCCCTTCTACCTAAAGAACTCAGCTAGCTAGGTGAATCCCTGAGAAGGGCCAGCATCAAAAAGAATATCTCCCTGCCTAGCCATAATCTAGAGTGGCGGCTTCGGAATTCTGAGGAGGACTTTAAAAAGTGGTGGAAAATCAGGGAAACTTCACAATATTCTTCGATGGAGCCTCCAAAGGAAACCCAGGGACATCAGGGCAGGAGGAATAATTTACTCCACAGATGGGCACAAAAAGGACAGGTTTAGTTGGGGTCTAGGATAGAGCACTAATAACCGGGCCGAGATTCTCGGACTGCTCAAAGCGTGTTAGCTGGCTCAGAGGAACAGAGTGGAAAATCTTCAAATTTTCTGTGACTCTGAAATCCTGATAAAATTCCTTAATACTGGTGACCAACTCAATAGCTCTGCTCTAAACAAGACCCTAGAAAGAATAAGAAAGATTACTCAAAATTTCACTTCCTGCTCATTCTACCATGTCCTGAGAACTCTTAACAAGGAAGATGACATAATGGCTAATAAAGGGTGTCTTCTAGCTCAAGGAATGTTGGCAAAGAACAAAGAAGAAGTTGAAATGCACCCAATTCCTTAACAGAATAGGTGAGCGGTACAAGGATAGGTTTGTCAAGGTAGTGGGCCTTAGTCCCAATGATTTTGTCCAATTCCGCTTTTAGGACAGAAGAATTATGAAGATTCAAGGTTTTGGCATAGGTAATCGGATCGTGGAATGGTTTATCCCCAAGTGGAGTAGACAAGTAAATGGTTTATTACATGGACAATCGAAGGTATGGTGATTAAACATGTCACAAAACAGAAGTCAAACAGAGAACGATTGCTTTTATGACACGGGGAATGGTAAGCGGTCTTATCACACCGCTTATGGAGGTTGGGCAGTATTCCTCATTTGGGCACGATGTGTCTGAGGGACTGACGCATGGCTAGGAAAAATTGACCTTTTCGCGTGCTTAAGAGGTGTTAAGGGTCAAACAGCGAGGGACGCAAAAAGCGTTGGATCTGGGCAGACGAAGATCTGACGGTTATCGCGCTCAGAACATAGTGGGGTGTTAATGAAGCGGGGAGCGGTTTGCGGTTTTCATTGCACTGCTTATGGATGTTGGGTGGTTTTTCTTAATAGGACGCGATGTACCTAAGGGCTCAACACGTGGTGGGACAAAACCACCCATATCGCGTGCTTCTGAGGTGTTAAGGGCTGGACAGTAAAGGACGCGAAAAGCGTCGGATCTTGGCGGGTGAAGATCTGACAGTCATCATGCAAGTATCATGGTGGGGAGTTAATGATGTGGGGAGCGGTAAGTGGATTTCATCACCCCGCTTTTGGCTTCTAGGCAGTGTTTTATGAATCGACGCAATGTACCTGAGGGCTCAACGCGTGGCGGGACAAAACCACCCATATCATGTGCTCCTGAGGAGTTAAGAGGCAGACAGTGAAGGACGCGAAAAGTGTCGGATTTGGATGGGGGAAGATCTACTGTTATCCCGCATTGAACAAGAGGGAAGTTAACCCTGATGTGGGGTCGAGATCAGAAGAATAACCTGGCTTATTGGAGGTGGGGCCAGGTTATTTAACAATGTAGTTTAAATTGGGTGGGCAAGTATAGGCTTGGGATTAATTTTCATCCAGGAATTATTGTAAGGTAGGAAATATTCAAATTACCAAAGGAAAGCAGAAATGTAAGAAAGGATTCTCAGAATCCATGAGAAAATCAAGGAACACTCAGCCATACCAAAAGAATCAAAAGTGACAGCTAAGCTCTGATACAAAAGCCAGAATATGAGGACTCTAAAAGCTAGAATCTCTCAAATGACTGTAATCGAGGTTGATTTTCCATGCCAAACCTCTCCTTATAAATAAAACTCTACTGTTTCTGTTTAAAAAAAAAAGATTACATAACTTTATGACTATTCCTTCATTCATATCTACTTCCTTTATATACAAAATAACTTAAATTGTGATTTTTCATGTGATATTATATTACAAATTTTCAAGTTACTACGATTTATATCATCATGAAGTGTACATTAAAATATTGTAAATTCTTAAAGTTAAAAATTATTAAAACAATCTAAAGAGAAATTTTGAGGAAATAGTGCTTGTGAAAGGAAAAATAGTTGCAGATGCAATGAATGAGTTATTCAATTGGCAAAACAAATAGAGGTCTTTCAACTCAAAATGATAGTGTTGAACATGTGACAGCAGAAGCAAATGGAAACAAGTGCAATAGTGCTCGAAGAGATTCAAAGCCTTAAATATAATACAACTCGACAAACGGATATGATAGGGGCACTTCGCCAATAGATTGTGGATCTACAAGAGCAAATTCAACTTTTGAACACAAGTTTAAACAAATCAAGCTCTAGAAATTGGATGGAGGTGCATCAGTTTCCAAATCTTAATCAGATGCCAAGGGAAGAGGGTGAGGGTTCCAAATGAAATATGTATTGTTGTAAATTTTCTTTGTTATTAGGAACTTATTGTTAGATATATCCATATCAGAATGTAACGAATTTTTTGAAACTCGGTAGTCCATTAAAAATCATAGAAGCCTATAGTAAATATAATAATAAGAGGCAAGTTGAGCAACCAACAATGTATCCTCTAAGTGTTCATTGTGACCAGACACAGATTTAATGCAATATAAATACTCATTTTTGTACTCAATTTTTGGGTAGAGATCCATATTTATTAAGACTTAGAATTCATTCCCCATGAATGGGCATTGAGGGGACTAGGTCTTAGTAAACAAAGGGGTAGTGATTTATTAAAATCCTAGAGAAAATCATCCTTGAAACATGCTCAAGAGCAAGCCAAAATCAAGGTCAATCCATGCAAGCAAAGATTAATCTCCAAGGTCCTTAAAGAGTGTAATTCCCCTAAGATCATTCCTAAAAATAAATCATGCTTGCTAATATGTAAGGCTTAGAAGGGAGGGCCAAAAAGGCATCCCTCAAAAGGCTAGTGGAAGTGGTTCGAACAAAGTTTATTTGTTCAAGAGAAAACAGGGACTTAATTCTCCAATAAATGTAGATCTAAAAATAAATTGTTTCTAGGATAATACTTCATAGGGCTAGACTCTACAAGATTATTTAGGTAGTTGATGATAAATTTATCTACAAATATTGTACTTAACAGTTGTTTTGTTTTCCACTCAAGTTTACAACAAAGAATTGGACTTTTTGATGGCCCTCATTAACCTCTAAAACCCTTATGATGGAAGGTAGATGTTCTGGAACAATTTGATTTCCAACTATTGTTTTTTATTTGACGACATCATTATAGGAGGGGACCTAAATGTTACACTCAATAGGGGTGAGATATGGTATTATTTGATGCAAGTGGAAAGACTAGCAATTTTTTTATGAATAAAATGGAGTTGGTAACATTGTTGGGTGTTGAACCATCCAATTGTTACCTACTCGGTGTAATAATAGAGGTGGGGTGGATGGGGATTCAAAAACCATTGCTAGGTGTTATAACTACTGAAAGGGGGGGGGATGAATCAATATTTCATGCCCAATATAACCTTTAACTATTTATGCCTTTCATTTTCAGAAGTTACCTTGAACTGTTAGAATCATTTAGAAAACATGAACAATTTTTAACTTAAGAGCAACAGCTAAACCAAGTAACCCATAAAGATACAACACATCATCATCACATAGGGACACAATATATTTTAGGTGGGCACCTAATGTGGGAGAAAACCACCGGTGTCATTGTTTGCTTCATCTTCTTTATTATTATCAAAGAAAATCTTTACATTTTGCATTGGTGCAAGATTTTTCCAAGTCGTAGGTTCCTACAAGTTGAAGGATCCTACCTTCATTGAGGTGTCTAGATACTAATAGAATCAAGCAACCATTCCCTCTAACTTCTTGTGATCCACTTTTCAAAATTTTCAAACTGGGCCCACCTGCAAATAACACTAAATTGATAGGCTACCTTTTGGATCCACAAAATACAAAGAGATTTTTGCACCCAAAATCTTGATTAAAACACAATATCCAAACCTTCTTTTCTCAAGTTGAATCAATAAAATACCATCATAACACCAAAAAGTATGAATAATGTTCACAATCAAAAAATTCATCAACTAGTTTCAATCACTAGATAAGCAAGACAACAACAAATAATTCAACTTGAATTAACTGAACCAACTAAGTCAAACTAACTTAGTTAACTCGTACAATTTTTCATGTGATGTGGAATTAAATCAAGAAGTTGATATCAATGTATTCCTTCAATCTATTATCCTCCATGGCTACTTCCATCCAGTCCTTCCAAGCAATGTAATTTGAACTACCCTAAGGGGCATACTCGAGCATCAGACCATAGAATTCCATCCTAATCCCACTACTAGCTCTAAAGAATAAATCTCCAAAACTCGTTCCTCCTGTAAAGACAAACTCGTATTATTCTCTTATATTGTGATTTAAGCTCTGATAACGTGTAGAAATTCCTTATAGATTCAAACTACTAATTGTAATTTACTAAAAAAATAGACTTGAATCTACTCTACCAACTACGGAAATAATTAAAAGATTGTGAAATCACGAAGCATACAATAGAAATAATTCAATCAACACATTACACAATCATTTCTAGGGGAAAGCCACAATTTAAAACCCCTCCTATCTATATATTGCATTAGTCATAAAAATATGAGAAGATTACAATGTTTTTCTCAAGCCCGAGCAACATATGCACTATCTCTATCTATCTCATTACTTCCTAGAATAGCCTTGGCCAACACTTAACCATTTTTCTGCTTGCCCAAGTCCCTATTTCCTTGCGTTGTTTCCTTGGGAATTATCCCATATTAATTAGGGCAATTCCTCATCCATAACTGCACAATCCATCATAGGCCTTCCTCTGACTGCATGCACCACCTGTACAATTTGGTTGATTATACAACTGATAGTACATTGCCCTTGAACTCCAATCTCAAGTGGATAAATCACAAATCACACATGCATGAGTTATTTATGGTTGATTTATTAGTAAACTAGTTGATCATTGAGTACACACCCCACTACTAGACCTCCCACTAGTTACTCCAACAAGTGAAACTAATTTAACTGACTTTAACTAAGTTTTACTGAATTAATTAATTACAACTCAAAATAAAATCAACCTGGGATCCTATAAAGTATGAACCACTCTACATGACTCAATTTAGACCCTCAACTCGAATTAATTGAGCCAACTAAGTCAAACTAACTTAGTTAACTCATACAAGTTCTCATGTGATGTGGAATTACAAGTTTCTCCTAATTTAATTCAAGGGAAAATTAAATTAGAATATTTCTTGGTGCCTTCTTTGCTCAACCTGAAGCAATCAAATGCCATCATAACACCAAAAATTATGAATAATGTTCACAATCAGAAAGATTCATCAACTAGTTTCAATCATTAGATAAGAAAGATAACAACAACGTGTAAATATTTGAAGCAATGTTTAACTTCTTCTCTCCTTTGTATTGTGCACCATATTCCCTGCATACAATCCTTGTCATTCAAATAACTCTATCACAACAAGAATACTATAGGAATAGGAATAGAACTGTAATCACAGGAAGAATAGTGATGTAACCAAAACTAGTCAACACTTTTCCTTAATCATTCCACCATATAAGAAAATTAAATTATAACCAATATTATCCAAACAATATGTATCATAGCAACCTATGTTTCATTAGTAGATCATCATATAGACCATCCCTTACATATTTACAAGCATGCATACAATTTAAGGAGGATCAAAACAAAATACTTATAATCTTTGTGAAATCGATGAGATCTCTCTCCATAGTATGCTTCGTATTATAATATTACTAGTGCACAAACTAGGTCTACAAGCAATGAGTAGTCACTGTAGAAATACATAACAAGTGAGAACATAAATGGCCCATCTGACTATCCATGTAAGAGGATTTTCTAGCATCGATTTCTACCTAATTAGAAGACAAGCTAAAACACCTGCAAAATGATTCTTCATGATAATATTCAACATCGAGACAGATATATAGTCATAGTGCACAAGGATCGGCACACTTCCGGAGCTTATGTGATTCAAATACGTAGCGTATAAGATTAATTTTTGGATTAATAATACAGTGTGCATTGTTCTTTAATGGATTGGAGCATATCTAGACAAAAACTACTTCAATGCTCAAATTCATTTCTCATCTATGCTTTGAACAGATCATGTAAAGTACTAACACATGTATGAAATTTATCTAAATTAACTCATTTAGTGCACTATAGCAATATGTAAGAGAATACCCCCGTCGTATAGCGGATTAAACCCACCACATAAGAGAAGATTTAAATTAATTTCGTCCCAATCCTTGAGTGAAAATCTTTGCAAAGGCACATTGCAAATAAACTAGTGAAAAATATTGTGTGCACAATATTATTCAACATCGAGATAGAGTTAAACTATGGAGATCCAAATCCAACAATATTGTGTGAACAACATTGAAATAGAGTTAATCAACACAGAACCAAATACAAAAATCTTGTATGCACAATATTATTCAACATTGAGATAGAGTTAATACATCAGCGCGGATCCAAATACACATTTCAATGCAGAACTAGTTGTAATGACCCTGCAAAAATTGCATAATCCTAGATCAAAGATGCATACATGGCCTGCACATAACACACTTATGTGCATAAAAACTTTACCACAAACAAAATATATCTAAAACCACTCGCTCAATCTGTGCCAAACCATAGAAACAAAGAAAGAAAATTGATCTTAGAAGTGAGTTCTCCATGCCTCTAGAATGTTGGATATATAGATTTGGAGAACAAGTGAAACCATGGGCTCAAATAGTTGAAATATCAATGGTATTTGACCATGTCCCAAATATAAATATTTTATTTGTTCCAAGGTTACATCAAATTTGACTTCATGAATTTATTTTTTGATTTTATTGTGACTTCAACAGTCGAATTCCCAACTGAATCTTCATCCTTCAATAAAATATTCTTTGTGGAATAGAATAGGTCTTAAGGTAACTGATGATAACCTCCATCATAAAGTATGCAAGTGGATTGGACCATTTTAAAAAAATTGTTTATGAAAACAGATTGGTCCACAATGGCCTGTAATCTCCAATCAGTATTAACCAAAACAAAGATGATAACATTAACCATAGAGATATTAATGCCATACACCATAGAGTAATGTCACACACCATAGAGATCTGAACATGTCTTCTCCTGTGAAATCATCTTGGTTTCCATAAAGGAAAACATAGATCCATAATGCCAACAATCTCCCCCTTTGGACTTGATGGAAACCTCTTATAGAATATCAAAACATCAAGTCCACCTCTCCACATTTGACATCAAGGGAAAAGAGAAGAGGCAAGTTGAAATAAATACTCCCCATGTCAATTCAGACCAATTAGCGCTAATTATGAACATTCCACATTATCATGTCATAAGGACAACAACAAATATGTCAATATCGCGGACGACAGTAAGTATGCAAGGATCAACAATGAACCTTCATAAAGAAGTAGATGCTCAAAAGACACCATGAACAAGTTGTAATGAACCAAGAGGAAATAAGTAGAATCCATGTGCTAAGAAGGAGCCATAATGCCAACAATGCACTAATTGGAAGCATAAGGGTTGCTCCCCCTAAACCTGTGCTAACTAAACCTAATCACAATAGCATTAATCATCAATTTATAGGTACACATGTAGAGCCCCCCTTAAGAGCATGCACCTATTGTAACAAGGAAAGGGAAGCGACATAGATCATCCCTAACCATTGTCGAAGATATTCAAATGAAGCACAAGGAAGAGGTTTTGTAAAAAGATCTGCAACATTTTTCTTTTAAAGGAATATATTCAAACTTTATTTTTTGTTCTAAGACTTACTCTCTAAGAAAGTGGTATTTGATTGGAATATGTTTAGTTTTGGAATGCATGACAGGGTTTTTAGAGATACTAATGGCACTTTTGTTATCACAAATAATAGGCAAAGGTTGAGGACAAGTGACTTTGTTATCTTGTAGTGTTTGAATCATCCAGAACAGTTGAGTACAACAAGTTGTAGTTGCAACATATTCTGCTTCAGCAGTTGATAAGGCTATGGAACTTTATTTCTCACTAAACCAAGAGAATTAACGTGGTCCCAAGAAGAAGGCTCCCCCACTAGTATTTTTATGATCATCAATGCTACCTTCCCAGTCTGCATCAGTATAAGATTGAAGTGCAAAATTTATGTTCTTAGGATACCATAGTCCAATATCTTGAGTGCCATGTAAATATTTGAATATCCTCTTGATAGATTTGAGATGTGTTTCTTTAGGGTTTTCTTGGAATCATCTGACTATACCAAATCTATGCATAATATATGGTTGTGTACCTATAAGATAAAATAAGTTTCCAATCATATACCTGTATTCAGATTAATTAATAGTTGGAGATTTATCATCTTGGCTGAGACTACATCATGTTACCATCAGTGTGCATATAAGTTTAAAATATTTTAATCCATATTTCTTCATTATTTTCTTGAGATATTTAGTTTGATAAAGGAAAATACCATCCTTAGTTTTATGTACCTGTAAACCAAGAAAGAGTGTTGGCTCACCAAGTAGAGACATTTCAAATTCTTGTTGCATGGTGGAAGCAAACCCCTCACTCATCACATCAACATTGCTCCAAAATATAATGTCAACAACATAAACCACTACTACCAAGAGTTTTTATTTATGTATTTTGATATATAGATTACTATCTATAGAACCTTTCTTGAACCCCTATTGTTGAATATACCTGTCAAGACGATAATACTAATCTCAAGGAGCTTGTTTAAACCCATATAAAGCCTTCTTAAGTTTGCAAACAAGATTCTTATCATTACCAATTATTAAGCCTTCAAGTTGTTCAATATAGACTTCTTCTTCTAGATCCCCATTTAAAAATGTTGATTTAACATCCATTTCATATATTTTGAAATTTTGAAAGATGGAAAATGCTATGAACATTCTAATAGCTTCAAGTCAGGCTAAAGGTGAAAACTTTTCATCAAAGTTTATTCCTTCTTGCTGAGCATAACCTTTTCAAACAAGCCTTTCTTTGTTTCTGACTACTTCTCCATTTTTATTTAGTTTATTTTTAAACACCCATTTGGTCCCAATTACATTTTTATTATGAGGCCTTGGAACTAGTTCCCATGTATGATTATTTCTATTTGGTTAATTTTTTCATTCATTTCCTTAGTCCAGCATTCATCTATGCTTGTTTGATTCACATTTCGAGGATCAACAGTGGAAAATAATGCTAAGTGACTAGACGATCCAACAAATGTTCTTCTAATTTGTATTCCAACCTCTTTATCACCTAGAATTTGAAATTCAGGATGATTTTTCTGCACATACTTGGATGGAGTCTTTTCTAGCACACTTACAATTTAATTATTTGTTCCTGATGATTCTACTTCTTCTTTACCTACAATTACTTGGATCTTAGTCAGAAATTGTTCATCATATGATTTTATCTCTCTTTTAGGACATGCAGAAGCTTTATCAACCACTACATCTACACATTCAACAATATTTTGAAGCCTATTATTATAGCATTTGTATCATTTAATTTTGGAGGAATAACCAAGAAGAATTCCTTCATCAGCTCTGGGTGTATAAATTCCTTGTATATTCAAACTGCTAATTGTAATTTACTAAACAATAGACTTGGATCTACTCTACCAACTGCAGAAATAATTAAACGATCATGATCGTGAAATCGCAAAGAATACAAGAAAAAGAATTCATTCAACACATTACACAATGATTTCCTAGTGAAATCCAAAACTAAAAACCCCTCCTATATGTATCTTGCATTATTCAGACAATATGAGAAGATTACAATGCTTTGTTCAAGCCTGAGTAACCCCTGGACTATCACAATTTTTCTCACTACTTCCTAGACAAGCCTTGGCCAATACTTAACCAATTTTATTCTTGCCTATGTCCCTATTTCCTTATGTTGTTTCCTTGGGAATTAGCCCCTATTAATTAGGAAAATTCCTCACCCATAATTGTGCAAGCCATCATAGACCTTCCTCTGACTGCATGCACCACCTGTATAATTTGGATGATTCTACAACTGATAGTACATTTCCCTTGAACTCCAATCTCAACTGGGTAACCCGTAGATCACACATGCATGAGTTATTTATGTTTGATTTATCAATTAACTGGTTGAACATTGAAGCTTCTCTCCACTGCTAGACCTCCTACTAGTTCCTCCAAAAGTTGGAACTAGTTTACCTGACTTTAACTCATTTAAACTAAATTAATTAATTGCAACTCAAAATAAACTCAACTAGGGCTCCTATAAAGTAGGAGCCACCCTACATGACTCAAGTTAGACCCTCAACTAGAATTAATTCAACCAACTAAGTAAAACTAACTTAGTCAACTCGAATTAAATGAGACAACTAAGTCAAACTAACTTAGTTAACTCGTACAAGTTGTCATGTGATGTGTAATTACAATTTTCTTCTAATTTAATTCAAGGGAAAATTAAATTAGAATATTTCTTGGTGCCATTTTCAACAATCCCTCTCAGTGAGAAAGGGATTATCAGATACCCCAATCCTGGCTCTATGGAACTTGAATTTGCCTCTTGATAATTCCTTAGTCAAGATATCTATTTCTTGTTCTTCTATAGGAATGTACTCTAGCAACATGATATGCCTCTGCACACAATCTCATATATGGTGGTACTGGATGTCAATATGCTTGGAGCGATCATGAAAAAATGGCTTCTCGGAGAGTTTGATACAACTCTAATTGTCACAGTAAATCATTGTAAGATCCATCTATTGACCAAATAACCCAACATGGATCTTCCTCATCCAGATATCCTCACAAGTTTCTTGACTAGCAACCATGTACTTTGCTTCTGCTGAATTGAGTGCAGTTGATCTCTGCTTCCTGCTATACTACGAAATTGTTTCTGACCCGATGCTTAAGATTCCCCCTCATGTGCTCTTCCTGTCTGATGGACTCCCCACCCAATCTGCATTTGTGAGGCCTCGAAGCTTCACTCCCTATGTCTATTTATACCAAAGACCAAACTAGGTGGTGCCTCTGAGGTATCCCAACACATGTTTGATTGTCTTCCAATAGATTTTGGTTGGCTTAACCATTGCTTTACTAATTTGGTTAATTGCAAAACACATGTCCGGTCTTGTGTTTACCAAGTACATAAGTGAACCCACAAGTTGCCTGTAAATGGTAACCTCCACTAATTTGCCTGAAGTATCATATTTATTCCTCTAATTCCCTATAAGAGGAGTCTCCATGGGTTTGTTTCTCTCCATGTGAAAATACTTAAGTATATTGTTGACATACTTTCCCTGAGAGACAAATAGTTCCCCATCTCCTTGCCAAATTTCCAAACCAAGGAAATAATGCATGAACCCCATGTCTTTCATCTCGAATTCTCTTGCTAGATCCTCTTTGCAATATTTTATCAACTTCCCATCACCTATTAGAATTAAATCATCGACATATATTACTATAATCAATAATTTACCTTCAACCACAATATGGTAAAGGTTTGCATCAACTTCACTTTTGGTGAAGCCCAACTGGGTGAAATAGTTTTTGATCTTGTTGTACCAAGCATGGGGTTCTTGTTTCAATTCATACAGCGCTCATTTGAGTCTACACAGATGCGACTCTCAATTGAATGTCTCAAATTGTTCTAGTTTCTCTATGTACACCCACTACAACAAAACAGGCAATTTGCACCAGATTTAGCGCCAGATTTTAGTGTATTTTTTTCCAATTAGGATGAGCATCTTGGCGCTAAATCTGAATCTATTGTACAAGTTTTAAAGCATCCTTTTTGTGACATTTTTGCATCTTTTTTTACACCAAATTTTGCATCATTTTTTGCATCATATTTTACGGCTAATTTTGCACCACTTTCTACATCTAGTTTTGCACCTTGTTTTACTACAACTTTTTCTTCCAATTTTGCACCAAGATTTACATTTAGTTTTACAACAGGTTTTGCTTCTAGTTTTGCACCAATTTTTGCATATGCTTTTGTGTCATTTTTTGCTTCCAATTTTTTTCCATTATTTGCTTTTAGTTTTCCACAATTGTTTTCATTGGGCTTTACACCATATTTTTCATTCGATTTAGCACCATTTTTTGCATCTAGTTTGTGCCAATTTTTGCATCTAGTCTTACACCAATTTTTTCTTCTAATTTTGTACATTTTTTTCATCCAATTTTGCACCATATATTGAATATGATTTAGCACCAAATTTCGCATCCATTTTTGTGCCCATTTTTACATCTTGTTTTCACCACTTTTTACATCCACTTTTGCATTTGATTTGTCTCCATTTTTTGCACCATATTTTGCATCATTTGTTGCATCCAATTTTTCATCGTTTTTAACACCATTTCTCACATCCAATTTTGCATCCTTTTGAGCATCCAAATTTTCATCTAGATTTGCATCCTATGTTGAGCCATGTGTTGCATCCACCTTTGCATCCCATTTTGTGTCTAATGTTATGTTCAATTTTGAGACATTTTTTACATCTACTTTTGCATTTGTTTTTGCACCAAGTTTTGCATCGCTTTTTGTGCCTCATTTTGCATCCAACATTGCATCTCAATTTGCATCCAATTTTGAGCCATTTTTATGCCCAATTTTGCACCATTTTCTGTGTCTACTTATGTATCCAATTTTCCACCTTTTTTTACATGCATTTTTTAATCATTTTTGTTGTTTAATTTTGCATCATTTTCACCATCGAAATTTGCATTCTTTTTTCTACCTCATTTTGTGTCCACATTAGCATCTCATTTTGTGCCTAAGTTTGAGTCTAAATTTTCATCTAGTTATGCATTATTTTTGGCATCCAATATGGCGTCATTGGTTTCACCCTTTTCTTATCCCCATTTTGCATTTTTTTTGTGTCTTTTCTTACATCCATTTTTGCGCCCAATTTTTCATCCAAATTTTACACCATTCATTGCATACTCATTTGGAATCTAAATTTGCATTCTTTTTTTTTAGCACCCAACTTGGCATCCTCTTTTGCATCCAATTTTACATCTAGTTGTTTGTCCTTTTTTGTATCTAGTTTGGTGTCCATTTTTGTGTCCTTGTTTGCACCCAATTTGGTATCCTTTTGTATGCCATGTTTGGTTCCCTTCTTTGTGTCTAGTGTTACATCCTTTTTTACTTCTAGTTTAAAACTTTTTTTTTTCCCTTGTTTGCATCTTGTTTTGACACCTAGTTTAACATCCAATTCTACTCCCAATTTTTCATCCATGGTTACACCACATTTACTTCCACATCCATCTAAAAATAAGAATTTCCAAGATCATCAATATATCACTAGCTAGCACCACCAAGATGATCCTCATGATCATTAACATGATCATCATCCTAACCATCATGATCAATTTCATCCACATCATCATCACCAATGTTATAACCATCATCATCATCACCAATGCTATCACCATCCTCATCATCATCATCTCTTATATTTAATGTATGTTTAGCATAGTCTAGATCATCATCTCCGAGGTCATTACCTATAACATTCTTGAAGAAAAAAAATCAATATTACATGTTAGTATTAATTCCATAGCACAATGCATATTTTGGTTATAATGCTAATCATAAAATGAGGTAGGATACAATAGCATATAATATTACTAAAAAATAAAATGAAAATTTGGTTTAAGATATATTGGAGATTGAGTTAATATTATGCTTGTAATTCACATTAAGTAGAAGAAGAAATTTTAACGCATATGAAGTAGATACCCAATTGTTCTTCATATTCTATTGTGAAAGTTTCTTATGAATACCCAGTGTTTCATGGAAAGACAAAGCATATAAAGAACAAGTATCACTACATTTGGAAGCTAGTACAAGCTAGTGATCCTCCCTGGTTTATTTGTAGGGATCAATATCTCACAAACATTCACCAACTCTGTTGTGTCCATTTTATCACTAGCCTGTCAAGTAGAAATCCATATATAAGTTCACAAACAACATGAAGTGCTTCTGAGAAAAAACAAACATGGGTTGCACCCATCTATATAACATTTCAGGAAGAGTTATCTTTGCAAAGTTCAAAGAATTAGAGAAAGCGATGGCCTAACTAAACAACAACTATACAGTAAAAAGGAAACTACCACTACAACTGGATAATTTTCCACAAAATTTAATGTCAGGAATCAATAAAAACAATCATAACACCAAAACAATTAGTATCGATCTCATAACACCAAAACCAAAACATTTATTTTATTAGAAATTTAATTTTCCCCACTTTATTTTAGTGATGTATATTTCATCTAACTAAATTATCAAAAAGAGCTTGGTGTTTCCAATTTTTGTTTTATTTTATGAAATTCTTATCCTTAAATCAATCACCTAAATCAACATAACAAGGCATCTGCACTGAAATTACAACCAATAGAATTGGGCATTAGCCAACACCCAATTATCAGAATGGTCACAAACCTGTTTGGAGTATCTGGCAGGTTATCAAATTAGTCACCTCACACTTCCTGTGGAAAAAACGATGTATGAGGACGTTTGAACAAATACTCAAAGATATCACTAAAATAAACAAGTTTTCAAATCTAGATGCTATAGTGATTCAATTATGAGCTCTATGTGTTTCTCAGGAAAATATTTTGACCTCCCAACAGATGCTCATCCCAACTTGCCTCGGTAGGCAGGGGAAAGGGGAAAAACTATTAATGATGGCTATCATTCTATGTACTCTTTGGTGGCTACAAAACCCCAATAAATAGAAGTAAGCATTACTTAATAGAAGTAAACATTATTTAATATGAAACATGCTATGTTGAATGGTTGACATCCACATAGTGGAAATATTTCACTGAGTAATATTGGACTCTGTCGAAATTTGAAACTAATTTTACCTGCGTAGGGTGACTGTGAGTAGTTGCATTAGGCTTAGGAGTATAAGGACGGTCCCTTCGACTCAAGTCCAAACCTCCTCGATGAAAAACTACAGGTATACCGATTACCCTGAATAAAAAAAGTAATATTTTAATCATGGGTTGTCTTAGATTACATATGACAATGAATGGGCAAGTTGAAACTATGAAAGACTAATGGTTCCACCCTACCATGATTTTACCAATTTCCCATCATTCTATGTACTCTTTAGAAAAGTTATTTCTTAGAAAACATTGTCCTTGTAAAATCATTATAAAAACACACAAGCCAGAGGCAAACATCATCTACTATGCAACAATTTAATGATTGTTTCTTGAAACTGAACAAAAATTTTAATGGGCAGTGTCGAAGAATGTATAGATGATTGTCTCCAACCCACCCATATTTGTTTTTGAAACTATGGAATGACCATCATTGCATATATTAACGGGCTAATTCTTAATTATAATTCAACGAAATGCAACATATATTATTGGTGATACCCACACAACAATTCATGGTAAAGGAAGTTGTGATATCGAGGGAGTCTTCAAATCATCACTAGAGATTGCCTTATGCAATCTACAACATTCACATTACACTCAACAAAATTCATAATAGCAATTCTCAACATCAATGCCAATGCCAACGCTCAACACCAATGCCAACACTAACCAATAATCACAGTTAAATGTAGGGATGTGTAAACAAAAGTAAACGTAGGTTCAATTACAATACCACCATGGCCTTTCAAGCTGTAACTAAGTGATGAAATGTTTTCTGCAACCTTGTTGCAACATGAAAAATGTGTATCAACTGAAGGAGGGCCTCAACTAATGTGTATAGTGTGTAAAATGACTGCAAAAACATTATATTCAAGCAACAAAAGGAGAATTTGTTAAGGTCAATGTGGATGAATTTCAATTTTCCACAACGCAAATGGTTCTACCAAGGTAAGGAATGGCAGAGGGACATGTTAGACTAATGGAAAAGGAGTTATAGAGGAAAAAGGATGCTAAATTTGAGACCTGCAGATCTGCACTCTGGTACCATGTCAATTCAGGTATATGGTAACTGCAAAATATTGAAATTTTCTATTAAGAAGTACATTAATATATACACATAGGAGAGAGATCCTTGGGATTCACATTCAAAGGTATATTCATTTTCTTATTTTGTATTTACATATTTACACAATATTTTCCCAATCCCGGAGGATTAGGTGTCAACAATATATTAAGAACTGAAATCAAAACATAGCAACACATCATAGTATAAATTAAACCCCTAATATGTGTGCACATTTGTTTCATCAAAACCATGACCCAAGGTAACAGGGTGATGTTCCATCTTAATCATGTATATAATGTGGGAAGGGTGCTATAATGCCATGTGTTATATCATATGATTAATGTCCAACAACTATATGAGATCAAAACGAGTCATATAGTATGAGTAAGCTAGAAAACCATATATGCCTAACATAAATAAACTAAGGTGTTTTGTTTAAACATCAAAAATTCAAATGGAGAATCACCTTTCTTCGAAAAAGAGGAGATGTATAGCCTGTAGCATGAAGAAAAAGGAAAACTTGTTAGAAACAGGTGTTGAGGACCATTAAATGTGTAGGGGAGTAGTTAAAGACAAGAAATAAGCATTTCCCAACTCAAGGGTGATTATTGTCTACTATATTACAAAATATATTTTTTTGTACATAAATTGAGATACATGAAAATTGTGTGTAATCCGCATGCATAAGATGGTTTTGAAAGTAGTAATTTCATGAAGCCATAAGATTGTAAGGTAATTGGCATCATCATAATCATTGTCATCATCTTCATTATCATCATAAACACTGCCATCATTGTTATCGTTATTGTCATCATTAACATTATCAACATAATGATCATTCATGTCATCACCATCACCTTCATCATTTTCATTTTCATGATTATCGACATTGTCATCAAATGTTCATAATTATCGGTGTTGTAAGAAATATCATCAACCCAAAAAATGTGATGAGTGTTAGAAAATGGTTGTTTAGGACACATGTGATATATGAATGAGAAATAAAAACTCTGTAGATGATCATCATCATCATCACCACCATTATCATCATCATTATCATTGTCATCATCCCCATCATCATCATTAATGTAATTTCTATCATCATTGTTGTCATCGTCGTCATGGACATCATCATCATTGTCATTGTCATCATCATTCATGCCATTATTGTTGTTGATGATGACCTAGATGACAATGATAATAATGATGATCATATGATGGTGACTTTGATGATAATGATTATGATTATGACAATGACAACATTTAAAAATTGGGAAGATTTTCCATGGTCATTAGCTTGTCATCATCATAATCATTGTCGTCGGAATCATCATCATTGTAATTGTCATTGTAACCATAATTATCTTTATCATCATAATCACCATTCATGTCATCATCATCATCATCTTCATTATCGTCTTCATCATGATTATTAGCATTGTCATCAGTTGTTCATAAATGTCAATGTCATAAGAAATATCATCAATGCAAAAACAAATTACAAGTGTTGGAAAATGGATGCAAAAGCAGACGCAAAAATGGGTGCAAAAATAGACGTAAAATAGGCTACAAAAGTGGATTCAAAAATAGATGCAATAGTCAATACAAAATTGGACACAAAATATGATGCAAACGTGGATGCAAAAGTGGAAGAAAAAATGGGTGCAATAGTAGGTGAAAAACTTGGCGCAAATTGTGGTGAAACAAAAGTGGATGCAACAATGGACGCAAAAAAGAACACAAACTTGGATGCAAAAAGGAGGAAAACTTGGATGCAAAATAAGATGCAAAAAATTATGTAAACATGGACACAAACATGGGTGCAACAATGGACACAAAATTAGATGCAAAAGTGGATGCAATAGAAGTAGGTGCAAAAGTAGATGTAAAATTAGATGCAAAACCTTATGCAAAACCTAATGTAAAAGTGGATGAAAAAGGGGATGCAAAAACATACACAATATTTGATGCAAACTTGGACACAAAATAAGATGCAAAAGTATAACCAAATGTGGCTACAATGGTAGGCGCAAAACATGGCACAAATTGTGGCGCAACAAAACTGGATGCAAAATTAGATGTAATAGTAGACAAGAAAAAGATTTAAACTTGGATGCAAAACAAGATGCAAAAAAGGAATCAAAAGTGGATGCAAACATGGGTGTAATTGTGGACAAAAAATTGGACGAAAAAATGGATGCAATGAAAGTAGATACAAAACAAGACGCAAAACTTGATGCATAAACCTGACACAAAAGTGGATGCAAAAAAAGATGCAATATTTGATGCAAATTTGGATGTAAAAGAGGATGGAAATGTGGATGAAAAAGTGGAAGCAAATGTGGGTACAACAGTAGGTGAAAAACATGGCACAAATTGTGGCACAACAAAAGTGGATGTAAAAGTGGATGCAATGATCGAAGAAAAAAAGGAAGCAAAACAAGATGCAAAACAAGATGCCAAAAGGATGCAAAAGTGGATGTAAACATAGGTGCAATAGTGGATGCAAAATTGGATGCAAAATTGGATGCAACAGAAGTTGATGCAAAAGTAGATGCAAAATGAGATGCAAAACCTGATGCAAAACCTGACGCAAAATTAGACACAAAAAAGGATTCAAAAATAGATGCAAAAGTAAATGCAAACTTAGATGCAAATGAGGACGCAAACATGGATGCAAAATTAGAAGCAAAAGTGGGTGAAAATGTAGACACTAAACTAGGCACAAATTTTGGCACAACAAAAGTGGATGCAATAGTGGACACAATAATGGATGCAATAGAGGATGCAACTGTGGATGAAAAATAAGATGCAAACGTGGATGAAAAAAAAGTAGATGCAAAACTAGGCACAAACCTTGATGTAAAACTTGGCGCAAAGGGGGATGCGAAAAATGATGCAAAAGAGGATGAAAAAAATTATTCAAAAGTTGATGCAAGTGTACTAGGTGCCAAAAATTGGATGCGACAGAGGATGAAAAAGTACGGGAAACAAAATTAGGTGCCAAACTTGACGCAAAACCTGGCACAAAACTTTGTGCAAAGGATGGAGCAAAACTTGGTGTAAAACATGGTGAAAAACCTCATGAAAATCCTGGTGCAACACTTGGTGCTAAACTTGGTGCAAGGCTTAGTGTAAAAAATAGTACAAATTTTGCATCACATTTTGCACCATATTTGATAAATGGATGCAAATAACACCAAAAATGGGCTCTAGACAAAAAAACGGAAGCAAAAAGGGATGTTAATCACAAGGTTTTGTTGTAGTGGCCTCTTCCTCAATCACTACATTGAGGAAGGTTGTCTTCACATCCATCTAATGTATCTTCCATGCCATCTGTGTTGAAAGTGCTAGAATTAATATGATTGAAGAGTACCTTTGTACTGGAGCAAAGGTTTCCTCGTAATAAATTCCCTCCACCTAAGAGAACCCCTTGGCCAAAATTTGGCCTTGTGTTTCTCGACACTCCCATATGATGATTGCTTCACCTTGTAGATCCACCTAGAACCTACCACTCACTTGTCCTCTTGCCTTGGGATAACTTCCTAAGCATTGTTCCTAATAATGGAATCATATTCCTCTATAATGGAATCAACCCATATTGGTTGTTGTACTTCTTCCTCAAATGAGGATGGCTCAATATCTACACTCTCGCTCATTAGAGCCATGTAGCCAGTGTACCAATTTGGTGACCTCCTCTGCCTGCATTTTGATGTGGGTTCTCCCACATTCTCTCTAGCATCATGCATCAATCTATCAGCTTCTCTGGTGCACTTCCTTCCATCTCTAGATGTATTTGCATGAGTGGGTGTTTCCACCCTTTACTCCTCTATTTGTGGATGCTCCACAACATCCCGAGGTTCTTACTTTGGAGCTAAAATCTCCTCATCTGCATGCAACTGAAGGTCCCTCTCAAGGGAACATCTCATGGCCTTCTCTTCACCGAATTTCACATCTCTACAAACAAATGTCATCCTATGAGATGGAAGGTACACCCGATAGTTGTGAGGTGTATCAATGTACCCCATAAATCTACCCAACTCTATTGTTGGTTCTATATTTTTCCCTGCATCCTTGGAAACATGATAGTAAACTGATGAACCAAAGATTCTGAAGTGTGCCACATCTGGCCTCTTACCTGAAAAAGCTTATTTTGGTGTACTCATCTCGAGAATTCGATGGGGACTCCTATTCTGCACATATACCATTTGTTGCATGCTTCAAACCACAAGTATAATGGTAGACCCTGATCATGCAACATCGCCCCTACAACTCCCACAATACTTATGTTCTTCCTTTCATCAACCCCGTTCTATTGTGGGTTATGGGTTGTTGTCAACTCCTGTCGAATTCCTTATGATCCACATAAGTTCTTGAACCCATTTGACACATATTCTCCACCAGTATCGCTCCTGAGAGCCTTCACTTTCCTGCATGTGTATTTCTCAACAAGTGCTTTAAATTCACAAAATTTTGAGAATGTCTGGTCTTTCTTTTGTATGAATAATATCCAACACTTACATGATAAAACATCTACAAATATAACATAATACATGTGCTTGGTCGTGGAGGTTGTCGAGAAAGGTGCACACACATCTAAGTGAACTCTTTCAAGGATTGCTTGCACTCGATTGTCCTTATAATGAAAGGTGGATTTGGTGTACTTCCCCAATGTACACTCTTTGCATGTATCTCGTTGCTCTAGTTCACCCTTAAGAAGTCTTGTAGAAATTTGCTTCATGATATTTAAAGCTCCATGGTGCAAATGGACAAGTCGCTTGCGCCATAATTCATCGTTGTCTCGGCTCTGCACCTTCTCTTCTTTTGTTCTCAAAGTAGCACAGTCTTCTACATCCAATTTGTAGAGGTTCTTCACTCGAACCCTGATCTTCTTCACTTGCCCCATGGCTATGTGATGAAGGAAAGCCTTTCCTTTGCTAAATCGTAGCCACAATCTTCAAACATAGTAATTGAAACTAAATTCTTCTTCAGACCCAGAACATACATGACATATTTTAATGTGAGAAGAGAACCATACTCCCTTTGAAAAGTAATAGTACTGATGTTGGTCATGTTATACCTTCCATCATCTCCCATCTCGATGTGCATCTGGAGGTCCTTCTAATCCAATTCGTTGAGTATTTCGTTATTTTCGGTCATATCGAATGAGGATCCACTATCCAAATACCACACACTACCCATCACTGATGTCACCATGCATGCAATGAGGGTGAAATCCAACACGAATTGTGAAGCAATAGCTTCACCTGCCACTCCTCTTGAGGGATTCTTGTCGGCCTTCTTTTGCAGACACTTCATGGCATAGTGTCCCATCTTGTTGAATTTCCATGATCTTGGGTTTAGGATAATATCTTAAATATCTGACACTACCAAACCAAGAATCACAATGAAACTACTTTGCACAGCAGAATATAAATAATAGTAAATCTACTAGTGCACAAAATATGGACAAATTTTTACAATTTTCAACCCAACTTCGTTATATTAATCAACTTATAATACAATAGTCTAGGGATCTCGTACCAGGGATAATGGCCCTCATACATCCACTAGTACAAGATATACAAATTGGGGCTTGGTGTCAGCCCATCGACAACCAATCTACCCTCAACAAGATACTTTGATTGTCTAGTTGATGTAGAGCTCCTCATAGATTCCTTGGTCATACCCTATACCTGCCTATTCCTTCGGCTCCCGATCTACAGCTCCTGCCTCTATCAATGCTCCAAGTCCATCTGGCCACTGAACCTCAACTATAAATCTTCTAACTAGTTGTGCCTTATTCCATCAAAGGGCACAACACATCGAGACTCTTGTTGAGTTGTTCACAACTCCATTTGTGAAAAAAACT
Organism: Pinus tabuliformis; assembly: GCA_031772625.1. Taxonomy (NCBI): domain Eukaryota; kingdom Viridiplantae; phylum Streptophyta; class Pinopsida; order Pinales; family Pinaceae; genus Pinus; species Pinus tabuliformis. The sequence continues at coordinate 310,293,955 of CM062816.1, read as the reverse complement.
CAATCTTCCCATTGTTTCTCCTCATCAACTCAGGGACTTCAGCCCACTATGCCCTTTTTGCACTACTCCGATGAGTACTAACATAGGTCACGGAGGGTTTCCACCTATCACTGCAAGATGTCCATCTCCCACAATGAGCACTGGCAAGGAGGACTACCCATTATATGTTGTAGAATTCCTTCTCCACATACAAGTCTAAGGTTTCTCAACTGCTCCTTTGGCTCGTCAACTCTTGAGCTCAACAACTGCCACTCTAGAAACCACCTAAGTCCATGAAGATGGTGCACACTGAGATCCAACTTGGGAACTATCACATTGTCTTCCAGAAGACCATAAATATCCAATCCACATTCACACTTGGTTCACTCTCACGCTTCCCTCCAACATACCACGAGCGTCTAATACCTCATTGCAGCATATGCTCGTAGTTAGGGCATCCAACACCTATGGACAGCATTCCACATGGTTGCTAACAAGCTTCTCCTAGGACACCCATCCACCTACAAGTCACATAAACTCAAGAGGACTAACATACCTCCACTCTAAAACCTCATGCTACTCCTCTTGACATATGCACCACTATTGATGAATTTCTCATGGGATGATCACAAAATTGTCCAACAAACCAAAAATCCAAACTGGTCCGAACTAGACCCAACACCTAGCAATCACGAAGGAGGAACATACCTTTGGGCTGATGTTTTTCCTGTTGTAGGTGTTTCTGCCTAGTTATGGCTTCCTGTACACTTAGACAACCCTCTCCATAAGCAATCAAACACCCTCTCTTAGTTGCAGTCCACCTCACCCTTCAATTTGTTGCCCCTCGCTATCCTTTAGGATAGGTCTGCACCCTTATATGTTATATACCTAGGGGGGATAATATGGGGTACCAAGGGAGGTACCCAAGGTACTAATGTAATAATGGGATGGGCCATAGTAATAAATAAGGTGGTTAACCCATATCATGTAAGGGACCACAAGTAGTTAGTAATAAGGTAATGGGCCCATGGTATTAGTTTGATGGTATGAGGGAACCATGGTAATGACCCATGGTATTGTATGTATGAGACCTATAGAGAGGCTAGAGACTCCACATGGAGAGAGGTCAAGGAATTGTGTCAAGAATTATTGTATGAATAGGCATATGTCTTGTCGAGTGTTCTCCTTCCTTAAGGAGTGAATGTATGGTGTTGCCCTACCTTAAGGGTTTGATATCAATAAAGTGAATCATTTCTATATTTTGATCTTATTATTCTTGGGTTTATTTCTATTCTCATATATTTTTTAGGTTAGATCTATAACAAGTGGTATAGATCTGATATGAAAATATAAGACAATGCAAATAAACCCAGAAATAATATCAAATGATTCTTTATTAATCAAAACATTTAAAGTAGGGCAACACCATACATTCACTCCTTAAAGAAGGAGAACACTCCACAAGCCATATGCCTGTTCATACAATAATTCATTGACACAATTCCTTGACCTCTCTCCATGTGGAGTCTCTAGCCTCTATATAGGCCTCATACATACAGTACCATGGGTCATTACCATGGTTCCCTCATACCAACAAACTAATACCATGGGCCCATTACCTTATTACTAACTACTTGTGGTCCCTTACATGATATGGGTTAACCACCTTATTTATTACTATGGCCCATCCCATTATTACATTATTACCTTGGGTACCTCCCTTGGTACCCCATATTATCCCCCCTAGGTATATAACATTCCACCCCCCTTAGCATGTTTCGTCCCCGAAACATGGTAGGAACACAAATAATAAGATCTACTCAAAAGAGTAGTCCACTAGTACCATGCATGTGCATCTAGCCATCCAAGAGAAAGGTGAACCCTCGATTTCGTTGGTGCCTCGCTCGCTTGAGATGGAAGTTGACTGTGGTAGCTCTTCTGTGTTGATGTGTAGTAGGTGGATCTTCGCTCCTCTCTATTTGTCTTGCGGGGGTTATTTTCCTTGTGAATAATTGGTTGCCATCTTGATGGTTGTCTTACTGGGTGATGTGGGTGATGATATGTTGAATTTTTAACCCACGGTGTCTTTTTCTTTAATTCACCCTTTACTGGAGCCTGAATTTTATCTGGTGCATGTTGTGGTGCTTGTTGTGGTGTCTTATCTTCCAATATTACTTCAACCACTGAACCCTCATTAGATGTGTCAACACCTGTAACCTTTTCGGCTTCAGCCTCTGTTTGTGTCTGATTGTCGACCATCAACTGCTCATCATCTGATATGTTAGTCCCTGGAACATGTTCTGCGTCAACTTCCGTGGACTCTACCTGTTTATTGATAGAAATATCCTGTAGTGTAATTTTCTTCTTTTTATACCAGAGCTTCAGGAATTTCTTTTGCACATTAATATTGATAACACCCACTGATTCCATCCAAGGATATGCCAAACCAACATCCATATTATCCATCTCTAAAGTATAAAAATCACCATGCAACACATACTTATCCATAGAAATCTTCAAATCCTTATGCACTTGAACATCCTCATCATCCACCTATGTGTGTTCAATGTGTTTTGCTAGAATTTGCAATTTTTTTGCCAAATTAACATTGATAAAATTATGCTTGCAACTAGGATTTATAGGAACAATGATCTTCTCTTTCTGAATCAATCCATGAACCTACAATAAGGAGATGCCAGCAGAAAATAACCCTTTAGGTTCCTTGGTTTCCCTCCTTGCTGTAAAAATAAAATCTTTGCTAGGCTGTGTGTCTGTTTGTGTGAGCTTATCCACAAGATTAGTTTTACAGTCAAAGTGGTCCATAAGAGCTTTTGTGAATATGTCCCAAGTCAAGGGCCTTCGATAGCAACGTTGATGCCATTGCCACCATTGTCGTCTTTCATTGTCCAAGTACATTTTTCCCACACTCAGCTGAGTCTTATCATCCATGATGTAATGCAATCTAGAAAATTTCTCCATTCGTGCTAGCCATTTGGCTGGATGAGAGCCATCAAATTTATACAAGTCCCTCAAATTCTGATCTGGGCCCGCCATCACAAAAAAAAAAATTGGCGAAAATTTGAAATGGTCACAATTCCATCAATATTGCTCAGAATCCCTGTTATGACCTTTTTTTGGAAATGGAAAAACCATTCTACATCTGCCCATATGATAGAAATCCTGATCCAGGCACTATAATTTCATATCTGCGCTGCTACTCTCCCACCGTCACCAAAATTTCTGAAAAACGAACTGATTTTAAATCAGCGATATCTCCCTCATCCGAACTCCGATTCGACCGATTTTTTTTTGAAATTGGGTATTTTTTCACATAGAATCCAGATCTGCAATTATATTTTGCAGATCTTGCACGAAAATGTACATATATAATCTGGAAACTCGTCGCCCCCGAAATCCTGCAAAAAAAAAAAAATTCTCCACTATTTGCCCAAGAAAGTGCTCTAATACCACTTGTTATAGATCTGATATGAAAATATAAGAAAATGCAAATAAACCTAGAAATAGTATGAAATGATTCTTTATTGATCAAAACCCTTAAGGTAGGGCAACACCATACATTCACTCCTTAAGGAAAGAGAACACTCCACAAGCCATATTCCTGTTCATACAATAATTCCTTGACACAATTCCTTGACCTCTCTCCATGTGGAGTCTCTAGCCTCTATATAGGCCTCATACATAAAATACCATGGGTCATTACCATGGTTCCCTCATACTATCAAACTAATACCATGGGCCCATTACCTTATTACTAACTACTTGTGGTCCCTTACATGATATGGGTTAACCACCTTATTTATTACTATGGCCCATCCCATTATTACATTATTACCTTGGGTACCTCCCTTGGTACCCCATATTATCCCCCCTAGGTATATAACATTATAAGACCTCTTGTCCCTCTATTATATGTGAATTCAGACCCTCCGCCCCTCTTGTAGCATCAAATCTGAGTTGTGACATGTTTCTAAGGTATATACGCACACAAAATAGGACTCAAAACTATCCTAGCTCTGCCCCTTTCCACTCGGCCCTACAACAAGGTAATCTCGACAAAAAAATAGTCATGTAGAAGCCCCACGCATAGGCTTCTCCTATTTCTCTTGGTTTCTCCTTTACCTGTGGCCCAAAATAGAAATTTACTCCCTCTTATGTGAGCCCCTTCTTCCCTTCTTCATTTTCTCTTATGTTTCTCTCTTGTGTATCAATTATGCCTCACACTTGACCTATTTTTATGTGCATCAATTGGCTCCAACAAATTTGTCTTTGGGCACCACTTTGACCTCAAGTCAACTTGCCTAACTAGACAAATTAACCCATCATATCTTCAAAAATTCATATCTCAACTTCTACAATTCATATTTTGACAATTTGCATTGTGTCTGGTTCATCTTGGCATCCCCTATCATCTCGATCCATCACATGTAGAAATATCTCCATGATTTTGGCCCAAACATCGATGGGCACAGAACCCCAAGCTTGGGTTTCAAGCCCACAAGGCCACTTTTGGAGCTCCTTCCTCCAAACCCTTAATCCTTAAGGCTTGGAGTACCTCCCAAGATACCAAAAATCAACACTCTCTCTTAGCGAGGGAGGTACTTCCAAGACTAGGAAGTAACCATCATCATCTGGTATCCATCACTACAGCATACTCTATAGAATGAACCCTGCAATCTCGGTAATGCCTTTGCCTCATCCCATTTGAACCTGAAGATCCCAAACCTCCATATGGATACTCCCTCTGAGGCTAGACTCCCTTTAAGCCTATAAGATCTCCACTAGATCAGTCCCACAAGCACTCATCCTTCCGAATCAAATACAAATCGTACAAATCCCTCCAATCTCGGATATGCAACATTAGGATCCAATGAATATTTTAGCCTATAAAACTATAGTCCATCACATGAATCCTTCTCGATCAACCCAATCTCATCCATGCCAAATAAACCCTCGAATTGTCACAACCATCCATGGAAAGGCAAAGGAAGTCCATGATTGGGAAACCTCCACACAACATACTATAGTGCATCAGGCTGACCACCAATCCACTAGAAATCCCAGCCCATCTCATCATGTTGTCTATCAAGACCACATCTCCATGTCCTCATCTAAACCCTCTTCTCCATGATTTAGACACCTGCAACTCCCTTTGAGTTGCTTCGTTGTGCACACTCTGATTCACTGTCCCTCAAAGTAGCTCAGACATGCTCTGATACCATGTTTAATTTCCATGACCTTGGTTCTAAGACAGAATCTTAAATATTTGATGCTACCAAACCAAGAATCACAATGAAACTACTTTTCACAATGGAATATAAACAACAGTAAATCTACTAGTGCACAAAATATGGACAACCTTTTACAATTTTCAACCCAACTTCATTATATTAATCAACATATAATACAATAGTCTAGGGCTCTTGTACCAAGGACAATGGCCCTCATACATCCACTAATACAAGATATACAAACTGGGGCTTGGTTTCATTCCATCGATAACCAATCTACCCTCAACAAGGTACTCTTAACGTCTAGATGATGTAGAGCTCCTCACAGCTTCCTTAGTCATACATTGTACCTGCCTGATTTTTCGGCTCCCTATCTGCAACTCCTATCTTTATCAATGCTTGAAGTCCATCTGGCCACTGAACCTAGATTATCAATCTTCTCACTATTTGTGCCTTAGTCCATCAAGGGCACAACACATCGAGACTCCTATTGATTTTTTCACAACTACATTTATGAACAACTCTCAATCTACCCAATGTTGCTCCTCATCTACTCAGGGACTTCATACCACTATGGTCTTCATGCATTTCTCCAATGAAGACCAACATAGGGCATGAAGGGCTTCCATCTATCACTGCAAGATATCCATCTCCCACAATGAACATGGGCCAGGAAGAATTCCCATCATCTATTGTATAATTCCTTCTCCAAATACAATTATATGGTTGTTAAACTACTCCTCTAGCTCATCAACCCTTGAGCTTAACAACTGCCACTATAGCAACCACCTAATTCCATGAATATAGTGCACACTCACCTCCAACTTGGGCACTATCATGTGGTCCTCCAGCAGATCATAAATTCCCAATCCATGTTCACACTTGGTTCACTCTCACATTGCCCTCCAATAGACCACAACCATCCAATACCTCATTGTACCATCTGCTCCTAGTTAGGGCATCCAACACCTATGGAGACCCTTCCACATGGATGCTAACAGAATTCTCCTAGGACACCCATTCACCTACAAGTCACATCAACTCAAGAGGACTAGAATACCTCCACTTTGCAACCTCTTGTTACTCCTCTTGACACATGCACTACTATTGATGAACTGGTCATGGGATGATCCAAAATTGTCCAACACACCAAAAAGCCAAACTGGTCTGAACTAGACCCAACACCTAGCAATCAAGAAGGAGGAACATACCTTTGGATTGATGTCTTTACTATTTTAGGTGTTTCTTCCTAGTTAAGGCTTCATGTACACTTGTACAAACCTCTCCTTAAGCCCTCAAACACCTCCTCTTAGTTGCAGTCCACCTCACCCTTCAATTTGTTGCCCGTCGCTGACCTTTAGGATAGATCTGCACCTCTAGAATACCTCTTGGTCCCCTGTTTTAGGTGACTTCAGACCCTTGGCCCCTCCTATAGCATCAAATCCCAGTTTATGCATGTTTCTAAGGTAGATACCAAGACAAAATAGGATTCAAAACTAGCCCAGTTTTATCCCTTTCCACTCAACCCTACACCAAGGTAATCTTGACACCAAAACAGTCATGGAGAAGCCCCATGCATAGGCTTCTCCTCCTTCACTTGGCTACTCCTTTACCTATGGCCCAAAACAGAAATTTCCTCCCTCTTATGTGAGCTCCTTTTGCCCTTCTTCACTTGCTCTTATGTTGTTCTCTTATATATCAATTATGCCTCACACTTGACCTATATTTATATGCATAAAGTGGCCCCAATGAATTTGTCTTTGGGCACCACTTTGACCTCAAGCCAACTTTCCCAACTAGACAAATTAACCCATCATATCTTCAAAAATTCATATCTCAACTTCTACAACTTGGATTTCAATGATTTTCATTGTGTCTAGTTCATCTTGGCATCCTCTATCATCTCCATCCATCACATGTAGAAATAGCTCCATGGTTTTTTCCCAAACATCGATGGGTGCAAAACCCCAAGCTTGGGTTTCAAGCCCACAAGGCCACTTGTGGAGCTCCTTCCTCCAAACCCTCGATCCTCAAGGCTTGGAGTACCTCCTAAGCTAACAAAAATTAACACAGGTCATGACAGTGAAAATATTTAGTCTTCGATAAGTCCGTCTTCTTTCCTACTTGACCAGAATCTCCTTTGAATTGGGATTTCTTCCCTTTCCCTTTCTTTTCCTTTCCATCCAAGGCATAGTTCTCCTCGTCATCATGCTTGGATGAGGTTCCATCTCTGGTGTTTCAACTTATCTCTTCTTACATCAAGTTAGACCACAAACACTCCCACTCTCGTAACTTCTCCCTCCCATTTACTGAATTCTGGTAGTTGTTCCAGCTCTTGGGAGGGCCTAGAAGTTCTAGGTTGGCCAGATCATCTTCAAAAATTGTAATACCAACACTCCCAATCTCATCCTGACATTGGGTGAACTTGCTCAAGTACTATGGTATTGTGTCACCCTTTTCCATCTTGATTTTTCGAAGCTTGTCCTTCAGTGCCAGCTTCATGTGGTCATTGATGTTCTGAAACGGGTCTACTAAGGCATCCCACATTGCATATGGAGTCTCCTTCTGTTAAAATTGGAAACCAAGGAAAAAATTCATGTGGGTCATCTTATTCATGGCTGATAATATTTTTATTAGATTCCTCTCATCAAGAGGTGTAGGATTGATATAAATATCATCCGATTCCGATAAGTACTCATGGAGATATGAATTTATTTTGATTATGGAATTATTATCAAGCCGACCTACAACTCATGTAGGCTCAGAAGCCCAACAGTAGATCTATTCACCCACCAACGTTGTGTATAAATATAAGAGGACTTTTCCTCATTTGGACTCACTATTCTCATCACATCTCTCTCTCTACTGCGCAGAAATGAGTCTCTTCTCTACTGCGCAGAAATGGGTCTCTCTCTAACACATGTAAAGCCGGAAGTTGTTGAACCTGAAGCTGCAACTGCAGAAGTAAAGAATGACCTGCATGGCCTAGAAAATATCCTCTTTGGAACTGTGCTTTAGGTTCATTTGAACCTCCTATGAAAGCTGAAACTTTTGGTGGTGGAATGAAGTCAATCTGATGAACGGTTTGCAAGATATCGACTGCCCTAGTTTGAAGCCGGAAACTGCTGAAACTGAAGCTGCAACTGCAGAAGTAAAGATTGACCTGTGTGGCCTAGAAGATCTCCTCTTTGGAACTATACTGTAGGTTCATCTGAACCTCCTCTGAAAGCCACAACTTTTGGTGGTGGAATGAAGTCAACCGATGAACGGTTTGCAAGATATCAACTGCCCTAGTTTGAAGCCAGAAACTGTTGAAACTAAAGCTGCAACTACAGAAGTAAAGATTGACCTGCGTGGCCTAGAAGATCTCCTCATCTAAACTGCGTTGTAGGTTCATCTGAACCTCCTCTGGAAGCCGCAACTTTTAGTGGTGGAATGAAGTCAATCCGACGGTCGGTTTGTGAGATATCGTCTACCCTAGTTTGATAATGAAGTTGCTAATGTTGATGTTGTTGATCTAGGGTTTGCTACTGTTGATATGAATCAGATTTATTGTACTATTTCTCTCTGCTGATTTATTGAAGATAAAAGAATATTTGATCAAAGGGTTTCCCCACACATTGTGGGGTTTGTCCCTAGCTAGCCGCCACATCTTGTGTCTCTTGTCTTGGCTTGTTTTCTGTCGATCATTTAATGTTCTATCTGCACTTTACTTTATGTACATGTGATTGCTAATCTGTGGAATATAATAAGAAAAAGTAGTAAACTGTTATAAGCATAGAACATACCATAACTCAACACCTTCCCATGGAGGTCCGAGACAATATGATCTCGAACTCCTTCCAATATGATCCTCCTGACTTTTGTAACACACTTCTTCCACTCTGCTAGATCCTGAGCATTAGATGCTAGAGGTTTACGAATATTAGTATTTATGAATTCCTTCAACCTGTTATCTTCCAACACTGCCTCCATCCTTTCCTTCCAAGAAATATAATTTGAAATACACTCAAGGTCATATTGGAGTATCAATTCATAGAAGGCCATCCTGCTAGATTTGAATAGTTGATGCTACAAATTTGATCCTGCAAAGACAACTTCGAATTCTTCTCTTCTATTGTGATTTTAGCTCTGATACCATGTAGAAATTCCTTGTAGATTCAAACTTCTAATTGTTACTGCAACAATAGACATGAATCTACTCTACCAATTGCGGAAACAACTAAATGATCATGAAATCATGAAGCACACAAGAGAAAGAATTCATTCAACAAATTACACAATGATTTCCTAGGGAAAGCCATAGCTAAAAACCCCTCCTATATGTATCTTTCATTAGTCAAAAAATATGAGAAGACTACAATGCTTTGCTCAAGCCAGAGCAACCTTTGCACTATCACATTTTGTCTCACTGCTTCCTAGACAAGCCTTGGCCAATACTTAACCAATTTTCTACTTGCCCAAGTCCCTATTTCCTTACAATGTTTCCTTGGAAATTAGCCCATATTAATTAGGGAAATTCCTTATGCATAACTACGCAATCCATCATAGGCCTTCCTCTGACTACATGCACCACTTGTATAATTTGGATGATTATACAACTCATAGTACACTTCCCTTGAAATCTAATCTCAACTGGGTAACTCGTAGATCACACATGCATGAGTTATTTATGGTTGATTTATCAGTTATTTGGTTGAACATTGAAGTTTCTCTCCACTGCTAGACCGCCTACTAGTTCCTCCAGTAGTTGGAACTAGTTAATTGACTTTAACTCGGTTAAACTAAATTAATTAATTACAACTCAAATTAAACTCAACCATGGCTCCTATAAAGTAGGATCCATTCTACATGACTCAAGTTAGACCCTCAACTCGAATTAATTGAACCAAGTAAGTCAAACTAAGTTAGTTATCTCGTACAAGTTTTCATGTGATGTAGAATTAAAATTTTCTTCTAATTTAATTCAAGGAAAAATTAAATTTGAATATTTCTTGGAGCCATTTTCAACATTGGGTTCAAATTTTCTAAGCTTATAAACATTTATTTTGATCAAACATTTGCTTCCAAAAATTTTAAAGTACTTAACAGTTGCGGGTTTTCTATACCAGAGTTCAAGCAAAGTTTTGTCATTGTTGACTCGTACATGGGCTTTGTTGAGGATATCAATTATTTTTTGTACTAATTTTCCCCAAATTGTGTGAGACATGCCAGATTCATTGAGCATAGCACGCCCCATTTTTTGAATTGTCATGTTCATTCTTTCTACAACTCCATTTTGTTGAGGAGTTTTGGTTGTGGAGACTTGTCTTTTGATGCCATGTTGATCACAAAAATTGAAGAATTCATCTGATATGAACTCCCCTCCCCTATCATATCTAAGACATTTTATTTTCAATTCTAACTCATTTTCAACAATAGCCTTGAATATTTTAAACTTTTCAAAAGCCTCATCAGTAAACTTTAGTAAGCTCATCCAGCACATTCTAGTGAAATCATCAATTGATAACATAAATTATTGTTCACAATGAGTAGACTTCTTCATTGGTCCACACAAATATGTATGAATTAGTTCAAGGGTTTTTTTAAAAGAACATTATTTAACCTTGAATTGAACTCTTGTTTGCTTACCAAATTGGCATGATTTGCAGATGTTATTTTCTAGTGGTATGATGCCTGGCATGTTGCGAACAACACCCTTCTTGCTTAGTTTATATAGCTGAATGAAATTGAGATGTCCTAGCCTTTTTTTCCAAAGCCATATTTCTTCAGTTTTTCTCAAAAAACAATGTTCATTTCCAACCTTCTAAGATGTATACATTGTTTGGTGTCCTAGTTCCTTTGATTATGGTTTTACCTGTGCCTAATTCCTTGACTATGAAATTTTTAGACCTGAAAACAACTTCATGCCCCTGGTCGCACATTTCAATGACACTCAACAAATTATGTTTTAATCCATCAACAAATCATACATTCTCATCTTTGGTCTTTTCCTTTAAAATCATAGATCCTTTTCCTTTCATAGTAGCAAGAAAATTGTTACCAAAAGATACATTCTTTTATTTCTTAATTTCATTAAAAGAAACAAACTTAAATTTGTCATCTGACATAGTTTTTGAAAAATTGTTTTCAATGTAACACATATTCTCTTGATCTCTTGCATATCAGGCTAAACCACATTTTTCAGAAGAAGTACTCTTTCTTTTCTAAAATTTTGGAGCCTCTAACCTTTTCTCATGTTGATAAACTAGGATCATCCTCCTTCTACATTCATTTCTTCATGTCCAAAGTTATTGAAAATAGTACTTTCAACTTCATTCAAAAGAGGAGAGAAAACATTATTGGAAGACTTCCTTAACTGATTTCTTGCTTCTCTAATATTTATAGTTTCATAAGTTGTACAATGATTAGCCTTGTGAACAAATTTATGACAAGTAAAACATTGGCCATTGAAGTAAGAATACATGGGAGCGTAACATCTTCTTGAATAGCTTGGCCTTTGATTATGGAAAGATAAAAATTTTGTTCTTGGTTTCCTTACCTATGTATAGCTTGATCCTTCCTTCTTTAGCTAAGTTTTGTTGTCCTCCCAATTGCTTCCATTTACAACATTGGCATAGCTCTTTGTACCTACTTCACAAGATATTATAGATTTTGATGCTTCATCATTTTGATTTGCATTATATCCAAGGCCCGTCTTGATTAATCAAGAACATTGAATCTTAATAATTTATTCTAGTGTTTCAAATCCTTTTCTAAATATGATATTTAGATTCAACTGTGCCTTTGTTTTCTCAAGCTCTTTTCTTAGACCCACTCTTTCAAATTCTAGATTCTCACGGTGTTTTTCTTTTTCTTGGAATTGTTTCCTCAATGCTTCCTCTCCTAATTTAGCTTCTTCAAGGAATATTTTTAGCTAATTTATTTCTTCAACTAATTTATTCTCCTTGTACATATTGATTTCCTTCTCTTAATTCTTGTTTATGATCTTGAGTCTATAGATCTCCTTTAGCACCTGTTAAATCATTACAATTATCAGACTCACTTGCAAATTGATCTTCATAAGCCATAAGTAATTTGTATTCTTGGTTAGAATCTGTGTCATCATCCTCATCATTCGAAGAACATTCAATATCTTCATGAGTATAAAACTTTTCTTCCCAGTAAAACTTATTTTGACATTTTTCTTGGAGACATTATTTCCCTTTTCTTTCTTATCATGATTTTCTTTATAAGGAAACTTAGCAGTGTAGTGACCTATTCTTCCACAAGAAAAACATTTAAAGGGGAGTTTACCTTTGAATTTACCAGTCCCCGCCTGCAGCTTTATGAAATTTGGCTTCTTATTCATTTGAAATGTATTTTGCATCATCTCGTTCTTACTTCTATTTACCTTTACTTGTAGGCTCAAAGGCAGCTTCTATAATCTCCAATGTATTCCCTTTTGTTCTCATTTTGTAGGCTGACAAAATTCTATGAAGCCTTTCCAGAGTAAGACTATTCAAATCCTTCATTTCTTCAATGGAAAAAACTTTGGCATCGAACTTTGGGGTTAGTAATCTCAAAATATTTTCAATAATAGTAGAATCCTCTATCTTGTCCCCGAGCCCTTTCACAGTGTTAGTAATTTGGTTTACTCTAAGGAAAAATCTTGCAATGCTTTCATAAGCATGCATTCTAAGAGAATCATACTCAATTATATATTATTGAAGTTTGGCACTTTTTACCTTATTATTACCTTCATAGCTCTAAACACGCTTATCCCAAATTGATTTTGTGGTGTTTAGCTGCATGAATTTCATGAATTCAAATATTAGATGGTTTGAAACATCAACCATAACTTAATTATGTGATTAATCTTTTTTTTTTTCCGAAGAAAGATAATTCATAATTTCATAATGAGAAATTACATGTTGTTGATGCCCGAAGGCATATGCTGTAAACGTGGAAATGAAATCCACAGTCAAAGCCAAAAAATATATACAAGTAGACCTAGGAGGTCTACTGTTCTGTTTCCTATGTCCGCTATATAGTTCCAAGATAAAACCCACGCAGGGGTAGTACTAATAAAGACAAATATTATGTATAGAGTAGATCATATAGTTCATAATCAAAATGCTGGAAATATTAGAGGTTGTTGCCTCTCGGTGGCTCCTCATCCATGTATGGTTTGTGGAAATAATGATAGACCCCTGCTGGTGAGTGTTCTATAATCATCCATTCCCCTAGAGGACGATTCATCGCTTCTTTTGAAAACCTGTCAGCAGTTCATTTCTTTCCCTGTAGATGTGAGAAACAGAAATCTGATCAAATAATGTTTTGAAAAAAACAATTTCTTCCAAAATAGTTCTCAGAGAGTAAGCATTGCAAACAGCTGAATTGTTAAACCAATCAGACACTATCTTTGAGTCTCCAAAAATTTGTATGCCTCGGCAGTGTTTCAGGATAGCAAAGTATAGTAGGTGGTAGAGAGTTATTAATTCAGCATGGTTGTTGGTGTCGGGTCCCAGACCCAAACAGATCTGGTAGAAGTGTGAGTCAGAAATATAGAGACATCTTTCACCCCCACAGCCATGGATTTGGGCTGCTCCATCATAATAGGCCCACGAGATGTATTTGTTGATCCATTCCTGTTGTATAGTTCTTTGGTGCTTTTGATTGTCCACATTTGGAAGCTCTTCGAAGGTGGCACTAATCTGTGATGGGAGGAGGTTCCAGTTGACCGCGGTATCTTCGAAAATTGTTTTATTTCTTTTGATCCAGATAAACCAAGAGACCAGGAGAGGCAGATTTCTCATTTTTGGTATGGCTGATGTGGACCACCAGGACTCCCAAGCCATGGTAATGTCGACCCCCTGCCAGGTTCTAGTCATATTCAGTAATTGAAGAACTTGTGCCCATATGCTCCTGGTGGTTGGGCAGGAGAGGAACAGGTGCTAGGTCGATTCTTCGTCCTATAGACAGAGAACACATCAGTTCGGCCCCATAAAAGCCCTTCTTTTCAGGTAGGAGCCCATGGGGATCTTGTCCTCCAGGATATTCCACATCAGCAGCCTGGTGTGTGGAGGTGCTTGAAGCTTCCATAGATTATTCCACCAGCTTCTGATATTCTCAGGTTTCTTGTCAGCAATGATTATGTTATATCCCTGTTTTGGAGTATATTGCCCTACTTTTGAGTGTGCCCATATTAGTTCATCTTCTTCAGCAATGCGCAGTCTTACATGTGATTCTGTAAGAGCCCTTAGATAGTTTTGCCAGATTTTACGCCAATCATTAGGTAGGTGCCAGTTTGGTTCAGTCAACCAGGCCTAAGTATGGAAAGTAGTTTTTTGTTGATCCCCTATCTGACCCAATTATGTGATTAATCTTAAATACAATCTCATAATCATTATGGATCACAAAAGTTGAAGATCAAGCAATTCAAATATTGTTAATCCTCCCAAGATAGAATTTACTGCCTTTGCATTGTTCTCATGCTGCTTGTTTCCTGCTTCATTTGTGGGAATGGAGGTTGTATATTGATATCCACCTTCAAAAGTTTCTCATACATCAGCCCCTAGAGACTGCAAATAAGATCTCATTTTTATCTTTCAAAACATGGAGTTATTTCCTTTAAACAAAGGTGGCTTGGTAGAGAAAATTTAGTCATGACTACTCATCATATCGAATCTCCCTTCAAGTGATCAAGCTTATTGTGAAGGTCCTACTTTGGTACCAATTGTTAGAAATACTGAGAGGGGGGTGATTGTGAACCAATATTTCATGCCCAATTTAAACTTTAATTATTTATGCCTTTTATTTGCAGAAGTTATCTTGAACTATTACAATCATTTAGTAAAAATGAACAATTTTTAACTTAAGAGAAGATAAACCAAGTAAGCCATAAATCTAAAACACATCATCATCACATAGGGACATGGAATATTTTAGGAGGAAACCTAATGTGGGAGAAAACCATTGTTGTTGTTCGCTTCATCTTCTTTATTATTATCAAAGAAAATCTTTACATTTTGCACCAGTGCATGATTTTTCCACTGCATAAGCTCCTACCTGCTGAAGGCTCCTACCTTCACTAAGTTTTCCAGTCGCTACTAGAAGGAATCAACCACTCCCTCTAACTTCTTGTGATCTACTTTTCAAAATTTTCAAACTAGGACCGCAAATAACACTAAACTGATAGGCCACCTTTTGGATCCACAAAATACCAAGAAATTTATGCACCCAAAATCCTAATCAAAACACAACATCAAATCCTTATTTTCTCAACATGAATCAATCAAATACCATCATAACACTAGAAATTGTGAATAATGTT
Organism: Pinus tabuliformis; assembly: GCA_031772625.1. Taxonomy (NCBI): domain Eukaryota; kingdom Viridiplantae; phylum Streptophyta; class Pinopsida; order Pinales; family Pinaceae; genus Pinus; species Pinus tabuliformis. Next base: position 310,278,412 of record CM062816.1, on the reverse strand, counting down.
CACAATTAGAAAGATTCATCAACTAGCTTCAATCACCAGATAAGAAAGACAACAACATGTAAAGATTTGAAGCAATGCTTAACTTTTGTTTTCATTTGTACTGTGCACCGTATGCCCTACATACAACCCTTATCATTCAAATAACTTTGTCACATGAACAAGAACAAAACTGCAGTGACAGGAAGAATAATGAGGTAACTAGAACTAGTCCACACTCTTCCTTAATCAGTCCACCATAGAAGCAAATTAAGTTGTCACAAATTTTATCCAAATAGTATTTATCATAGCAACCCCTCTTACATGAGTAAATCATCATAGATACCATCCCTTGCATATTTACACACATGCATACAATTTAAGCTAGATAAAAACAAAATACCTCTAATCTCTATTAAATCAATCAGATCTGTCACCATTGTTATAGACATTTTTGGGCACTGCAACCCCAATCATAAATGTCCATAAACCAAGGGCTCCTAAGTCCCTAAAAGTGTTGTTCAACCCCTAAAAGAACAAGGTCAGCTGATTACATCATCTCCCGGAAGTTCTCCATAAAAAACTACTCAGAACTGGTCAAAACTGGACCATCTCACCTGCTCCATTGTCAAAGTGCGATGCATCCCACCTAATGCACACGGGAGGTGCGATGCATACTGAAAATCCCTTCTATAGGGTGTGATGGACGAGAATAGACAAGTGGCAGATACAATTTGCAAGGTGGATGATCATGGAATCTTCCAGAAACTTCTCTTGTGACACTTGCCTCTCAGAATCGCCCAAGGATGAGTAAGAGATCAATGAGATCTCCAAGTGGAATCAAGAACTATCAGAGAGAAGACACTAATCAAAAACCCAGAGCTGACTCACACCTATGCAAATATCTATATATAGATCTCTCATCCCAGAGATCCAGAGGTTGGAGGCTGGAATTTTATATCTTGTAAGGAAGTGTTGCTGGTTTCTTGGTGCAACATCATAGTGTTGGGTGATCTAAGCTTTTCATGAGGTGAAGAAGGGATTTCTTGCTAAGAGGATGACGCTGGGTCAGAACAATTGGTTGTAATCCTCTTTGTTATTCTTGATTATTAATAAAGCTATTCAAGTTTTCCTCCACATTCTTGTATGATTGATGATATATGCATTTGTGTGGTCAATATATATCTGGTCCTATATTGTTTATGATAGTAGATCTATGTTCTTGGATAGTGTTATGCTGCTTTGATTCTACAGGTGCTCTTTGAAGCTGGGTAGACGAGGAAGAAAGTGGCAAAGATCTATCGGAAGGGAGAGGAATCCAGAAAGGAACCAAGCGCAAGACAGAGGTTGGTCTCCTTTGTTCCCCTCTTATCTACTTCTCATAAAGGAAAACGAAAGTGGTTTTAGTTTGCTTGTTTCTAAGGTAGCTACCAGCCTTAGTGGGACTAGTAGCTCTACATAGACACTAGATTTCCCGATAACAAAATGGCGACTCCACTGGGGAGTGAATAGATTGTTTGTTTGTCTATATTTTTTTGTTTTATAAACTTACAGACGGAGCCTGAAGTCAAGCCAGCTAGCCTTCGAACTGCATTTGCTATGCAATTGCAAAGTAGATCAATGCTGCTTTAGTCTATCTCCGAGTTTTATTTATGAACTGAACAATTGATTTACAAACTCTCTAATTGCCCTTGTGGTGGCTCTAGTAACCCCTTTAGATCTACCCCTGTGATTTATTTACTGATTACCACTTACTCGGCCTAAATCCCTGAACTGTGCTGCAAACTGTGATCAAGAACTGGATCAAAAGTCTCGCACTGTACCATCACACCCTCTCTTCAAGGATCTCAGTATGCATCACACTTCCCGTGTGTTGTAGGTGGGATGCATACTGGAATCCCTGTGTAACAGGTGCGCTGATCAGAAAGGGATAATTTTGCCTTCAGACTTTGGTTTTTTCACTCTTTTCAGCTCTATTCAGGAGTTTTGCTGTCTGTAATCAGTATACCTCTGTTGGAAACCCCTTTCCTTGCCATTAGTACGCCTCCATTGTGCAAAGAACTGTAAATGTTTTTATGTATTGTGAGCCATTTTCAGTTCTCTTTTACAAAGAAGTAGCGTAATTGAACTGTCGTTTCTTGATTTGAAAGTGTCGCAAGTGTCGTTTTCAATCATAGAAGAGAATCTGATTGTTCTTGATAGTCGATTACACTATTACTCTTGTATTTGATTTGAATTAGTAGTTTTTTTAAGTGTTGAAAGCAAGTTTTCAATTCCAAAGAACAAAGTGTCATCATTGTCTTCATTTTGTCTTGAAAAGAAACTTGTTAGTAATGTCGCTTTGAAAAATAATTCAGATTTGCGCTTAGCTTTATTTTTTATCATTCACACATTAAGAAGGCTGAAAAAAATACATGCATGTGCATTTGCATTTAGACTATTTGTTGGTTTGATTTAGGACAGTGCATATAGTGTGTGCTCTCTGCTCTATGTTGAAATAATATCATCTCTCTTTCCTTAGTAGCTAGGATTTTCATTGTAAAAAAGAAGATTAAACGATTGTTTATCATCTTAGATTGCATTTTAGGAATTGTATATCTACATCACGTGGTGAACCTGAAAGGAAAATTTCTTAAGCAAGATCAACTGTAAAATAAATTTAATGAATCTAAAAATTCTTGGAACCTAATGCACAACATTTAGAAGTCTAGGCTAGAGACGCATTCCGGCGTCGTAAAGCCTGGTAACTGTTGTTTTCATTGCTGGTTGGGTGATTCCTCCACTTTGAGATGATAAGTGCCAGTACGGACTTGTGCTCCCACGTACCGTCGAGTATATATTGGGAGACCACAATAGGCTTTATCCTTTATCCATAGGAAGCCGTGTCTGTCGCCCTATCGATCGCAATGCACTGAACACAACATTCAGGAAGATTGACTGTCGTACCGTAAAAAGTATTCTGCAGTTTTGCGATTGGTTTGGTAATCCCTCTGTCTAGATTTCTAGAGTAGTCTCTTTCGTTCCTTTTCAGACTCCTTAAAGGAAAAGGTCCATCTGAGCACTTGTCACTTCAAGCTCATTAAAAATCGAAGGCGAATAGAGTCATCTTTTTTTTTTCTCGACTCTTAAAAATTGAAAAACCAAGTTGTGTCAAAGCGTCTAAAATTCATTTAATTCGGAAACATATTTCCCCTTGATTTTTAGTTGGTTGAGTAATCCGCAAATGTGGAAGAAATTCAATTGAAACCCCGTCGTTCGCGGAGGCTTACGAGTCAACCGTCTTTGTCTCAAGAATCAAAATTGTTATGGACAAATCGAACTCGGTTAACCGGTTCCAAATCCCCTGGTAAAGTTAGAACAAGTGTTCCAACACCATCGAAGACTCCGGTTACTCCAAACATTTCTGGTATCCCTGCCTTTACAGAAGAAGTTCCGCAACCACCAAAGGACAGTAGAGTTGATCCTAGTGTGAAGGTAAACAATTGTGTTACTGAACCAGATCCATCTACAGCTGATTTGGAAATCGTTATTCCCCAAACGTCTGTCGCTGCAGATTCTATACCTTCTTCGGCACCAGAAATATTTTACGGACCTGACGGTCTACCTCTTCCACCTAGTCTAATTGCTATAGAAGAGATTGTGGAGGATCCTCCATCGCAATTTGGAGTTGGTATCACCCTATATCCTTCTTCATCAGAAATTAGTCTATTGTTATCAGAAGCTCCTGTAGAATCGCTAGGAAATCTTTTGGATAGACTAGAAATGTTTGAACAACCGTCGACATCTAGGACTGTGTCATCCGACACAGCAACGGCGGAACTTCTTGCTGTTACTCCAACAATGTTCGTTGGCATACCATCTGTCCCAACTAGCTCTCAATCGCTAGATGGGGCCCACTCAGGGGCTATTTCGACAGTATGGTCTATTCCCGTTTGTTCATCCAGAATAATATCTGGGAACTCTTATGTTGAGTCTCAGCAAATTGATCCTTTACGGTGTCAATTTGGGCAGTCCAGTCCTCAAGGACAAACCATTCCTTTGAGTATCGGATTACCGCCGTATGGGGGGCAATATACCCTTTCATTGTCTCCTCCGGGAGGACAACCATACGAGAGTTCGCAACAAAATTCAGGTTATGCTGGAATTACATCTAGCGGTTGGGTGCCAATACTGCCTCAACAACCAAGAGTTGTATACTCGATGCAACAATGTTTACCTATGTCAAATATACCAACTACGCCAGCTATTATGACGATGTTGCGAGTACAAGCGTTGTCGTTGTATGCCAACCTCAGGTTTCTCAGGTTGTAATGCAACAACCTCTTCTCCCTGTGACTCAACCAGAATCGCCAACTAGTGGAATGACACAGGCCCAAACGGGTACAATTACCCCTCATCTTGATCAAACGTCCAGTATTGGACAACAACACATGGCTTCACAACCATGGCTGGTGCAATATCAACAACCGCAATTCCAACAAGTATACCAAGGATCTAAGCAAAAAATCTTTGCAAATAATGGGCAGCCGTATATTCAAAACGGTCAAATTCAACCACTCTATAATGGTTATGCTCATCAACCTTACCAAAGTTACCAGCATCAAATGCATTATGCTGGTATGCAAAGACCAACTGCTCAAGCAATTCCATCTTATCCTGGGTATGCTTCGCCAAACCTGAATCAACAGTTACCCTTCGTGGCGACTTTAGAGTTACCGGATCTAAATCGGCTAATGAACAATCCAATTGCTTACGCCCATTGGTGGCCAGCGATTCCGCATAAACTTCTGTTAGATATTCCTAAATTTAATGGAAATCCGGGTGAAGATCCGTCGAATCATGTGATGACATTTCATCTGTGGTGTTCATCAAACACCCTAAACAATGATTCGATTAGGCTTCGCCTTTTTCAAAGAACGTTAACTGGCCCGGCAACAAAATGGTATATCGAATTACCTAGAGCTTCGTTTGATAACTTCAGTACCCTAGCCACAACCTTTTTAACCCATTTTTAGTTACCATAAGGTACTAAATGGGAACAGAACTTCTTACCAATTTCAAACAAATGACGGCCACTCACATATCCGATCATATTCATGAGTGGCGACGTCGTCGTAGAATGGTAAAAACGTATGTTCCTGATTAGCTTTTAGCTAAATGGTTTATTAAGTCATTGTTACCTTCCATTACAGAAGATGTGGTAGAGTCATCACTGAAGAGCAATTTATTTCTCGTGTGCAATATTTAGACTTGATTTATACTCAGTCTGGCACGCTCTACAATAAAATCCCTGACACTCCCAGACCGGAATTTTATGTTCCTCCTCCTCCTAAATCAAACAATGACTCTCATGCCGGCGATGGCATGATTGGTACGACAGACACGAAATCAACAAAGGCTACATCTAAAAAGGCCTGTAAGATTTCTAGTCAAAATGCAAAAGAAGAACTTCTCGCCTTGAAAGTAAATGTCGTCTCAACTGACAAAGGCAAAGAAACCAAGCAACCAGGAGGCAAGAGGAAAAACAAAGGGAAGAAGAAGAAACAGGAGGAATCATCACCTGAAAAATCTTCTGCAAACCCTTCTGGAGATAAGAAACCAAATCGTCCATGTCTTATATGTGATGAGGATCATTGGACAAGAGATTGTGCATATAAAGCTGAGCTTAGAAAATTCTTCAAGAATTCGAAAACCTCGGCGGTATTAACTAATCCTTTTCCAAATCCAGGAACAAATCTGGTTGCCAGTGATAATGCTTTCCCGTCCCAAGTGCTGATGTTGTCGATTTCGAAACAGCAAAATGATGCTTTGATAACGATAAGGAATAAAGATTACGGGAATCCACAGCTGTCGAACAACAAGGATAAAGATCAACCTAGTAGTTCGACAACAACTTCGACAGAAGTTGCGCCACCCATCATTCTAGAGCTTACTATAAAACCGCCAAAGGGAGTAGTACACAAGTCGACATTTAATCCTCGTGCCAGAGCAGCACAGCATTATAATATAGTGGAAGATCTGGCCCAATCGCCATCCGCTATGTCGACACTTGAGGTACTACAAAATTGCCCCTCCCAAAAGCAGGCTTTATTATCGGTAATAGGTGGGATTGGCCCAAAGGATTCTAATCTTGTGTCCTTTAATCACAAAGGATATGATCCTTAGTTACCAGCTCAACTAGATTTCCTCATTCAAGATAAAGCCCTCAACAAAACTGTTCATTGAACAATTATTGATGAGGGGGCATCTACATGTATTATGTCGATGAGTTGCTGGAAAACTTTATGATCTCCAACCTTGTCGCGATCTTTGACGACGTTAAAAGCATTTGATGGATGATCATACACTCCATACGGGATTTTAAGTAACTTGCAAGTTGAACTGGGGGGAAAAACAGTAGAAATTGATGTTGAGGTTATCGATGGAAACCTCGATTACAACATCCTACTGGGAAGGCCCTGGATTTATGCTATGGCTGCAGTTGTGTCGACATACTTCAGAAATATTGCATTTCCCTTTCAAGGAAGAATTACAATCGTCAACCAAAACACATTTCTTCCCAACAGTTCACAAGTTACGGGAAGCATTCCAATGATCCATGGAAGCAATCATTCGCTTCAAAATATCGGAGTAGGCCTCCTAAAAGACCCTGCCTTAATGGGTACTTTTGCCCTACCGCCTCCGAGTAATCTGGCGGAAGTGGCCACAGTGGAAACCTGCAATATGAAATCTTCTATATCTAATGGATTCAGAAGATTCCTGAACATTTTGACAGCATGGATCATCGCCATTTTAGAAATATTGTAGCAATCAATTTTCTTGGACTGGGGGGCACACCCAAATCAAAGCTCATCGAGTGTTTGGATAGATAGGTCTAAGGAATATGGTACCTCTTCAGATCCTTGGTCACATGTATGTTCTACAGACAAAGGAATCATTGAGTCAATGATGATAGGAGAGGCACCATGGGAAAATCACCACCATCGTTCCCGTCTTCCGGATTACCACGAAGATTATTCCAGCAACCTTAATCATCCTTCAGTTTTTTATTTTCTATCAAATACTGTAAATACGGTGGATACCGAGGACGATTCTTATCTCGTGTCGACCTCGTTAAAAAATGAAACAAGGAGTCATGAGGATAGTTCTTTTAATGTGCCAACCTCATTAAAAAATGAAACAACTCCCTTTCCAAATCGAGTCTTTGATTATGATCTCGTAAAATCCAAGTCGAGACTTTCAAAGATCTCAGAGGTAAACCTTCATTCCAACCACCATTTTGAATGCAATGAAGCTTGGGGGGCATGCACCTCGATTTGCGTCATTATGCTAGGGGCATGCAAACTTATCATGAGCAGTGTTGCCGCAGGGTTCAAGCTCGTTAGAAAATAAACCCGCTACGAGTAGTGTTACCGTAGGGTTCAAGCTCGTTAAAAAATAAACCCACCTCGAGCAGTTTTTATGTGGAGTTCAAGCTCGTTAAAAATTAAACGTAAGCAGTGAGCAAATGTTTCCCCCAGAGTTCAAGCTCATTCATTAAAAAATGAACCAATTTCCAGTAAATAACCATCGTGAATGAATTATCATCAGCCTTTGAAGCCTTGGTCGTGTTCTCATCATCACCTCCACTCTGTTTTGGCCGATCATTCACCTCCATTTGATTGTTTACCCTTTTTGAGGAATAGCTCCGAAGAGTGATCCTGTTAGCCATCCTTGTGACACTGTCGTGATTGGAAAATTCCAAATCTTACCTGGAATTAGCTGCTACCCGAAATTATCACTCGTTCCTCGAAAAACGAGTCTCCTTTAAGCTCTTTTCATCTAACTCGTAAAATATGAAAAGATTACCGAGAAATTGGCCTCTCCAGCTAGTTAAAGTGATCGGAAGTTCTATCCCTCCTTTATATTTTAATCTTTTTGGACCTGAGGGATTATTACACAAAAAGATCGAGCGCTTGTTTTGTTCGGCTCATTAAAATTACTAAAAATTCATCCCTTTTGTATTATTTTATACTTTTTTGGACTTAATGGATTATATGATGAAAAAGGATTGTTGGATTTTTCTTTACGTCTCTTTCAGACTCTCTAAAATTGAAAAGGACCAAGTTATCTTTGTCATTAAACTCGTTAAAACCGAATAGCGACAAACTTGTCCATACATACAAGAACGAGTTTCACTATCGCTAGGCTCGTTAAAACATAGCGATGGGTTTGCCCGAAGGGAAAATTATAGAACAAGAATATGTTATCCTCCTCAAGCTTGATAAAATTAAAGAGGTACTGGTCAGCAATGACTGGGGAAAAATTGGGAAGAAAACTTTAAGAAACTTTATTGGTAGCAAGTCGCTCTTGAACATGACACTTTCACTCTGCATCCGAGTCGGGTTGGGTTGTCCCGTTCACTGGTCATATCACCATTGGTCCATCACACCATCCACATTTCGGGTTAACGCTACTAATCCATCATGTCAGTGTCACCGATATGTTCAAGAGAAGTTGCTCAGAGAATTCACCTGTGTCTCATCCACTGCAATACATTTACGCTCCATTCTTTCATGACCGCCACCCTGAACCTTATATCATCAGATCATTTTCACCTCCATTAAAATAATTTGCTCCGTTCTGTGTCGTAGATGTGGGATTTATTAAGGCCCTCCTATGACGGATCGCTTCTTGTCAACATCAGCTCATTATCCAGGAAGTTGATCTAGGAACAACCCTTTCAGTACTTTGAAGCTTGCATGCCTCAATGGTAAGTTTCTCACTTCCGGGGACAGGTTTACATCAATGGCCTTCGACCAAAAGATTTTGTGTGGTGTTTGACACCAAGTCCCTTATTCACACCACGTGAATTGTACTGTAGTACCTTGAGGGTCATCATCATTATCGGTGATTCCTCTCGTGCCTGTTAACAGCTTACATCATTGGCTAGTAATCAGGCGATGTCTTTCCATGTTTGACTCCAAAACATCTCTCACATGGATCGACTTGTGCTTTGACTGAAGATCGAACGAGATTGAAGACCCCGGATCTAGTTTCATCCATTCAGGCTGCGATATATATTCAGGAAAATAAAGACATCAAATGTACATCATTGCTGCATAGATAATCATCCAACCTAAGGGATGATGGCTCTACCAGAATCATCAATCTGCACACAGACGATTGTCTGTCTTATGTACATGAAAATGAATTTATAAAGCTGAGCATGGGAATGCCCGCCTCAGCTAGATCATGAAAATATTATGAAGATAATGTATTGTATTGTATCTTATTACAGGTCGCCTTCCAGCTTGAAAAAACTTCGGATCCTCATGATAAAGCATTTCACCCGACATCAAAAGATTAACGACCTCATGCTTTAGGGGGCAACTGTTATAGACATTTTTGGGCACTGCAACCCCAATCATAAATTTCCATAAACCAAGGGCTCCTAAGTCCCTAAAAGTGTTGTTCCAACCCCTAAAAGAACAAGGTCAGCTGATTACATCATCTCCCGGAAGTTCTCCATAAAAAACTACTCAGAACTGGTCAAAACTAGACCATCTCACCTACTCCATGGTCAAAGTGCGATGCATCCCACCTAATGCACACGGGAGGTGTGATGCATACTAAAAATCCCTTCTATAGGGTGCGATGGACGAGAATATACAAGTGGCGGAGACAATTTGTGAGGTGGATGATCATGGAATCTTCCAGAAACTTCTCCTGTGACACTTGCCTCTCAGAATTGCCCAAGGATGAGTAAGAGATCAATGAGATATCCAAGTGGAATCAAGAACTATCAGAGAGAAGACACTAATCAAAAACCCAAAGCTGACTCACACCTCTTCAAATATCTATATATAGATCTCTCATCCCAAAGATCCAGAGGTTGGAGGCTGGAATTTTGTATCTTGTAAGGAAGTGTTGCTAGTTTCTTGGTGCAACGTCATAGTGTTGGGTGATCTAAGCTTTTCATGAGGTGAAGAAAGGCTTTCTTGCTGAGAGGATGACGCTGGGTCAGAACAATTGGTTGTAATCCTCTTTGCTATTCTTGATTATTAATAAAGCTATTCAAGTTTTCCTCCACATTCTTGTATGATTGATGATATATGCATTTGTGTGGTCAATATATATCTGGTCCTATATTGTTTATGATAGTAGATCTATGTTCTTGGATAGTGTTATGCTGCTTTGATTCTACAGGTGCTCTTTGAAGCTGGGTAGACGAGGAAGCGAGTGGAAAAGATCTATCAGAAGGGAGAGGAATCCAGAAAGGAACGAAGCGCAAGACAGAGGTTGGTCTCCTTTGTTCCCCTCTTATCTACTTCTCATAAAGGAAACGAAATTGGTTTTAGTTTGTTTGTTTCTAAGGTAGCTACCAGCCTTAGTGGGACTAGCAGCTCTGCATAGACACTAGATTTCCCGATAACAACCATAGTGTGCTTCAGATTATAATATTACTAGTGCACACACTGGGTCTTCAAGCACTAAGCAATCACTATAGAAATACATAACAAGTGATCACAAAAATAGCCCATCTCATTAACCATGTAAGAGGAGTTTCTAGCATTGATTTCTACCCAATTAAAGACAAGTTGAAACACCTACAAAATTATTCTTCGTGACAATATTCAATGCTGAGATATATATATATTCATAATGCTCAAGGGCCAATGCACTTCGGGAGCTTATGTGATCTAAAGACGTAGCGTGCAAGATTGATTTTGGGACTAATAATATAGTGCACACTATTCTTTAATGGATTGGGACATATCTAGACAAAAATTACTTCAATGCTCAAATCATTTTCTCATCTATGCTTTGACACATATGAAATTGATCAGAATGGACTCATTTAGTGTGCTATAGAAATATGTAAGAGAATACCCCTATCATATAGCAGATTAAACCCACCACATAAGAGAAGATTTAAATGAATTTCATCCCAATCCTTGAGGGAAGATCTCTGTAAAGGCACGCTACAAATAAACCAGTGAAAAATCTTGTGTGCACAATATTATTCAACATTAAGATAGAGTTAATCTACACATAGTCAAACCCAACAATAATGGTGCACAACACTGAAATAGAATTAATCAATGCAAATCCAAATCCAACAATCTTGTATGCACAATATTATTCAACATTGAGATAGAGTTAATACATAAATGCAGAGCATAATACACATTTTATTGCACAGTTAGTTGCAATGACCCTTCAGAAATTGCATAGTCATGGATCAAAAATGCGTACATGGTCTGCACAAAACCAACTTTACCACAAACAAAAGAGATCTGAAACCACTTGCTTACCATGTGACAAACAATAGAAACAAAGAAAGAAAAATGATCCCAAAAGTATGCTCTCCATGCCTCTAGAATGTTGAATTTATAGATTTGGAGAACAAGCGAAACCATGGGCTCAAATAGTTGAAAGATCAATTGTGTTTTACCATGTCCCAAATATAAATACTTTATTTGTGCCAAGGTTAATTCAAAGTTGAATTCATGAATTATTTTATTTTATTTTATTGTGCCTTCAACCGTCGAATGCCCAACCAACTCTTCATCCTTAAATAGAATATTCTTTGTGGAATAGAATAGGTTCAAAGGTAACTAACGGTAACCTCCATCATAAAGTATGCATGTGGATTGGACCATTATAATTTTTTTGTTTATGACAAGAGATTGGTCCACAATGGCTTGTAATCTCCCATCAACATTAACCAAAATAAATGATGATAACATTAACCATAGAGATATTAATTTTAATGCCATAAACCATAGAATAATGCCACACACCATAGAATTTTTCTCCTATGAAATCAGCTTGGTTTCCATCAACGACAACATAGAGCCATAATGCCAATAATAGGTTGATGCTTCATCTCTCAATTCTTTTCAAAATTGATATGGTTTGATCGTGGATTAGGAAGCTTCAATGTTTGGATCACTTCCCCATATTTTAGAATTAGGTAAAGGAGAGCACAGGTGTGACTCTTTGTGGTCTAAGGAGGACGAAGTCCAAACTCTCATCCAAAACAATTGGCATCATTTTCACTTAGATTTGAATATCATTGTCAAAAAATCAATTTTCCAATTCATTTCATTAGTTAAAGGATATTGTTGTACCATAGGAAAATGATAAGAGGCTAAATATGGATCAAGCTATTAGGAGCATTAATGAGGAATTGGAAACATTTAATAATGATCATAGTGGGAACACTCAATATTAAGATTTCATTGAAAATTGTTGATCCTTTGAGACATACAAAGCCAAATTATTACTTGATCAAGAGTGAAGACTCAAAAGTTGAGCCATGGAACAAAACAAGGAATCAAAATACGAAAATTTTCCAAAAATTGGCTAATCATTGAAAGTTCATCAACACCATATGTAAATTGGAAAACTCTAATGGAAAAAGGTAAATGACTTCTCTAAGACTTGGAATCCATGTGGGTTGAGCATTTAAAGAACATTTTTAAGGCATCTAATCAAGCTAGAATCAAGATAATTCTTAAAATGATTACTTATTTTCCATATCTAATTTAAGAAGAGGACAATCAAGTCCTTATTAGGTCCCTATCATACTAGTGTAACCCCTATATTTTTATTGTTGTGCCCCATAGAAGCCTACTATTGTTATTGTTGTGCCCTTACATTATTATTCTTATGTATGCCCCAATTATATTTTGACCCTTTAGACTCCTATATATACCAAGGAGGTCTTGTCATTTGAATAATCTGAGAATTGTTCATTTATGTGATCTAAAGGTGGGTTTCCCCTTCTAAATGGCTTATTATCTAGTCATTGATCTATATTTTCTTATATTTATATCTTTTTTATCTAGATGCATAACATTTGGTATCAAATCTTTTGATTCTATGGTTTTTGCTGCTTCAAATGGGTCATTATGGAATCTTCGCAAAAAAAATAAAAATATGTGAACCTTTAGACTATAAAATTGTTACCATTCGGAGACAAACTAAAACTTTATGAACATCGAGTTACAATTTCATACCATTGTTTGCTATATTTTTGGAGATATGGTCCAAGGAACTTAGGGTTTTATATACTTCATCATTCAATCTCAAATAGTTGTACCGGGGAAATTGTCATAACTTTCTCCTCGAACATTGGATTTTAATTCCATAAAAAGTGGTTGAAAGTGAAAAAAAACTATTTTTTGGGTATTAGTTTCGAGGTTGAAGGTTAAAACAGTGACATGTGGTAGTCTATACAAGTTTTCTCTATTGAACTAATCCATAATCAGGTCATCATGGGAGATTTTGCATAAATTTATCTTGAAGAATACAATCTTGGTCTAACTTGTGGGGTTGGAAAGAAGACACAAAGAGCTACCTCATGATATAATTTCAGACATTGGGAGGTTGAAATCACATACATACAATAGTTTCAAGGTCAAACAAATCAACAAACTCAAAATCAAGTTGTTAAAAGGTGTGTATTTTTAAACTTGCTTAACTTTTGTTTTAAAAAATAGTTTGAAGTGATTCAAAGGGAATAGTGAACCATATACATCATTAATTGGTTCCAAAATTCCTCCCAAACAAAAAAAAAAACTATAACCATTAAACCTTCAAAAAAAACTCTACTATGATGCATGAAGAAGAGGAAGAAATGCAACATGATATTTCATAATTATGAGAACAAGTGCAACAATTTTTTCTCTCACAAAGAGAAACCGAAAATGAATTGGAAGCAATAAATGTTTAAGATAAAGGTTTAGAAGTAAAAATAAAAAGAGACATGGAAGTTTTGAAGGATGGATTAAAATGGAATAAAAAGTAATGTGAATCATGATTTTAGAGGCTCTAACTTTGGGTTGAAGACAAAGAATATTCCAAATATTGATATGAGGAGGTTTGATGGAAAGGATCTAGTAACATGGATATTACAAATGGAGAAATTATTTGATCTACGTGATGTGAAACACACACAAAATGTACGCATCGAATCTTTATTTTTAGAGCCCAATCAATTTGTGTGGTGTCAATGCTTTTGTTCTCGTAAATCACTTATCACCTGGAAATGTTTTACGAAGGAATTGATAGCAAATTATGAGAATACAAAGAGAAATACCTCCTTTAGCCAGTTGATAAATCTTAAATAAAAGGGTTCAATTTTGGAGCACATTGTGGACTTCCAAATATTGAATATCAAAGTAACTAATATTCCATAGTAGCATCTAATTGATGTCTTTATAAGAAATTTGAAAGATAACATCAAACATGAGATTCTCCTTTGGGAACCTAATTCATTGGATAATCCATTCAATGTGGCAATAAAAGTTATGCTACTCTTGAATGATTGCCACTCTGGCACGTGTGGTGGTCATATGTTTGGTTATGCTACTGCAAAAAAATCCGTCGTGCTGGTTACTTTTGGCCCTCCATTTTTAAAGATTGCATTCTGGTTGTCTGTTCCTATCACGCGTGCCAAATTTACCAGCGGAAGATGTGTGCGCCACCTTCCCTTTTGCATCCTGTCATTACCGTCAGCCCTTTTGCTAAATGGGGCATTGATTTTATGACCTGTAACCCTCGCTCGGCCAGGGGGCATGGGTATATCATCATTGTCATCGATTATTTTATGAAATGGGCCAAAGCAATGCCTACATTGTCTAACGACGGTAAGACAGTTGCACAGTTCCTATTCAATCATGTGATTACCCAGTTCGGAGTCCCTCAAGCTATAGTCACTGATCATGGTTCCCATTTCCGTGGTTATATGATGACTGAGTTGACAACCCAGTTAGGCTTGCGTCACGATAGTTTGACACCTTATTACCCTCAAGCCAATGGCCAAGTCGAAGTTGTCAACAAGGTGTTGGTTACTATGCTTCAGCGTACCATTGGAATGCACAAGTCCAACTGGAATTTAATGTTGTTTTCCGCCCTATGGGCCTACTGTACCTTGGTTAAATATGTGACCGGATTCACACCTTTTCAACTGGTTTATGGTCTGGAAGCTACACTCCCGATTGAATGTGAAATCCCTTCTCTCAAATTAGCTGTCGAATTGGTCCCGAATACTACTCTGGTGGAAGAACGTCTTCTGTATCTAGAATGGCTAGACTAGACTTGTCAACTTGCTTCTTTAGTTATTGAAGCACGAAAGAAGAGAGTCAATACTCACTTTGATCAGATAGTTAATCCACTTTCCTTCACCAAGGGAGATTTAGTCATGTTGTATGATCAAGCTAATGACAAGCTGGGGGTAGGAAAATTCGAACCCATGTGGCATGGGCCCTATATTGTCAAATGAGTATTGCAAAAAGGGGCTTATGAGCTAGTTGATTACAAAGGTAACCCTTTGGATAAGCCCCGGTATGGGCTTTATCTTAAGAAATATTATGCATGAATATTTCATTCAGTGCTATGTACATAAGTGTGTTTTTCATTTTGTACATGATTGGCTTGGTGTGTAATCGTTTGCCGCTTATTGTGTCCTTTTTACTTCTTATGCAGATGTCTGTCACACCTTATATTGGTTTTGCTAATGGTGCATGTCGCAGTACCCAGAATATTTCCTCCATGGCATGGGTTATCTATGATCCTCATAGTGGATCTTTAGGGTGTTTGTCTAGGTTATACCACAAACAATGTCACTGAATATAGCACCATCATCGAATTATTGACTAAGGATTTTGACCTCAATATTCCTGCATTGATTGTGAATCTAGACTCCTAGCTTGTTGTTCTTCAACTTAACTAGAGTTATTCCTTCAGAAATCCTCAAATTTTAAGGTTGTATTTACGGGTTTGCTTACTAGAAAGGAATTTTGACTATATCACATATCGACACATTCCTAGAAGGTTGAATACGTTAAGTGATGCATTGGTGAATAAAATATTAGATAGACATTTGTGCAATTTATAAAAATCATAAGCAAGCATTCAGACACAATAAGTAGATGCAGTAAAACATAGATAGATGTATATTGTGTGTTTCGCTCCATGGCGCTCAAAAAAAAAAAAAAAAAAAATATATATATATATATATATATATATATATATATATATATATATATATCTATATATATATATATATATATATATATATATATATATATATATATATATATATAGATATATATATATATATATATATATATAGATATATATATATATATATATATATATATATATATATCTATCTATATATATATATATATATCTATATATATATATATATATATAGATATATATATATATATATATAGATAGATATATATATATATATATATATATATATATATATATATATATATATATATATATATATCTGTATATATATGTATGTATATGTATGTATATATATGTATCTATATGTATATATATGTGTGTCCAAAAAATATGTGTGTTCAGTTACATCATGAGACACATATCTCTCAAAACTCTACAGAAAAGAAACCTAGGCGTCTACTAGGCATTATGCTCTCTATAGAAAACTACTGCTCAGACCACACGTCGAAGAAACCGATGTATCCTGTTCGACACACCCGCGATGTGTTGCTGGTACTCAAACCCTCTGTAGTCTAGGATCCCTCAATCAAGCCCTCTAAGTTTCAGGCTATCTCCTCCTCAACATCTCCACCCGGAGGTGGTAAGTCAATCTCTCTGGCAGCCCTCCAGGCAGTAGGAGCAAAACCTACTGATCCCTCAAGACCCACATCTGCAAATAACTGAACATTATAGATAGGGCATGTATATTTAAAATCCAAAAACAACAAAAAAGTACAAAATGTTTGATAGTCAAGCTGAGTATTTTACCTCTCTCGTCCCATTACCCACCCTGTGGAAGAAACATGTTTGTATCTCCCCTGAAATCCATCCCAGCGTACGGCCAATCCTTGACTACAACTTGTTGGCGATTCATCCACTCAACAAATTTCGGGCCCCATGATGTAGGCTGGCCACCGCCTCCTTGCAGCATCATGAGCACCCAGCGAGTTATCCATGTCTGTTGTGGCCCTGGCCATCCCAACGTCATGTCCTATCTCTGCAGGATCAGTACTCGCTCTAGCATGAGCGGTATCAAGATGGAGCCATATCCAAACTGTTTTGCCTCACCCCAATGGCATTTGGTCAGTTGTCTCTTTATGTTGAGAGACACGGCCTCTGCCCAGTTAAACATAGTAGGGTTCAAGCAGTCTTGGGCTAACCGTAACTGAGTTTTGGTCGCCTCGTGTTGGGCTTGGGAGCCAGCTACTCTGGTTATGTTAAATAGCAATACCCGTAATGACAAATCATTAACAGTGACAATTTGCAGCTTGCCACTTGTTGATGATTCATGCGATAAGGGTGTCCATCGAGTCTCCAGTGACCCAAGTTCCCACCATGCAGGCCATATCTCCTCTCCTTGACAACCCAGTCAAGAAATAGATGTCTGTGGCATCAAATTCTATCTCTTTCCCTCCAATTATGAACTTGCCTTTGTTTGGATTCCATGCTCGGATTAGGTGCTCCATGAGATCCAACTGTGCTCTTAGCAGTGGTGTTAGGAAGAACTTCAATAACCCACAGTTCCGAAAGATATTTAGACACTGAGGATTTGCCATCCCCATCTCATCATCGTGGTCATGGGTCCGTTCTTGCCATACAAATGCCATTGTTTATCCCTGCATGCATAAACATCCCATTGTTAAAAGCCATCCAACATCTTTCACCATTTAAAACTAATTATAAATGAAGTTTTTTAGGTTTTGGCGCTCGTCGCAACTTTTCCTAAAAAAGTTGCGACGAGCTGATTTGTACAGTTCACAAATTCTCTAGTCATTGTAGGTGTACATCACTTTCCTATGACGATCTCATTTTTCCCCGTGCAAATGGAATTTTTGTCCAGAAAACCTCTTCAAATACCGGTCTAAAACATGAAATTGCATTTAATTTTGGTGGAAAAACAAAGATAGGTATGGGGTATTTACCTGGAAGAGGCACGAGAGGCAATGGACCACTGAGTTTACCAAATCGATCAGCCAGGTGCGCAATGTTTGAAGTTTTTACCACAACCAAAAAAACACAAGTAAAATAGTTTTCACCATAATGCCTCTTTTATAATCTTTTTTTTCAAAAAATTTAGGGTTTTGGCCTACATGCATGTTTTTGCAGATCTTATCCTTGTGTTTTCTTGTGTAGCAACAGGTGTCTTGAGCATTGGTGATGATCGATGCTGAATTATATACTCAAGCAATACTGGAAAAAACCCTTTCTGAGTCAACTTTAAGCTTTTTTCTGACTCTTGAAACGTGAAAAGATTGTCGAGCCCTTGTCGTTTTGAGCCCGTCAATGGTTACAAAACATCATGTCCCCAGTAATTTTTTTACTCTTTCGGGCTGGAGGCACTATTTACGAAAAGTACTCCTTGACTGCAATGGTCAAGGGGTTCTCTCGAGTATCATTTTCTACCTTTTCAGGCTTGAGGGACACAAACTTCCAAAAAGGGACCATCTAGAGTTTTCTTTTCCGTGTCTTTTTCAAACTCTCTAAACATGAAAAAAACTCTAAGTTTTACCTATTTCGGACTTGTTAAACCTTGACGATATTGGACTCGTCACCATGATGAGACCTGAGCTTATCCTCCCTAGGGCTCGTTAAAATTTCACTAGGTTGGATTTGTCCGAAGGACAAACTTATATTGCAAGCATATGCTATCCCCTTCAAGCTTATGTTTCAAAAATAATTGGGGTACTCGCCAGTAATGGTGGGGGAAAAATTGAAAATATTTTGTTGATTAGCTATGGCAGCTTGTCGCTCTTGAACATTGACACCTTTGTTGCTTCTCACCAGGTTTGGGATATCCTCACTTCGTCATTGGCCTTCCAGGGTTTGGGTTCTTCATTTTGCCTCATTCCATTCGATCCCTATTGTCTCTGCATGACCTTCGATCCCTTGGTACCAAAATGTTGCCACATTCCGGAGTCGTGTCGCCGATATGTTCAAGAGATTAATCCTTCTGCAGTTTGCACCCTTACATCCTCCTCTGATTCTCTATCTACATATTGTTCCTTTGTCTCGCGTCATTGATGTGGGAAACATTATGGCCCTCCTGCGACGGGTCGCTTCCTGTCGACATTGACTCCTTATCCAAGAAGTTTATCTAGAGACTCTTTTCAGGTACCTTGGAGCTTGCATGCCTCAATGGAAAGTTCTTCGCATTCGACGATAGACTTGCATCATTGGTCTTCGATCGGGTGATTCCACAAGTGTTCGACTCTAGATCATTCTTCACACTTTTTGGATTGTACTAGCAGTACCTTGAGAACCATTGACATTACTGGTGATCTCTCTCGTGCTTGTTAACGGTTCACATCATTGGCCAGTAATCAAGCTATTTTCTAGTATGCTCGACTTCAACACATTTATTCACATATTATAAATTGTACGATGGACAGGTCGAGATTCAAGACCCTGGGCTCAAATCACACAAGTCTAGGTTGTGTGGATTATTTATACATGACTCTTTTGATTGGATGGTTGCGACCATACTTGAGTCTTTCTGGATGGCTGTGACCATACCTATGTTTTCATATGGTCTTGTTGACTGGATGGTTGCGTCCATACCACAAACCAGTTCTATTTGTCTTTTGGATGGTTGTGCCCATACCTCGACTACATGTATTTCTTTCACTATCAGAGATATCAGTTGTACTTGCATCTGCAAGTGCTCTACGATGGTTTTCTGGTTCAGTTATGGTTTCGTAAAGCATTTCACCCCTCCCACTCTCTCAGCCTTCATGCTTTAGGGGGCATCTATTACACAGTATTTTGTCACCAACCCCGCATCCCCTGATCCCGGGTAGAGTCGGTCCCTGAATGGCATATGTTTTGTCTCATACATCAAAATATGTGTCCACATCTCCAATATCACTCAAGAAGATTAACTATGCTCATTAATCTTGAAGTTGACCCTTTTAACCTATGTTTCCAAATCGTCGCAGGACATCAGTATCCTGTCTGCGACGATGGACCAAAGTGAACAAGAACCTCGCGACACTGTTGCAAGAGTACATATGTTCTCTGTGACGATCGGATTTTAGGGATCATCGCAGGTCATCAATATCCTTCCTGCGACGATAGCCCAGAATGCACTAACACCTTGCAACGTCGTCTCTGAGTCTCAGTGTTTGACCTGCGACGACCCAGATATGGTGAATTAGTTCAAACAGAATGCTTCTGGGTGGTTCTGGAGCTGGTTGTTGGGTCAAGGAAGTTCACCTCTCCCCATTTGAGATGGTGGTTCCGCCTTTTGAGTAACCTCCCTTGAAGATAAGCTTCCTCTCCCCTCATTTATGGAGGCTCCTCCTCTTATAAAAGCATCCTCCATGACTATGATCAGCTAGTTCAGAGTTCTGAGAGTGCTAGTTGAGCTTTTGGTGTGCTAGTTCTTAGCTTGTTGGATTGATAGCTTGCAGTTTGGATTGCCTTTCATGTTGTGAGAGTGTAAATGGTTTTGTAAGAAGGAAGCCTTAGTTTCATACTTGTGCTTTTGGGTGAGAGAGAGAGTCATCAGTCTTTCTGGGAGACCTTTGAGAGTGAATGCTTATGGAGACATACTGATTGGACCCTTCAAGGAAGCTTGCAACGTCAAGGTGTGGTTGTAAGCTTTACTATTGTTCATATTAATACAATCAATGGTTATTTCCTATATCATGTATGAAATGTATGTTGATAGCTTATGGTTCCTTGACTCTATAAGTAGATAGTTCGTTGTTGTGCTCTATTATGTGTTTTTTTGTTTTCTTATGTTGTTTCAGGTGCATCATTCATTAAGGAGAAGAAAGCGATAGCTGAAGCGACGTGACGAAGACTTCATCGAACACCGGTTTAAGGTAGGCCTCTTCAACGAGAACTATTTAAGGAATTAGCCATTGTCTTTTTTTTGTTGTGACTAGACCCACTCTAGGGCTAGAGGGGTTGCCTCTATCCGTAGAGGGAACTTACCTATAACACAAACCTTCTTTAAATGATGGTTCTTATGGGATGATCCTAGTGATCCTTCTTGCAGGGATGACTTCCTCTAAAATTGTGTTATAAAGTACTTAGATGAATGATGTGAAAGATGGTCCACATCTTCTCATTCTTTCCATTTAGATGACTTAAAATAATTCGATCATGTAGTTTTTAAATCTTCCACTATCATATGCTTCTTTCTATGATGCCATGCTTCACAAAAATAAAGACTCTTCTAGAGAATGCAATGATGCATGATACTTTAACTACCACTTTCTACTAAAATAAATATAAAATACAAACCTGATATAGATGGATATTCTTTCAATAATATAGATCCTTGGGATCTTCACCTTTCGATTTATTCTCAGGTTCTTCCTTTTCTTCATCTATGTCAGCTCCACTTCTCTCCTTTATTTTGATGTTCTTCTTTTTCTAAGGATTGTTTGGACAATCCCTCTTAAAATGTCCATACGCATTACATTCATAGCATTGTATTTTAGACATTTTGTTTTTCCTTTGGACTTCCCAAACTTCCCTTTCATATTCTTGCATTTTACAACAAAGGCTTGAGACTTTTCATTTGATTCCTTGTCATTATTTTCCTTTACCCTTTTTTCTTCCAAGGTACATTGAGACCATAGTGCATCGGAGGGAGTAGTATCTTTTCCTGAGTAAACACTATATGCAAAACTGCTCCATTTAGGTGGAAAAACGTTTAATACACAAGTAGTCATCCCTGAATCATAAATGACTTCCCTAAGTGATCTGAAAATCACTCATGAGTGACCTCAATTAATTAATTAATTAATGAAGGTATTACAGACTCATGTGCTGGTGTGTGTCTATGTTATTTTAGGCAACAGATCGATCAGATTGCAAAATACACAGACACCGGAAGAATGGAAAGTAGCAAGAGAAACACAGTAAGCAAATGCAAGAACACAACAAATTTGATAAAGAGTTCACCCTGTCCTCCAGGGCTACGTCTCTGGTCCAGCTTTCAATGGTGGCCTTCTTTTATTGTGTCTTTAAAGCAGAGATTTACAATGAGGAGCTCAATTTGAGTCTCCTGAAACAGATAATGTTTGGTAGGGTGGTTCTTGGATCCCCCAAGCCACTAGAGTACACAGACTCTTTCCCTTACCAGAAATTGACCTCTCTGGTCTTTAATGGGAGAAGCCCAATGTTGTGCTCAATTCCCGACAAATCCTCTCAGGGATTGCTTGAACCTCTCAAGCTTTCTGTCTGCTTGATGCTGCCTTAGGTTAGCTGGGCTCTCTGTTTTCTACTTTTTGCTTCACTGTCTCTTCTTTCCTCTCGCTCTCTCCATCTTCGTTCTCTTCT
This sequence comes from Pinus tabuliformis, assembly GCA_031772625.1. Taxonomy (NCBI): domain Eukaryota; kingdom Viridiplantae; phylum Streptophyta; class Pinopsida; order Pinales; family Pinaceae; genus Pinus; species Pinus tabuliformis. Next base: position 310,256,128 of record CM062816.1, on the reverse strand, counting down.
TCTTCGTGTTCTGTTCTATGTTTGTTCATGGCTTAAAGCCAATCTATCTCATGACTGTTCGATTCCTCTTCCACCCCTTCGGTTCACTTGCTACTGTTCTTTTGGAGTTCCCTGCCTCTGCATCATCACCATCGTCCATAGGGAAGTGGCCACTTGTCCTCTCACGAACTGCGCCAGCTCTTCCTCAATGGTTCGGTAATTCAGTTACACTATGGAATGACTCATCCACCAACTCAGTGGTCAAATTGGACTTCAAACTTCTTTATGCCGCGGCTTAATTCCCCTATCAAATCCGGTTCCTCCATCGGGCACAATCTCTGACGTCAGATCTGGAGCCCCCAGATCCTACGATATTCGCTCATTTCGTGTAGTTGACTTTCTCGATCGTTAACGTGCGATGAGCGGCGGTTTTCTCTCTCATCCGCTGGACACGCATCGTGCGATGAATGGAATTGCTTAGTTCCAGCCAAATCCACTTACCACCCAAGGGTGCCCTCGATATACTGTTGGTTTTGGAGCGCGAGTCTCACCTTTCACCTTAGCGCTTTTCCCATGGTTTCCGGCTTCCTATGTGACCGAGCACTCGAGGCCTTTCCTTCTCGAGGGGTTTTTCCCAGCGCATCAAAAATGGCCTCCGTTTCCCGTTCCGGCCTTCCCAAGTGCCAGTTTTGCCTCCTGCACAGACTCCATGTGCCTCGGTCAGCGCATGTTGACCGAGGTTCTCATTGTTCCTTGCTGGCTGCAATCTGCCACTGTCCAGAGGTCTTCCTGATAGCTCTATGTTCATAAATTTGAAGTTTGTCCTGTCTTAATACAGTCATGGCACTTTGATAATCTTCATGGATCCAATTTGGATCATGGCCTTCCCACTGAAAAAGCTTTTGGACCACCAAAATTTGGTTTTCAAGCATCAACTAAGTGAGGGTACAATTGTCTCACTTGTCCAATCTCTATCCATTTTACACTGCTTGGCTTTGAACCCTTGAGCCCTACTCTGAGGTACTCAACATCTCCTCTGCACATCATCCTCACCTTCCTATCCAGAACTGTGTCTTCCTACAATTCATTAAGATATTCAGGTAGAAGGTCATCAATAGAAGGCAATTGACTCTGCTCTTCGGGATCCTCAATTAGAAAGGGTTCAAACAATCTCAAGCAATCTGCATTTATGACTAATTAGATGTGCATGTAAGCTGGTAGAGCAAGGCGAAAAGCATTTTCACCAATCTTCTCAAGTATCTTGAAGGGTCCATACCTGATAGCCTTTAGCTTTTTACCTTCACCTTGCATCATGTCCTTGTTGATATACAGCCAGACTTGGTCACCAACTTAGAAACTATGCTCCATCCGATGCTTGTCATGCGTTGCCTTGTATTTGGCTTGGCTCTTTTCCAACTGTTCCTTTACTACCTTGTGGATCTCTTGGATCTGTTCAATGAACCTAGTTGCCCTGTCCACATCACTATGTCCATCAACTGCGGTATCTTTACCAAAGACAAAATCCAAAGGAGACCTTGGTGTGAAACCAAAACAGGTCTCAAAAGAAGATCTATGTGTAGAAGAATGTTTTTCTCTGTTGTAAGCATGTTGCACATAACAAAAATGTTCATCCCAAAGCTTAGGATGTTTGCTGCAATATCCTCTAAACAACTAGATCACTGTCCTGTTGACTACTTCTGTCTGGCCATCAGTTTGTGGATGAAAAGTTGTTCTTTTCTTCAGTTTGGTGTCCATCAATTCCCACAGACTTGACCAAAACTTTCCCACAAATAGGTGTCTCGATCAGATACAATGGAAGTGGGTAATCCAAAATGAACCCATACATGTTCAAAAAATAGTTTTGCAGATTGTTCATCTGTAATATTTTTATTACAAGGTATCAAAATACACATTTTTTTGAACCTATCCACAACAACATATAGATAATCATGACCTTTCCTAGATTTAGGCAGTCCTTCAACAAAATCCATGGAAACACTTTCCCAAGGGTGAGAAGGAACTAGTAATGGAGTGTACACGCCTAGTTTTCTATTGTTGGGCTTGCTTTTAGCACACATAGTACACCCTCTTACATATCTAGAAACTGTCTCGTTCAGTTTTGGCCCATAATAGAATCTTTACAGCTGTGAAACTATTTTACTTACCCCAAAGTGACCTGATATTAGAGAAGTGCGTGCTCTAATTATCTTTACTCTCTCAGTTTGTGGAATGCATAACTTCCCACAATGGTATAAGAGTCAGTCCTTTATATGATAATCCAATTCTTCTACTCGTTTGCCTTGACTTAAAGTTGCATATACATCTTTAAAGTCTATATCTTGAGCATATTGTTCAATGTAGCTTTCATGCAGCACAGAATTATGCTTAAATATAGTAGATGCATTTATAATAGGTCTAGATAACATGTCTGCAACTTTATTTTGTATGCCCTTTTTATATCTGATGACTAAATGAAAATGTTGTAGAAACCCCATCCATCTATAGTGCCTTGATTGCTACAGCTTAGTTTGGGAGTGTAGATATTGAAGTGGTTGATGATCAGTATGTATTACTGTCTCTTTTCCCATTAAGTAATGTTTCCACTTTTTCACACTCTGAACTAATGCATAGAATTCTTTATCATATGTAGGATAGTTAACTATTGTAGGATTAAAAGTCTCAAAATGATAACATATGGGTTCACCATGCTATGTCAACACTGCTCCCATGGCATAGTCACTAGCATCTGTTTGGATCTCAAATGGCCTTTGAAGATCAGGCAGTGCTAGTACAGGTGTTGTACTAATTTTTTTCTTTCAAGGTGTCGAAGGCTTTCTATTGTTTGCCTCCCCACTGAAACACCTTGTTCAATCCTGTTAAAGCATGTAAGGGATTTGCAATTAAGGAAAAGTTAGAAATGAACTTCATCCAATATTGTGCTGCTCCTAAGAAGCTTCTAACTTCTGTAGTAGATTTGGGTTTAGGCCAGTTTACAATGACTTCCAGCTTAGAGGGATCTATCTTCAATTCACCACCCCCTACTATATGACCTAAATAATTCAAATATGTTTTGCCAAATTCACATTTTGAGAGTTTAACATGAATTTTTTCTCTTTTGAAAACATCTAGTGTCTGCTTAACATGCTTTAAGTGTTCTTCCCACGTTTTGCTAAAAATTAGAATGTCATCCAGATACACAATAACAAAATCATCAAGAAAAGGTCTGAGTACATCATTCATTAATCTCATTAAAATAGCAGGAGCATTAGTTAAGCCAAAAGGCATAACCAGCCACTCATACAAACCCTACTTTGTTTCGAAAGCAGCCTTCCATGCATCTTGTTCTGCAACTCTGACCTGATGGTATCCACTGTGCAAGTCTAGCTTGTAGAAATAAACATCTTCTTTCAATTGATCTAAAATATCATCTATGCAAGGAAGGGGATAACGATTTTGGATTGTTATCTTATTTAGTGCTCAGTAATCAATGCACATTCTCCACGAGCCATCTTTCTTTCTCACCAAAATGATTGGTGACCCACATGGTGATGTGCTAGGTCTGATGAACCCCTTCTCGAGCAATTCCTGCACCTGCTTCTTGATTTCAGCATTCTCTAAAGCAGACAACCTCTTATACCTATGGATGCAATGGTTGTTTCATCTCCAAAGTCTAACCCCAAATCTTTCTGAATAGCTGCAACAATCTTCTTCTTCTTGCCCTCGAAATTCTTAGGTCTCAGCTCTGGATGCAGAATCCAACAATGCTCATCATCATGCCCATCCTTTTTGCAGTGAATGCATGAAGCCTTTCTTTTCTATGCAGTGTTAGCCTTCCTTGATTTCCACTTCTACTTTCTTTTCTCCTTATTCTTGCTTGCAGTGGGTTGGGATGATCCCCCAACTTCTGGACTTCCATTCTTTTCTCTAGCTTCTAGATGAGTAGCTTGTACAGATACCTCATCTATACTAGTGGGATTAAACATGAGGATGGTGTGCCTAATGTAGCTGTGTAGACCACCAATGTACTTCAACAGAGTCTCAGGTGAGTCTAATGAGATTCCTAGAATCAATGCTCTCTTTTTAAATTCTTGAGTGTATGCTTGCACACTTTGCCCTTTCAACTGTCGAAGAGTTTGCCAACTCATCATGGCTTGCTGCATGTAGGCCAATGAATAGAACTGCTTTTTGATTGTCGAAACAAATTCACTCCAGATAGAGATGGTCTTACCATGTCTTTTCAAGTCAGCTTGGGTTCTCCCTTCCCACCAAATCAAGGTAGTGCCTCCAAGGTGTAGGCTTGCCAGCTGAATCTTGCTCTTGTCTGAGTCAATATTTTGTACTCTGCAATAAACATCAATTTGTCTAATCCAATTGTCCATATTTTCTGCATTCAACTCTCCATCGTATATAGGTAAATCAAATTTAACGTCTAGTTTGATCAAAGATGCTTTCTTTTTAGGGCTATCGGGAGGTGTGAGAAAGCTTTCCTCTTTCCCTTTTCCTTTTGAGTGGTCATGGGAATGTGACTCATCTTCTCCTTTGTCTTGCTTAGAGCCTGATGAATCTTCATCCTTATGTTTTCTAAAGTCCCTATACATTTCTTATACCACGGAATTTATGGCTAGGAAACTATCTATGAATTGAGGCTCTGGCCCCATAGAACCTTCCTCTGACATTGTCTTCTGAGGATAGACTCTCCCAATTTTAGGATTAGTTTCGACCAACTCTCCTTCTCCTAATTTCAGCTTTGATCTAGTTAGCATTCAATAGCTAAACCAACACAAGCTTGTCTAACCTTAATAGCCTAAAGATCTGATACCACTTGATCTGATAATCACTCGTGACTGACCTCAATTAATTAATTAATTAATGAAGGTATTACAGACTCATGTGTTGGTGTGTGTCTATGATATTTTAGGCAACGGACCGATCAGATTGCAAAAATACAAAGACACTAGAAGAATGGAAAACAGAAAGAGAAACACAGTAAGAAAATGCAAGAACACAACAGATTTAATAAGGATTTCACCCTATCCTCCAGGGCTACGTCTCCGGTCTAGCTTTCAGTGGTGGCCTTCTTTTATTGTGTCTTTAAAGCAAAGATTTACAATGAGGAGCTCAATTTGAGTCTCCTGAAACAGATAATGTTTGGTAGGTTGGTTCTTGGATCCCCCAAGCCACCAAAGTACACAGACTCTTTCCCTTACCAGAACTTGACCTCTCTGGTCTTTAATGGGAGAAGCCCAGTGTGGTGCTCAATTCCCGACAAATCCTCTTAGGGATTGCTTGAACCTCTCAAGCTTTTTGTTTGCTCGATGTTGCCTTAGGTCAGCTCGGCTCTCTAGTTTCTGCTTTTTGCTTCATTGTCTCTTCTTTGCTCTCTCTCTCTCCATATTCATTCTCTTCTTCTCTCTTCTTCTTTGTGTTCTATTCTCTATCTGCTCATGGCTTAAAGCCGATCTATCTCATGACTGTTTGATTCCTCTTCCACCCCTTCAGTTCGCCTGCTACTCTTCGTTTGGAGTTCCCTGCCTCTACGTCATCACCATCATCCATAGGGAAGTGGCCACTTGTCCTCTCACGAACTGCGTCGGCTCTTCCTCGACAGTTCGGTAATTCAGTTACACTATGGAATGACTCATCCACCAACTCAGTGGTAAAATCAGACTTCAAACTTCTTTATGCCGCGGCTTAATTCCCCTGTCAAATCTGGTTCCTCCATCGAGTGTAATCTCCACCATCAGATCTAGAGCCCCCAAATCCTACGATATTCACTCATTTCACGCGGTTGACTTGCTCGATCATTAGCATGCGATGAGCGGCGGTTTTCTCTCTCATCCGCTGGACACGCGTCGTGCGATGAATGGAATCACTCGGTTTCAGCCAAATCCACTTACCGCCCAAGGGTGCCCCCGATATATTGCCGATTTTGGAGCGCGGGTCCCGCCTTTCACCTTAGTGCTTTCCCCACAGTTTCTTGGCTTCCCATGCGACCGAGTGCTCGGGGCCTTTCCTTCTCGACGGGTTTTGCCCAGTGATGCGTGATTAGTGCTAAGCGCTAATCGTGCATCAGAAATGGCCTCCGTTTCCCGATCCGGGCTTCCCAAGTGCCAGTTTTTCCTCTTGTGCAGACTCCATGGGCCTCAGTCATCGCGCTTTGACCGAGGTCCTCGTTATTCCTTGCTGGCTGCAATCTGCCACTGTCTAGAGGTCTTCCTGATCGCTCTGTGTTCATAAATTCAAAGTCTGTCCTGTCTTAATACAGTCATGGCACTTTGATAATCTTCATGGATCCAATTCGGATCACTAAGCCCTTGAAACTAGTCCCTCAACTGTGAGATCCTCATAAGATAAGATGACATAGCTTCATATTTTTAGATCCTTGTTCTATATAATTGATTCCTAAAGGATATATTTTGAACTAGTGTACTTATAGAGTACAATTTCACCAACTTGTCATAGATAGCTTTAAATGAACTCAAATCAACAACAAAGGGAATGAAATGATCCTTTATGGATTTTATAAGAATCCCTTATGAACTCACCTATCCCTTCTTATATCTTTATAATTCTTGAGTTTTCTCTTTGGTTGGTTGAGTAACTTCACTAAGAACATATTCCATGAATTCATTTTCTGTGAGCACCAAATCAATCCTCTTCTTCCATGCTAGGAAGTTTTTTTATCCAACGAGTTTGTTACCTTCCTTGGAAAACAGATTTATTTGTTTTGTAGATTGATACATTGAGAACAATATGGTACTTACTTGTCAAAAAAATGTCCTTATTTATGATGCTTTCAAATTGACGCCTTAAAGAATCTTCAAAAGACTTCAAGCATGTCGTTCAAGTGATGACTTCTAGGATGCCTTCAACAATGGTGTCTTCCAGTTGCTCCAAGGTGCGGATGATATTCGCACGATTTGTCTTCCAACAAGCCTTAAAATTCATAACCTTCCAAGAGAGAAAGATCAATATTTTTAACCTTCCTTCAAGATGTTCCTTCAAAATCAAAGAGATTTTAAGAGAGATTGATGTTCTTCTTATGATTATGAGACCTTCAATGTAGCAACCATCCTTCCTTCAATGATATTTTATCCTTCTTAAGATGATGAGGTCTTCTTCCTTATGCCCTTCCTTGTGTCCTTAGCAAATTTGTTAGGTCCCTATACTACTAGTGTAACCCCTTATTGTTATTAGTACAACCCAATTATTATATTGTTGTGCCCATGTAGACCCCATATTGTTATTATTGTGCCCCATAGAAGCCCACAATTGTTATTATTGTGCCCTTACATTATTATTGTTATGTCGGCTTTGATTATATTATGACCCCTTAGACTCCTATATATAGAAAGGAGGTCTTGTCATTTGTATCATCTAAGAATTGTTCATTTGTGTAATGTAAAGGATGTTTCCCCCTCAAAGAGGTTGAATTATAAGGTGTTGATCTATCTTTTCTATCTTTTTGTGAGCTGGTTTCATAACATTTGGTATCAGAGCTTTGGATTCTAGGGTTTCATTGCTCCAAATAGGTCATCGTGGAATTTTCGCTATAACATTTTCTCTGTGATGTTTCAGAAGCAAAAAAAAAAAACCCACTTGAGGAGAAATCGCGTTGAACCTCGAGTCTGAATTGCAGAACTTATCTCGCTATATTTTCAGAGATATGATCTGAGGACATTAGGGTTTTTGCAAGCTCCAGAATTTCATCTAAAACAGGTCATCATGGAAGTTTCGATGTAACTTGTTCTCTACGAAGTTTCGGAAGCTAAAAAGAAACCATTTGAGAAGAAAGCGGTCTAAACTGGGGGTCCAAATTTCAAATCTTGTTTCGCTATATTTTATGATATATTATCTCAGGAAGTTAGGGTTTTTGCAGACTCCCGAATTACATCTTAAACAAGTGACCTTGGGAAAATCGTCATAACTTTCTCTCTGAGCATCAGATGGAAATTTCGTAAGAAGTTATAGAAAGAGGATAGACTGTAGTTTCTTGTTTATATTTTTCAGATCCGAAGGTCAAAACAGTGATACATGGCACTTCATACAAATTAGCTCTTCTGAAAAGGTATATAATCAGGTCATCTTGGGAGAGTGTTCATAACTCTTTCTTGGAGAATCCAATTTCGATAAGGCTTGTGGAATTGGAAAGAAGACGCAGAGGGCTACTGCAAATCATGATTTCGGAACTAGAAAATCCAAAATTACAGAGTTACAGTCGTTTCAATATCGAGCTCCTAAAATCAAGAAACGACAATATGAGGAAGTTTGATGGCAAGGATCCGGTAAATTAGATACTACAGATGGAGCAATATTTTGATCTACATGAGGTGCAGGTGTTACAAAAGGTATGTATTGCATCTTCATATTTAGAACCGAATCAATTTTGATGGTATAAAGGGTTGTGTTCTCTTAAAGCACTTGTCACTTGGCCAATTTTCACGAAAGAAATGATAGCACATTATAAGGATACAAAGAGTAACACCTTCTTTAGCTAATTCATAAATCTCAAAAAATGGGGTTCAATGGCATAGAACATTGAGGATTTCAAAAAATTGAATATAAGGGTAAATGGTATTCCAAAGAAGAAAAATATTGATGTCTTCATAGGGACTTTAAAGGATAACATTCAACATGAGGTTCGTCTTTGGGAACCTAATTCATTGGAGAAGGCATTCAGGTTGGAAAGAAAAATTGAAAGCGGAATTATGGAAACAAGGAATCCTACCACTCACAATTATAAATATGGAAGTATTTTTTCTTCTAGCCTTCCACAACCTACAAGGTTTACATGACAACAATTGGAAGAAAAAAGAGAAAAAGAACTTTGTTACATTTGTGATAGCAAATACACTAAAGTTCATAAGTGTGCTGAGAAGAAATTATTTTACATAGATTGTGAAGAGGAGGAAGAAAAGGATCAAGAAACATCAAAAGAAGAGGATTGACACCAGGAACCAACCCCAGAGAAAGACAAAATGAATATGAACATATCTTGTAAAGCATTGGAAAGAATTACCACTCCTCAAACTCTCAAGATAGAAGGACATATCAAGAAGAAAAAGGTTCAAGAAGTGAAAGATCACATCGACAAAGAAGAAATGAATCCAACCATATCTTGTAATGCATTGGTCGGAATTACCACTCCCCAAAGTATCAAGATAGAAGGACATATCAAGAAGAAAAAGGTAATAGTGTTGATTGATTCGGGTAGTATGCATAATTTTATTCATTGTAAGATAGCCAAGGAATCGAATTACTTCCTATATCTAGCACCAGAGTGTCAAGTGATGGTTGCAAGTGGAGGAACCATAAATTGCTTTGGAAAGTGCCATAATATCAAGTTATCCATGGGATAATATGTATTGAATATCCCAATGCTTTCCATTCCAATGGGTGGTGTTGATGTTGTACTAGGAGTCCAATGGCTACAATCACTGGGTACAATAGCTTTTAATTTCAAGAACTTTTCATGAAATTTTCTTCAGAAGGAAAGGAATTTGAATTAAGGGGTATCACAGGGAAACTAGGAAAGATAATCAGCTCTAACGGACTGACAAAGATTCTAAAGAAATAAAAACGAGGTGTAATTTCACAATTATGTTCGCTATAGGTTCCCACATCGAAATCATCTATTTCTCCAGATCTCCAAAAAGTCTTGGACAATCATTCCAAGGTATTGGAGACTCCCAAAGGCCTCCCACCTATTCTTGATCATGATCATTCTATTCATTTAATTCCAGTAATTGTTCCTCCAAACATCAGGCCTTACAGATATCCCTATGCCCAAAAGAGTGAAATTGAATGTATGGTTTCAAAAATGCTAGAGGCTAGTATAATTCAACCTAATCAAAGTTCTTTTTGTGCTCCAGTAGTATTGATGCACAAGAAGGATGGGTCATGGTGCATGAGTCCGGATTATAGGGAAATCAACAAGCCCACTATTAAAGATAAATTTCCCATTCCTATCATTGATGAAATATTGGATGAATTGCATGGATCAATTTACTTCACCAAGTTGGATCTTCGTTCAGGATATCATCAAATCGGAATGAAGACTGAAGACATTCTAAAAATAGCATTTAGAACTCATGAGGGTCATTATGAATTTTTGGTCATGCCTTTGGCCTTACAAATGCACCTTCTACATTTCAAGGTTTGATGAATTCGATTTTCAAACCCTTCCTTAGAAAATTTGTGCTAGTATTTTTTTATGATATACTAATCTACAGCAAGTCTTGGAAGGATCATGTTCAACATGTTGACAAGATGCTCAAACTTTGGGAGGAGAAACAATTATATGCAAAAAGCTCCAAATGTTTCTTTGGAGTACAAGAGGTAGAATATCTGGGTCATATTGTATCTCATGAAGGTGTGAAGGTAGACCCTAGAAAAATTAAAGCCATTAAGGAATGGAAAATCCCCACATCCATAAAGCATCTATGAGGATTTCTCGGGTTGACAGGGTATTATCGCAAGTTTGTTAAGAATTATGGGAGAACAGTAGCACCTCTAGCAATATTGTTGAAGAAAGATGCATTTTCGTGGACTCCAAAAGCAACAAATGCCTTCGAAGATCTTAAAGAGGCAATGTGGCAAGCACTGGTCTTAGCTATGCCAGACTTCACAAAAACATTTATTGTGGAATGTGATGCTTCAGGAAATGGAATTGGTGCTATTTTAATGCAAGATGAAAGACCCATTTCTTTCGAAAGTCATCCAATCAAAGGAAAGTATTTACACAAAGCTATTTATGAGAAGGAAATGTTGGCAATACTACATGCACTTAATAAATGGCGACCCTACCTAATGGGAAGACACTTCAAGGTAAAAACGGATCATGATAGTCTTAAATAATTTTTAGAACAAAGATTATCCTCTGAAGAGCAACAAAAATGGGTCACGGAGATGTTAGGTTATGACTTTGAAATCATCTACAAAAAAGGGAAGCAAAATTGTGGCAGATGCACTCTCAAGAAAGGATGAGGATGTGGAAGCATTGTTTTGTGCTATTTCTATTATCCAACCAGATTGAATAAACAAATAAAGGGATGAATGGAAGAAGGACGAAGAAGTGTAGCCACTCATTCAAAAGTTGCAAAAGATCTCAGTTCAAACAATATTTCCAGAACTTGACAAGGAAGGAAAAATCATATTGGAACCTGAAGCATTCACAGAACCGAGAAGTTGACAGCTATGAAATCAATCAATTTCAGAGTATCTCATCAAGTGGAAGAACTTACCCGCTGAAGATTCCACATGGAAGGATGAGAATTTTATACAGAAGCATCAAGAACTACTCAAGCGTTGAGGACAACACTTTTTGAAGGAGAGGGGCATGTTAGGTCCCTATACTACTAGTATAACCCCTTATTGTTATTAGTACAACCCCCTTATTATATTGTTGTGCCCATGTAGTCCCCATATTGTTATTATTGTGCCCCATAGAAGCCCACTATTGTTATTATTGTGCCCTTACATTATTATTGTTATGTCGGCTCTGATTATATTATGACCCATTAGACTCCTATATATAGAAAGGAGGTCTTGTCTTTTGTATCATCTAAGAATTGTTCATTTTTGTAATGTAAAGGAGGTTTCCCCCTCAAAGAGGCTAAATTCTAAGGCGTTGATCTATCTTTTCTATCTTTTTGTGAGTTGGTTTCATAACAAAATTATTCCCTTTGACAAGCAACCTTCTCTTATGCCAAAAAGATGATCTCCAAGTTTCCTTCTCTTCACCTTGGCTTTGAAACCATGTTGGAGAATCTAGTAAGGAAGTTATTTAAACAATTATCATTATCCTTAATAATTTCCTATGAATTTTAGTTATCTTCTTATTCTTCTTTATTAGATTCTTTCATCAAACAATTATCAAGAGCATAAACAATAGAGACAATAGACACCAAAAGTAGGCTCCAAGCTAGGGAAAAATCCCTCCAAGGGGAAACCAAGTAAGAATCTCTTCTCTTCTTATAGAATCAATTCAAATGAGAAAACCAAGACCCAAAGACCAAATTCAAACCTCCTCCAAGCACCAATTCAATGCTCCAAATGATCTTCTTCAAGACAAGACAAGGTCCACCAAAGTCAACAAAATTCAACTCCTTCAAGATATTCATTAGACAAAATTTCATCCTAAAAGTGCCCATGAAATTTTCACATAATTTCCATGTCATAATATCTAAACCAATCAAAGTCCTTTAAATTTAAAAAGAGGTACATGTCCTAAATAATTTTAAATTATTTAGTTTGGTTATCCATGAAATATTTTGTTATTAATTTGGGTATCAGTGAAATATTTTTTTATTAATTTGGGCTTGTGTGAAATATTTTACTAATGTTATTTACCTACCTTATCCATATGAATTAGAATATCGAAAAAGTTATTAATGCTATGTAAATATTGATATTATTGAAGATATATATATATATATATATATATATATATATATATATATATATATATATATATATATATATATATATATATAGATAGATAGATATATATAGATATATAGATATATATATATATATAGAGAGAGAGAGAGAGATATTAAAAATGTGAGCCCATTTTACATTAATAAACATGCCCCAAAAAAACACCAAAAGAATAGTTAACTATAAAATGTATATATAAAATTATAGTTAAATATAAATTAGTTAAATTCAAAATATAAAATTGTTAAATAGTTAAAAATAAAATATAGTTATAGTTAAAAAAAAAAAAGTATTCTAGAAAGGAAAATCACCTGATTCCGACCAAAAATTATATTCTGAGTGAAATCGTGGCTTTACTAGATAATTTTGTTAAAAAAACACCAAAAAAAAAAGTTAAATATAAAATATATATAGACATTTAAAAATAAAATATAAATATAAACAGTTAAATTTAAATCTAAAATATATATAGATAGTTATTTTAATAAAACTTTCATACATTGAGGGATTTCGATAAAAGTAGAAAATTAGAAATAATATATTAAAAAAATTATTAAATCTCATGCTAAAAAATATTGTGGAACATAGATAAAAATAAAGTAATATTAAAAAATTATCACCATGGAAATTTTTTTAGTTTCTTGATTTTTCTTTAGGATACCACTTTTAGGCTGAAATTTCCTCTAATGTTTCACTTAAGGTTTCATACCTCAAATCAGGTCTGCAAATTCTACCCTACAACAACTAAAGAAACCCTAGACTCTTCACACATGTGAGAGAATGATTGCAAAATTCAGATTTTTCTTCTCTTCTTGAGTTGCTTCCTTCTTTTAGATCTTCGCTCCATTTTTCTTCCTTTCTTGCTTTTGATCGAACTACAGAAGTGCATCCAAGTGAATCAAGCTCCCTTCCTTTATGTACTCTTTTTTTGTGGTCAAATAGGTCTCTTCTAAGACGACTTGTTCTTGACTGGGCCAACTTGGTCGTAGAGGTATTTTTTACTTTCTTAGCCTCAAAAATAATTTATTTACATGTTATAGTTTGCCCAATAGATCTTATGCAAATGATAATGACTCTCCTAACTCAATACAAAATCTTTATTGACTTGACAAACCCTAGGAGCATGAATCGCATGCTTGACCTAGATGACTATTTACATGGAGCATGAAACCCATGCTATAAAATAATATTTTTCTTTCTTGCTTTTCTTGTAACATAAGAAATACATAATAACATGAGTACGGTGACAATTATGAAGATCGAAACTAGTTACATCTTCCAACACATTCAAGCCTTTTCAATGAGGCCAATCAAGCACAAGCCTACAAGTTAGGTTTTGTTTTGCATCTCAAACTCTCACTTTATCCCAGGAATGGCACATCTAGGACATGGTACCAATCCCCAAGCTCAAATCAATGCACAAGCCTACAAGCTAGGTTTTGTTTTGTATCTCAAGCTCTCACTTTATCCCAATAAAGGACATATATGCCATGGTACCAATACACAAGCTCAATTCAATGGATTGTGTGCACTTTTGAAATGTTTTATTAACAAAAATATCTTGTTTTTGCAACTTGTTGGGAACTCAAAATTAAAAATTAAATGTAGGATTTTTTATTAGTTTCAACATTGTATAGCACAATAACACAATAACTAAATACAATCTCATCACAATTCCAAGGTATTAGTTTCAAACACATTTACCACAAACTAATATGATGACAATACTCTTTCAAAGGATGCATTTCGCATTCATATAAACAAGTTAGTTTTGAAGGAATATAAGGGATAAGTGTTCCATAGGTGCAAAGGATAATTCTGGAATGTACAATTTTATTTACTCATATTGTCATTTAAAATGCGCTCCTTAATTTATTTCTTTTTGAAAGGAATTTGTCACTACTAAGACCTAATTATATTAATTTTATGTATCAAAATTTATTTAACTTCATAAATATACTATAAAAGTATTGATAATATTAAGGTGGTGTTTTTTTATTTTACTAATGTGGAGAGTAAAAATAATCACAACATTGTAGGTATAATATAAATCGGGGCACTTAGAGTAGCGACATGCCCCAAGGGGTTATCCTATGATCATTATATATCTAAATTTCAAGGGCTTGGCCAACCCTTTGAAGGTTGGTAGAGTTATATAATGCATTTTTCCTCCTTCTACAAGAGACAATGGGCGAGGGGTATGCTATATCAAGTCTAATGGAAAGATTACTAACTGGATGGAACTTCACTTGTTTTGATGCCCTAGGTAGATCGGGCAGTCTGGCGATTGGCTGGAACCCTTGTTTCATCAAATTTCTCAATGTTTAGGATGTGGAATCGATTCTCAACTTAAATTTTCACTATGTGGAACTCAACTCTGATTTTTTGGTTCTCAACATCTACAGGTTGTCTCAAGACAAGCTTCCATTATGGGAGATTATCTCCCAAAAATCCTACTTTACTTAAGGCAACCTCATCATTCATGGGAACCTAAATTTATTTCTTGGTTTTGCAGAGAGATAGGGAATCCAAGCACAATCTGAACCTCAATATGACCTTCTTCACTAGGATCCTAATTGAGAATTGTTCAATTTTTCAATGTTTTGTGTTGAAACAATCAGTTTAACAATTTCTTCTTTTAGTAACAATCATTTTTTGCATTCAATTTCAATCATCCAATAATAGTAAGTGATTGTAGATATAACATTAAACAATATGCACAATAGAATAAAGCCAAGATCAAATGAGACACAAGATTTAGGTTAAAGACCAGGGAAAAATCCCTCAAGGGGGAAAACCGAACCAGATTTTTCTTTTATTAGATGTTCATCAAATGTTCAACAGAGATACATAGTCCAAGTACATCCAACAAATAGCGAAAGGTAAAACCTTGACCAACCAAGTTAACAATTCAATATCCAATCAAAGATGAGCAATATAGTCAAATCTACTCAAATAGCGATTTTGTAGTTTTTTAGTCAAATTCAATAGCAGCCACACATCCATAACAAATCCATGATCAATGGTCAAATCAGATCCAAAAATTTTGGTCAACCAATCAAAGCATGTGGCCTCTTTGGCTCAGTCAAATTTGATCAAAAAACTCCAAGAATTATGCCCATAAATTCTGGTCAAATTCAAAGTAAACCTACGAAAACCCTAGCTTTAGATCTGCGGTCAAAGGAGGTAAAAGTACATAGAATATTCCAGTCTTATCCATGAATTCATCCTTCTAGAAAATACCCAAAAACTAATTCAATCCACCTAAAGTCGACATTGTTCAAATATTCCAAAAACATAAAGTCAATGCAGTCAAGAAAAAAATATTTTCTCTCCTTCGCACGTGTGAACTCAGACCCTGCAATTTCAGACCAGATCGAACGAAATGAAGGATGAATGTGGGATGTTATGCCTCCAAGTGATGTCAATTGAAGTGTATTTAGATGTGGTCTAGGTGGATAGATTTCTTCTTTAAGACAACTTGTAATTTTTGAGGTGACATGGACTAATATTAAGAATAATATTTTCCCATGTGAAAAAATTTCAAGGACAAGAGGAGTCCCCTTAGGGCTTGTTAGGCTTCTCCAAGGAGGGAATTTCTCCTTGAACTGCCAATTTTTGACACTCCCTCTCATCTAGGGAGGAATTTCTGACTGCATCATAAGTCTCATCTCAGATGTACATGTCTCATCATCATCATCGTTGCATCGTGTCATATCTCATCTCATCTCATCTTATCTCTAATCATTTGTTGAACAATGATTTCTTGATCTAAAGAATCAGATGAATCATAAGGGAGATTAATATACCACCATATATCCAATGATAATAGACGGGATACTACTCACCATGAGAGGTAAGGATCACACACATCCTATTGTCCGTTGATCTTCCCACCTTGATCCTCAAGAATCAACTGGTAGAACACCTGCATCCTGACAAAAAATACCACTTGTCATAAATAACAAATATCATACATGTTTAAAATATCCTCACCCATTGGCCTAATGGATGGTAATCCTGACAAGCCCAACTTGTGGGTATGATGCATACAGGGGTATACTTTGTCAAGTCTTAAACTTGAGAGTAGGAAAAAATTACCACTTACCATAAGTGGCAAGGATCATACACCCCTCCAATAACAATACAGTAGTAGGGGACAGATACTGTTGACACCTAATCCGAAACGGATGAGGTGAAGTCGGACAGTCATCTAGAAGATGAACTGATCCGTTTTATATGTGTATAAATAAAGTGCTGGCTAATGAATAAATCAATCAATCAGTGTTTTCTCATTCAATTGTTTTCTTGCGCTCATTGCTGGAGTTACCCTGGCCTGACATGGTATCAGAGCCCAGGTCCCCAGGTTCCAGAAATAGTGTAACTCCTCTGCTCCCTGGCGCACCAGCCTGACATCCCTTCTGACATCGCTGCATACGCTGCGTTGAGGACCGTTCAAGGAAGAGAAGGTGATGATGGTGTGACCTGCGTTTTTTTGAAAGGTATTAAGACCTGCGTTTCATGTATTATGAATTGAAGACCTGCTCTGACATGCTCTGACATGGATGAAACACTGCATTCGCCGCCTTTAATGTTTATGCCTTTAACGTTTTGAAGCCTGCGTATGGTATATTGAGACCTGCGTTTTTATGTATTGAGACCTGAGAATGCATGATACTCTGCATGCGTTTTTTTGTATTATGTGCGAACTAAGCCTGGGATTTGCAGTGACAATCGACAGCACTTCTACGTTGGTCGAAACCAACCCTACCTTTCCAGTATTATAGCTGTTCCCGCAGATATTTTTTCTCTGATCTTTTGGACGTCTTGAGGTAAGTGCCTTCTGGTGCCGATCCTTGCTTCCTGAAAGTCGAGCAATCCGAGATGCCTTCAAAATCCAGGTTGTCGAAAAAGACACGATCTCGTTCATGAGGAATGGGATCTGATGACTCTTGTTTTCTCAGATTTTATCCTTTGGATTAAGTTCTTCACTGTTACTTCAATTCATGCCGTAGGGAGTTTATGATCACCGTCATGCTTTTCAACAAATCCCATCACTGCGTTAATGGTATTGCTGCGTCCTTATAGCTGGTTGCTGCGTTTTCCTTATTTGAAGACTGACATGGTATTGAAACCTGTGCATTTGAACGTATTGCTGCGTATATTGAAACCTGTGCATTGTAGACCTGTTATGATTTTGAAGCCTGAGTTTATGGTATAGAACTGTGACTGCGCCTTTACGCTGTGGTGACTGCGCCTTTCTTTGCTGGATGCGTATTTTAATGGCAAGCTAACACTGCGTTTTTAAATGCTGGATGCCTATTTTAATGGTGTATTAATGCAAGCTAAAACTGAGTTGATGTATGATGACTGTGTTTTCATTGGTCTTTCATAACAGCGCTCTTTCAAAGCAGTGATATATATGTGCGCCCTTTCAAAACAGTGATATATATAGCGCTTTTTTTCTTAAACAGTGATATACATTATGTGAGAAGTGATATGTATATGAGCCCCAATTTTTTATTACAGTGATATATGAACAGTAATATATGAAAGCGGTGGGCGCCATCATTAAACAATGATATATATGTGAGCAGTGATATATATATGCCGATGGAATGTTAGAAGAAAATGCATAAGGCTATCACATAAGGATTTTTTCTCTCAGTAGAAATTTTTTTTTTTCAACAGAAGTTTTTGGCAGAGTTATATATTTTTTTTACAGAATGCATTCAATCATTTCAATGGTCGGAATAGTTCTCACTGGCAAGGAGAACTATTCTGAATGGTCTCGGATGGTGAAACACACCCTCATCTACAATGAGCTGTGGAAAGGTGTGTGTGTCGGAGAAGAAGACAGAGACCCTGTGCAGCCCACATCAGACAAAGAACTCGCCATTTGGGAAAACAAGAACAGCAAAGCCTTTGCATTGATCGCAGCATCTGTCAATGAGGAAGTAAGTCGTCATATTTCCTGCTATTCCACTGCCTTTGAAGCTATACAAAAGCTGAAAGAACTCTATGATACACATTCTGCACTTGAAGTTGTTCAGCTCATGATTAAACTCTTCACTCTTGAACTAAAAAATAATGATCCTCTTGCTCTTGCAACTGAAATAAAGTCTATAATGCATGATATAAAATCCACTAAAGTTGAGCTGGATATCTCTCTTATTGCCTTTCTCAAAGCACTTTATCCTACCTACTCCAATTATCTTGAGTCTTTACAAGCAAATGGAAACCTTAAAGATATAACCTTTGACTCTCTTGTGAAAAAGTTTGCTGAAAGAGAGAAAGCCTTTGGAAAGAAAACAGTCCCTGAATCTTCTGAAGAGACTGTTTGCCTTGCTCACAAAGAAAAGCATCCTGCTCAAGATTCTGCAAGAGGAAGAGGTGGACGAAGAGGAAGAGGAAGATACTTCAGAGGCAGGGGGGGTAGACATTCTCAAGCAGAAAAGGCAGATCTGCATTGCATTCGCTGCAAACGAAATGGATCACATGATGCTTCTACATGCAAGCTACCATGGGACAAGGTTGAGCAGAGAAGAAATCAGCAGAAAGGTAAAACTGATGACTCAGACAAAGGTAAAGCACCCGAATCTGCACACTATATTGAGGCACAATGTAATATTGGAGTAAATGAAGATTTGTTTAATGCTTCACTTGCTTCTTCGAAAAATGACTGGTTGCTTGATTCAGGAGCAACCTGTCATATGACTCATAGGAGAGATTTCTTTGAAGATTTCACTAACAATGTTGATGGAGCAGTATACTTTGCAGATCAGTCAAAAATCAAGCCATCAGGGCTTGGCACAATCAGGCTTAAACTGCCTGGTCTTCCAGACTTTCTTCTGGATCATGTTCTATATCTCCCACAGCTGAAGAGAAACTTGTTGTCCCTGGTCCACATCCGCCAGCAAGGTCACTCCATTCACATGTTTGATGGCAAGCTTGAGGTAAGAAAGGCATCTGACCACTCACTTGTCATGAGGGGTATAGAAGAAGAAAGACTCCTTAAACTGCAAGGAACCTCTGCTCATGCACAGCATTTCTCATATATTTCTCATCATGAAGAATGTACACTTCCATCAAGTTTATTATGGCATGCTAGATTTGGGCATTTAAACTATGATAGTCTCCGCTTGTTGAAGAAAAATGGTGTTGCTGGTTTGCCTACAATTCCTAGAAAACATAAACAATGTGATGCTTGCATTCTAGGAAAGCATAGCAAACAGTCTTTTCATGATTCACATTCAAGAGCACATAGGAAGCTTGAACTTATTCATTCAGATTTATGTGGTCCAATGCCTGTTCCTTCTGCAAATGGAAATAAATATATCATGACATTTATTGATGATTACACCAGAATGTGTTGGGTTTACTTATTGAAGAACAAATCTGATGCTTTTCAAACATTTAAGAATTTTCATAAGTGGATTGAAAATGATGCACAATCTCATATTGGGTCTATTCGCACTGATAATGGAAAAGAATATACATCAAATGAATTTGAACACTATCTTCGCCAACATGGGATTAAACATCAAACAACTGTGCCTTATAATCCTCAACAGAATGGTGTAGCTGAAAGAATGAACAGAACAATTTTGAATATGGTACGATCTATGCTTTTCTTCAAGAATGTAAAGACAATGTTTTGGGCTGATGCTGTTCTATGTGCTGCATATATAAAGAATAGATGTCCATCTAGTGCTATAAGAAACAAGACTCCTTATGAATTGTGGTATGGACATGTTCCTTCGGTAAAACATCTCAGGATATTTGGTTCCACCTGTTATGCTTTAATACCAAAGGTACATAGAAACAAACTTGGTGCAAGAAGTCGTAAGTGTATCTTCCTGGGGTATTCAAACACATCTAAAGCATACCGCCTTTATGATGAAATAAATAAAAAGTTTGTTTTATCTAGAGATGTCATTTTTCTTGAATCATCCAAATCTGACAATGTTGTTGAGCGGCAACTTGATCGCTTGGATAGATTCACAAAACAGAAATCATTTCAAGAGTTTGATAATCAGATTCCACATCTTGAAGGGGGGATTCCTATACTAGATCAACATGTGGAATCTTCTTCTGAAGAACAATCTCCCCTGCATGACACTCCAACAACGGATGATGCTTTAAGTGATGTAATTGATAGAATTGGGAGACTCAATCTTGATTCAGACCCAACTCAATCAACAGAACAGCCTGGACCATCTCAGAAAGGTCCCCCAAAGTGGCTGACAAAGACACTTGAAAATGTTCATCCTGATGAAATTGGAAAAACAGGAACCCGAAATTCAAACCGACAAGATGGAGGTGATGTAGATAACTCTAATTCACCTGTTGATATGGATGTTACTTATGATTGTGAATTGAACTTGTCTACAGATTTTGAACCAACTTCCTTCAAAGAAGCTGCTTCTCATGATGAATGGAAAGAAGCAATGCGGAAGGAGTATGATGCCCTCATAAAGAATGGCACTTGGAAGCTGGTTGATCCTCCATTTGGAACCAAACCAATTGGCTGCAAGTGGGTCTACAAGAACAAGTACAAAGCTGATGGCTCACTTGACAAGCACAAAGCCAGGCTTGTGGCAAAAGGTTTTTCACAGAAGGAAGGGGTTGATTATGAGGAAACTTTTGCTCCCACAGCAAAATGGGCCACCATCCGGACACTCTTTGCACTAGCTGCTCAGAACGGTTGGAAAGTCCATCAAATGGATGTAAAAACTGCATTCTTGAATGGAGATCTAAAAGAGAATGTTTTTATGTCCCAACCTGAAGGATTTGCTGTGAAAGGAAATGAACACAAAGTATGCAAACTTGTGAAGTCCTTATATGGCCTCAAACAAGCACCACGAGCATGGTATGAAAAACTAACTGAGCATCTTCTGAAACTCAACTTCAATCATTTTGATCTTGATGATGCAACTTTATTTGTCAAGAAAGTTGGCAAAACAGTTGTATATCTTGTGGTATATGTAGATGATCTTTTAATGACAGGGAACAATGAAAGCTATATTGCATCCATAAAGAAAGAATTAGGAAAAATCTTTGAAATGACTGATTTGGGCTATGTTCATTACTATCTTGGCATTGAAGTAACCCAACATCCAAAGTCCATATTTCTTTCTCAAAAGAAATACATTGGAGATTTGTTATACAGATTTGGCATGACAGAGTGCAATCCCCTCTCTACTCCAATGGAACAAAACTTGAAGCTCACATCTACTGAAGGAAAGGAATTTGAGGATGCAACAAAGTATAGACAGCTTGTAGGAAGTCTCATCTACCTCACTACTACCAGACCAGACATTTCATTTGCTGTTGGAATCCTCTCCAGGTTTATGCAAAGGCCTTGTGAGGGACATTGGTCTGCTGCAAAAAGAGTTCTAAGGTACTTGAAGGGAACTCAAGACCTTGGAATCAAGTATACACAGGTGGACGACTTCAACTTGATTGGATACTCTGATTCAGACTTCGATGGAGACAAAGAAACTGGGGTATCTACTTCAGGATATGCTATGAGTCTTGGATCAGGAGCTGTCTCCTGGAGATCACGCAAACAATCAGTACCAGCAGATTCCAAAACAGAAGCAGAATACGTGGCAGCAGCTGAAGCAACAAAAGAAATTGTGTGGCTCAGGAAAATTCTTGAAGATTTGCAGGTAAAACAAATACAATCAACTCCACTCATGATTGATAACACATCTGCAATAAAGTTGGCCAAGAACCCAAAGTTCCATGATCGTACTAAGCACATCAATACTAAATATCATCTGATCCGACATCATGTTGAGGCCAAAACAATCCATCTTCGTCATTGTTCCACAAACGAGCAAATTGCAGACATCTTCACCAAAGCGCTTGGAAGAGAAAAGCTTGAAAGATTCAGAATGATGCTTGGACTCACCAACATCCCTTCAGATTAAGGGGGGGAATGTTGACACCTAATCCGAAACGGATGAGGTGAAGTCGGACAGTCATCTAGAAGATGAACTGATCCGTTTTATATGTGTATAAATAAAGTGCTGGCTAATGAATAAATCAATCAATCAGTGTTTTCTCATTCAATTGTTTTCTTGCGCTCATTGCTGGAGTTACCCTGGCCTGACAGATACAACTTGTCACAAGAGGCAAGAATCATCTACACCCTAGCACCCTCAACCCTAGGAGATCTCTGGCTAAATTCCCCTCCCTCGGATCTCCAAAGACAGGGGGGAGATCATAGCTCAGTTTTCTTGACCAGTCATGACCTATTCCTAAAAGGGCCACATCGACCAGTCCAAGCTACTTTCTAAACACCAAGAACTTCCCTTTTAGCAAAGACTTGGTAATTATGTTGGCTATTTTCTCATCAGTTGAAATGTGATGGATTCATACTGCTCCTCTCTACACCATACCCCGAATATAGTGATATCTAATCTCAATGTGCTTGGACCTATCATGGAACACATAATTCTTTGAAATTCAAATCCCACTCTTGCTGTCGCAATATATCACAGTCATATCTAGTAACTATTGATTTTTGGTAGCTTGGAAGGTACTCCAAGCCATAAGGTTCATGGTTTGGAGGTTGGAGCACCACTAAAGCACTTTTTGGGCTTGGAACCCAAGGTGTAGGCTTTGTACCCAACCTTGTGGGTGTGAAACCATAAGGAGTTTTGGTCCTGTGATGATTTGAGATGATAGAGGACCTCGAGAGCAGCTGGTGGCAATGAAAATCACTCAAATCAGAGTTGTCTATTATGAGATATGATTTTTTGAAGTTATTGGTTGGGTTTGGACAACAAGAGTTAAGGTTAGCTAGCCTTAAAGAGGCCCTATGAGATGTTTTCAATCCCATAGAAGGTTTTTGATTGGATCCCTTTTGTTTGGTATAAATACAAGTGAGATGAAGGCATTTCAAACATCCATTGTGTGCAACAAAAAGCAATAAAATGTGAAGATAAAGGAGCTCACATAAGAAGGAGAACATTTATGTTTTAGGTTGCATGATAGGAGTATCCAAGTGAAGCAGGAGAATCTTATGCGTGGAGCTCCTCCAAGACTATTTTGGCATCATGACAACCTTGCAGCAGAGCCTAGTGTAAAGGGAGATAGTTGGGCTAGTTTTGAGTCCTATTTTTATGGTAAATACCTTAGAGATAGGCCGAAGCATAGATATAAAGCTACAATAGGATCTGAGGGTCTAAAATCACTTAGAACAGGGGGCCAAGAGACCTATCAAGGGTGCATACTGGTCCTAAATGATAGTGAGGGGTAGCAGCTTGAATGTTGAGGTGGACCACAACTGAGAAGTGTTCAAGAACATAAGAAGAGGGTTTTATAGGAGTATTGGAATCACTATCCATACACAACACCTGCAACAGTCAAATACTAGTCCAAATTTGATTTGAGGTATGATTTTCCTTTATTCTTGCTAGGTGTTGGGTGTAGTTTTGGACTAGATTGGGTGGTTGGTTAGTTTTTGTTGGGAATTTTTTGACTGTTGAAGGGAAGTGTTAAAGTGCCCAAGTTGTAGCCCTATTTTCATATCTTATGATGGACTTTAAGGGTTTCCATGAGTGGTAGTTGTTGGATCTCAGTTTTAACCTGTCAGAGGAGCATTTTTTTAACAGCCCATGTTCATTATGAGAGAAATTAAATTCGATAATGATAGGTGGAAACCCTCCTGCCCTACATTATTATTCATTGGAGCAGCACAGGAATACTATAGTGGGAAGAAGTCCCTGTGTAGTTAAGGATCAGTGGTGGGTAGTTAAGAGTTGTTCACAAAGAAATTTGTGAACAACTCGACAAGATTCTTGAGGTGTTGATGTGTTGATGGGTGAACGATCAACGAGAGAGTAGATTGATGAGTTGACTTCAATGACCCAAATAAATTGGTAGATATATATAGGTGAGTGTTACAAAATGGAAGCTGTTAGAGTCGGTCTGGTCATCCCTCCGTCAGAGATCATTTCTCTTATTGCATTTCATTTTTAGGTGTCTCATTCAGCTCGATCATCTGCATTCCGCTAGCGGCATGCCATAATCTAACGGAAGGGTCTTGTCATTCAAATTACCCCTCATGCCTTATCATTGCTGGCTTAGGTCTGTTCATCAAAATCAAGGTTTAAAATCACTTACAGTCCTATTTTAGTCTATTGATCAGCAAGAGTCATTTCAGTCACTAGGTCTAGGGTTAGTTAATTTTGTCTTCAATAATGTCCAACAATGCCGGCAGAACCATGAGGGAGGTCCTTATTAAGTGTTCATTTTCAATATTTTCATTATCATATGCTCGACTATGACTTTTCTTCAAAACTCTGTTTTGAAGAAAATTCGTCATTTCGCTTTGTAATAAATTGTCATGTAATTTTAAAAAAAAATTCAGTTGTTGAATTCTCCAAGCGCAGCCCTGGTCTTCCTTTGTCAAGACATGCCACTATCCCTGCAAAAAATTGACAAAATATTCATCACTCAAGACAAAAAATCAAAAGGGAAACAAAAGGACAGAGTTTTATTAATTGTGGAAAAAGTGCCAAGTCAAAACATTACAAAGTGGGTTTGTGAGAAACAAAAATCAAATCCATCACTATAAGATGTTCACATGGTTTCAAAACATTCATTTTCCTCCAAGAGATCAAAGAGTGTCAAAGTCTAGTGCTGAGAGGGAAAAATTGTCAAGTTTCAAGCCAAGGATGTGTTCAAAACCGGGCGCGGCGCATAGAGCAGGTGGCGTGGCGCACTAGGGAGGCGCAGCGCATTGGGCGTGATCATTCAGTGTATTTTTGAAGGGGTGCGACACACTGGGGAACCGCGGTGCATTGGGCGTGATCATTCACTGTATTTTTGAACGGGCGCGGCGTACTGGGACGGTGCGGCGCAATGGGCAAGCTGCGCGGTGCACTCAGCTGACTGGCCCGAAAAATTCCAGAACGGCCTCCAAACGCCAAAAATGTGCAAATTTCTCTTTATTTCAAGTAGGTTGGGCTCCTCCTTCGCTGTTCATCCATCCAAGTTTATGGTGTATATTATGTTTGATGTGGTGAATGCCAAAACAAAATCTCAAACCCTACCATGTCAAAATCTTCATATGAAAAGTGTTGTTTAGGGTTTCAAAAATTGTTTGCCACCAAGCTTACTCTTTTCCATCATTTTATTTTCTCCTTGACTCCATTTTTTCCCCTGATTTCATTGTTCCCTATCCCCTAAAATTACTAAACCCCTATCCCAAATTCCCTTTCCCAAAATTTTAAATGTGAAACCCTAAACCCTATTCCCACACATAAACCCAAACCCTCTCCCATATTTCCCTAACAAATCTATCCCAATAGTTCCTAATCCCTTACTATTATTTCCCCTTCCTAACAGTCCTTTTTTCATTTGTTTTCCCTTGGTGGCAAAATTTAGGCACATCACTAAAACAGCAGTTCAACACAGTTTTCATACACCAGCATCTATTTCTCCAAGGCAGTTTGAATAACAGCAGTCATGGCATCTGATCATTCATCTGATTATGAAATGGAAACCCAAAGTGACTCACCCATGGAGGAGAATGCACCCCAGAGGCCTCATAGAGGTGGTAGACATATCAGAGAAGAACCAATCACCCTCACTAAATTACAGGCCTACCCTCTTGCCATGTTTTGTTTCCAGCATCAGTCATGTTATGATTTTTGTCAGAAAGTTGCTAATGTTCAATTTCATCATGATTTGGCTCATCTATTTGTGTTGCATTTACATGGAGATCAAGCTACCTTAGCTGGTGTCACCTTCACACTTACACCAGAATCTGTCTCAATAGCAACCGGCATACCAAACATTGGGGAACCATGGACCAAGAGGAAGAATATTGACCGGCAGAATTATGAGCCATACATTAAAACCGGTTTCTTGAGGCAGCTCAAGGGAGTGTTTCCATTCCGATATCTTAAAGATGAATATGTTCCACTAATGAAATTGATCATGAAGTATTTCAGCTATGAAGGACGTTTCTCATGTTTATATGCTTATCACATCAGGTTGCTCATGCATTTCACCAGGGTACAGATGATGAACATTCCGTATTTCATTTGCCGGAACATAGAGAGGATGACCACCCTTGTGCAGCACAAAACCCCTCAGCAGCAACTTAACAGTGTTTATCATTTTGCTCTCATCAATATTTTGGTGGTTCATCAGCTTGTATTACAGGGCATCACTTGGGATGATTTCATCTTCGTGACTTCTTCGAAGCTTTAAAGGGATTATCAGAGGTTAAGCATGAGACAAGTGGACCTTCTCATCAGTATGAGCGCCATCAGACCACTAGTGTGCCGGTATTCATCACATATCAGAGGGGCACTAGACATTTGTTTGCAGCAGCGAAGCGAGTGTTATCTCCACCTGGTGTGGAAGGGGCCTCGCTTCTGACATCAGCACCACAGGTACAGGACAAAGGCAATGGGCCAATGCAGGATGAGGGGCCTTCAGGTGAACAAGAGACCGACTTCATTCTCATTCATGATGATGATACAGATACGGGCCCACAAAGTGCATATCTTAGTGAGATCATCCAGGAGCAGCAAACAGAGATCAAATCTTTGTCCCTTGACTTGGAGAGGGCTAAGTGGACTATGAAATACTTGGAGCAAAGGAACAAACAGCTTGAAGATCAGCAAACAATCATGGAGTTACAGAACATCCGCGAGAATCGCCAAGCTGCACAAAGGAGAAGGGTTGAGCTCACTTTATCGGAGCAAGAGATTAATGATGATCGAGAGTCTTGTCTCGAGAGAGCCAACATCCACTTAGAGGGACTGCTGGACAAGGCTGATAGAGACAAAGCATTGCTGAGACACATGGCTTTCCATTACATGGTGCGGAACAAGGTTTGCAAGGCACGAATAAGGAATCTAAAAGCAAAATTAAAGAAGGCAATAAGGAAGCAAAAGAGGAAAAATGAGCTTCATCATCTTTAGATATTGGCCAAAGCCTCTTTATCCCAGCATGACAGTTGATGGAGAAGCTCCAGCCCAATTTTCAAGAAATTTGGGGCATTTTTGGCATTTTGACAAATTTTGGCACAAAAAACAGGGTTTTTCTCCCTATGCGCCGCGCCACGCGGCGCGCGCTTTTGCTAGGGAGCTCCAAATTGCAAAAAGTTTACATTTCTAGATTTTTCATGAAAAATAATGGTTTCCAGTACATGGCCAAGAAATTTGGGCAAGTTTTGAGTCCGCAGGAGGTCAAAAACACTCAAAACATGACCTCATTACCCCTATTTTGACACACAGGAAGCAGTCTTGGGAGATTGAAGTTTTGGAGGGGAAAATGACATTCAAATTCAGAAATTCCACTTTGGTTGGAAAGTAGATAGGCATGGCGTTCCAAAAAGCACACTTGGGCTCAATTTGGACTTCAGGAAGTGCCTCAAAATCAGCTCCAAAGTGGTGCGATGCATAGAGAATCAGGCGCGGTGCATAGAGGATTTTTGCCCATTTTTTCACTGTTCAGCTCAGAAATTCGCCCAGTTTTGATCATTTTTGCTTCTTGAAGTTACTCTTGACCTTTCATGATGTAATTTGATAACCATGATGTAATATTGGCACATTTTTACTTATTCTAGAGGATTCATTCACTAAAAAGTGAAAATTAAATGAATGAATCAATTTCCTAGCATATAGGGGTAAGTTGTTTGACTACCTAGATTTCAGTTCCTTGTTTAGAATTAGTTCAAACAGCTCCTAGAATGATGAGCTCGACCCCTAGAGGCAAGGGAATAGGTTTGGCTTGTCTATATTATGTAATTTCTAAGTCATTTTCAGGGTTGGATACTTGGGATTGCTTGGCACTCTATTGTACATTTCATTTCTGCAATTTTGGCAAAGGAAAGACCAAGGTTTTGCAGCACTTGTTGGGATCCATGTGGCTCTATGTTTTGATGGTGTTTTTCTCTATGTATTTGTAAGTTCACTGATGTTTATGTGTATCATTTTCCCTTCTCTTTTCTTCTTCAATTAAACAAATGAGTGATTCAGGTAGAATTCATTGGACTGCTCTGCTCTGCCTTTGAAATTTTGTTTAATTTTACATATTTTCACCTATTTTAGGAGGACTCTTGAGACATTCTTGCCCTCCTTAGACCCTCACCGGTCTAATCCATCCATCCATTCAATCCAAAGCATCAAAACAATTTCCTTCCTTGCCCCAATCAGAACTCTGCGAAAATCTGGCCTCATCCCCGGACCCAAAATTTGCCTGTCCCTTTTTTCCAACAAAACCCTCAAAAACTCAAAACAAATCCTTGCACTTCATACCTAGCCTAAAATTAGTTTATATTCCAGTCATCTCCAGCCCCATTGATTATCTTTTTCTGAGATTAACTCGGAGAGAGCCCTCTCCTGTCCTCGTAGGGCTAGCTACGAGGCTGAGCGTGGTTTGATGTGGACCTAGAACCTTGTCTTTCAGCCTGAGGAAAATCTAGGCTCTAACATAGTGTTGACCATACTGGGGAGAAAATGGTTTGCTTGTTGATGTTATTTGTTTTATAAGCTACAGACGGAGCCTGAAGTTATGCCAGGTAGCCTTCGAAACGCTTTTGCTTTACATTAGCGCAAGTAGATAAACGTTGCTTCAGTCAATCTCCGGTCTAGCTTGTAATCGTGACACTTGACCTGTAAATCACCCCAATACATTTGAGAATTCTAAGCTTTTGGATGATGAATTTAGAATTTGAAAGGCTGAACAAGTTGTTTATGTCCCTTTGATTTCTTGAAAATAACACGCTGGCTTCAAAGAGATATACCAGAGCTAATCTAGATCCAAATCCTCCCCCTGTTTACGAAAATCCCAATTTGATTTCAAGAATTGTTCGTCATGAGAGCTTTGTGACTCCCGTGTTTAATCTCGTTCATGTCCTGCAATTTTTAAGTATCTTAAAGAGTTTGATTTTGATGAAAAGTTTGAATTGTCATTGTTTGAAACCAAATCCGAAAGTGCTCTTGGTTCTATAGTTCCAAATCCTGACTTTGCTGCAGCTCTTGAAGTTGAAAGAAACAATAAATCAATTGATAATTTTATCTTGAAGCACCTCAAGAGTGAAATTCACGCTTCAAATATCATTGATTTTCTAGAAGCTGCATTTGCATCCCTTGAATCTTCCGTAACGGCATCCACCTCAAAAATTCCTACTGAACCTCCCTTCATTCCCACCCTTCCCCCGCAACCTACTATTTCTGATCAAAAGTTTGTTGTACATTCACCTCCATCTACTCCTTCTACATCCAAAATTGCTTCACCTCCGCATACACCTCCTCACACACCTCACACATCAGCTGCACCAACTCCTCCAACTTCACCAAGACCAATTGCAAATCCACCAAGAGCAATGGTTGCTCGGTTTGCACCTCTCGCGCTGCCTCAAGTTTGGGTGACATGCTCGCAAATTATCAGAGTAAAATTCCTTTGTTTGACAGAACTCCCCAAGGTACCACGGCTCAGAAACACGTGGAAAAAATGATGGATTTCTTTGAGCTTCATGAGATTGATGCAGAAAATGTGACCATGAGATTATTCGTGCAGACTTTCGCAGGTGAGGTAAGAAAATGGTTCAGAGCTTTGACAGCTAGAAGTATTCCCACATTGGAAGAGCTTCAAAGATAGTTCTTGGATCGCTAGGAAGTTAAGAAAGATCCTCTTCAAATCACTTCTGAATATACCAAGATCAAGCAGAATGTTGGTAAGTCCATGCAAGACTATTGTATTAGATTCAATGCGATTTATAATGCAATTCCTGATGATTTAAGGCCAACTAGAAAGTCATCTTTGCTAAAGTTCCTGGATGGTTTTGATCCATACATGGCTTATCAATTAAGAGAGAGAGATCCGGCTACCTTAGAAGAAATGCAGAAAATTGCTGTTAGTGTTGAGGCAAATTTGAATGACAAGAGAGCTATATTGAAAATTGAGAAGAGAGTTTTAATAAAGGAAGAAGCTTCTACCTCAGATCAGGTGCTCTGCAAGGTAGAAAAGATGATTGAAAGGTTAGCACTTGATAAGCCTGAACCGCAGATCCGGAATCCTAATTTCCGTGGACAGCAGCAACCTCAATTCAGGATCAAACAGCATGAGTAGCGAGCACAAGAACCAGCATCACAACAGCAGCAAGTAAAGACACCTCTTCAGCAGAATTTTGTTGGTCCTGAATCTGATGATGACGACCATGTAATAGGAGAAGAAAATCACTTCTTTACTCCTGATGATATGCCCACCTTTATCACCGAAGATGATGAGTATGCAGAAAGTTCAGCTGTACAGCAGGATGTAGATTTTATCTTGGCAAACGACACAGCTCTTGAAGAGGAGTCGGATGAGTATCAGAGAGGTTATATGCATGCTTTGTCTGCCCAACAGTGTCAGTATTCACTAAGAAACAGAAATGTCCCCATCAATCCAATCCAGAAGAGAAAGGAAGTTCCAGCATCAAAGAATGAGCCACCTGTTGCACCAAACAAAGGGAAAGAAGTTGCTGATCCTACTCCTAGAAAATCTCCGCCAGCAAATGAAAGAGTCAATCAGCCAATTGTATCAAAAGATAAAGCTGAGAAGAAAGAGGTTCCAGCCAAAGAGGTAGAAAACACTTCTACTTTTAGCTTAGAAAATGAAATTTCTAAATTGAAGGTACCATTCCCTTGACTGAGCTGATGAGGAATAGCAGTTATAGAGGTCAAGTTTCCAAAATTTTGAATTTTGATCCAATGTCTGATATGGTGTGTGGAAGATGATCAACCTGAGCTGATTTTTGGACCAGCATTGAATGGTGAGTCTCCAGACAATGATGTGCCTCCTTTTTATATCAGTTTGAGAGTGCATGAGTTTGTGTTGCATAATGCTATGTTTGATTCCGGCGCCTCCCACAATCTTATGCCGAAGGCTATCATGGAGAAGTTGGGTTTGGACATTACCAGGAAATACCATGATCTTTATTCATTTGATTCTAGCAGGGTGAGATGTATTGGGCTCATTAAAGACTTGGTGGTCAGTTTGGATCAGATTCCGGCCAAAAATGTTTTGATGGATGTGGTGGTGGCAAATATACCTCCTAGATTTGGAATGCTTCTTTCCAGATCTTGGGGAGCAAAGATTAAAGGAACTATGCAACTTGATTTATCCTATGCAACGATTCCTGTATTTGGCCAAATGAGAAAACTTTATCGAGAGCAGAAAATGAAATACATGATTACAAGCAAGGAGAAGCCAATTAATCATCCGATTAATTATGTACATACAGATTTAGAGTCTTTTGTTTTGTATTGAAATAGTTTCAATGAGATTGATACTTAGTTAGTTGCAGCATATGATATTCCAGAAATAGCAGAGAATTTCAGAGAAGTTTTGAAGAAAGAAAGTCAAGAAAAGGACAATACCATTCAGCGATCAAGGAAAAATAATGGACAACAAGTAGAAAAATACAGCAAAAAGAGTTTTAGCACTTAGAAGAAGAGTAAGATGGTCTATGGACCATGGATTTCGATGGAGTAGTGGGAAATGATGGTGCTGGAATTGGTATTTAGGTACGCAGTCCTTTTTCTGCTCCAAACAAAGTGCCTAGTAATGTGCGGGTATGTTCTTACAAGCTTGCTTTTGATTGCTCAAACAATTAAGCTGAGTATGAGGCTTTGATTGCTCGCCTAAAAATCCTAAGAAAGTTAAATGCTAAAACGATTGCTGTATATGGCGACTCCGAATTGGTGATTAATAAAGTTAAAGGCGAATATCAAGCAAAGCATCCTCAAATGCGGGCATACCGGAATGTTGTTCTAGACATCTTGAAGCTATTTTCTGATTATACCTTAACGTGTGTGCCTCGTATTCAAAATAGTATTGCTGATGCACTTGCTAAGGCAGCGAGTAATTTGAAGATTCCTATGAATTCAAGTAATAAATTTGAAATCCATGTGAAACATCATTCGACTGTCCCGGACAATCAGAGATATTGGCAAGTTTTTCAAGATGATGAGGAGATTGATGATTTTCTGCAAAACAGAGGTAAGTTCAAAGATACCTTAATTGATGTAGAACATGATGATGGAAAAGATGATGTGCAGATCAATCAAATGAAAGTATTGCAACTCAAGTATAATGTGATTCCTAAGGGCTTGATACCTTTATAAGAACTATTTGATCATGATGACGTAGCCCGCAAACCAACATTGCAGCCAACAGAGAAGGGAGTCGAAGAGGTGAATATTGGAATAGCCGAACATCCGAAGATGGTAAAGCTGTCCAAAACATTGCCACAAAAGGTAAAAGCCAAATATATTAGTTTGTTGTCATATTTTGCTGATGTGTTTGTTTGGGACTATTCTGATTTGAATACATACGATACCAATATAATTCAGCACACAATTCCTATTAAGCTTAATCAGAAACCTTTCAGACAGAAATTAAGAAGGCTTAATCCAAAATTGCTACCATCAATTGAGAAGGATATTGGATATATAATTTGGTGCCCGTACGAAAGAAGACAGGTGAGATTCGTTTGTGCATTGATTTTCAGAATCTCAACAAAGTTTCATTGAAGGATAATTATCCGCTGCCAAAAATGGATCACATACCTCAGCGAGTAGTTGGAGCATCTCGTGTGTCACTACTCGATGGTTATTCTGGATATAACCAAATTTTAGTCCATGAAGATGACCAAGACAAAATAGCGTTCACCACTCCATGGGGGACTTTTCATTACGCTAAAATGCCTTTCGGTTTGAAGAACGCAGGTGCCACATTTCAGCGAGTAATGGATATCGCTTTCGCAAATGAGAAGGATGTCTTTTCGGTGGTGTACCTTGATGATTTGACGGTGTTTTCTAATTCAGATGAAGAACACATGTATCATTTGAAAACCGTCTTTCAAAAGTGTAGAAAATATGGTGTGTCGTTGAATTCGAAGAAGAGCTTGTTCGCCATGGATGAAGGCAAACTTCTTGGACATATCATATCAAAAGATGGCATTCGTATTGATCTAGCATGTGTAGAAGCGATTCAGCAAATTGATCTTCCCCGGAACAAGAAGGAGATTTAGTCTTTTAATGGTAAGATGAATTTTTTACGCCGCTTTGTACCTAACCTTGCTGAACATCTAAGAGAAATTACAAACATGCTTAAGAAGGAAAGCCAAGTGAAATGGACCGAAGAGGCTATAAAATCTTTCAATCTAGTAAAATTGGCTCTTTCTTCAACCCCGGTTCTAATCAGCCCGGATTATACTCAAGATTTTATATTGTTTTCATTTTCTTCGGAGCATACTATGGCAGTTGTATTAATGCAGAAAAAAGATGAGCATGAAAGACCCATTGCTTTCTTCAGCCGGACTATAAGAGATGCTGCTTTGAAATACAACATTATTGAGAAGCAAGCCCTTGCACTTGTAAAAGCATTGAAAGACTTCCGCGTATATATTCTGCATTCCCATATTTTAGCTTATGTTCCTAACGCTGCTGTCAAAGATATTTTGGTCCAAACAGATCCAGAAGGTAGACGAGGCAAGTGGATTGCAGCTTTGCTGGAGTATGATGTGGAGATAAGGCCCACAAAGCTTGTTAAAGGACAGGGATTGGAAAAGTTAATGGCTGAATCAAATCTGCACGTCTTAGACATAAATCTGATTGTTGCTATGTCTGATGAAAATGAGGAAGGTCCGTCAATTCAAGTAGCTGAAATCTTTGTTCTTTCTCCGTGGTATTCAGGTATCATATATGCGCTTCATAATTTGTCCACGCCACCTGGTATGGCTAGAAACAAAGCTAGAACTCTTAAGTTAAAGGTGGCTAAGTTTTTTATTTTGAATTCTGCACTTTATTGGAAAGATCCCGGTGGCATTTTGTTGAATTGTTTGGTGGAAGAAGAAGCGAAGCAGGTCATGGAAGATTTCCATAAAGGATATTGTGGCGGTCACCTTTTTTGGAAAACAACAGCAAATAAAATTCTGAGAGTCAGATACTATTTGCCGACATTGTTTGCTGATGTGTTCAAGACTGTCAAGAATTGTCATAACTGTCAGATTTTTGAAGGAAAGCAGAAATTACAGCCTTTGCCGCTTAAGCCCATTGAGGTGAGTGCCCCATTTCAGCAATGGGGGTTGGATTCATTAGTGAAATTCATCCTACTTCTTCAAGTCAGCATAGGTGGATTCTCATGGCGACAGCTTATTTCACGAAGTGGATCGAAGCAATTCCCACTAGGCAAGCTACGGATGCGGTAATAATTTCATTCCTTGAGAATAATATTTTGTCTCGTTTTGGTTGCCCGAATAAGCTAATCACTGATAACGCAACAGCTTTCAAGTCAAAAAGGATGGTTGAGTTTTGCAATAAATATCACATTACTTTAGGGCACTCAACCGCTTATCATCCACAAGGCAATGGATTGGCAGAGTCTTCCAACAAATCTTTAGTTAATATCATTAAGGAGTTGCTAGAAATAAATAAGAAAAGTTGGCATAAGAATTTGGTCCATGCACTTTGGGTAGATCGAGTGAGTCAGAAGAAATCCATTGGTATGTCCCCTTTTGAGCTAGTTTATGGAGTTGATACAGTGTTTCCTACCTCTCTTGCAGCTTCGGTAGTCAAACTTCTTCAAGAGGCTGGTAGTGAAAATGATCCAATGCAGAGAAGACTAAATCAAATGATTCATTTGCAGTAGACACGGGAAGATGTTTTTCAAAACACGTTTAAGTTGCAAGAGAGAATTAAGAAGATTTATGACAGAAAAGCAAAGGTAGACAAATTTCAGTTGGATGATGTGGTGCTGAAGTGGGATGCAAGAAATGAGGAAAAGGGCAAGCACGGTAAGTTTGAAAATATCTGGAAAGGTCCTTTTAATATTACAGCATATCGGGGTCAGAATGCCTTTCTTCTGAAGGAGATGAATGGGGAAGATTGTCCAGGAGGGCCGGTCAATGGTCAGCTGCTAAAGCGGTATCATTTCTGAGTTATTTCTGTTGTTTACATTGTCACTGTAAATACCATTTTATTTCAGTATCATTGCAAGTGTGTGCTGTGATATTTTCTTCAGTCTGGGGCCCGAAGTGAAGGCTATAATTCTGAAGAAAGATTTCAGTTTTGAGATCAGTTTGTCTAGTCAGTTTTTCAATCATTTCAATTTCATCATCGAGTCATTTTGAGTCAGGTTTTAGTCAATAAATGAGTTAAAGTCTTGTGTTGTTTGTCGAAATAATGATTCCATAACCCAATGGACGAAGGCACTGTCTAGCTCTCCCAGAGATCTGCCGTTCTTGGCACCTCCAAGGAGCTACCATCCTCATTGGAGCCAATGTTAGAGTCGATCTGGTCATCCCTCCATCAGAGATCATTTCTCTTATTGCATTTCATTTTTAGGTGTCTCATTCAACTCGATCATCTGCATTCTTCTAGGGGCATGCCATAATCTGATGGAAGGGTCTTGTCATTCAAATTACCCCTCATGCCTTATCATTGTTGGCTCAGGTCTGTTCATCAAAATCAAGGTTTAAAATCACTTACAGTCTTGTTTTAGTGTATTGATCAGCAAAAGTCATTTCAGTCACTAGGTCTAGGGTTAGTTAATTTTGTCTTCAATAATGTCCAACAATGCCAGCAGACCCATGAGGGAGGTCCTTATTAAGTGTTCATTTTCAATATTTTCATCATCATATGCTCGACTATGACTTTTCTTCAAAACTCTGTTTTGAAGAAAATTCGTCATTTCGCTTTGTAATAAATTGTCATGTAATTTTAAAAAAAAATTCAGTTGTTGAATTCTCCAGGTGCAGCCCTGGTCTTCCTTTGTCAAGACATGCCACTATCCCTGCAAAAAATTGACAAAAGATTCATCACTCAAGCCAAAAAATCAAAAGGGAAACAAAAAGACAGAGTTTTATTAATTGTGGAAAAAGTGCCAAGTCAAAACATTACAAAGTGGGTTTGTGAGAAACAAAAATCAAATCCATCACTATAAGATGTTCACATGGTTTCAAAACATTCATTTTCCTCCAAGAGATCAAAGAGGGCCGAAGTCTAGTGGTGAGAGGGTGAAATTGTCAAGTTTCAAGCCAAAATTGTGTTCAAAACTGGGCGCGACGCATAGAGCAAGTGTCGCGGCGCATTGGGCGCAATCATTCAGTGTATTTTTGAACGGGCGCGATGCACTAGGGAAGCGTGGCGCATTGGTCGTGATCATTCAGTGTATTTTTTAATGGGCGCAGCGCACTGAGATGGCGCGGCACGTTGGGCAAGCTGCACGGCACACTCAGCTGACTGGCCCGAAAAATTCCAGAACGGCCTCCAAACGCCAAAAACGTGCAAATTTCTCTTGATTTCAAGTAGGTTGGGCTCCTCCTTCGTTGTTCATCCATCCAAGTTTATGGTGTATATTATGTTTGATGTGGTGAATGCCAAAACAAAATCTCAAACCCTACCATGTCAAAATCTTCATATGAAAAGTGTTGTTTAGGCTTTCAAAAATTGTTTGCCACCAAGCTTACTCTTTTCCATCATTTTATTTTCTCCTTGACTCCATTTTTTCCCCTAATTTCATTGTTCCCTATCCCCTAAAATTACTAAAACCCTATCCCAAATTCCCTTTCCCAAACTTTTAACTGTGAAACCCTAAACCCTATTCCCACACATAAATCCCAAACCCTCTCCCATATTTCCCTAACAAATCTATCCCAATAGTTCCTAATCCCTTACTATTATTTCCCCTTCCTAATAGTCCCTGTTTCATTTGTTTTCCCCTTGGTGGCAGAATTTAGGCACATCACTAAAAGAGCAGTTCAACACAGTTTTCATACACCAGCATCTATTTCTCCAAGGTAGTTTGAATAACAGCAGTCATGGCATCTGAGCATTCATCTGATTATGAAATGGAAACCCAAAGTGACTCACCCATGGAGGAGCATGCACCCCAGAGGCCTCATAGAGGTGGTAGACATATCAGAGAAGAACCAATCACCCTCACTGAATTACAGG
The DNA here is from genome assembly GCA_031772625.1 of Pinus tabuliformis. Classification (NCBI taxonomy): domain Eukaryota; kingdom Viridiplantae; phylum Streptophyta; class Pinopsida; order Pinales; family Pinaceae; genus Pinus; species Pinus tabuliformis. Next base: position 310,218,728 of record CM062816.1, on the reverse strand, counting down.
CTTGCCCTCTTTCCATGTTTTGTTTCCGGCATCAGTCATGTTATGAGTTTTGTCAGAAAGTTGCTAATGTTCAATTTCATCATGAGTTGGCTCGTCTATTTGTGTTGCATTTACGTGGAGATCAGGCTACCTTAGCTAGTGTCACCTTCACACTTACACCAAAATCTGTCTCACTAGCAACCGGCATACCAAACATTAGGGAACCATGGACTAAGAGGAAGAAGATTGACCGACAGCATTATGAGCCATACATTAAAACCGGTTTCTTGAGGTAGCTCAAGAGAGTGTTTCCATTCTGATATCTTAAAGATGAATATGCTCCACTAATGAAATTGATCATGAAGTATTTCAGCTGTGAAGGACGGTTCTCACATTTATATGCTTATCACATCAGGTTGCTCATGCATTTCACCAGGGTACGGATGATGAACATTCCGTATTTCATTTGCCGGAACATAGAGAGGATGACCACCCTTGTGCAACACAAAACCCCTCAGCAGCAACTTAACAGTGTTTATCATTTTTCTCTCATCAAGATTTTGGTGGTTCATCAGCTTGGATTATAGGGCATCACTTGGGATGATTTCATCTCTCGTGACTTCTTCAAAACTTTACAGGTATTATCAGAGGTTAAGCATGAGACAGGTGGACCTTCTCATCAGTATGAGTGCCATGAGACCGCTAGTGTGTCGGTATTCATCACATATCAGAGGGGCACTAGACATTTGTTTGCAGCAGCGAAGCGAGTGTTATCTCCACCCGGTGTGGAAGGGGCCTCACTTTCGACATCAGCACCACAGGTACAGGACAAAGGCAAGAGGCCAATGTAGGATGAGGGGCCTTCAGGTGAACAAGAGACTGACTTCATTCTCATTCATGATGATGATACAGATACGGGCCCACAAAGTGCACATCTTAGAGAGATCATCCAGGAGCAGCAAACAAAGATCAAAGCTTTATCCCTTGAATTGTAGAGGGCTAAGTGGACTATGAAATACTTGGAGCATAGGAACAAACAGCTTGAAGATCAGCAAGTAATCATGGAGTTACAAAACATCCACGAGAATCACCAAGCTGCACAAAGGAGAAGGGTTGAGCTCACTTCATTGGAGCAAGAGATTAATGATGATTGAGAATCTTGGCTCAAGAGAGTCAACATCCACTTAGAGGGACTGGTGGAAAAGGCTGATAGAGACAAAGAATTGCTGAGACACATGGCTTTCCATTACATGGCGCGGAACAAGGTTTGCAAGGCACGAATAAGGAATCTAAAAGCAAAATTAAAGAAGGCAATAAGGAAGCAAAAGAGGCAAAAGGAGCTTGATCGTCTTCAGATATTGGTCAAAACCTCTTTAGCCCAGCATGACACTTGATGGAGAAGCTCCAGCCCAAATTTCAAGAAATTGGGGCATTTTTGGCATTTTGACAAATTTTGGCACAAAAAACAGGGTTTTTCTCCCTATGCGCGCGCCACGTGGCGTGCACTTCCTAGAGAGCTCCAAATTGCAAAAAGTTTAAATTTCTATATTTTTCATGAAAAATCATGGTTTCTGGTGCATGGCCAAGAAATTTGGGCAAGTTTTGAGTCCTCAAGAGGTCAAAAACACTCAAAAAATGACCTCACTACCCCTATTTTGACACACAGGAAGCAGTCTTGGGAGATTGAAGTGTTGGAGGAGAAAATGACATCCAAATTCAGAAATTCCACTTCGGTTTGAAAGTAGACAGGCAAGGATTTCCAACAAGGACACTTGGGCTCAATTTGGACTTCATAAAGTTCCTCAAAATCAGCTCCAAAGTGGCACGATGCATAGAGAATCAGGCGCGGCGCATAGAGGATTTTTGCCCATTTTTTCACTGTTTAGCTCAGAAATTCGCCCAGTTTTGACCAGTTTTGCTTCTTGAAGTTACTCTTGACCTTTCATGATGTAATTTGATAACCATGATGTAATATTGGCACATTTTTACTTGTTCTAGAGGATTCATTCACTAAAAAAGTGAAAATTAAATGAATGAATCAGTTTCCTAGCATATAGTGGTAAGTTGTTTGACTACCTAGATTTAAGTTCTTTGTTTAGAATTAGTTCAAACAGCTCCTAGAATGATGAGATCGACCCCTAGAGGCAAGGGAATAGGTTTTTCTTGTCTATATTATGTAATTTCTAAGTCATTTTCAGGGTTGGATACTTGGGATTGCTTAGCACTCTATTGTACATTTCATTTCTGCAATTTTGGCAAAGGAAAGACCAGGGTTTTGCAGCACTTGTTGGGATCCATGTGGCTCTATGTTTTGATGGTTTTTTTCTCTATGTATTTGTAAGTTCACTGATGTTTATGTGTATCATTTTCCCTTCTCTTTTCTTCTGCAATTAAACAAATGAGTGATTGAGGTAAAATTCATTGGACTGCTCTGCTCTGCCTTGAAATTTTGTTTAATTTTACATATTTTCACCTATTTGAGGAGGACTCTTGAGACATTCTTGCCCTCCTTAGCCCCTCACTGGTCTAATCCATCCATTCATTCAATCCAAAGCATCAAAATGATTGCCTTCCTTGCCCCAATTAGAACTTTGCGAAAATTTGGCCTCATCCCCGGACCCAAAATTTGCCTGTCCCTTTTTTCCAACAAAACCCTTAAAAACTCAAAACAAATCCTTGCACTTCATACCTAGCCTAAAATTAGTTTATATTTCAGTCATCTCCAGCCCCATCGATTATCTTTTGCTGAGATTGACCCAGAGAGAGCCCTCTCCTGTCCTCGTAGGGCTAGCTACGAGGCTAAGCATGGTTTGATGTGGACCTAGAACCTTGTCTTTCAGCCTGAGGAAAATCTAGGCTCTAACAGAAGCAAAGGACCTGTAGTGTACAAGATATGACAAAACAATCGTAATCATCAACTAGATCATCAATGTATCTTGTATTTTGTATTCTTCTACTGGTGGATATTTGAGGGCCATTATCCCTGGTATGAGAGCCCTAAACTATTGTATTATTCAGTTGGATTAATATAACAAAGATTGGGTTATTGTACATATTGTGTAGAATGTTGTGTATATATTTTTCACTATTATATTTAGTGATGTTTATATTTCGTTGTGCAAAGTAGACTTGTCGTGATAATGGGTTTGGTAGCGTCAATGATTTAAGATTCTATCCTAGAACCTAATATCATGGAAAATAAACATGGTATCAGAGCTACCTTGAACAGCTAGTGAATCAGAGTGTGCATGGCAAAGTATAGCTTAAGAAAGAGTTGGTCACATTGTAGGTAAAGGGCTCACTACAATGTCGAAGTTCCGGGTTGGTCTCTGGTATAAGGATAGGTAGGAAGGGTTTTCCAACTATAGTCCATGGAAGGAAAAGGATCAAGTTGGTCTTGCAAGTCAACAGGATCTTAGAATTCATTTAGAAAGCAATCAAGAAGCCAACATACCCTAAGGAGTTATAAGTGTAGGAAGATTTGGATATGAAGGTGAAGTTGTTCATCCTAGACGTGGGTAAAGGATTCCCTAATACCTCATTTGTCTGGGAAGAACACTGCCCATGAGACGTGGGAGGCTCTTCATAATTTGTTCTGAAATAATAATGAGAATCAAATATTGGTATTGAAGGATAAGTTGAAGGCCACCAATATTATATAGGGTGAAGGAGTGACTTTTTATCTAACGAGGTTGTCTCAGGTTCGAGATGAACTTACCATTGTCGGTGTGACTATTGCAGATTCTGAGATGGTAAGGATTTACTTGAAGAGGTTTACTCCAGAGTGGAAGCCATACATCAACGGGATCATTTCCAGGGGAAAGTTTCTAGACTGGAATAGGTTGTGGGACGAATTCATTCAGGCAGAGTTGCAAGACAAGGATGTTCATCTGGAGAAGCATACTTCAAATGATGACATGGAACTTGCAGCATGAATGAATATAAAGTGTTTCAACTGTGGCAAGATGGGTCATTTTTAGACAAGATGTCTGATGAAGAAGGGAGATGAAGAGAAGAAGAAAGGGAAGTCGATCATAGGTGTTGCCACTTCTACCGAGATAGATGATACCTCTAGGAGGTTGGAGAAATATTACTTTGCTTTGATCTCTCAATTCTCATAGACTGCCATTAATGAGGTTGCATGGTATTTGGACAATGGAGTGTCAAATAATATGACAGAGTCACATGACGTGTTCAAGACTCTAGTTGAGTGGGACTCAAAGTTGCACATGGTGTTGGGTGAAAATAGACAGAAAGATATCAGAGGATCAAGAGTTGTGTCATTCAAGAGGGAGTTAGGACAAGTGATGTGAGTTCAGGACATACTCTTTGTAACAGGACTCAGATATAACATGATGTCTATCTCAGTGATCAAGCAAAAGGGGTTTGAGGTTTTGTTCCAAAATGGGAAGGAGAGACTCGGGCCCAAATTCCTTAGCTCTACAGATGTTGTGATTGGAGTTAGAGAGCATCATTTATACAAGTTAATGGAAAGCCTATAGATCATAGGAAGAAGGAGGAGGTCCAGGTGTAGGTTCCATAGAAGAAGGTCCATGTGCAGGATTCAGAGGAGAAGGTAGAGGTTCTAGAGAAGAAGGTCTAGGTTCTAGAGGCTTAGAGGGATTCAATTTCTAGAGGGAAGTTGCAGGTTCATAGGGAGACTTTGCAGCCCAAAAAGAGTGTGTGGTCAGTGAGGAGCAAGGGTGCTTCTACAAATTCCAAAAAGGAAACATGGAGAGATTGGAAGACATTCTAGGAGAAGAAGAAGAAGCATGAGACTTCTAGTGACAGTAACACTTCTTAGAGAGGCATAGTCCATGCTATAGGGATTTTTGTAGTTTTGGGCACTGTGAGTTGGATGAGTGTTGTGAGAAATGATGATGATGATGAAAAGTTATTTTCTAGCCTTGGAAGTACCTCCCTCGCTAAGAGGGAATGTTGATTTTTCGTATCTTAGGAGGTACTCCAAGCCATAGGGTTTGGGGTTTGGACATCGGAGTGCCACAAAAGAACTTTTTGGGCTCAAAATCCAAGGTGTGGGATTTATACCCAAGATTGTGGGTGTGAAACCATGAGGATTTTTGGGCATGTGATGATTTGAGATGATAGAGGACCTTGAGAGAAACTGAGAGCAACTAAAACCACTCAAATTTGAGTTCCTTATCATAAGATATAAAATTTTGAAGTTAGTAGTTGGGTTTGCACAACAAGAGTTAAGGTCATGTAGCCTTAGAGAGGCCTTATGATAGGTTGGAAATCCCATAGAAGGTTTTTAGTTGGAGCCCTTGTGTTTGGTATAAATACAAGTGAGATGGAGGCATTTGAGACATCCATTTTGTGCAACACAAATAAAGAAAATGTGAGGAGAAAGGATCTCGAATAAGAAGGAGGACATATTTTTTTTGTGCCACATGTTAGGAACAGCCAAGTGGAGGAGAAGCCTATGTGTGGAGCTTCTCCTTGACTATTTTTTTGTAGTGACAACCATGCAACAAGGCCGAGTGGAAAACGAAACAGTTGGGTTGGTTTTGAGTCCTATGTTGTATGGTAAATACCTCATATATAGGTCGCAACTCAAATTTGAAGCTACAAGAGGGGCTGAGGGTCTAAACTCACTTAGAAAAGGTGGTCGATAGGCCTATCAAGGGTGTAGACTAGTCCTAAAGGATAACGAGAGGAAATAACTTGAAGGTTGAGGTGAACTACATCTTAGAAGAGGTGTTTGGGAGCATAAGGAGAGGGTTTGTCTAGAGTATTGGAAGCCCTAACCAAGAAGAAACACATACAAAGGTCAATCACTACTCCATATTTGATCTGAGGTGTGATTCTCCTTTATTCTAACTAGGTGTTGGTTCTAGTTTTGGACTAGACTGGATGGTTGGTTTGTTATTGTTGGGAATTTGTGGATTGTTGGACGGTAGCGTGAAAGTGCCCAAGTTGCGTCCCTAAGTGTATAACTTAGGATGGACTCTAAGGGTTGCCAGGAGTGGCAGTTATTGGAGCTCAAATATGGCCAGTCATAGGAGTAGTTTGTTGAAATTCCATGTTCGTTATTGGAGAAGTGACACTCAATGATGATAGGTGGCATCCTTCCTACCCTGTGTTAGTATTCATTGTAGCAGCGTAGGGATACTGTAGTGGGAAGTTGAGATTTGTTGATAAATGGAGTTGTGAACAACTCGACAAGAGTCTCGATGTGTTGATGCGTTGATGGACGAGAGATCAACGAGAGAGCAGATTGGGGAGCCGATTTCAATGGCCTAAAGGATTTGGTGCATTGATAAAGGTAGGTGTTGTAGAATAGAAGTGAAGGACTCACAGTGTACAGGATATAATAGAGCAGTTATGATCATCGACTACATGAGCTAGATTTTCAGTGTATCTTGTATTTTGTATTCTTGTACTAGTGGATATTTGAGGGCCATTATCCCTAGTACGGGAGCCCTATATTGTTGTATTATTCAGTTGGATTGATATAATGAATATTGAGTTGTTGTACATATCGTGTAAAACTTTGTGTATATTTTGTGTGCCAGTAGATTTACTGATGTTTATATTTTGTTTTGTAAATTAGACTTGGTGTGATACTTGGTTTGGTAGTGTCAGTGATTTAAGATTCTATCCTAGACACCAGTATTGTGGAAAATCAATAGTACCTTCTCAAACAGCTCTCCAAAGAGCTTCCTCGACCATACTTCCTCATATCTATCCATGCTAGTAGCAACAGCCTCTACCATACTAAGTGCAACAAACTTTTGCTTCATGCTCATCCAAGATATCATGGATGACCTAGGGCTTAAACAACAACCTGATGTGTTTTTCTTGTCAACAACATTTTCATCCAAATCAGCATTAATGTATCCATGATGTCTCACATCTCCGAAAACATATCTTAGTCCAATATTAATAGTCCAATGAGAGTATCTCAACACATACTTAGCAATAAGTCAGTGTGCATGTAGTGGCTTTTTCATAACCTAACTCAGTGTGTTGACAGAAAAACATATGTTCACTCTAGTGTTCATTAAGAACATCAGTGCCCCAATCAACTATTAGTACTTAAAGGGATTTTCCAAATCAGGTCTCACAACTTCACCACATAACATCTTGAAATTTATCTCCATCGGTGTGGCCATGGAATTTCATTCTACCATTATGTTGACAATGTTGGACCCACCAACATGTCATGGGATCTCTTCAGTAAGAAGTCCCAATTAGACCTCAGACCATTTGGTGTAGGATTCCCAGCATTGGGTCGTACGGTATTGTCTTGACCATGGTTTCGCACAGAGGCAAGTAAGATGTCCCTCTTGGTAGCAAGGGTGTGAAATATGTAGCAAGTCAAGGAAGGTGAATGAACGGTTCTAAAACACTGAGGGTGAAGTGGGTGCGCCCCTTGAAAACCTGTGAAACCATGGAGTTAAGAAGGGAACACACGAGCAAAGATGCATCACAACATGGAAGGCAAGTAAGCTAGCAATCCAAAATGTTGGTTAAACCACCAACACATTTCAGTAAGATTCATACATGCATATACAGAAAATAGCTACACATGCATGCATAAGAAAATAGATACATATATCATTTAGAGTAAAAAAGATAGTTGAAATACAATACGACATATGCATGAAATGTGTTGGCTCTATTATATTAAGAAGTGTAAGTTCCATTCATACAATACAACCATGACCAACCACTAGTTTCGACAGTGGAACATTACAGTCACTACCGCCTTCTCCTCCAAAGAGATATACTAGCTCTGCACAATGGAGAAGCCAAGGCTCGTTGCAATACTACCCAATCTCTCTCTAAGATACTCCTATGAGAAGCTTGGTTGACCAAAAGACTATACAATGAGTTATGAGGGACTATATATAGCAAAGGATGGGGTGGCCCTTGACATTCCCCTTTGTGACAGTTCATCTACCCTCATGACTCTTCATCTACTCTATGATTGTTACGTCCAACTATCGACACTTGAACTTCCACTTGACAAGACATTACATACAATTTGCACATGTACCCATGTGAGACAAAATAGGCTTGAACAAGCCATGCAAGACATCACTATGACTTGGAAAATTGTGGGAAGACTATCTCTTCAACATCCTCACGGTGGTCGATAGTAGCGAACTAATGCCAATCTCGGTAATCTGTGATGGTGTTCGTGTACTTTAAGGTGACATCTTTCTGGAAATGAACTCTTGCCTCCATAACATCCGGGTACACTTCTCAGGCTCCTCTGTCCAACTCGTCTGATAAAATGTGCATCATTGTCTTGAGTGTGGCCAAACCAGCAATATGTTGATGCATGGTGTCTGCAGTGATCACCAAGTCTGGGTTGGTGGCTATTTGCATCAACTCCTCAAGTACGAATCAAGCTCCAGCCGGACTTGTGCCTTTGTCTTTTCCTGGGTGAGTGTCCTAGTAGATGGCATCGCATGTACGCACAAAACAACATCCATGCTCCTGAATACCCGTGCATGGGATGCCTACAAACTAGTGATGAGGTGCGAGAGATCTTCATAGTTCTAGATCTTACTATAGATGCGTGGCTTCAACTCGACCGCTCTAGGCTTCATCATATTTGGCTAGTGTAACGGGGCTCCCTTGTATCTGATTTTCCATGTTCGCATGTAATCAACAGTAGCATGCATGTTCAACAAGATACGTGCTCTCCTTGCACATCACTGTTGCCAGTCATTGAGATGGACAACTGCCTTATGCATGGTACCAAACTTGGAATACAACGCCCACATGACTATGTCAAGGGACAATACTTCATCCAGTATTTCCTTCTTCAACTCTACTAGGGCAGACGTTGTAACCAATTCTCCTCCATGCTTGTCGTCTGTAACTCCTTAGCCATTCGCTCGTTATAAGTTATCAAGAAGTGAACACTTGAGCCAGTGGATTCAGCATATGCTCTGGTAGCATCAGCCAATGTTGTTGGATGCTTGCACACGTCAAACACGATCACTCATTCCTCAAACTGCGTAGGAGATGTGTGATCATCTAGAGTCTACAATCTGTGATATTGCACAATTCTATGTTGGGATTCATCAAATGAGATGTTGTGCATCTCTCCCTCCGGATTGTCTCCAAGGATTTCAATGTCTCCTTGAACGCTTATGACTTGCTCTGCTTCTGGATCCGGTGACGCTGGTGGGTAAACCTCTTGGTGGTGAGGCATGAGGTCGATGTCTTTCTCTAACTCCTGTTTCTCCATGTTCGTATCCATCTGCTCAAGTGCTTGTTTAATCTCTTGAGTGAAGTCTTGCTCTTGTGAATACCCTGTCTACTTCATGTTAGTTGTTTGGATGAGTTGACTACCTGTACCGGTGCAGTTTCATCTATCTATGCATGTTGCGTCCCATGTTGTACATGTTCCTACTACGCTTCCTTCTCCTGTCCGCGCAACTCTTGTTCCTTCTGAAGTTTCTCCTTCAACTCATGCAACTCGTTTTATGTTTCCTGCATTCTCTATTTTTCTCTCTTCCTTTGCGCGTTCCTCCTGTTTCGTTTTTGCCTCTTCACCTCTATTCCCAAATCTTCTTTTTGCACAAGTGGGTCTTCTCGGAACTTGCAGCTTTGTTCTGCCTCTGCGTTGTCGACAATCTTCCTCTTGCCATTGTCGCACACTGCTATGTTTACCTCTGCTACTGGTGCTCTCTTGGATGCTACTTCGCTAACCATTCCACACCGATGCCGACCAGTTCATTGGGCCTATAGAATTTGTAACAATATCTCCATGGGTCTTCCTCCACCCAATTACATGCCCCGTGGATCCACTGAAACTATACTCTCATGTAGTGATTTTTTACAAAACAATGTGGGTCATACGGATTGTAGCTTCGGGAGTCGAATGGATATTTCTTGATCTCCTCTACTTTGACATCCACATGCTTGAAATTATGTATCTCATATAACCCGATCCGCAATGAAAGAGCGGGCTAAGGTGCCTTCTTCTTTCGGTGCAGCCTAACTGACAGTCCTACCGAAATGTGGTATGATACCTCTTGCATGACGAGATTGTACAAGGAAAACTTTGGTAAAACATGAAAAGGCTACTCCACATTGTACATCCATATGAATATGTCAAACGGTGAGGCATACCAATCTGCTATATCGATCAGTACCTCCATTGTTGCCTTCGACATGTAAGGTGGATCTTTTTCAAATATCATCTTGTACACTGGAGTGACAAAATGATCTAAAATATGTGTTCTAACTCCTCTGAAACTGCATTCGTACAACATTTTACAATAAGTGTTCACAGAGGTCTCCACCGATTTCCATTCCCACTTCAAGCCTGGGAGCTCCTGACGAGCAAGGATTTCATCCAAGATGTAAGAGGACATGTAGATTTCTACTTGTTGACCTTTGGGCAGTTGTCGAGCTCTTGTTACCTATTCCTTCAGCCTATGAGCCAACATGTCGGACCAATTGCATGCTTTGCCTTCACTGTCCAGTTGGTCCAATGTGATCAGCCAACTCTGTAGGAAGGTTTCTGTGCTCTCTTGGCCATACAAGTGACATGAAAATATGACCAATTATTGATACGCCTTCCGTAGTATCTTTGTCTTGTAAAGTAGTTGGGTGTCATCCTGAATTTGGTCGGCTCCTTCACCCAGTTCTTCAAGATATCTCTGGAGCTGGCATTATTGTTGGGTATGCTAAAGGGTGTCTCCATGGTGATCACTGGCTTCGACATATGGTACATCTGCTCATAATCCTATGCCCTGAAGGTAGCAATCTTTGTCTCGCTAACACTGCTCAATGTCATCATCTCAGGATCAATGTACGAGATGATCCACTGTATCATGTCCACGCATGGGAACACGAGATACTTGCATGCAATCCGGTACAAGCCAGACTTGTGAATGTTCACATAGACTTCGTGGTCTTCGAGGTCTTCCCCAAATGTGCCTGCAAATGCATCATTGACCTCTTTCCATTTCATCTTTGTGTCCTTGTCTACAATCAGCTTGGTGTCTTCATAGATCGGCAAACTTGTAGACACTCTCTCAACTGCTGCTTCAGTTGCACTTCTGTCAGTGTCCTTTGATTCTGCTCTCTTGGAGGCCATTGGTCCTGAACTACTGAGAGGAAGATGAACACCTACTAGATCTAGAGAGATGGTGACATTCATGGCAAGAAATCTGTCAGCTAAAACCAAAGAAAACTTGAGGAACGACATGCAACATACCTGGGGATTAACTGGCAAGGATTGCGCATTTTTTCCTGGGAGCTTAGACACTGGTTGTTGTCATTGCGCAGAAGGAATTCCAGACTGCTTAGAGGCTGGTTGGCTACTGAAATTACACAATGTGCAATCCAGACTGGCCTGCTGGCTGCTAGGATTGCGTAATTTCAGCTGCCAGTGGTTGCAGGCCCAGTGAATGCATTGCGCAATTTTCTAGGCCAGTATCACTGCCTCTTAGAATTGCACAATGCAAGACTGGAAGAAAATCACTGGGAAAAAATTCACATTTTCTGGTAGGAAGGAAGATCCTTCCCTCTCAGGATTGTGCAATCTTGTCTTGGTGAGGTAGAGTTCGAGCCAAGGTTTCCCAGACCCATTAACAGGCATCTAAAAGCAAATGGGGATATGAATGCATGGTGATACTGAGTGTAAGGAGTGAATGATCATGCATGAAAACAATGAATGTAAGATTCAGAAAATGGAACAAAATGCATGTGTGTGAAGTGAATCACCGAATCCATAACCGTTCGTGCAAAATAGTGTCATGCATGCGAAAGCAATGAGATGCTAACAAAAATTGAAACGGTGCTAGTGCAATCTAATATTCATGTAAATGATAGAAAGCGTTCACATAAATCAAGCAGACAACACTCACACAAGCTAAAACACAAAAAGCGACAAAAATGTTGCAAAAGACAAATTAAGCGGACTTACCCAAAAATAGCTGAGTTGGATGTGTTGAAAACTCTTGGATGTGTTGTGGGATGTCAGAGCTCCAAGATTGATGTGAAGAAGTGAGCTCTGAAGTGTCGAATAAATAAGTTTGAGGCTCATGACACGCATGCCACAAATCAAGGAAAAAGTGACATTTGGAGGAAATATTCTAAAACGATCTTTGCATGTTACCTCTAGCTACTAAAAATAGCTCCCTAAAATCTAGGGATTATTTTTGCATGTTTCTTTTTGTTATTTTGGGAAAAAAACAGCCCATGCATGCAAGTCAAGTTTTCTCGATCCCGGGTGGAACCAGTGAACCTGATGGCACATGCAACAGCCTACTTGCCTGAAGGAGAAATTTTGCTCATCCCTGGGAGGGAACTGGGCTAGCTGCCCAGAGGGATTGCGCAATTTTTGGGCTGACCAGATGACTGCTACCAAGGATTGTGCAATTTATGGGCTTAGTAGTCGTACTAGGTTAGATTGTGCAGTTTCTGAGCCCAATAGGCTACCAGTCAGGATTGCACAATTTATGGAGGGAAGGTTGGTTCCCCTAGAGAATTGTGAAATTTATTGAGGGAGCTGCTCAGCCAACAATTGTACCAAGCTCGGGGAAGTAGCCTATGAGGGGAATGCAACAAGATATCATGCATAGGTTTTCATGCTACTAGAAAACCATTGAATCTTGTGTACTTGATAGTGCAATACATGCTGTTGAGGATGGTTGGTAGGGAGGCTCCAAAATGAAGCTAAGGCAAAATTTTGGAGGGTGGTTGTAGTCGCTACAACACATTCCAAATATTTCCAGTGGCTTGACAACATATTTCCTTCCAGAAAGGAAGATCTCGCTAGGTCAGTGCCACACCTATAGGCCTAGGAAGTAGTGCATCAAACCAAGGTCTTCCATCTCAAACTCAGAGGCCAGCTCCATCTTACATTGGAGAATAACAAGCTCTCCACCTATCATTAATAAATCATCAACATATAATACCAAAATCAATGGCATGCCTTGGATGTCCTTGAATTAGAGATTCAGATCAGGATTTCTTCTCATAAATACGAGCTTCATTAGATGGTTATCGATGAAATCATACCAAGCCCTAGCGGATTGCTCCAATCCATGGAGAGTGTTCTTCAACCTGCACACATGAGTATTCCTATCATGCTCCTTAAAGCCCTATGGTTGCTACAAGTATATATTTTCTTTGAGTATGCCATGTAGAAACGCGATCTTCACATCCATCTGTTGATGTGTCCATCCTTGTCTAGTAGCTAAAGTAACAATTGATCAAATGGTAGTATATCAGGAAACCAGTGCAAATATCTCATCATAGCCCACTCCCTCTTTTTGGAAGAAACCTCTAGCCACAAATCTCACTTTATATTTCTTGGTACTTCCATCTACACCATGCTTAATTTTGTATATCCATTTTGAGGTCACAACAAACTTTCCTTGAGATCACGGAACCACTTCCCACACACCATTCTTCATGATGGACTCATATTCTTCATCCATAACATCCTTCCACACTTTTTGTTTCACTGCTTCTCATAAAGTGCATGGTTCATCCTATATGACGTTGTTCATAGCCACAACATACCCCTGATATTGGAATGGCTTCTTTCTTTCCCTGAATGTTCCTCTTCTAGCAGCATGTCTCTCGACATCATGTAAAGTGTCATTATTACAGATCCATTTGGGCGCATCAAATCCCAACATCCAGATCAGTGTTTTAGGGCTCATCAAACCCTAATTTCAGTTGCTTCATGCCCTAAACAAGTCACCCCTTTGAATGCCTCCTTCCCAGATAGTTTCATGACTTGAAGACATCCAGAAATAACCTCTATAGGGACCAGCATAGGTAAGCCCTTGTAAAGGTGCACTGCAGAGCAGTTGAGTCCACTACCAGGGTGCTCTGTAGAGCACTTAGGCTTCCTTTCACCTATGCTGGGAGAGAATGAGCGAAATTCACATAGGTTTTGGGGAATATTCTTATCTTTTGGAGTCATCTAAAAGGTTCCCTCACTTATCAACACCTATGAGCTCGAAAATGGATGAGGAATGAGTTTAGGTGCATCCTATCCTCTCATTCCTTCCTCCATGGAACTAATTCTAAGTATGGAAGGTCATTCAATGCCACCATTTATGACAAAACCTCCTTCATCTTCCTATAAATTTACCACTCATCTAAGTGATCAGGGGATGGATTATGCTGCATTGTAAGGAGATAATGCTGCTATGAGATTTGGCTTTGAAGCAAGTATTGTAATGCTACAAGTTTGTCATGTTTTTGATGTGATGTGGATGGGATCCACGCTAGAGGAATGGCTTTGAATCAAACACCAATGGTTGTATTTCCTTCTTATATCTAATAAAGTGTTTGAACCTTTTTCCCATATGTTTTTATTATTTCACAATGCTTATATGTGTGAATTGTATTTGATTCCTTTCACTTATATTCAATAGATCGTATGCTTTGATCAGTTCTTTGTTTTCTTTTGTGTTTACAAGGTACTTCTCAAGTGGATTAAGTATGGGAAGGAGCGACAGTATTGATACAAGGGAGACAAGAGGAAATCGGAACTACAAGTAGGTCTTCTATCTTCTCATATTATCTATTGCTTATAGGAAAAGTCGAAAACACTTTAAAATGTTGTTCTAGATACAGTTACTTATCTGAGGAATTAGTATTTATCCGTAGATACTAAATTCTCCAAAACAAATTGGTGACTCCACTGGGGATGATCCTCTTTCCTAGTATCTTATTCACCTCCTAAGACATTCTTGTAGATCCTACTTTTGTTCATTGACTGTATTTCAGCTCTTTTACATTGAATTTTGGTCAAAAATTGAGGTTAGATGACTCTTGAGTGGCCTCTCAGAAATCAACGCAGGCTTGGTCAGGGGACATTGCTCTACAGAGCACCCTTGGGTGAGAGACAGTGCTCTGTAGCATAGTTAGGCCCTATTTGACCTACACTGATCCACCTTAGGTCAAATTCCCACCTTTGGATTGAGTTTTTGCCAAAATTCTTCTGTTTGATTTCTTGTTGATTGATCAATGAATGTTATGTCTCAGAAAACAAGTTTTTTATCTCCTTGTCTAGCCCTACTTTGATTTGATTGATTAATGTTTCTTTAAGGTTTTCTTTGTCATTATCAGTCTATAGTCAAACTTAGAATGTAGTTGATTAATCTTTGTTCGAAAGAAAGTGTCATAAAGTATTATTTTCCTTTGAAATAGAACTGTCGTAAAAGTCTTCGTTCTTATGAAAGATTGATTGATTGTATGTGCATATTTCCTTTTGGTTCATCATAACATTAAGGGATTCGAAAAGAAAAACTTGCACCGTTCATATTGTAGTTTTTGAATTCTTGAAAGGAATAGCTAGGGAAATTGCATTAGATGTTCTCTTTGCTCCTTGTCAAAAATCTGATTCCTCTATCCCTACTAGCTGAGGATTTTCATCATTAAATTGAATGGAAAGAATTCTTATCATGATAGTTTCATTCCTAGGAATTTTATAATACATCACGTGGTGAACCTTGAAAGCAAAATTCTAAAGAAGATCAACTTAAAATTTATCTGAATTTACCTAATGGAGCATTGTCACCTAACGCAAAACATTTAGAGGTCTAGGCTAGATACGTGTTCCGACGTCGTAAAACAAAGCAGTTGTCACTAACTTGTCTGCAATACATCCTACTAACTTGTCTGCAATACATCCTAAGTGTGATACCTCATTCCACGTATGTGAGTATATCGTATCTCTTCCACGTACCTTCAGGTATATAGGGCGGTGTTACAGTACATAAAGTATATGGGAATGCTCTCACTGTGCGGTTTTGCATTAGATAACACTTATACGGACTGGGCCTCCACTTACCTTCGGGTTTATATGGTAGGACAACTCTAGGTTGCTATCCATCATTAAGTAACCAATTCAAACACCTTGTACACTGTGATACACTGAACACAGCATTCGGGGAGATCACCTGCCCGTTCTTCTCGGTTCGCCGGGGGGTATTCTGTAGTTCACAGTTGCTTGGTAAACCTTTTGCCTAGATTATCCCTCTTTTGTTTTGTTATGTTACTTTGATTAAAATAAATTTAATTGACCACAGATAACATCCTCCATGCTCACTCCTTAGTTGATCTTAGGTTGAAACATATGGCAACAAATCTAGAGTCCACTAATCAAGGAATTCCTTTTGATGGCCATCCTAGTCCTTTTCCTTCTTTTGGAAATATTGGTGCTCCATATAGGGCTACATTGTCCCTTTCGGGATTTACCATTGGCTTGCCAGTATGGTTGTTTTCAACCTCCTTGGTTCAAAATGTCATGATTTCTCCGCAATCAAGTACTCCTCCAACAGGACAAAATCAACCTCCAGTTGATCCTAAAGTTTACCCTTTTCCTTCTTCCTTGTTGTTTCTTCCTCCCCTTCTTCCTCTTCACTTGGTGAAAGTATTGATACTAGTAACTAGGTAGCTAAGAAGAAGAAGAAGAAGAATCAAATTTAGCAAAGGGGCAACAAAGCAACCATTGCTTTGAATGCAACATCTAATGAGAAATCATCTGTCAAGCCTCACAAAGTTTGATATCCATGCAAACTTTGTGTGGGAGACCATCTTCTTCAAAATTGTCCTGAAATTCCTCATATCTTAGAAGAATGGTCTTCTCGTTCACATCATCCTATGCCATCAACTTCTGGAGATCATGCTGGTGACACACCATCAACTAGTGGTAGTAAAGTTCATGGAAACAAGGGTAAAGTTAAGTTTCCATGTAGTTTATGTGAAGGGAATCACCCCATTCATCTTTTTCCCTATCTTGATGAAGCCAAAAAAGTGTTGGATAACCATCATGCTTCACCGCAGTGACTTCCATCTGGTTACAGGAGACTATCCCTTAATCCTTCACTAGTTGATAATGTGACTGACTCAAATCAACCGTCGGTCAAACCCACTCTCTCTGAAAGTGAATCCTATGAGTCTATACCCGACCCAAATCAACAGGTTGAGGTAATAGTTGACCTGATTTCACCTTCAGTAAATCGTACCTTTCTCGAAGAGAGTGAATATGATACCACTCAGGTTCTTTTTGTTTCTTCAAATTCAAATGATCTTGGGGGAAATCTGCCTATTCCATCAAGACTGAAGGAAAATCCTCCCGTTCTGGTAACTCAAGGGGTTAATTCTTACATTTCTATGGTACCCTCTCCAAGTAGTCTGGTCACTTCCTTTGATTGGAATCGACTGGTAGGATTCTGTCTTCCTTCTTATGTGACTTTCAGAATCATAGTATAGGTTTGTAATATGATTGTATCTAGCACTATTATAGATGAAGGTGCATCTATCAGTATCCTTTCCTCAACTGCTTGGCAAGCGCTCGGTTCGCCACCGCTTGTGCTTGTTACCAAGAATCTGTTGGCTTTTAATAGAGGAATCAGTCAACCATTAGGAATCCTTCCTCAGTTACCTATTACTTTGGGAGGAAAATTCGTTTATCTGAATGTGATGGTAGTCCCAGGCCCTTTAGATTACAATTTACTTCTTGGGCGTGACTATGTTTATGAAATGGGAGCTATTGTTTCAACACTCTTTCGAGTGATGTGTTTCCCGCATGAAGGCAGAATTGTCATCGTTGACCAGCTTTCATTTCCCTGTCCAAATATGGCTTCCAGTCAACCATCTTCCCTAAATGGTTCTTTTGTACCAATGGTATCATCCCCGCCATGGGTTAATTATGTGGCAACACATTCCATGCCTACATCAACTGATGATCAATTCAGTGATGTTGTACATTATGTACTGGGGGCATTGGAACCAGATCTCTCCTTCCAGAGAATTATTCTCCTATTTGATGAGAACCTCTTGGAAGTCATGACCTCTTATGGGTCGTGAAACCAAGCATATGAGGATGGTTCTTTTACTGTGTCAACCTCGTTAAAAAAGGAAATAGGTCCATGAGGATAGTTCCTAGTCTTGTGTCAACCTCATTAAAAAATGAAACAAGGAGTATGAGGATAGTTCCTAGTCTTATGTCAGTCTCGTTAAAAAATGAAACAAAGGGTATGAGCATAGTTCCTGGTCTTGTGTCAAGCTCATTAAAAAATGAACAAGGGTCTATGAGGATAGTTCTTTTACTAATTCAACCTCATTAAAAAATGAAACAGGTTCCATGAGGATAGTTCCTGGTCTTGTGTCAACCTCGTTAAAAATTAAAACAACGAATCTAAGTAGAGTTCCTTGTCTTGTGTCAAGCTCATTAAAAAAATGAAACAAGGTCCCCTCAAGTAATGTTCCAAGTCGAGTCTTTGATTAGATCTCATAAAATCCCAGTCGATTCTTTCACTTAATCTCGTAAAAGAACCTTCATTCCATCCACCTAATAGCCACGAGTACTCTACTTAGGTGAATGTAATGAAGCTTGGGAGGCATGCACCTAGTGGTAAAGTTAAGTTTTCTTGTAGGTTATGTGAAGGGAATCACCCCATTCAGCTTTGTCCCTATCTGGACAAAGCCAAAAAGGTGTTGGATAACCGTCCTGCTTCACCGCAACGACTTCCAGCTGGTTACAGGAGACTCTCTCTTTCATCATGTTAGGGTCATGTAAACCAATCTCAAGCATAGTTCTTCATTTCAAGCTTGTGTAAAAATGAAACTAAATTCAAGCATAGTTCTTCGTTTTAAGCTTGTGTAAAAATGAAACTAAATCCAAGCATAGTTGTTCGCTTCAAGCTTGTATAAACATGAAACTGAATCCAAGCATAGTTCCCCATGGTTCAAACTTGTGTAAAAATGAACACATCTCCATTTTTAACCCTCATGATTGCCATTTTATCAGCCTCTTTCGCCAAATGAGCCTTGGTTGTTTTCATCCCATCGCCACCATCCCTTTGGCCGATCATACGCTTTCACTTGGTTGTTTTACCCTTTTTGAGGAACAGTTGCAATGAGTGGTCTTATTAGCCAGCCTCTTCACATAAATCAACTATATATATATATATATATATATATATATATATATATATATATATATATATATATATATATATATATATAGATATAGATTAGATAGATAGATATATATATTAGATAGATTATAGATTATATATATAGATAGATATAGATATATATATATATATATATATATATATATATATATATATAGAGCAGAGTGAGGGTATCTTGTTTTCCAATGACCATTAAATCAGATGAAGCAGAAAGATTTTTAACAAAAGCATCTTTAGAGGCTGGATGGTGATATAATTTAAGACGGTGTCCGTTTACCAGGAACGAAGTATGGTTTTCATCTATTGTACTTAGTCTAACTGTTCCATTGTCGAACACTGTGTCCACTTGATATGGGCCCATCCAGCGAGTGCAGAGCTTGCCTTTGAAATCCTTAAATCTGGAGTCATACAGTAACGCCCAGTCCCCCACCTGAAACACCTTAGTTTTGATAAATTTATCGTGCCATTTCATTCTTTGCTGTTGAATAGCAGTAGTTTTCTGGACAGCCACTGCTCGAATCTCGTCCAACTCATTCAGCTATTCCAGTTGGTGTTTTTGGGCTTCTAATAAATCTAGGCCTACTTCCAGAGTTATTCTGAGTGTACTAATCTCAAATTCCATCAGAAACAAGGGGGATTTTCCATAGACTAATTCATATGGAGAAAACCCTGTTGTATTCCACCATGTTGTTCTGTATGCCCATAGAGCTTCTGGAAGTTTCTGTGCCCAGTCCCGGTGATGGCTTGCTACTGTCTTTGTCAAGATATTTTCCAATACCTTATTTGTGCTTTCTACCTATCCATTCGCCTGGGGATGATAGGGGGTTGTCACTCTATGTTTGACCCCATATTTCTGCATTAGCTTTTCTATCATATGAGATGTAAACTGTGATCCACCGTCTGATACAATTTCTCTTGGAGTCCCGTACCTGGCAAATATTTCTTCAAAAAGGAAGTCTGCCACCACTTGCTCAATTGCTCTCATGACCACCCTAGCTTCCACCCATTTAGTTACATAGTCGGTACAAACCAAGATGTAAGCCTTCTGATGTGAAGGTGGGTTGAAGGGACCAACGAAATCGATGGCCCATTTCTCGAATGGTTCAAGGACTATCTGGGGCTGCAGGGGCATTTCATCTTCTTTCCCAGGTTGTCCCATCCATTGATAGCTATCGCACCTCCATGCGTAATCCTGAGCGTCACAAAAGATGGAGGGCCAGTAATATCCCATTTGCAGCACTTTATGACCTATTCTTTTGTTTGCAAAATGTCCCCCACAGGGTCCATCGTGTGCAGCTTTTAATATCTCGAAAATATCATCTCCTGCCACACAACGTTGAATCTGTTGATCAACCCCTGTATGGAAGAGATATCCTACCATCCATGAATATCTGGTACTCTGGTGAATGATCTTCCTTTTCTCCTTATAGGACAGATGACGAGGCACTTTACCTGTAGCAAGATAATTAGCAGTATCTGCATACCACGGAGTGTTAGCAGAAACTGCGAAAAGGTGCTCATCCGGAAAATCATCTTCAATTGGTGTTTCCTTACCATCATGTTCTATCCTAGATAAAAATCTGCGACCACATTGTCTTTCCCTGGTTTATCTACTATAGTGATATCAAATTCCTGTAGTAGCAACAACCATCTTTTAATTCGACCAGGGGTAATAGGTTTATTCATTAAATACCTAATGGCCGCATGATCGGTGTGCACAAAATTAGGATACCCGGTAATGTAGTGCCGGAACTTGTTGATGGCATAAACGACAGCAAGAAATTCTTTCTCAATCACTATGTAGTTTAATTCAGTAGGAGCCAAATTTTTACTAACATAGTAGACTGCGTAAGGTACTTTATCCTCTTGCTATCCCAACACTGCACCAATTGCTGTCTGAGAGGCATCCGTATGAATGTGGAACGGTAATGCCCAGTTAGGTCCTCTAAGGATCAGAGCACTGCAAACTAACTCTTTAATTTTTGTAAACGCTACATCACAGTCTTTTGTCCACACAAATTCTGAATCTTTCGTTAGTAATTGAAACAGTGGGTGTGCTACTTTTGCAAAATTTTCTATGAAACGTCTATAATAACCAGCACAACCAATGAAACTGCGTACCTGTGTGACCGTTTTAGGTGTTGGGAAGTGCAGAATTACCTGTATCTTTGCTGGATCCATCCTGATTCCTTCAGCTGAGAGCAAATGTCCCAGAATGATTCCCTCTTCCATCATCATGTGACATTTCACTGTACTCAGAGAGACACGCGCTTGTATACACCTTGCGAGAACTTTTTCCAGATTTTTCAATCCCACCATGAACGAGTCCCCATATGGAGTAAAGTCATCCAAATAGATCTCAACATTGTCATTTATCAAGTCAAAGAAGATTCCCAGAATTTCCCTCTGGAATGTTGTAGGATCATTACACAGGCCAAAAGGAAGGACCTGGTATGCAAATGTCCCCCGGGGGAATGTGAACGTGGTCTTGTCCTGGTCCTCAGGAGAAATCTAGATCTGGTTATATCCACTAAACCCATCCAGGAAAGAGAAATACTTCTTACCAGCCAATGTGTCCAACACTTGATCAATAAACGGCAAGGGAAAGTGGTCTTTCTGTGTCGCCTTATTCAACTCTCTATAATCTACGTAGATCCACCATTTTCCATTCTTTTTGGTAACCATTACCAATGGTGAGACCCATTGGCTGGCTGAGATTGGGTAGATGAAACCTACATCTAGTAATTTCTGAAGTTCTTCTTTCACCACATTCTTCAATGTCGGGTTCATTATTCTCTAAGGTTGTCTTATAGGACGACAATCTTCCTTGATGTATATGTGATGGGTGCATAAGTTAGCTGGGATTCCCTTCATATATGCATAATCCCAGGCGAAGGCCTCTTTATGTTTCTGCAGAACGTCTATAAGTTGCTCCTTCTAAGATTCTGACTGGTTCGGATTAATGTTCAAGGTTTTCCCAGGTTCCAATTCCACTTGTATACTTTCATGACATGCATCAGCAGGTGGTTCCTCTAATCCTTCCGTTGTTTCCATAGTTTCCTAAGTCTCACAGCTCAAGATGGATTCTAGGATCTGCTGGTTTGATTCCAAAACAGAACGAGGATCATCCATGAAGGAAGTGATCACATCATCTTCTGATCCCATTTTCAATTGTAGGGCCTATCCAATAGTAAGGATGGGTCTTACTTCTTCATCTTTCGTTCCATCCTCCACCCCAGATACAGCCTTCTTACTGCTTGCTGGTTTTATAGGTGAATTTGGTTCTGCAGGTGGATATAACACTAAATTCTTAGTGTTATGCCCATTAGAAATGACCATATTCCCTGAGCGGCACCCAATGTAAGTGTCTGCAGTGGCCAGCCATGGCCTACCCAAAATTAGGGGATGATCGCCCACTAAATATTGTGTATGTAATACCAGGAAGTCTATGGGGTAATGCCATGATTCTACTGAAATTGTCACATCCTCCAACTTTCCCACGGGTTTGATTGTAGATCTATCTGCTAATTCCAGTACTGTAGGTGTATGCTTTAAATTACGAAGTCCTAGCACATGCAATTTTTCAGTGGTGATGACATTGATGGTAGCTCCTAGGTCTACCAACACATTTGGAATCTCTACCCCATTAATCTATACTGTCAAGATCGGGTTCCCCGGATCTCCATATTTCACTGGCATTGATTTTCCCATCATAAAATCTGACAACTTTCCCATAACATGTATAGTGAGGGGATCTTTAATTTTCTTGGCAGGTTTCTTTGAACAATATTCCATAAGATTTTTTGCATTGATTGGCACATCCTTCATAGCTTGTAACAAGGGAATTTTAACAAATAAGTTTTGAAACTCTCCTAATAAATCAAATTCAGATTGAGGACCTGGTTTACTCATGATTAATCTCTCTGGGTAAGGTGGTTCAAAATGATGTTGTTTGACAGGAGGCGTCTGGGTTCTATCGGTTTGCTTTGGCTCTTCACTAACTGGTTCTGCCTCCCTACCTTCACTATCAAGCTGTTCAATGATAACTGGAGGAGGTTGACATTAACTGTCTAACCTGATCGTAGATTCATTTCATACAGCTCTGCAGTGGAGATACTATATGGAGGCAAGTTAAGAACATCAGCTTGATGAGCTCCCTTATTGTTGGGGTTGGGGTTAGGCTACATTGGGAGTTGTGTACGGGTAGGCTGGTTACCAGGAGGCACATTGGAGGGTATTTGAAGCTATTGTTGAGGCATCTGCGGTGGCATCTGCTGAGGAAACTGACTAGGAGTGGATCCTCGCCAGGTTGGAGCCCACGGGGAGCTCGTACTGGCTTAGGGATTCCACTACTGCCAAGGTGGGTACTGGTATTGCTGCCACATGGGAGGATAAGGCATGGTCTGAGGATTCATGTTACAATTGTTAAAAACTGAGATGGATCCAAGAACATACCTTGATTTCCCATCGGTGGTCGGGGTTGCCATGGCTTCCTAGATCCCATGAGGTACAACTGCTCCGTGTCCTCCCCCATTCCTTGAAATACTACTTTCAAGCCTGGTAAGGAAGGGCATGAGCTGGTCGCATGATTGAGCTCACAGATTGCACATTCCTCTTTGGAACCCAGTGGACATTCCCTCTTTGGATGCTTCTTTCTGTACTTCGGACAAAATACTGCCATAGTCCTGTCCAGCTCTAGCTGCTTTTGTTTTACTTGCAAAGTGTCCATTTGTGCTGACAGGGTACTGAGGATATCTGTTCTCAGGTTGTCTAGCAAATTTCCAATTTCTGCTTTTGTAACACCCCCGCTAGATCCCTTTACTGAACGGACCCCCTGCTTGTTTCTCGCAAGCCCCCTTGAGCACTGAATACATAATTTGCAAATATCTTCGAACTTCTCCTTGGAGATATCTCCCTTTCCCACAATGTTCAATAGTTCCATCGAGTCTTCTCGAAGGGATCGAAGGAGGATAATCTTTAATATTTCCTTATCCAGGACAGAATGTCCTAACCTTTATAAGGTGTAGTTGAACCTCTCCACACAATCTTCCAAGCTTTCATATTCTTTCTCTGTGAACTTGAAGAGTTCCTCCTTAATGTTCCAGGATTTACAGTAATCCTGGTAATTCTCTAGGAAACCCATCTGCATATCTTCCCATGTAGAAATGGATTTTCCTCCAAGGCCCATGAACCATCGTAGAACCATCCCTTTTAGAGTGGAAGGGAAAATCTTCAGCTTCTGGGCATCTGTTGTGTAGTCATACCCCGGGCATACTATATCAAACTCAAATAGAAATGTGTCGGGGTCTTCCGAGATAAGCCCATGGAAGGTTGGTAAAGCTGCCAATGGAATAGGCTTTGTAGGCACACCAGTTCCCAAATCTCCAATAGGGAAATCGATGGTGGATTTTGTAGGAGCCATTAATATTTTCCAATAATCACTGGGGATTTCAACAGGCTCTACAGAGGGTGGTTGAGGATTCCTTGCTACCAAATTCGAGTTGCTTTGGTGGCACTTCCCTGGTCTCTTGGTGATGTAAATATCTCCTCGTCTCTTTCTCCTGTGGCCTAATGGCTTGATCCTTCAGCTGCAATTCCCTTTCCCTTACTAGAACATTCTGATTCTACCGATGCTCTACTTGCAACTTCCTCCTCTACTAACACTAGCGCAAGATTCTCTGGATCAGGTCCGCTGCTAGATGCTTCTTCCATGGTCAGAGGAACCTGCTGTGTTGAGTCACCACAGAATGCTACAGCTGATACTGGCTATTCCACTGATTGTCCTTCTAACTTCACCCTTCTTGCTCCTAGTCTCACAGCTACGCGAGAGGATTCTTCAGATTCAGCCTTTGCTATAATCTCTTGTATATACGTTTTTCTTCCCAGGTTTGGTCCCCCCTCCTTGGGGCTCTCCATCTACCCCTTTTATTGGGCTCTTTGTTCATACAAAATTTGGATTGATGGGGGGTCTCTGTATGAACCTACAATGCTTCAATCCTGGAGTAAGGTATCAAAAGACCATTCCTTCCCCAAGATGAAAGAACTCACAAAAAGAAAGGAAGTTATAGCAAAAAAAATCTAGGGTTTCAAACCTGGAGCAGGGCATCAAAAGACTCCTCCCTCCCCAAGGACAAGAACCAACAACAATCAAAAACCACGGGAAACCCTAATATTCCCAGATCTGAAGCAGGGTATTAAAAAAAAACTATCCCTCCCCAGGGTAAAAACTAGGGTTTTCCCCAAAAAGAAAGCACACACAGGTTAGGAAAAGAACAATTCTAACTCAAGGCCTGGAGTAGGGCATCAAAAGACTCCTCCCTCCCCAAGACAAGAGAATGGCCCAAAATACTCAGAAAAACAAAAATAGACAAACAAAAAGAGTACTTACGCTCAAGACCTAAAGCAGAGTGAGAAAACTCGGTCTCTCCTTAGGACGAGAGATTGACCCTCTGGTCAGTCTGAATCATTGTTTGCACCTTGTTAGCCTCCCCGAAAATGACACCAAAATGTTGGTGTCCAGGTAGGGGTGATTTATCTACCTTATTCTGACATTAATCTTATCAATCCGGGTGTGTATCCTTTCAAGGCAATGCGCAAGGTATATGCAGGGGTAGACGCGTAATCCTTCCCAACCAAGGGTTCGTGGTTTAAGATTCAAAACGTAAATGCAAGATTAATAATTTACAAAAGTGCAGAAATAATCATAAACAATAAAGAACTGTAACAACAAACATAAACTCATAAATCACACACACACACACAAAGACACAGCACCTGATCAAAAGAGCGGGCCCAGCTCTCTGATCAGGGCTGCGTTAGCCACGAAAAGAATTAGAACAACAAAATGGGTGATCTTTTATTACTTGATAACAGAAGTTTACAATACTGATGGGTGAACCCCCATTCACAGGATCAACCTGTAATTTATACACAGCGAGGGAGATTAACAGATCTCCCGGAAACATAGTAACTGCATATACAAATATATACATCGGTTGAAACGGTATCAACATCAGATGTCTGAGATAGCAAGAATGCCTAAGAATAGTTTAGGGAGCCTGTTCCCCGAGCTGCACGACCTCCTTCTGATCAGCCGTTGCCAGATCTGTTGCAATACGCTGAGTTGAGGGTTCCTGTTCTCATGCTGCGGTCAAACACACAATTTAGTACCGCAAATAGATAGACTATGTGCGTTTTACTTCATCAATTAAAATATACCAATAGGAAAAGTAAGGTGGAATTTACCTTGTAAGTTTAAGATAACAGCATAGGTAAATGAGTGAAAAAAGGTCAAAAAGGGTAGTGGAAATGGACAAAAAGATGGCCCGATTTGGCACCCAACATCTCCCCCCAACCAGCCTACTGCATGTCCTCATGCAGTCCGCCGCCCTCGCAAATCTGGGTTCCGTAGACTGTATGTTTCATGAAGCTGGGCAAGATCATATTCCACGGCCATTTCTATCCCTGGAACTTTAAATCCGCTTGAAAGGACAACTTCCTTCCACCAGTCCGCCAGAACGTCATAAGCTGGAGTATAAATTTCGGTAGGCAACCAGAGAATAGGAAACTGAAATTGGAGCCCATCCACCGGGTCCCACATGTCTGGACACATGCCACATACCTGGGCACCCTGGTAAGTACTCGTGCAAAATTTGGTGCCCCAAAAGGTTCTCTATTCCGAACGGCTGTTGGTGACATCATTCACCTCCTCTGACAGCAACAAAGGGCTTCTTTTTGAAATGTGGTGAGTTGCCTGACACAAAGATCAAGACACCATCTTTGTGTTCTCACCATTTTATCTTTATTTCCCCCAATCCCTAGAAAGGTGTTGTGCTTATTGAACATTGTGTTTGACCTCTCATGTTCCCCTCTTACAATAAATGGATTTGTAACTTGATTGGATTCAAAAGTGTTACTAGGCTTCTGCCAGTGAATCTGATTAAAAGCGTAAGAGGTGAGGGCCCTTAAATGAATGTCCCCCACATACAGGACCAGGTTAAAATCTCTATCCAGTCGTAGTAAGTACCCATGCAAGTAAAACTCACACATCAAATGTTGCATTGGTACATCGTGACTCCTCAAAATTTAGAGGAATTGCACACCATCCTCCATCTCATAGCTGATCTCATCCCTAATACTTTCCATGAAAAATAAAAGGAAACCTTCATGCAAAAATAAGGAATAAAAAGAAGCAGGGGGACGACATCCCATAACCTCTTGCACCAAATTGAACATCTGCTCCTTGTCGGCCTTCAACTCTGCCACTTTCTTCTCCAGCTGCTCCATCTTGAGTTGTTGTTTTGCATGTTGTAACCTCATAATATCTATGCACTCCACATATCCAAAAAAATTTGTGGAGGCCCTTTCCTCAGTCCTTCTGATCTCGTTTTTGTATTGAGCCGCAGTAGATTTCCAGGACTGAATTTCAGCTGTTAAGGCATACTCCCAATCTTCAAACAGTTGTTCGATTGGGTCTATCTGAGTGGCAACAGAGGTCATGACTATCTGGTCTACTTGGGTTTCTACGTCAACCCCGATAGTTTTGGCCTTTTTGGCTCGCCGCTTGTGCCTCTTTATTTGTTTCTGCATTTTGTGCACCTTCTTTCTCAGCTTCCTTACTTCCATTTTGAGCTGCATCATTTCCTTGAACTGCAGCTGATACTTTTGTTTCATTGGAAGCCTTCACTGTTCACACAGCTCTATCCACTCTTGCTTGACTAATATTTCCTCAACCAGAGGTAAATCCCTCGAAACATCTTCTGCTATGTTGACTGGGGGATTTTCCTTCCCTGCTCGCTCTTCTCCACTTATTTCGTGCCCAACAGCCCCCTCGCCTGACTGTATCGTTGGCTCATTCGTCGGGACCGTTTCACTTGGTCCCTCCTTTTCGCCAACAGCAATCTCCTCTTCGTGCACACGCACTGCAACTGGCGATGTGCTGGTGAGACACTCTCCCGCTGCTGTGTCTGCTGGGATTCCTCCCAGTTCTCCAGCCTCCAGACTTTCTTTTCTCCTCTCCTGCTCCAAGGCACCCACCACCTGAGTGGCTTCCACTTTGTAAGCTTGTGGCCTTTGTAACAGATTCAGAGCCACCGGAATTGCAAAATCTTCTTTTTCTCCCCGTCGAGGGGAACGAGTTACCCTCGCTCCTCTTGGAATCGAGGCGAAGAAAGGGAACTGGGGTGCATCTTCTACATTTGGCCCCGAAGTTGACACTGGTTCTTGTGGTTCAGTGTCAACCTCGCGCCCTAGTTCTTCTGCTGCTTCCTCCACGGGCCCCACAGTTTCCTCAACTCTAGGCCCTTCTTGTCTTTGTCCTTCCTCTTCTCTGAGTTCCAAGTTCGGAGTGGTCACAACCCCCTCTTCAACCGAATTTTCCTCCTCCATTATCTTAATGGTGGTAGGAGATCCTTGTGGGGTTCCTTCGGTCACCATATCGACTGCTTTGCCCACGCTGGCCTGTTGTGGGTCTGCTCCCGTGACTGCCATAGCATCCACTCGCTCTGCTAGTTCGACGGGTGAAGCTGGTTCTTGTGGTATAGCCTCATTCGTGGTACTAGTGGGCCTTTCGGCATCAGCCCCCATATCTGTCATTGCCTACATAATTCCTGTTTGATCTTGGGGAGCTACCTCATCCCCCAGTTCCTCTGTTTCCATCTCCATTTCCTCTGGTTCCTCCTAGTCAACATAATCATCTTCCACAGGATCCTCCTCCATAGCTTTGGATCCTTCTGCCCTAGCAGCCATAGCAACTATTATTTGTTCCTCCGTGGAGTCCTAAAACACCTCCCACGGAATCGGAATCTATCCAATGGCGTTCATTATTAGCAGTCGAAACAACCCATGATGAGTG
Source organism: Pinus tabuliformis (assembly GCA_031772625.1). Taxonomy (NCBI): domain Eukaryota; kingdom Viridiplantae; phylum Streptophyta; class Pinopsida; order Pinales; family Pinaceae; genus Pinus; species Pinus tabuliformis. The sequence goes on along the minus strand of CM062816.1, from coordinate 310,189,952 downwards.
ATGACCGCCAATACCTGTCGAACCCCCTGAGCTGAATGTGCCATTAGATGAAGGCTCCTTAGCAGGAAGTAGGGCACATTCATGGAGAAAGCTTCTGCTTGTGGAAATCGTAGGTGAGCTAATATGCGGAGGTGGTATTTGAAGATTGTGGAGTATCCACCTTTGCACGTCATATATTTTATGACAAATTCTGCTACTTCTCCCCACGAATATGGTAGCGAATTTCTGTCATACCCCCTGCCTTTCTGTGCTATACTTTCTCTAGCTTAAAGGAAGGCCTCGGGGAATTTTGGAAGGGTATTTCTTCTCACAAACCATCATTCCCCAACTTGAGGAAGCCCACTGAATTTCGCTATGATTTCTTCTGTTACGGGGATCTCCACTCCGTGAACCCGAGAGCCTTCTTCTCCCAAATTTAATGCAAATTCGACTGTTATTCCTTCATTAAACCCCATCAACCCATCGAAATACACATCCCATCCTACGTTCTGGAAAATCTGCCATACCTCCCGATTATTCTAAACTGCCCTTGTGTTCTCAGGTTCATGTCAAATAGATCGGCCACCCATTGTTGCGGAGGCGGAATCAGCACGTCGACTGTAGTTGGTTGGAAAGGGAGAGTGACAGGTCTCCAAACCATTGGAGATTGAAATAACGTCATTCTTGATTTGAGAACGAGCAGACGAACAGTACTGGTATGAATGGGAATAATGACAAGTCTGTTACTGGTATGCTTGGAAATAATGGCAAGTTAAGATGGTACTGTGGTGTGTTCTGAAAATTAAATGCGGCGTCTGGGGAAAATAAATGATATGACTTGGTGCGTACAAATCTGCATCCCAACGCTTTTTTTTTAAATATGATTACGGAGTACCAAAATCATTATATTTGATTGAGCGGGATTTATGTGCACTAAATGACTTTTCATTTTACGTCGTCATTTCTTATGACAGTCCCCCGCCCCCAACTTAATGACGGCCATCCTCGGCACGTTTAATTGTCATTTTTGGAATATTTAATTAAATCCATAAAACGACAGAGATGTACCTGCAGACTTACCTGTTGGAGTGACAGCACAGCGTGTAGCAGCAACAGTGAGTAACGGCAATAGTGAGTAATAGCTGTTCTGAAGTAGCGGCAACAGTGAGTAGCAGCAATAGTGAGTAGCAGCAACAGTGAGTAATAGCAACAATGAGTAACAATTGTTCTAAAGTAGCGGCATCAGTGAGTAACAACAGTTACGATGAAACGGTAGTTGCGGAGTAACAGCAGTTACGGTGTAACGGCAGTTATGGAGTAATTATGGAGTAATAGCAGTTACAGTGTAACAGCAATTATGGAGTAACAGCAGTTACGGTGTAACAGTAGTTGCGGAGTAACAGTAGTTACGGTGTAATGGCAATTGCAGAGTAATGGCAACTACGGTGTAACAGCAGTTGCGAAGTAATGGCAGCTACAGTGTAACGACAGTTCCGGAGTAACAGTAGCTATGATGTAACGACGATTCCTGTGTAACAGCAGCTACGGTGTAACGACAGTTATGGAGTAACAGCAGTTACAGTGTAACAGAAGTTGTGTAGTAACAACAGCTACGATGTAACGGCAGTTGCGGAGTAACAGCAGCTACGGTGTAACGGCAGTTCCAGAGTAACGACAGCTAGCATAACAGTGGAATATAACAATATCTGACTGATAAAGTGCCAGCGCCAGGTGTTACATTTCTCCTTGCCATATTTTTTTATTGTTCCTGCAAAAGATAAACAAGTAAACAGCAATATATATATATATATATATATTTTGCTAGAGTAGAGTGAGGGTATCTTGTTTTCCAATGGCCATTAAATCAGATGAAGCAGAAAGATTTTTAACAAAAGCATATTTAGAGGCTGGATGGTGATATAATTTAAGACGGTGTCCGTTTACCAAGAACGAAGTATGGTTTTCATCTATTGTACTTAGTCTAACCGTTCCATTGTCGAACACTGTGTCCACTTGATATGGACCCATCCAACAAGTGCAGAGCTTGCCTTTGAAATCCTTAAATCTGGAGTCATACAGTAACGCCTAGTCCCCCACCTGAAACACCTTAGTTTTGATAAATTTATTATGCCATTTCATTCTCTGTTGTTGAACAGTAGTAGTTTTCTGGACAGCCACTGCTCGAATCTCGTCCAACTCATTCAGCTGTTCCAGTCAGTGTTTCTGAGCTTCTAATAAATCTAGGCCTACTTCTAGAGTTGTTCTGAGTGTACTAATCTCAAATTCCATCAGAAACAAGGGGGATTTTCCATAGACTAATTCATATGGAGAAAACCCTGTTGTATTCCACCATGTTGTTCTGTATGCCCATAGAGCTTCTGGAAGTTTCTGTGCCCAGTCCCAGCGATGGCTTGCTACTGTCTTTGTCAAGATATTTTCCAATACCTTATTTGTGCTTTCTACCTGTCCATTCACCTGGGGATGATAGGGGGTTGTCACTCTATGTTTGACCCCATATTTCTGCATTATATTTTCTATCATATGAGATGTAAACTTTGATCCACCGTCTGATACAATTTCTATTGGAGTCTCGTACCTGGGAAAGATTTCTTCAAAAAGGAAGTCTTCCACCACTTGCTCAATTGCTCTCGTGACCGCCCTAGCTTCCACCCATTTAGTTACATCGTCGGTACAAACCAATATGTAAGCCTTCTGATGTGAAGGTGGGTTGAAGGGACCAACAAAATCGATGGTCCATTTCTTGAATGGTTCAAGGACTATCTGGGGATGCAAGGGCATTTCATCTTCTTTCCCAGGTTGTCCCATCCGTTGACAGCTATCACACCTCCGAGCGTAATCCCAAGAGTCACGAAAGATGGAGGGCCAGTAATATCCCATTTGCAGCACTTTATGACCTGTTCTTTTGTCTGCAAAATGTCCCCCACAGGGTCCTCTGTGTGTAGCTTTTAATATCTCGAAAATATCATCTCCTTCCACACAACGCCGAATCTACTGATCAACCCCCGTATGGAAGAGATATCCTGCCATCCATGAATATCGGGTACTCTGGTGAATGATATTCCTTTGCTCCTTATAGGACAGATGACGAGGCACTTTACCTGTAGCAAGATAATTAGCAATATCTGCATACCACGGAGTGTTAGCAGAAACTGTAAAAAGATGCTCATCTGAAAAATCATCTTCAATTGGTGTTTCCTTACCATCATGTTCTATCCTAGATAAAAATTCTGCAACCACATTGTCTTTCCCTGGTTTATCTACTATAGTGATATCAAATTCCTGTAGTAGCAACAACCATCTTGTAATTCGACCAGGGGTAACAGGTTTATTCATTAAATACCTAATGGCCACATGATCAGTGTGCACAAAAGTAGGATACCCGATAATGTAGTGCCAGAACTTGTTGATGGCATAAATGACAGCAAGAAATTCTTTCTAAGTCACTGTGTAGTTTAATTCAACAGGAGCCAGTTTTTTTACTAACATAGTAGACTGCGTAAGGTACTTTATCCTCTTGTTATCCCAACACTGCACCAATTGTTGTCTGAGAGGCATCCGTATGAATGTGGAATGGTAATGCCCAGTTAGGTCCTCTAAGGATCGGAGCACTACAAACTAACTCTTTAATTTTTGTAAACGTTGCATCACAGTCTTTTGTCCACACAAATTCTGAATCTTTCGTTAGTAATTGAAATAGTGGGTGTGCTACTTTTGCAAAATTTTCTATGAAACGTCTATAATAACCAGCACAACCAATGAAACTGCGTACCTGTGTGACCGTTTTAGGTGTTGGGAAGTGCAGAATTACCTGTATCTTTGCTGGATCCATCTTGATTCCTTCAGCTGAGAGAAAATGTCCCAGAACAATTCCCTCTTCCATCATCATGTGACATTTCACTATACTTAGAGAGACACGTTCTTGTATACACCTTGTGAGAACCTTTTCCAGATTTTTCAATCCCGCCATGAACGAGTCCCCATATGGAGTAAAGTCATCCATATAGATCTCAACACTGTCATTTATCAAGTCAGAGAAAATTCCCAAAATTTCCCTCTGGAATGTTGCGGGAGCATTACACAGGCCAAAAGGAAGGACCCAGTATGCAAATGTCCCCCAGGGGCATGTGAACGTGGTCTTGTCCTGATCCTCAAGAGCAATCTGGATCTGGTTATATCCACTAAACCCATCCAGAAAAGAGAAATACTTCTTACCAGCCAATGTGTCCAACACTTGATCAATAAACGACAAGGGAAAGTGGTCTTTCTATGTCGCCTTATTCAACTCTCAATAATCTACGTAGATCCGCCATTTGCCATTCCTTTTGGGGACCATTACCAATGGTGAGACCCATTGGCTGTCTGAGATTGGGTAGATGAAACCTACATCTAGTAATTTCTGAAGTTCTTCTTTCACCACATTCTTCAATGTCGGGTTCATTCTTCTCTAAGGTTGTCTTATAAGACGACAATCTTCCTTGATGTATATGTGATGGGTGCATAAGTTAGCCGGGATTCCCTTCCTATCTGCATAATCCCAGGCGAGGGTTTCTTTATGTTTTCGCAGAACGTTTATAAGCTGCTCCTTCTGAGATTCTAACAGGTTCGGATTAATGTTCAAGGTTTTCCCAGGTTCCAATTCCACTTGTATACTTTCATGAGGTGCATCAGTAGGTGGTTCCTCTAATCCTTCCGTTGTTTCCATAGTTTCCTGAGTCTCACAGCTCAGGATGGATTCTAGGATCTGCTGGTTTGATTCTGAAACGGAACGAGGATCATCCATGAAGGAAGTGATCACATCATCTTTTGATCCCATTTTCAATTGTAGGGCCTATCTGATAGTAAGGACGGGTCTTACTTCTTCATCTTCCATTCCATCCTCCACCGCAGATACAGCCTTCTTACTGCCTGCTAGTTTTATAGGTGAATTTGGTTCTGCAGGTGGATATAACACTAAATTCTTAGTGTTATGCCCATTAGAAATGACCATATTCCCTGAGAAGCACCCAATGTAAGCGTCTGCAGTGGCTAGCCATGGCCTACCCAAAATTAGGGGATGACTGCCCACTAAATATTGTGTATGTAATACTAAGAAGTCTATGGGGTAATGCCATGAGTCTAATGAAATTGTCTCATCCTCCAGCTTTCCTACAGGTTTGACTGTGGATCTATCTGCTAATTCCAGTACTGTAGGTGTATGCTTTAAATTACAAAGTCCTAGCACATGCATAGTTTCAGTGGTGATGACATTGATGGCAGCTCCCAGGTCTACCAACACATTTGGAATCTCTACCCCATTAATCTGTACTGTCAAGATCAGGTTCCCCGGAGAGCAATTGAAGCTACTGTTGGGGCATCTACGGTGGCATCTGCTGAGGAAACTGACCAGGAGTGGATCCTCGCCAGGTTGGAGCCCACAGGGAGATTGTACTGGCTTGGGGATTCCACTGCTACCAAGGTGGGTACTGGTATTTCGGCCACATGGGAGGATAAGGCATGGTCTGAGGATTCATGTTACAATTGTTAAAAATACTGAGATGGATCCAGGTACATACCTTGATTTCCCATCGGTGGTTGGGGCTGCCATGGCTTCCTAGATCCCATGAGGTACAGCTGCTCCGTGTCCTCCCCCATTCCTTGAAATGCTGCTTTCAAGCCTAGTAAGGAAGGGCATGAGATGTGATGAGCCCCAGAAATGAGTAATTATATGGGCTCATTCAGCCTCCTAATTTGACTTAATTCACCATTCCCATTATTTTATTGCATGTTTTTTATTATGTTTATGCTAATAGAGTGAATTGGGTTAGTCATTATGCCAACAAGTCTAATGTGTGCTTTATGCAGATTCTTGGTCAATTTTGAGACAAAATCAAAGGTTTAAATGAGCACTTGGTAGCCAAATTCGTGGAAGAACAAGGGAGAGGATTTGTAGGAAGGTGTCCCCTTCATTTATGAGGCCTTACCTCGAATTCTCCATCAAAAGAACTCAGAGCACAAGGGGTAGCCAAGCAAGTCAAGTAGGACTGCTGTTAACTGCAAGTTTTGGTAGCCGAGTCCCTAAAGTTTAGGAGGACTGTTGGGGTCCTCAATTTGTATAAATAAGAAGGCTTAGGGCCTCATTTCAGTTAGCTAGTTTGTAGTTCGATGTTAGTCATTTTTTAGTCAGTTTTTAGTCATTTGTTAGTTAGATTTTAGTCAGTAGGTTAGCTCTGCATTTCAGCACATTTTCGAGCTTTTTCTTGTAGAAAGTTTTTGGGATGTAACTATTCTTTTGATCAATAAAGATGAATCCAGCTTTTCACCAGCTCTAATCTTCCTTAGGAGGACATAGATCTTGGGGTTGGGCCCAACCCAAGCGCCCAGTACCTCCTTTGTGTACTTTTATGTGTCTTTGCTGCATTCTTAGAATAAATTCTGTTATTTAGGTTATGATCTTGCTTTGTTAGTTAGGTCATTTCTGATGATTGAAATAGCTTTTCATGCTTCAGGTTGATTTGATAGAGTGGTAAAGGAAAATATCTGCAAAAAGGCCACCAAGCAATCCTTGATCTCATCTCTCCCTCCTTGGGACCATGAGCTGAGACCAAGGCATACTTGCTGCCATAAAAACATTGTTCTTGCTTCTTCATGCAATTGCTAGTGTTAGATTTTTAGTTAGGAAAGTTGATACCAGTTGTAATTGCATGTTTATAATTTGTTCTTGCTTAGTTTCCATAGTTATCTTGCATGATTTGCTGCCAATAAACTTTTGTTCATCATATTTCTGGTTTCTAGGTAAAAATAGCTAGATCTTTGGTTTGCATAGCCTTTGTTTGGTTAGTTTTGGACAATAATGTGCAGAACACCTGTGATGCCTTCCTGCCTCCCTTCCCCCCATTAGAAAACCTGCTCCAACCCCCTAACTCAGATTCCTCCCTTTCATTTGCCACCCCTTTTCCAATTTGACCTAATTCCCATATCTTTGTGAAACCTTGCTCCCTCCATCCTTGAACCAAATCTGATCGCCTTAACCACTCCTCATCCTCATTCACCAAGTGCTAGACCTCCTCACACCCTTATCTCACCTCCATACCCACTTCTTCACCTTTTTTCCACCATTAGCCCTTCAAAATTCCCTTTCGGAACATCCTGTAGAAGCTACAGTACATCCTGTAGAACCCCTATAGACTTCCTGTAGAAGCTCACGAAAGTGGTTTCTTGAGATCCGATCACTGTGAAACTCTCTGGAAGGGTGCTAGGGACCCCTTAGGCCCTCTTCTCACCTTCCCAACCTCCTGCAAGAATTTCCTTTCGCCAATCAACCTCTGCACAGAAAAAATAGTCAAAGCACATGCATAATAACTTTGCGAAATTACTCAAAAATGAAAAAAGATGTTTTCTTCATATTTCTCTTCAAAAGTAGCTTAGTCACATGCATTTTACCTTTCTAGAAGTCAATGGCATCCATTTCTGTAGCTTTCATCCTTTTACTTGCACCAGTAGGGTTAGTCGGTAAAACTAGGGTTTGCTAGGGTTTGCATTTCCTTTCAGCTTTCCGCTTCTTTTTGCAAGTAGATTAGCCTCCTTTGAGTTAGCTTTCATCCATCATATTTAAAAGCTTCTTCTAAGAGCTCATAGAAGTTGGCTTAAGCTCCTAGCGGACTTGTGCCAGCTGATCAAGTGACAGCTGCGGCAAGAGCTAGTACTTGTGCATATAGCACCGTCGCTTCCAAGTTTGTTACGAACTACCGGGTTGATAAAAGTAAAGAAGGGAGCCCTAGGAGTTGCAGCATTATTGCTGCAATACTGGAGCCCACCATATTTTTGGCGTCGTTTCCGGGGAAGCGTCAGAGTATTCGTGATTGCTTCTTTTCTTCTATTTTCTACTGCAAAATTCTGCTAACTAGTTTATTTCAGCAAGAGTAGAGTAGTCATTTCAATTCCATTCTGCAATTTCATTTCAGCAAGTGTAGATTAGATATTTCCCACTTTCATAGATTAGCATTTCAATTCTACAATTTCAATTCTGCAAGCGTAGATTAGCATTTCAATCTGCAATTCCAATTCTGCAAGCGTAGATTAGCATTTCATTCCTGCAATTTCATTTCAACAAAATAGATTAGTCCTTTCCTGCTTTCATTTCAATTCTTCATTTTCATTTCAGCAAGATAGATTTTAGTTAGTTGTAGTTCAATCTATTTCAGTTTTGCAAGTACAAATAAAAAAAAAGAAACCAAAAATCAACCAAAAAGATTTCCTTTCATGCCTTGTAGGAGTAGAGATAATTCAGAAAAATGTTTGCACAACACCCCCACTGCTTCACACAGCCAACCTCCTCTCTTCTTCAATGGATGTGATTAAGAAGAACCTTTAGGTGGACAACAAGACATATTTGAAGAACCTATAGGGGAGAAGAAGAAGAAAACATTCCTCTGAAGCAAATGTTGGGAGCAGTAACTTTTCTTCCAACTCATCAATTGAAAGTGAAATTGGAAACATGTGGGGAGATTGCAAAAGTGAGATGAGGCAGTTTCTTGCCATGCAAATGGATACCCTACAGATCCAAAGGAAGCAAGAGGAATCTGAGAGGGCTTTGGCCATCTTTTGTCCCAGGTGCACTAGAATGCATCCTAGGAACGAATTTCCATTTCACTCCATAGAAGTGTGTTTTGTATGTGAAGAAGACCATCCTACGAATTAGTGTCCTTCCTTGCCCGGGCTTAAAGCTGCATATCAGAGGGCCAAAGGTGCCACTGAACCACTCTATTATATGAACCAAAGGAGGCCACCTGGACCCATACCTTACCAGCAGGGAATGCAAGGGACATCCCAGACTTATTACAACCCCTATCAAGCCACTTCCATGCCTTCTTGGGTCCCCCTGCTCATTCTTCCTAGTCCACACCTCCTCCTTGGTCCTTCACATATCCATATTATGCCCAACTAGATGCTCATTCATTTCACTCTTATGCTTAGCCACAGCCTTAGTGGAATGCAACTCATCAGGGGTGGAAGCCTCAATACAATTCCCCCCCCCCCCCCCCGCTCCTCCTTTGCCTCCACCACCTGCCCAACCACAACGCTTTCCACATCCATCTCAAATATACACCCCCACTCAACTACCCATACCACCATTTCCAAACCCACACATTGGAGTAGCTCAACCCAATTGCAAAGATGAGGTACAACATGTCCAAACAACTCCTCTTGAGCTCAATGATATTCACCATATCTCATGAAGAGTATTGCAAAAAAGAGATTATATTGAAAGCATTGAAAGACCACATCCAGCAAAAGAAGATTCAAAGGAGGAGATCAAAGAACCATGGGCTACACTTGATGAAGAGAAGACATCAAAATCAGAGATTGAGAGAGTTCCCTCATGGTTACCATCAAATCCTCCATGTACTCAAGAGAAAAATCAGCAAAAAGAGGAAGATGAGAAGGTCATGTTAGAAGGTGACATGAAGAATGATCGAGATCAGAAAAAGGACCAGGGATATCAGAGCTATATTGAGATATGGTTCCAGACGGTCACTAAGTTGCAGCAGTACTCTCTTCCTCAACTGTGTTTGATCCCTTCAAAGTCAAATCATTTGGTCTCTGAAATCTGGATAGCTGTCAAAGCATGCATTTCAAGCCTCCACATCATTTTGTCTCTAATCTCGATGTGCTCATGGCTCCATTGGAAGTATTCTTATACTTGAAAATGATTTTGTTTTTCAAGTAGGGTAGGGTAGGAAAAAAAGAGAAAAATGAAAAAATGAAAATAAGAGGAAAATAAAAATATAAGGTGAAAATCTCCTCAGAGGCGCCTAAAATTGGCTCATTGATTGAAAACCTCCATGAGGCGGTCAATGGGTTGGAAAGAAGATAAAATAAAAAGAGAATAAGATCCTTGGGTGAAAACCTCCCTCAAAGGCGCCCAGGGCAGGCAATTAGGGTGAAAACCTCCATGAAGCGCCCTAGTTTTTTTCAAAAAAAAGGAAAAAGAAAGAAGAAAAGAGAAAAATAAAAATAAACCTAATTTCCATTGAATAATTGCAGGTTGCAGCAAGGACATTGCAGGTTAGGAGAATCGCTCAAAGAAAAGATAGAGGAAGTTCTGTGTCTTCTACAGGAAGCCTACAAACAAGCCAAAATTGATCTCCGAAGAGGACCCGAAGGTTGGGAATATGTCCATGAGGCTTGCACAGATCCATGTTTCTATCCCTCACCCTTCTCCATTATTTTTTCCATCTCATTGTGCTTCTTTCCTAAAAACTGTGTGTTCTACAGGAAGTTCCTGTAGAAATTACAGGAAGCTAGAAATGGATTTTAAAAAGCAGTTTGGCGAACATGGAAGCTTCATAAAGGGTTCATAAATCCTCCTGCAATCCTCAAACCTCTCTCCCATCAATTCCAAGTCTGCATTATAGCCCAAGCTCATTTTTTCTTACTATGCAAAAAACTGCAGAATGCTTTGAAACAAAAATACATAGTGTTGGAATTTGTTTTTTCCCTCATGTGAAAACCGTGCTTCCATTTACAAAACTGTTTTACGGGGAGTTGTATAGGGATGATGACAACATGCCCGAGCAATTTTAGCCAATTCCAGTGCACGGTTTCCAAGAAATTAGCCTCCATCACCTTCAGCCATTTTTGCAGTTTCTCCATATCTATGCATCCATTTCAAAACCTATTTCATGGGGAGGTGCATATAGGTGATAGTAACCTACCCAAGCAGTTTCAGCCAATTCCGATGCATGGTTTCTGAGAAATTGACCTCTGTAATCTTCAGCCATTTTCAGTTTTTCTCGAAATTTGTACATCCATTGACCACAATTTTGCTATGGGAGGTGCATAATGATGATAGAAGCATGCTCAGAAAGTTTCAGGTCAATCCGATCTATCGTTTGGGAGCTATGGAGAAAACAAGTTGTTGTCTTGTAAAAATTCAGCATCAACAACATGAGGGTGCAAATCTGAATGTTGAAGCAGGCTCCTGCAGCGTAGATCCAGCCAGAGGATACCTACACCAGAAAATAAGCCATGTATCAGCAAATAGACCAGCATGCATCCACAGAATATGAGCATGCAGCAGCAAAAAGGACCAAGCAGCACATCGACTTATAGGTAAGTGTCTAAACCAATTCCTCTATTTGCATCTGTATGATTTGAAAGTGCATAAACGAATGAAATGGTGGGATTAAGCCAGGAAGCTAGCAAGTTAACCCGACACCCTCAGCCAGTCTGATTGCACTCATCCAGAGGTCACCCAGCACATGTATAGTCATTCACGGGAAATTTTAAAATAAAAAAAAAAACAGGTGGTGGCAGATGTTGAACTCCAGCACAACTGATGGTAAGGGATTACAGGCAGAAAACATCCAGTCCCATGATGACACTGCAGTAGGGACCAATGGTTTGAATAATGGCAATGCACATTTCTGCCACCTCATCTTCTCACACAAATCACGCTGCAGTTAAACGATGCTCGGCTGAAACTCTCACCACTCTTTGTTCACTACGCCTTCACGACATTCACAACTGAAGCACGCGTCCACCACTTCCGAATCAGCTAACCAGTTGTCCTCTACAAGATTCCTGCCTGATTTTTCAAGATTTCTACTGTTTTTTTTTTTAATTTCCCGCCTATCGGGCTCTACAGGAAGCGCAGTTTCGTTCTACAGGAAACGAGAGCCTTCTACAGGAAGGATTCTACAGGAAAGGCAGAAAACAGTCGTGCAGAAATAAAACCTGAGATTTTCAGCGAGTTTCAAGCTCAAAACGAGGTAAGCTCAGGAAAAATTCTTTGTGCACGATTTGTTTGTGCAAGGTGGTGAATTAAACATGGCATCAGATTGGAAAATCAGTGAAATCTACTTGTGTATTGGAAGTAAAATGTTTTCCTATGTATTGCACTGAGAGTCCCAGTTTTTCTGCTTCAAAATTCTCCTCCACATTTCCTTTCTAAAAATTCTCCATAGGGAAGATATATGCAGCTGTGGAGGCCAGCCTATGTGTGAAAACAATTTTGAATTTGCATATCTGTCTGTGTGCTGAGAAGAAACCTTGATCTTTGTGCTCTACCTGTAAAAACAAAATTCTTCCTTTCATAAGAAAATAGTCGAGTTTTGGGTGACAGCAGTCTTAAAACAAGGGAATTGTTGCTAGTTGATATTAGACACATGAAAAATTCCTTCTTGGGTTCATAAAAAACCGAATTCAGTCATCCTCTGCTTCAGTGATTGACTGTGTTTTTTTCCCGCTTGAGCATTTTCTTTTTTGGTTACAACACAAACTCAACACTATGCCAATTGAAGAAAGTGAGAAGAACATTGATGAGGGAGCACAGGACATTCAAGCAGAGGGAAAAACAGAGGAAGAACAGAAGGAAAAAGAGGAATTTGACATGACCGCTGAGCATGAGACAGAAAAGGAGACAACAACAAAAATGGAGAAGGTGAAAAAGGAAAAAGATTGGGAAGAAAAAGGCCAAGAAAGCCCAAATGAAAGCTGTCATAGCCAAAGCAGACACACAGAAACAAAAGGGAAAGAAACAGCCTAAAATAGCAGCACCAAAGACAGAAACGGTTGACACAGGGATTTCTACAGGAAGCAAGGAAAAAGAACAGCAAGAGGAGAAATCACCTGAGATATTGGCAAGGGAGGCAGCAGCTGTGCTTGCTGCCTTAAGCACACCTCCAAAACAAAAAGGGAAGAGAAAGAGGCAAACCTCCATGTACTTTAAAGCAAGGAGAGGCACAAGGATCAAAGTGGGCAGACCCCAGCCACAGTCAAAGGAGCCAATTATCATTGAGGACACCACAGCTAAACAAAAGGAGAAGTCCCCTTCAAAGATATCCATCACCTATGAACGAGGAAGCCCAAAAGACTCCACCTGGAGAGAGAGAACTAGGATGATGGACTGAAAGACAGCTCTATAGGAAGCTGAGACGGTTCTACAGGAAACTCTGGCTAAGTTAAGAGAGACCAAGAAATTGGAGGAGAAAGTGGCCAAACAATCACAAGGAGAAGAAAAGACCAAAGAGATACTGGAACCAAGCCCTCAGCCTAGCTTTGGCTCATACTACAACCTGTTAGAAGCTTGAAAAATAATTCCTCATAAATTTGCGGTACCACTCTTCTTTGCACTAGAACAAGAAAGGGTGAGGACTCACACTTGGATGAGGATTGCCAAGTCCAAGGGTGTGGCAGACATAGGTCACTTGGAAGAACAACTCAAGGAATCAAGAAAGGAATTGGCCATGGTAAGGCATGTGGGAAGCAGTCAAAGGACCAAACTACAGGAGGAGAATGAGCTGTTGAAACAGCAGTTACAGCTACAAGGAAATCATAACGAAAATAGGCCCTCCATTTTGGAAGAACAGCAGCAGCAAAAAGGGCCTCCAGCAGACAAGGAAACATCTGATGAACAACATAGAAAGGACAAGCTGCAAGCTGAGGTTGAGGCTTTAAAAAAACTGCTACAGGAAAAGGAGCACAAGCAGTGAGAGGAAGTAGAGAGAAAAGCAGGGTTTCATGACCGAGAAGAGGACATCACCTCAGAAGCCTGGGATGTGAGAGAGGCAGTCAAAGCAATCAAAGATGAAGAGATAGATTAGTTGCTCAGAGGATGAGCAACACTTTCAGTAGGGGGGTGATGATGAGCCCCAAAAATGAGTAATTATATGGGCTCATTCAGCCTCCTAATTCGACTTAATCCACCATTCCCATTAGTTTATTGCATGTTTTTTATTATATTTATGCTAATAGAGTGAATTGGGTTAGTCATTATGCCAACAAGTCTAATGTGTGCTTTATGCAGATTTTTGGTCAATTTTGAGACAAAATCAAAGGTTTAAATGAGCACTTGGCAGCCAAATTCGTGGAAGAACAAGGGAGAGGATTTGTAGGAAGGTGTCCCCTTCATTTATGAGGCCTTACCTCAAATTCTCCATCAAAAAAACTCGGAGCACAAGGGGCAGCCAAGCAAGTCAAGTAGGACTGCTGTTAACTGCAAGTTTTGGCAACCGAGTCCCTAAAGTTTAGGAGGACTGTTGGGGTCCTCAATTTGTATAAATAAGAAGGCTTAGGGCCTCATTTCAGTTAGCCAGTTTGTAGTTCGATGTTAGTCATTTTTTAGTCGGTTTTTAGTCATTTGTTAGTTAGATTTTAGTCAGTAGGTTAGCTCTGCATTTCAGCACATTTTCGAGCTTTTTCTTGTAGACAGTTTTTGGGATGTAACTATTCTTTTGATCAATAAAGATGAATCCATCTTTTCACCAGCTCTAATCTTCCTTAGGAGGTTGTAGATCTTGGGGTTGGGCCCAACCCAAGTGCCCAGTACCTCCTTTGTGTACTTTTATGTGTCTTTGTTGCATCCTTAGAATAAATTATGTTATTTAGGTTAAGATCTTGCTTTGTTAGTTAGGTCATTTTTTATGATTGAAATAGATTTTCATGCTTCAGGTTGATTTGATAGAGTGGTAAAAGAAAATATCTGCAAAAAGGCCACCAAGCAATCCTTGATCTCATCTCTCCCTCCTTGGGACCATGAGCTGAGACCAAGGCATACTTGCTGCCATAAAAACATTGTTCTTGCTTCTTCATGCAATTGCTAGTGTTAGACTTTTAGTTAGGAAAGTTGATACCAGTTGTACTTGCATGTTTAGAATCTATTCTTGCTTAGTTTCCATAGTTATCTTGCATGATTTGCTACCAATAAACTTATGTTCATCATATTTCTGGTTTCTAGGTCAAAATAGCTAGATCTTTGGTTTGCATAGCCTTTGTTTGGTCAGTTTTGGAAAATAATGTGCAGAACACCTGTGATGCCTTCCTGCCTACCTTCCCCCCATCAGACAACCTGCTCCAACCCCCTAACTCAGATTCCTCCCTTTCATTTGCCACCCCTTTTCCAATTTGACCTAATTCCCATATCTTTGTGCAACCTTGCTCCCTCCATCCTTGAACCAAATCCGATCGCCTTAACCACTCCTCATCCTCATTCACCAAGTCCTAGACCTCCTCACACCCTTATCTCACCTCCATACCCACTTCTTCACCTTTTTTCCACCATCATCCCTTCAAAATTCCCTTTCGGAACATCCTGTAGAACCCCTGTAGACTTCCTGTAGAAGCTCTCGAAAGCGGTTTCTTGAGATCCAATCACTGTGAAACTCTCTGGAAGGGTGCTAGGGACCCCTTAGGCCATCTTCTCACCTTCCCAACCTCCTGCAAGCATTTCCTTTCGCCAATCAACCTCTGCACAGAAAAAATAGTCAAAGCACATGCATAATAACTCTGCGAAATTACTCAAAAATGAGAAAAGATGTTTTCTTCATATTTCTCTTTAGAAGTAGCTTATTCACATGCATTTTACCTTTCTAGAAGTCAATGGCATCCATTTCTGTAGCTTTCATCCTTTTACTTGCACCAGTAGGATTAGTCAGTAAAACTAGGGTTTGGTAGGGTTTGCATTTCCTTTCAGCTTTTCGCTTCTTTTTGCAAGTAGATTAGCCTCCTTTGAGTTATCTTTTGTCCATCATATTTAAAAGCTTCTTCTAAGAGCTCATAGAAGTTGGCTTAAGCTCCTAGCGGACTTGTGCCAGATGATCAAATGACAGTCGCGGCAAGAGCTAGTACTTGTGCATATAGCACCGCCGCTTACAAGTTTGTTACGAACTACCGGGTTGATAAAAGTAAAGAAGGGAGCCCTAGGAGTTGCAGCATTATTGTTGCAATACTGGAGCCCACCAAGCTAGTCACATGATTGAGCTCACAAATCGCACATTCCTATATGGAATCCAGTGGACATTCCCTCTCCGAATGCTTCTTTCTACACTTCAAACAAAATACTGCCATAGTCCTGTCTAGCTCTAGCTACTTTTGTTTTACTTGCAAAGTGTCCATCTGTGCTGACAGGGTACTGAGGATATCTATTCTCAGGTTGTCTAGTGAATTTCCAATTTCTGCTTTTGTAACACCCCCGCCAGATCCCTTTACTGAACGGACCCCCTGCATGTTTCTCGCAAACCCCCTTGAGCACTGAATACATAATTTGCAAATATCTTCGAACTTCTCCTTAGAGATATCTCCCTTTCCCACAATGTTAAATAGTTCCATCGAGCCTTCTCGAAGGGATTGAAGGAGGACAATCTTTAATATTTCCTTATCTAGTTCAGAATGTCCTAACCTCTGTAAGTTGAAGTTGAACCTCTCCACACAATCTTCCAAGCTTTCATCTTCTTTCTGTGTGAACTTGAAGAATTCCTCCTTAATGTTCCAGGATTTACAGTAATCTTGGTATTTCTCCAGGAAAGCCGTCTGCATATCTTCCCATGTAGAAATGGATTTTCCTCCAAGGCCCATGAACCATCGCAGAGCTGTCCCTTTTAGAGTGGAAGGGAAAATCTTCAGCTTCTGGGCATCTGTTGTGTAGTCATACCCCTGGCATACTATATCAAACTCAAATAGAAATGTGTCGGGGTCTTCAGAGATAAGCCCATGGAAGGTTGGTAAAGCTGCCAATGGAATAGGCTTTGTAGGCGCACTGGTTCCCAGATCTCCAATAGGGAAATCGATGGTGGAGTTTGTAGGAGCCATGAATATTTTCCAATAATCACTGGGGATTTCAACAGGCTCTACAGAGGGTGGCTGAGGATTCCTTGCTATCGAAATTCGAGCTGCTTTGGTGGCACTTCCCCGGTCTCTTGGTGATGTAAATATCTCCTCGTCTCTTTCTCCTGTGGCCTAATGGCTTGATCCTTTGGCTGCAACTCCCTTTCCTTTACTAGAACAGTCTGATTCTACCGATGCTCTGCTTGCAACTTCCTCTTTTGCTAACACCAGCGCAAGATTCTCTAGATCAGGTCCGCTGCTAGATGCTTCTTCCACGGTGAGAGGAACCTATTATGTTGAGTCACCATAGAATGTTGCAGCTGATACTGGCTGTTCCACTGATTTTCCTTCTGACTTCACCCTTCTTGCTCCTGGTCTCACAGCTACGCGAGAGGATGCTTCGGATTCAGCCTTTGCTATAATCTCTTGTATATACGTTTTTCTTCCCAGGTCTGGTCTTCCCCTCCTTGGGGCTCTCCCTCTGCCCCTTTTATTGGGTTCTTTGTTCATACAAAAGTTGGATTGATGGGGGGTCTCTGTATGAACCTACAATGCTTCAACCCTGGAGTAAGGTGTCAAAAGACCATTCCTTCCCCAAGATGAAATAACTCACAAAAAGAAAGGCAGTTATAGCAAAAAAAATCTAGGGTTTCAAGCCTGGAGCAAGGCGTCAAAAGACTCCTCCCTCCCCAAGGACAAGAACCAACAACAATCAAAAACCACGGGAAACCCTAATATTCCCAAATCTGAAGCAGGGTATAAAAAAAAAATTGTCCCTCCCCAGGGTAAAAACTAGGGTTTTCCCCAAAAAGAAAGCACACACAGGTTAGGAAAAGAACAATTCTAACTCAAGGCCTGGAGCAGGGAATCAAAAGACTCCTCCATCCCCAGGACAAGAGAATGGCCCAAAATACTCAGAAAAACAAAAATAGACAAACAAAAAGAGTACCTGTGTTGAGGACCTTAAGTAGAGTGAGAAAACTCGTTCTCTCCTCAGGACGAGAGATTGACCCTCTGGTCGGTCCAGATCGTTGTTTGCACCTTGGTAGCCTCCCCGACAATGGCGCCAAAATGTTGGTGTCCAGGTAGGGGTGATTTATCTACCTTATTCCAACATTAATCTTATCAATCTGGGTGTGTATCCTTTCAAGGCAACGCACAAGGTATATGCAGGGGCAAACGCATAATCCTTCCCAACCAAGGGTTCGTGGTTTAATATTCAAAACATAAATGCAAGATTAATAATTTACAGAATTGCAGAAATAATCATAAACAGTAAAGAACTATAACAGCAAACATAAACTGATAAATCACACACACACACAAAGACGCAACACCTGATCAGAAGAGCGGGCCCAACTCTCTGATCAGGGCTGTGTTAGCCACGAAAAGAATTAGAACAGCAAAATGGGTGATCTTTTATTACTTGATAATAGAAGTTTACAATACTGATGGGTGAAACCCCATTCACAGGATCAACCTGTAATTTATACACATCGAGGGAGATTAACAGATCTCCCGGAAACATAGTAGTTGCGGATACAAATATATACATCGGTTGAAATGGTATCAACATCAGATGTCTAAGATAGCAAGAAGGCCTAAGAATAGTTTAGGGAGCATGTTCCCCGAGCTGTGTGACCTCCTTCTGATTGGCCGTTGCCAGATCTGTTGTAATACATTGAGTTGAGGGTTCTTGTTCTCATGCTGCAGTCAAACACATAATTTAGTACCGCAAATAGATAGACTCTGTGTGTTTTACTTCATCAATTAAAATATACCAATAGGACAAGTAAGGGGGAATTTACCTTGTAAGTTTAACATAACAGCATAGGTAAATGAGTGCAAAAAGGTCAAAAAGGGTAGTGGAAATGGACAGAAAGATGGCCCAATTGGGCACCCAACACATATCAGCATACACAGCAGATTTTAAAGCACATAAACAGCCAACAATAAATATAGGCATACACCTATAATTTCAAGCATATTATCATTTCCGCATTGGTTAATCAATAAGACTTTGGAATATTTGAGCTTTGAAAGAGGGAGAGGTTCTTGTAAGTTGGACAAGAAGCCTAAGTGCCCCATTTTCAGATCAGGTGGTATCGGAGCTTAAGTTTGGTTAACCACACCTTCAAAGAAGGTTATATCAGAATGCTTGATTGACAAAGCAAAGACTGCTTGTCTGAAAAATGTTTGAACAGCAAGAGGCTAATTGTATGCTTGTTTTGTAGACTGATTATTTTCTGAGTTTGCAGAGGTGAAGAGAAAGCTATAGAAAGCTTGGTCCAGCAAGGACAAGAAGAAAGAAGAAGTCATTCGCATAAGGACAACTTCTACAAGTGAGTCCTCAAATTCTTCTTTCTTCATCACAAGACTCTTTGATGAAGACATGAAGCAAGAATTATCCACCATGATGGACATGGTGATAGAAATATATGAGCATGGAAGGAAGAGCAGCACTTAGAGAGCAATTGAATTCCGTGGAGGAAGAGAAGCAGTTGCTTTCTGACAAATTGCATGAAATGGAGAGGCAACTTCATATTGTAAATATGAACCTGAAAAGGATACATGAGTTGGAGACACAGCTCTTTGTTGCCCAAGAAGCCTTAGTCAAGTATTAGCTTGAAGAAGAGGTAAACCATTCCAGTTTGTCTTCAAATTCCTCTAAGGATGCTTATATTGGTTCTTTTGAAAAACGTACTAGAGGCATAGGTTTATTGAGCCTCAAGCCTGCACCTTCCTATACACCCTCTCAGCCTTCTTTTTCCACTTATTTCATCCACCCAGCTGTTAAATCATTGCATTGTAGTTTAAAAAGAGCTTTTTACATGGTTTTCTGACTATGCTTATGACTGTTGTTTGGTTTAGTTTTTGTTCATGCAGCTGCGGAAACTTCTCAGTTTTCGCAGCCAGCACAGGTTTCCGCAGCCAGCACAGGATTCCGCAGCTATTTTGTTAAAAGCTATGCTACATGTGTCCTATGAAGAAACGAGCTATATGGGCAAGCTACAGGTGACGGATACATGGAACGTGTCCCTTCAAATCAGCCAAATCATCCATGGAAGGTCACGGTCAACGAGGGTCAAAGGCAAAGCCAACCAAGGAGTTCAGCGGTGGCACGTCTCTGTTTTGGGCACGTGAACGATTACGTAGCACAGTCCTCAGCCCACGAAGACACCGGCACACCTGGAGATCATCCCCGTAACCTGAATCCAACAGCTACCACTCCGAAGATTTAATAGACATGATGACAGTTACGCTAGATCTCGGCTGAAGGGATCTACGTGTCTTTGGCAACACAGTTAATAGCGTAGGAGTCAGTTAGTTAGTTCAGCACTTTTTCATTATAAATAACGCGTCGATGAACGCTGTAAAGAAGCTTTTTGGATATGTAATTTCTGAACTGTTATTGTTATCACCCCACTGTTTTATATATGTTGTTGTTTTAATACATGAGAAGACTTTTCTGAGTTCATTCGTGTGACTACTCGTTGACTGGCTGAAGTGGCAGAGGGCCCCTGCGCGCTGAAGCCTTGTAAAGTTTTCATTTGGTTTTATTATGTTTCTGCTTTCATAATCTTTAGCTTGTACATAACACGTTGTTTTAATGTTTCTTAACTCACTGCTGTTTATATTTTCACCTCTGTTTTCTTATAGCTGTCAGCTGATCAGTGCTTTTCTGCAGGTTTTCTTAGGCAGCCCGAGCAAATTTTCATCTTTTTGATAACTATTGACATATGAGATCATCTTGCCCTTCCTGCTAACTTTCGTTTTCTGAAGTTTAATTCCAGCACTGTCTTTTTCAAGTTATGATTTGCTTATTTATTTTTCTGTTATTTAGATATCATACTGCTCATCAGTTCATGGTTTCTTTCTATAGTCAAGTGACTCTATTAGCAAGAAATCAGAATATTAATAACTGTAGTGTGATTTAGTTATCATATTGCTTAAACTTATTCATGATTGCTTCCCACAAGGTAGATTGAGCTGAAGGGTAAAGGATCAGAAGAGTTAAAGTAGTGTGACTAGTTTCTTTTATGCAATTTAATTTCTTGCAATTTAGTTATCATATTGCTTAAACTTATTCATGGTTGCTTCCCACAAGGTAGATTGAGCTAAAGGGTAAAGGACCAGAAGAGTTAAAGTAGTGTGACTAGTTTCTTTTATGCAATTTAATTTCTTGCCATTTAGATAGCATATTGCTTGACTTATTCATGATTGCTTCCCACAAGGTAGATTGAGCTGAAGGGTAAAGGATCTGAAGAGTTTAAGTAGTGTGAATTAGTTGCTTTGTTTTTAGTTTGAGTTGCTTTAAGTTCAGTTTTTACTTTCTTTTCATTCAGTAGCAAGGATACTGGGCCATTGTCATTAGTTCACTGTTTGATGCATTTACTTCCTCTTAAGAATTGATTTCAGTTTAGTTGTTTTAAAGCTTTCTTCTTGAGCACTTTCAAGTTTGAGAAAATCACTGTAGAAACCACCATCACCATCCATACTTCATACTTCACTTTCATTTTCACCATCACACATTAGGGAAAGATAAATCCAAAAATAAACTAAAAACTCAAAAATGACAAAAGATTAAGGAAATGGTTATCTAGTACATATAGTACACTTCACTTCGTCAGCTTACGAATCCCGGATTGACATTTTAAATAGCAATTTAGATCACACTAAATTGACCAAACATTTTGGCGCCGTTGCCGGGGAAGTGAAACTAGGTAGCCAATTTCTTAAAAAAAAAACAAGAAAATTTCAAGGAAGGAAAATTGATAACCTCTCAAAGTATGCTCTCCTCTTGCACTTAGTGTGATCTGGAGGATCAGAAAAGAGAAAGTTATTGGTTTAATAGTTCTTGAGTATGCTCTCTTCTTGCACCTAGAGTGACCTAGAAGATCAGAAAGAGAATTATTAGCCTGACTTGAAGAAAAATAAAAAATGACATGCATAGAGCAAGAGATTCTAGGGGAAGGTTTTTAGCTAGAGCCAAGAGTTCTATTTTTACAACTCCATCTACTTCAAGGAATAGACAAGAGACACCTCCATCATCTCCAACCTACACTCCTAGCCCTAGGATTCCAGGAATTCAAGAGGCAGTAGTTGACTCTCCCACACCATCCATCGAATCTGAATTAGGAAGAGATCCTTTCCTTCCTTCTACAGGGAGACAAATTGTAATTGAAGAAGTAGAATCACCTGAGGAAGAAGACGGAGAAATTCCTCCTCGTTCACCCTTATTAGAGGAACCAGAGGACTCTGAATTCTCCAGGGAAACTGCCATGACAGAAGAAGGGGCAAATGGATTTGGTAGAGGTAGAGGAGGAGGAGAAGGAAATAATGGAGGAGGTAGAGGTAACATTGGGGGAAATAGGGATGGAGATAATTCATTCGGATTTCCTATAGTCGATGAGGACTCTCGAGCCACAATGAAAAACATCTCACCATCTGTCCTCCCAAACTTTCATGGGTTAAGAAATGAGGACCCTGAAACATTTCTATTTGAGTTTGAGGTCGTGTGTTGAACTTATGATTATCTGGAAGACTCTCAAAAACTCAAACTGTTTCCTTCAACATTGAAAGGAGCAGCTTTGAAATGGTTCATGGGGTTACTCACTCAATCCATTAGGACTTGGAATGATATGAAACAAACATTTTTGGATAGGTACCTGGACTATTGTATGCCCACCAATCACAAGGATGAGGTATTCAAAATGGTACAAAAAGAAGATGAAAACTTGGAAGATTTACTTGAAAGATTCCAATATAATCTGAAAAGAGCAAAAATGAGTAACTTAGATGAGGAGACCTTGAAAGCCCTTCTATTAAAATCCATTAGAGATGAATGGATAGATATTTTGAACATGATGGGGAAAGGAGACATATCTCAACTTCCACTTCATGATATAGCGGAGCTATGTGTCCATCTCTCAAGGGGGAAATCTAAAACTCAAAAAGGGCCTAGAGATCCTTTTCTCATGAGAGCAAACAAATCTGCAATTGGATCAGTAAGTAGGGCTGAGATTGGCAACATGCTTGATGAGTTCAAAACTGATATCTTAGGGAGTCTTAGTGAGCAACTAGACACTCTTAAGATACACAACAAGCAGAATGCAGAAGCTGAAGCTTTGGCCATCTTTTGCCCAAAATGTAGAAAGAAACATGCTCTAAGGGAATGTCCCTTGGATGCAAAAGTTGTAGAAACATGTGTAATCTGTTCAGAGAATCATGAGACCAAGGATTGTCCTTCAATTCCTGGGCTCAAAGCTGTCTTTCAAGAAGACCCAAATACAATTGAGTCTCTCTGTTTTGTTGCAAGGAGACCTTGGCAGGGGCAACAAAATCAAGGGTTTAACAACTCTATGAATTTTCAACCCCCACCAAATTGGAATCCTTGGCAACAACCTTGGTCCCAACATCAAAATCCTTTTCAATCATGGGCACAAGGTATGCAAAATCCTTATGGGAGATTTGCTCAATTTTATCAATATCCTCCATCTTCTCAAAATCAACAAGCTCCACAACTTCCAAATCAAAACCCACAACTATCATTGCCATTTCCACAACAACAACAACCTTCTCAGCAGAATCCAAATTCTCAACTCTTGCTCCCATTCCAACAGAAGTCAAATCAACTTCCTTCTCAGCCATTGCCAAACCCCAATAATAAAAACCCTCAAAATGCTTACATGATGGAAGGTCAACAATTTCCTACCTATATGATTGTCCCTCTCAATGATGTACAACTCAGATCAGGTAGAGTCTTAGATAAGCCTTCTATAGATGCTCAAAATCAAAGCATTTCTGAGGAAGAATCTCTTGAAGCCAATAAAGGTTCTGAAGCATCTCTTCAAAACCCAAACACTCAGAAAGAAAAAGAAAAAGAACTAACCCCCACAACTCATATAGTTAAGCAACCTGCATCTTCATCCACACCTCCTTTTCCTGAAAGATTACAAATTGACAAAGGGGTGGAAAAACAAATCTTGTTGCCTGACTATGATTTTCTAGATGAATTGAAGAATGTCTGTATCAAGGTTCCCTTGTTACAAGCCATTAAGGAGATTCCTATTCTAGCAAAAACAATAAAGGAGTTGAGTCTTAAAAGACCAGGAAGGAAACCAAGAGATACAAGAAAAATCCACCTGGTAGGAAAAATTGCAGATATCATGATGGGAAAAATTACTATGCAAAAGTATGTAGATCCCGGTAGTCCAATTGTCAAAACACATATCAATGGGGTAGAAATTCCAAATACTTTGATTGATTTGGGGGCTGCTATCAACATTATGAGTAGACAAACTATGGAACAGCTGAAACTTCCTAACCTTCTCTTTACACCTACTTTACTGCAACTTGCAGATCGATCAATTATTAAACCAGATGGTGTATTAGAAGACATTTCAGTCTCCTTAGACTCTTGGGAATATCCAGTAGATTTCATGATTTTAACTCCCAAGAGTAATTTAGGAGGACATCCTCTCATCTTAGGAAGACCTTGGCTAGCCATAGCTGATGCTTTTATCAGTTGTAGGTCTGGGGATATGTATATTTCTGATGGTAATTCGACAAAGAAATTCAATCTGTATCCTCCAGCAAAAGCAATTACAGAAATAGGAGATAATGAGTGGATTGATGATGAAGATACTATACAACCTGTCTTTACCATTTCTGAGATCAGTGAAGATAGTCAAATTCTGAACACATTAGAAAACTTTGAAACATCTTCAGAATATGACCACACACAATTTCAGTTGGATTCTGACATTGAGTATCTATCATCTAGACAAATGTCTCTTTTCTCTATGGAAGAGTTTGGTAGTTCCGCCATTGAGATCTTTCCAGGTAAAACATTGAATATCAACAAAAACTTGGAAAGATCACAACAGGAAGAGCTAACCAAAATCTTGCAAAAACATTCTACTGCATTTGCATGGGAGTATACCGATATGAAAGGTATTGACCCTAAAACTTGCATTCACCACATCTACATTGAGGAAAACAGTAGACCAATCAGACAACCTCAGAGAAGGATGAATCCAAACCTTAGGGAGATAGTGAAAGAAGAGCTCCAAAAGTTACTTAATGTGAACTTCATTTATCCAATTTCAGATAGCCGATGGGTTTCTCCTTTGGTTATAGTACCTAAAAAGAATGGTAAATGGAGGGTTTGCATTGATTATAGGGAATTGAACAGAGCAACCTTGAAGGATCACTTTCCTTTACCCTTTATTGATCAGGTATTAGATACTTTAGCAGGCAAAAAGTATTTCTCATTTTTGGATGGTTTTAGTGGTTACAATCAGATTCAGGTAGCACCTGAAGATCAGGACAAGACCACATTTACCTATCCATGGGGAACTTTTGCTTACCGAGTACTTCCTTTTGGATTATGTAATGCACCCGCAACATTTCAAAGGGCAGTACTAGGAATCTTTTCTGATCTAATCCATGATTGTGTAGAGGTTTATATGGATGATTTTACAGTTTATGGTAATTCGTTTGAAGAGGCATTACAGAATTTGGAAAAAGTCCTTATTAGATGTAAAGAAACAAACCTATCATTAAGTCATGAAAAATGCTTTATGATGTTTACTGAAGGGATTGTTTTAGGACATCATATTTCAGGGGATGGGATTAAAGTTGATAGATCAAAAGTTGAAGTCATCTCCAAGTTGCCTATTCCAAATTGTCAAAAAGATGTTAGAAGTTTTCTTGGATTTACTGGATATTATAGAAGATTTATTGAAAACTTCACCAAAATAGCATCTCCACTCTGCAAATTACTTACAAAAGACTGTGAATTCAAATGGGATCCTGATTGTCAATCTGCATTTGAAACTTTGAAAACAAGAATATCTGAAGCACCCATTTTGAGAGGGCCAAATTGGAAACTTCCTTTCCATATTTCTACAGATGCTTCAGATGCAGCTCTAGGAGCTGTGTTGGGTCAAAAGGATTTAGTTCCTTATGCCATTTACTACACCAGTAAAAATTTGACTCCCACTGAGTTAAACTATACTGTGACTGAGAAAGAGTTCTTAGTTGTTGTTCATGCAATCAACAAGTTTAGACATTATATAACCGGCTATGAAACTTTTGTCCATACTGATCATTCTGCAATTAGATATCTCATGAACAAACCTGTTACTAATGGCAGAGTTACAAGATGGCTTTTACTTTTACAAGAATTCAATATTACTGTGTTGGATAGACCAGGGAAACAAAATACAGTAGCTGATTTCTTGTCTAGAATCCAAAATACTAACGAAGATTCTCCTGTAGAGGATAAGTTTCCAGATGAATATTTGTTTGCCGTAACTACTAAGACTCCTTGGTATGCAGATATTGCTAACTATTTGGTTACAGGGAAACTACCTCCACACTTATTTCCTAATGAGAAAAGGAAAATTATTCAGGAGAGTTCAAATTATTCATGGATTTCTAATGAATTGTTTAAAACAGGGCTAGATTGTGTGATCAGAAGATGTGTTCGGGAAGATGAAATGCCTGACATCCTTAAGGCATGTCATGATGAACCATGCGGTGGACACTTTTCTGACAAGAGGACGGCCTATAAAATCCTTTCTTTAGGATATTATTGGCCTTCTCTCTTCAAAGATGCAAAACAATATGTCAGAAGGTGTGACAGCTGCCAGAGAGTTGGGAGACTGACTCTTTCAAATGAAATGCCATTACAGCCACAGGTACTCATCGAACCCTTTGAAAAATGGGCTTTAGATTTCATTGGACCAATTAATCCACCATCTAAACAAAAGAAGTATATATTGGTTTGCACTGATTATGTCACTAAATGGGTAGAAGCCAAAGCATTGCCTTCTGCCACTGAAAATTCAGTTATTCAATTTCTTTTTGAGGATATTTTTACTCGTTTTGGTGTCCCAAGAGAAATTGTGACAGATCAGGGAAGTCAATTTACATCTAATTTGATGGAGAAGCTGATGGAAGAATACAAAATCAAGCACAGAAAATCTACTCCTTACCATCCGCAAGCAAATGGCCAAGTGGAATCTACAAACAAAGTTTTTGAGAGAATCATCACCAAAATTATTCATCTCCACAGAAGAGATTGGGCAGAAAGGCTTCCTAAAGCCTTATGGGCCTACAGAACTACATGGAGGAACACAACAGGACATTCTCCCTATGAACTTGTTTATGGGAAAGAAGTCCTGCTCCCCATTGAGTTTCAAGTCAAGACCTTCAAGATGGCAGTCCAGTTGGGGATGAATCTATCAGAAGCCCAAAAGCACAGAATGGAGCAGCTGAATGAGCTAGATGAGATCAGACAAGATGCAATTTTAAGGACTGATCTAGTTCAACACCAAAGAGCTAAGTGGCATGACAGATACATCAAAGGGAGAAAGTTTCAAGAGGGAGATTGGGCTTTACTGTTTGATTCCAAGTTTAAAGACTTCAAAGGAAAATTTCAGACTCATTGGCTTGGGCCATATGAGATTGACAAAGTCTTTAACAATGGAGCGGTAAGAATCAAGACCATTGATGAATTTCAGACTCCTCTTATTGTGAATGGCCACCGATTGAAAATTTATCATAAGCCACTTTCAAAAGAGGAGTTTGTCAAAATGTTCCAAGAGAATTCTGCAATAAGGCTGGTGGAGAAGAATCCTTCTCCCCCATCAGCCTAATCTCTGTTTCTTTCAGTTTCAAAAAAAAAAAAAAAAAATGTATAAGCCTGAAAACCAATCACAGATTGGCGGTCTTATGCAGAAAATGTAGAGTGAAAATCAGGGACACCTGACACTCTATATTTTCCAAAAAAATCTCCTCTCCTTCTTTGCCATCTTCACTTCATCTCACTTACCATTTCACTTCACCTCCATCTCATTCCCATTTCCATTTCACTTCACTCCACCTCACTTTCATTTCACTCCATTCATTCCATTTCACTCCATCAATAAAAGTCCCCTTCAGGACTATTTTCATTCAGTTGGTTTTCCTCTAACTATCTTTGTGCAGTTAAGGGGGTGTTGTCTCAGTTTCCGCAGCTGGAGACCGTTTCCGCAGCCAGAAACAGTTTCGCAGCCAGCATCACTCTGTTTTCAAAATTTACAGTCAATTGTTAGTGCCATAATCATGAAATGCAGGTGTAATTGAGCTAAAGACATGGGGCATCTCCAAGATAACAAAGAAGAGCAATTGGTTAGAAGCCTTGAGCAAGAAATGACAAAGGTATGATAAAAAATCTTTATCAAATAACAATTCAAGTCATAATTACGCATAGTCATTAAACCATAACAAGTTCTACTATGAGCAATGATTTGATACGATAGCTCCACTACCACTCCTATTCCACTAATCCTCGTTAATGGCTTGTTAATCCACACACCTCGCATTCATTGCCCTAACGGTCTCATGATTATCCCGAGTTTAAACTCAAGACTGACTGCACTTCCATTTATTACCCGTACTCTTGAGACGTGACCTATTGTGTTACGGCTCTTCTTAGCCGTAATTTCCGCAGCCGTCTGTTGAGACGTGTAAAATTTCATATGCAGTCATTTGATTCGAAAGAGTCCCGCCATTACTCCATTTACACTCCACTTATACCATACTCCTTGCATGCATCCGCATTTCATTTCATGAACTCGTTTACTGCTGCTCACCCACTGTTCCTCCTGTAATTCGGGTATTTCCATTCACTGTTCTCCATTTCTAACTGCAGCCACTACAGTTCATTCTAAACCCTGACTGCAGTCACTACAGTCTATCCTAAACCCTGTAACAGAGTTATTTTTTCCCTTAAACCCTCACACGCAGAAGAACTCTCAGTGGAATTTAAAACAAAGGATGGGAAAATTACTGAGAGCTGAGCCGGAAGGACCAAAATACTTGGAGGGTTATCCTCAAGTTAAGGAATTGTTGAAGAAAGTCAGATGGCTACGATTTATCCAGAAGTTTAAAGGCTATAACAAGGAGGTGACCAAAGCTTTTGCACGGTCTTTTAATGGACAAACAGTGGAGGTTGGAGACTTAAATTTCACAGTGACCGAGGCCACAGTAGCAACTGCCACGGGTCTACCTCAAGAAGGTGAAAGGTGGTTTAAAAATAGAAGTGTGCACGATCAAATATGGAGAACCATGCTACAAAACCAAGGTATGGATACCACCGTATTTACAAGAGGCATCCCTGTTCATGTACTAAAAGAGGAATGGTCTAGTCTACTGTTAGTCATCTAGAAATTTATCACGTGTGAAGGTCGTTTTGGCTCTATGTACATGTATCATGTTAGATTGATGATGAATTTCATACAGGGTCACACTCTTAATTTGCCTCATTTTCTGCTATCAAGTTTGAAAAAGATGAGTTTTACAGTTCAAAAACACGTAGGAAACATTGAACCTCATCTCTACCATCATGGGCTCATAAAAATTCTTATTGAGGATCAATTGAAGAAAACTAAGGATACTTGGGAGCAATTCTTGACAAGAAACTACTTCCAAGAACCGTCTGAGGCCTCTGGAAGCAGTCCACCAAAGATTCCAAGGAAAAGTAGGAGGAAAGAAAAGAACATTACAATCCAAGACTCCCCTACAATAGAAATTCAAGAAACATTCCAAAAAGAAGAAGAAGATAGAGCTAAAAGTAAGAAACAGAGAAAAGAAAAAGGCAAAAGAACCATCCAATAAGTTTATCCATCCCCTGAGCAATCCATAGAAGAGGATTATCAACCTCTGTCAGAAAGATTAATAGATCTTCAAGCTGCTGCCATAGCCAAGAAAAGGCAAAAAGGAAAACAGAGTGCACCAGAGAAGAGTACTAGTTCATACTTAAGAAGGAGCACTAGGCTAAAAGGGAAGGGGAATAAAACCAAAGAAAAATAGTCTCACTTTATTGATTTAGATGAAGAGACACTTGAGAAATCTCCAACTCAGCCAAGCATTGAGTCAAGTCCTCCACGTGAGGAAAGCCTTTTTCGGCCGAAAAGAGAGAGCAGTCTTCCTCCTCCACCAGATTTTGAGCCTAGTCCGAGAAAGACACCTGAGGTAGATCCTAATCAGCAAGAGGCATACAATTACCTGGAAACCTTAGAACAATCAGCTGCAGGACCAAGTACCTCTCTGCCACTTGATGCACAAGTTCAGTCTTTGAAACAGGAAGTATTTGAGTTAGAAGTCCTAAATAGGCATATCATAAAAGAAAATGAAGCACTCAAAGAGTAGAGTAAAGTAGACAAGATTGTCCATGATAACACTATGCTTCATTTAGGACTGTGGCAAAAGAAAAATAAAAAACTGAAGAAGAAGTGCAAAAAGTTAAGCAGAGCATTGATTAACCTCAAGTTCAAATGTCTAGTCAGGAAACCAAGGATGATGATGTTAGCATCAAAGAAGAAGAAAAGAGGGCTAGATGTCCTTGCAGAAGCCTCAGAACATGTGGATTAGAGGAAAATAACTCAATTTTGGTTGCATGAGGACATGCAACACCTTCACAGTGGGGGTATGTTGAGCCTCAAGCCTGCACCTTCCTATACACCCTCTCAGCCTTCTTTTTCCACTTATTTCATCCACCCAGCTGTTAAATCATTGCATTGTAGTTTAAAAAGAGCTTTTTACATAGTTTTCTGACTATGCTTATGACTGTTGTTTGGTTTAGTTTTTGTTCATGCAGCTGCGGAAACTTCTCAGTTTCCGCAGCCAGCACAGGTTTCCGTAGCCAGCACAGGATCCTGTAGCTATTTTGTTAAAAGCTGTGCTACAGGTGTCCTATGAAGAAACGAGCTATATGGGCAAGCTACAGGTGACGGATACATGGAACGTGTCCCTTCAAATCAGCCAAATCATCCATGGAAGTTCACGGTCAACGAGGGTCAAAGGCAAAGCCAACCAAGGAGTTCAGCGGTGGCACGTCTCTGTTTTGGGCACGTGAACGATTACGTAGCACAGTCCTCAGCCCATGAAGACACCGGCACACCTGGAGATCATCCCCGTAACCTGAATCCAACAGCTACCACTCCGAAGATTCAATAGACATGATGACAGTTACGCTAGATCTCGGCTGAAGGGATCTACGTGTCTTTGGAAACACAGTTAATAGCGTAGGAGTCAGTTAGTTAGTTCAGCACTTTTTCATTATAAATAACGCGTCGATGAACACTGTAAAGAAGCTTTTTGGATATGTAATTTCTGAACTGTTATTGTTATCACCCCACTGTTTTATATATGTTGTTGTTTTAATACATGAGAAGACTTTTTTGAGTTCATTCGTGTGACTACTCGTTGACTGGTTGAAGTGGCAGAGGGCCCCTGCGCGCTGAAGCCTTGTAAAGTTTTCATTTGGTTTTATTATGTTTCTACTTTCATAATCTTTAGCTTGTAAATAACACGCTGTTTTAATGTTTCTTAACTCACTGTTGTTTATATTTTCACCTCTGTTTTCTTATAGCTATCAGTTGATCAGTGCTTTTCTGCAGGTTTTCTTAGGCAGCCCGGGCAAATTTTCATCTTTTTGATAACTATTGACATATGAGATCATCTTGTCCTTCCTGCTAACTTTCATTTTCTGAAGTTTAATTCCAGCACTGTCTTTTTCAAGTTGTGATTTGCTTATTTATTTTTCTGTTATTTAGATATCATACTGCTCATCAGTTCATGGTTTCTTTCTATAGTCAAGTGACTCTATTAGCAAGAAATCAGAATATTACTAATTGTAGTGTGATTTAGTTATCATATTGCTTAAACTTATTCATGATTGCTTCCCACAAGGTAGATTGAGCTGAAGGGTAAAGGATCAGAAGAGTTAAAGTAGTGTGACTAGTTTCTTTTATGCAATTTAATTTCTTGCAATTTAGTTATCATATTGCTTAAACTTATTCATGGTTGCTTCCCACAAGGTAGATTGAGCTGAAGGATAAAGGACCAGAAGAGTTAAAGTAGTGTGACTAGTTTCTTTTATGCAATTTAATTTCTTGCTATTTAGATAGCATATTGCTTGACTTATTCATGATTGCTTCCTACAAGGTAGATTGAGCTGAAGGGTAAAGGATCTGAAGAGTTTAAGTAGTGTGAATTAGTTTCTTTGTTTTTAGTTTGAGTTGCTTTAAGTTCAGTTTTTACTTTCTTTTCATTCAGCAGCAAGGATACTGGGCCATTGTCATTAGTTCATTGTTTGATGCATTTACTTCCTCTTAAGAATTGATTTCAGTTTAGTTGTTTTAAAGCTTTCTTCTTGAGCACTTTCAAGTTTGAGAAAATCACTGTAGAAACCACCATCACCATCCATACTTCATACTTCACTTTCATTTTCACCATCACACATTAGGGAAAGATAAATCCAAAAATAAACTAAAAACTCAAAAACAACAAAAGATTAAGGAAATGGTTATCTAGTACATATAGTACACTTCACTTCGTCAGCTTACGAATCTCGGATTGACATTTTAAATAGCAATTTAGATCACACTAAATTGACCAAACAGGTTCCAAGCTAATGTCCAAGATGGGCTATGAAGGGAAAGGGTTGGGTAGACATGCACAAGGTATTGTTGAGCCAATAATGATTGAGGAAAGGCCTAAGTATTTGGGTCTTGGCTATAGACAAGCTCATGGAGAAAGTTCCAAAGCTGCCATGAAGGCCATTGAAACAACTCCAAGAAGGGGTTGCATTATAGAGTGTGAATATTGTATTCAGGAAGAATGCAATAGCTTGAAACATCATTTGCAGGATGCAAGTGTTCAAAAGCACACACTTGAACCAGAGAGTTGGGGAGACTCCAACAACCTTGAAGAGATTGATGGTGTTCCAAAGGGAGCCACTTCTTCATTTGCTTCACCTCTGCATGAAGGCAATAAAGGTGAAAGAGAAAGGTATAAATCTGGTTCCAAACATTTTCCTTTTGATTGTGCAAAGCATGATAAATTTCCACATATGTATGGGAAAATAATTGCATGTTCCTTTTGTGGGTTGGACAACCATAATGTTTCTAGATGTTGGAAGAGAATGGCCACATACAGGAAGTAGAAGAAGGAAAGGAAGCAAGAAGCCAAAGGTCCATTGGACAAGGCAAATCATCATGTCAAGAGTTTGCACATGCAGTGCACTTACTGCCATAAGAAAGGGAATATAGCTGCAAAATGTTGGACTCTGAATCCAGCAATGCTTCCACAAAATCTGAAGAAAGTGGAAAGAGAAGATGGCAGAAATGGAAGTGAAGATTCCATGAATGATGTGTCTCAGAATGATTCACATGATGATTCTGATGTGCAGACAAAGGTAGTACCTTTGAACGGGATTGGTAAGGGACAGTTAGATTTCTTATCCGATTAAGATTGCATGTCTATTGATGCATCTACATTATATTTCATTTCAGCTTCGAAAGTACAGTGTGCTTAAGTGAAAGTTGAAGGATGAAATGCATGCATGAGCATGAGATGCATGAACACAGGGATGTTAATGATTTCCATGTTTTTGAACATGTATGTGTAATTAACTTGTAGGTTTGATTGCTTTGACATGCATGTGATGCCATGTTGACTTGGGAGAAGTTAGCTTGGTCTCCAAATGGAGATAATGATGAAGTGTTTTCATCTTTTGGAAAAGAGTCCTAATGGTCTTTTTCTACATGCTTGACTTGAAGGGTCATTTGTTTAAAGGCATGTTTTGTGGGCTTGTTATCTAGTCCATCATTTGTATGCAGATGAAGATATGGAGGTGTTCACAAGCTGTGAAATCTATTTCTTTTGTTGAAGCAGGACTTTAGGCCATCCAGTTGTTGTCTGTATTTTTGTTGTTGTTAATAGTTGTTGTTAACATCTTGCCAAACAAGTGCAAATGAAAGTCTTGTGGACCAGATGTACTTCACATTTGTTTGAGCCACCTTGGATCAATGATCAAGGCAGAGAAGCTCAAAACTACCTTCTATAACCATTTTAGTAGGAGTTTTGTAGAAAGGTAAGGAGGAAGACAGTTCTTCCCAGGAAGACCAGCCCATCCAAGAAGGGAAGTGGTCAAAAACTTTGGTTCAGAGGCACTATGTAAAGGCAAGTGTAGGGAGGCTGAAAGAAGAGGGTGAGTCACTCTCATTTACTGTTTAGATCAATATGTCAGTCTTTTGGAGACCAAAAGTTCTTTTAGTGGGAAGGCGTGATCCAAAAATGGATCCTGGATAAACCTCTAAGTTTAAAAGACTTCATATAAGAGGTAAAAGGTGCCAAATGACACAAATCCTTTGTAAATTAGAGGAAAATAAAAATCGCAGGTTGCTCTCAGAAATAGTCTCTTTGCAGAGATCCCTTCATTCTGAATCCAATGCAACTTGAATGGGCGAAAACAACTTCATATGGAGAGGTTATCATAAAAAGACGTTCCCCTTTTGTTCTTTGGGAAAGAGACAGAAACATGAGAAAACAGCGAAAATAAGGCATGTCGGAGGCTTAAACAAACTCTACACAGGAGCAGTCGGATCTGGTCGATCAACAGTGCAGATCCAATCGGCAAGCGTAATCGGCGGTGGCTATCGGAGGATATCGAAGCATAATATATGATAGTTGTGATCGCGACATTGCAATCGGAGACCACGATAGAGCACTACATCGGCCCAGAGCATGAGCGATATGCGATTGCGATCTATCGCATCACGATATTGCAATCAGAGTTTTATGATGGAGCGGGGCTTAGACATATATATATATGCACGATGCGATTAGCCGAACCCAATGGAATAATAAACGTTATTGCAAAAGATTTGGGATCCACCGAAAGGAATTTTTTAATGTATTTTCGTCTATTTCGTTATTAAACGAAATACAAAGGGGAAGCGCGATGCGATGAAATCCAGACCCGAAGGGGATTTGGAATGAAAATGAATAATATTTCAAATCTGTCATAAGCCATTTTTGCAATATTTGCCTTCTTTTAATGTAATTTTAAAATACAAAGGGAAACATTGGAACAGGGTCGAAGCGACTTGCGATAGTGATTGCATGCGGACCTGATGGTGTTATAAAGTGCAATTATGAAGATTTGAAGTCCGAGGA
This sequence comes from Pinus tabuliformis, assembly GCA_031772625.1. Taxonomy (NCBI): domain Eukaryota; kingdom Viridiplantae; phylum Streptophyta; class Pinopsida; order Pinales; family Pinaceae; genus Pinus; species Pinus tabuliformis. Next base: position 310,155,356 of record CM062816.1, on the reverse strand, counting down.
ATAGTGTTCTCTACAGATTTTTCCCATGTTTGGTATATTTCCCTGTGTAAGCCAAGAATGCCAAAATTTGGGGATCTCAAAGGCCCGATGCCCTCATCTGTCGCAGATTGGGTGGCCGCCTCCCCTGAATGCGTTATGCAATGATTATTTAACGCTAGAGGAAGAATTTGAGTGGGCAGAGGTCGAGAGCTAGATGGCAGTCGAACAGACAATGCACAGGGAAGCCAAAGAGCCACAAAAGGATGATTGCACACAGAGAAATGGTTGGGGTAGCCAAAAATCCGGAAGCTCACCTCAAAGGAGGCAGAGAGCTCAATTGAGAGGAAGTTGAATGTTGAAAGTAGTAGCAGAGTCGAGAGAGCCGAAGAGCTACTGTGCAGAGAAGCTGAGGGAGCCTTTGCGGTCACTTGAAGTTCAAGTGAAAATCCAGAGCACTGAAGGTTGTAGAGGGCCAAGAAGCCAAAGCCGAAGAGCCAGAGCCAAAGCCAAATCCAGAGAGCTAGAGCCAGAGCCAAGAGATAGAGACAAGAGCTAGAGCTAGAGCCGAAGAGCCAGAGCGAGAGCCGAGGGCCAGAAAGCCAAGAGCTTCAAGGGCCAGGGGATAAAATGGTGTCTGAACTCACTGTTTTTGTGTAAAACAGTAGGAGTCGAGCCAAGATATTGTAAAAAGGACTTATACCATAATCCCAGAGAGCCTATTCGAGTTGACTAGAGCTCAAGGAGACAGAGCCCAAGAGTTTTGGGTGAACTCCAAATTAAATTGTTGTTCTGTGTGTTTTGTTTATTTCTACATTAGTATTTATTGTATGTATTTACATATCAGCATACACAACAAATTTTAAAGCACATAAAGAGCCAACAATAAATATAAGCATACACCTATAATTTCAAGCATATTATCATTTCTGCATTGGTTAATTAATAAGACTTGGGAATATTTAAGCTTTGAATGTGAGAGAGGTTCTTGTAAGTTGGAAAAGAAGCTTAAGTGCCCCATTTTCAGATCAAGTTATCTACTTGACGGTTATCATACCTATGGTCTATCACACCATCCATCACTTTTGATTTTGGGTCAATGTTGCCAATTCATTCAGACTATTTGGGTTGGGTTATCTGCTTGATGGTTATCATACTTATGGTCTATCACACCATCCATTACTTTGGTTTTGGGTCAATTTTGCCAATTCATTTAGTGTCACCAATATGTTCAAGAGAAGTCATTCAGTTGCAATGCTCATAAACCTTCATTTTCATGACCGTAATTCTTGAACCTTGTGTCATCAGTAAAATTCCATCTCTAAAATCACTACACTCATTTCATGTCATTGATGTGGATACGTCAAGGCCCTCCTGCGATGAGTCACTTCTTGTCAACATCAGCTCATTATTCAAGAAGTTGACTTAGAAGCACCCTTTCAGTACCTTGAGGCTTGCATACATCAATGGCAGGTTTCTCGCTTCTGGCAATAGGCATACATCAATGGCCTTCGGCCGAAAGACTTTGTATGGTGTTCGACATCAAATAATCCATTCACACCATGCAAAGTCTATTGCAGTACCTTGAGGATCATTATCATTATCGGTGATTTCTCTCGCATTTGTTAACAGCTTACATCATTGGCTAGTAATCAGATGGTGTCTACCCATGTTCAACTTCAGATCACATATTCACATGGTTAGACTCGTACTTGAGCGAATGATTGAATGAGATAGAAGACCACGGATCTAGTTTCATCCATTCGGGCTGCGATTTCAGGAGTACTAAATCATATGTACATTGGCTTTACATTGATGGTCATTCCAATCATGGTTCTATATCTGTAGACAATTGTTTATGTACATGTAATAAAATTTTATAAGTTGAGCATGGGTATGCCTTCCCTCAAAAATTCATGTAAAATCAAATATCATGATATCTGTATTGTAATTGATGCAAGTAACCTTCCACTTTGATACCTCCTCATCACATCGTAAAGCATTTCATTCGACATTGGCATTTTTCTGACTTCATGCTTTAGGGGGAAGTTATTACAGATACATTTGGGCACATCAAATCCCAACATCCAAATTAGTGTTTTAGGTCTCATCAAACCCTAATTTCAGTTGCTTCATGCCCTAAACAAGTCACCCCTTTCAATGCCTCCTTCCCAGATAGTTTTATGACTTGAAGACATTCATAAATAGCCTCAAGAGGGACTAGCGGAGGTAAGCCCTTGTAAAGGTACGATGCAAAGCAATTGAGTCCACTGCCAGGGTGCTCTACAGAGAACGTAGGCTTCCTTTCACCTACGCTAGGCGAGAATGAGTGAAATTCACATAAGGTTTGGGGAATATTCTTATCTTTTGGAGTCATCCAGAAGGTTCCCTCACTTATCAACTCCTATGAGCTCGAAAATGGATGAGGAATGAGTTAAGGTGCATCCTATCCTCTCATCCCTTCCTCCATGGAACTAATTCTAAGTATGGAAGGCCATTTGATGCCACCATTTATGACAAAACATCCTTCTTCTTCCTATAAATTGACCACTCATCTAAGTGATCAGAGGTTGGATTATGTTGAATTGTAAGGAGATAACGTTGCTATGAGATTTGGCTTTGAAGCAATTATTATAATGCTACAAGTTTGTCATGTTTTTGATGTGATGTGGATGGGATCCAAGCTGGAGGAGTGGCTTTGAATCAGACACCAATGGTTGTAATTCCTTCTTCTATCTAATAAAGTGTTTGAAACTTTTTCCCATATGTTTGTATTGTTTTATAATGTTTATATGTGTGAATTGTATCTGATTCCTTTCACTTATATTCAGTAGATTGTATGCTTTGATCGGTTCTTTATTTTCTATTGTGTTTACAGGGTACTTCTCAAGACACTTAAGTATGAGAAGGAGCGACAGGATCGATACAAGGGGGATGAGAGGAAAGTGGAACTACAAGTAGGTCTTCTATCTTCTCATCTTATCTATTGCTTATAGGAAAAGTCTAAAACACTTTAAACTGTTGTTCTAGATACAGCTACTTATCTAGGGAATTAGTATTTATCCGTAGATACCAAATTCTCCAAAGCAGTCATGAAGCCATAATGGTCTCTTCCTAGAAGGAGGATCACACAGAGAGAGATCCAAGGGGTCTATGGGTGACATGGGATCATCAGCAAGATCAGGAATTGGTTTAGTCATAAGAGAGTTTTCTTGTACTCCATGGCATCATCCTTTCTCTCAACATTGGCAAGGGGATGAGTATCCCTTGATTCCCAAGAGAAGAATCTTCATCAAAAATCACGTCCCCACTAAAATCTATATTCCTTTAACCATGCTTTCCTCTATATGTTCCCTTAAATGGTTGAATTGTAGGGGAGTTTGATATACAATTCCAAAGGACATAAGAAATCCTGGAGGTAGAGCATTAGGGGAGTAGAAAAGATAAGCAAGGGAGGAAGGGGTAAATGAAAAATAAAATGGACCCCATCCCTACCTCTTGTACACAACAGTTAACTGATGAACAATGATTGGGTAGATCATCATTTATCCTGAAGTCGCCCGATCTTGGAAGCAATTCATCGGGGTAACTAGTGCGAAAGATAAGCCAACGCTAGCCCGAGGAAGGTCAAAGTCAGTCAGGCGAGTGTGGTTGCTAAACAACCATGATCAACTATGGGGGTCGAACCCCACTCTCGACGTCATTCAATCACCCTGCCAGAGAGTGGGGACCATACCTACCACCAAAAACGCTAATACACCATCGACGTCAGCAGGTGAGAGTGACATTCATAGAACCACAAACCCCTCCATCTCACCTCTTGTCTAGCCTGGTAGTACCACTTGTCCATCCCATGTGTGTCCTCGTGTTTCCCCCCACGCGTCACTCCGTCATGTTTCCCGCATATAAATCCATGACACATTAGCCATTTTATTTTGAATTTGTTTCATTCAAATTGGATTTCCTCACCACTCCATCTGTTAGTAACATCGTTCGAGTTTCAACCAGTACATAGCCATTCTAGTGCCATTATTCCCAACTGCTTCTGATCACCAGGTAACCTATAATCCCCCTTCCACTTAATCATTCTCTTTTATGCTTAATATGAAAAAATATGTGGCCAAAACCTCCAAATCTCGAGAGGTGAAACCCTCTATGCATACCGAACCTCTCATGGACACAAAAGCTGAAATTTGTGACCCGTTTTGCTCCTACCACCTGTCAAATCTCTGCTTCGACTTGTATGACAATCACCTTAAAAAGGAAGACTTGTTTTAGGTCGTATATTCAGGGTTGTACCACCTAATCGCCCCCAAAGTCTATCATTTTCAAGAGTTTATTTCCTGGCTTGCGACATCCTACATTAATGAGAGAAATTGTTTCATATCTTCCATAGGGGTGAAAATTCTAGAAGTGACCCCATAATTAATCTAAAATTCTTTCATCTACCCAAAATCCTCCAATCCTGTGAGATTCACAAAAACCCACCCTTTTTTATAGTTATATTGGGCTCTCGACCAGATAATAGCAAGCCTTCCTCCAGCTAATTTTAGCACTTGGGAATCAAACCCTTCCCATTGTAGACAGTTCCATGTTTCCATGTTTTTCAAAAATGTATGGCCCATTCTGGCTGTTATTTCCTTTCTCTTTGGGGAAGAAGAAATCATTAATGCTACTAAAGCCGCCATAGGACTCTTGTACACAATCATGCAACCTGACATCACCTTTGACATACCCTCGTCCCTTGAAGAATCCATGAAGTTCTAGTTTAACCATTTTCTCGTTACCTCTTATTTCACATACTATTCCATATTGTTCTATCTTTTTTTGAATACTCACGTAGAAGAATTTGAGTATTTTGGCTTTAGCATCATTGATTCTCCCAAGAAGAGGAAATTTTTATTTGATTGGGATAGTTCCCTAAAGAAAAAACTTGATAATGAGGGTTTCTCCCATTTCATTTCCACTTATATGTCCACTACCTACAAAATTATAAATAGCATTTCCCCTCCTAGAATCTTGCCCCAAAAAAAGGAAATCCTCCATCCCAGTAAAGATACCATGGTGGGTGATTCGATCTTGTTTGAAGACTACATTGAGATTAGGGTATATAAGTCAAAGCTTCTACTGTACCATTTTCTTATTTTTATGCCTATGAGAATATTTGCTCTAGAATTTATCAGGGAGAGCCTAAATGATGATCAAATTCACTTTGTTCCTACCAAGAATGGCTACATGACTAATTTGGGTAGGGTGGTAGGCTTGTTCATTGTTAATACTAGATAAGCCTTTCAGCAAGTAGAAGATATGTTGAAGGAGCATAATTTTGAAATGGGAGAGGTATGGCACTATGATCCCCATGGTGTCATATAAAAGAGGAGAAGGGATATTAATGTTTTATCTTATGAGCATGAGTATAGACCTAAAATTGAATGGAATGCTAATTTGGATTTTGGCCTATTAATACAGAAATGGAAATTAAGACCCTGGCTTCAAAGGAAAAGACTCAAAAGAGAAGTGTGGACGAACCTGGAGACACAGAAATGGAGGAGGCATCACCCAGCAAGAAGGCTAAAATCCAGGAGCATACCGAGGAAGAGAATGACCATCTAGACTTCCAATTACTCCTAGAAGACTCTCAGCAAGCTTCCACTTCTACTTCCATAGAGGTATCAATCCTTGGCTCTTTCGGAAGCGCATCAATAGTAGGCCTTAAATGGGAAGAAGGGTAAAGAACAAAGGAGAAAAATAAAAGGTTCAGGGATGAAATGTTGCAGCAGTTGGCATCACATTGGGTTCCTTATTATACCACACTCCTAAATTCCATGGACCTGGAGAGAAACTAGATTAAGTTTTCTCTGTATCACCCTTTAGCATAGGCCCTCCCATCAAGATCACAATTCATGATTGTGGACCTGTCACTAGATATGGCTAGTATCTTTCTGCGGGAAAAAATAAATTGGCACATGAAGACTAGAGAAATGCTCTATAGTAAGCTGCGTAAAATTTCCTTGACTATCAATAAGGCTGAAAAATTATTAGAGAAATATGCCACCAAGGTAAAGAAATAAAATTCCAACTCTAGAGTCCTTCACTTCCTAAATGAAATCTTCAAAGAATTAATTATCAAATTGGGGGCAAACCCAAAGGATAAAGTTGTTGTGGAAGCCATCATTCAGGGCTCACAATCTTAAATCCAGGATTTGAGACAAAAGTTGAATATGCCTATATATGAACATGTGGATTCCAAAGAGTTGGCCTAATTAGAGATTGAAAAAGAAATCCTAGACAAGGAACTAATAGAAAAAGACAGTGAGGTGGTAGCACTCAAACAAAAAGTGGCAGAACTTGAACAGAAAATTGACTCTCACATTTTTGCAGTCATTATACCAAAAAACCCACAGAATCCCACTGAACAACTAACCAAGGTTTTCACTGAATTGCATTTGTTTGAGGGTGATCTCAAAAGGATGCAAATTGACTCGGAGAACTCTAAGCACATGCTCACACAAAAGGAGAAGAATCTTGTGGCAGCCAAGAAAAATGTGGAGCAAATCAATAAAAACCTGGATACTAAAAATGATGAGATCAAAGAACTAAAAAATAAGTTGAAAGGTAATATGTATCTCATCTAGGATAGGCATATTATTTGGGATGAAATTATTTCTTAATTGAAGAGTGTCCTCTCACCCAAAGAAGAATATGGAAAAAATTGCTAAGACGAGAGAGAAATTTAGCAGGTATCATTGTTACAGATCCATTTGGTCACATCATATCCCAACATCCTGATCAATGTTTTAGGGCTCATCAAACCCTAATTTCAGTTGCTTCATACCTTAAACAAGCCACCCCTTTGAATGCCTCCTTCCCAGACAGTTTCATGACTCGAAGACATCCAAAAATAGCCTCTAGAGGGACCAGCACAGGTAAGCCCTTATGAAGGTGCGCTGCAGAGCAGATAAGTCCACTGCTAGGGTGCTCTGTAGAGAACTTAGGCTTCCTTTCACCTGCGCTGGGCAAGAATGAGCGAAATTCACATAGGGTTTGGGGAATATTCTTATCTTTTGGAGTCATCTAGAATTTTCCCTCACTTATCAACTCCTATGAGCTCGAAAATGGATGAGGAATGAGTTAAGGTGCATCCTATCCTCTCATCCCTTCCTCCATGGAACTAATTCTAAGTATGGAAGTCCATTCAATTCCACCATTAATGACAAAACCTCCTTCATCTTCCTATAAATTTACCACTCATATAAGTGATCAGGGGCTAGATTATGTTGAATTGTAAGGAGATAATGTTGCTATGAGATTTGGCTTTGAAGCAAGTATTGTGATGCTACAAGTTTGTCATGCTTTTGATGTGATGTGGATGGGATCCAAGTTGGGGGAATGACTTTGAATCAGACACTCATGGTTGCAATCCCTTCTTCTATCTAATAAAGTGTTTGAACCTTTTTCCCATATGTTTGTATTATTTCATAATGCTTATGTGTGTGAATTGTATCTGATTCCTTTCACTTATATTCAATAGATCGTATGCTTTGATCAGTTTTTTATCTTTTGTTGTGTTTATAGGGTACTTCTCAAGTGGATTAAGTACGAGAAGGAGCGACGGAGTCAATACAAGGGAGACGAGAGGAAAGAGGAACTACAAGTAGGCCTTCTATCTTCTCATCTTATCTATTGCTTATAGGAAAAGTCTAAAACACTTTAAATTGTTGTTCTAGATACAGCTACTTATCTAGGGAATTAGTATTTATCCGTAAATGCTAAATTCTCCAAAACAAATTGGCGACTCCGTTGGGGAAGAATCCTCTTTCCTAGTATCTTATCCTCTCCTAAGACATCCTTGTAGACCTTATTTTTGTTCATAGATTGTAATTCAGCTGTTTACATTGAAAAATTGGTCAAAACTGTGTCAAATTGCCTCTTGAAATGGCTTACTGTCACCAGCACAGGCTTGTGAGGGACACAGTGCACTGCAGAGCACCCCTGGCTTAGGGACAATGCTCTAAAGCACAAAATCTCCCACTCTGGGCTGCGCTGATCCTCCTAGGATCAGTTTCCCACCTTTGGAAAGATTTTTTGCCAACTTTTCTCTATTTGATTGTTTGCTGGTTGATCAATGAATGTTATGTCTCAGAAAATGAGTTTTTATCTCCTGGTCTAGCCCAACTTTGATTGGATTGATTAATGTTTCTTCATGTTTTCTTTGTCATTATCGATCAATAGTCAAAGTTAGGATATAATTGATTAATCTTCATTCGAAAGAAAGTGTCGTAAAGTCTTCTCTTCCTTCGAATTAGAACTGTCATAAAAGTCTTCATTCTTATGAAAGATTGATTGATTGTATGTGCATATTTCCTTTTGTTCATAGCCACATTAAGGAAATCAAAAAGAAATACATTCATGTTGCATTGAAAAATTTTGTGTGTGCTCATAGGAATCATGTAGGGAAATTTCATTTAGATTGTTCTCTTTGCTCTTTCATCGAAAGGAATCTGATTGCTCCATCCCTAAGTAGCTAGCATTTTCATCGTTAAATTGAATGGAAAGAATGCTTATCATGATAGTTGCATTCCTAGGAATTTTAGAATACATGTGTGGTGAACTTGAAAGGCAAATTCTAAAGAAGATCAACTTAAAATTTATTTGAATTTACCTAATGGAGCATTGTCACCTAACGAAAAACATTTAGAGGTCTAGGCTAGAGACGTGTTCCGACGTCGTAAAACAAAGTAGTTGTCACTAACTTGTCTGCAATACATCCCATGTGTGATACCTCATTCCACATACGTGAGTATATCATAGCTCGTCCACATACCTTCGGGTATATAGGGCAATGTTACAGTACGTAAAGTATATGGGAATGCTCTCACTGTGCGGTTTTGCATTAGACAGCAATTATACGGATTGGGCCTCCACGTACTTTCGGGTATATATGGGAGGAAAAAACTAGGTTTTTATCCATCCTTAGGTAATCGAGTCAGTTGCCTTGTATATTGTGATACACTGAACACAACATTCGGGGAGATTGCCTGCCCGTACTTCTTGGTTCGCCAGGAGGTATTCTGCAGTTCACAGTTGCTTGGTAAACCTTTTGCCTAGATTATCCCTCTTTTGTTTTTTTATGTTACTTTGATTAAAATAAAATTAATTGACTGTGGATAACATCCTCCATGCTCACTCCTTAGTTGATCTTAGGTTGAAACATATGGCGACAAATCCGGAGTCCACCGATCAAGGAATTCCTTTTGATGGGAATGTTAGTCCTTTTCCTCCTTTCGAAAATATTGGTGCTCCATATATGGCTACATTGTTCCTTCCGAGATTTACCATTGGCTTGCCAGTATGGTTGTTTTCAACCTCCTTGGTTCACAATGTCATGATTTCTCCGCAATCGAGTACACCTCCAACAGGAAAAAATCAACCTCCAGTTGATCCTAAAGTTTACCCTTTGCCTTCTTCCTCGGTTGTTACTTCCTCCCCTTCTTCCTCTTCGCCTGGTGAAAGTATTGGTACTTGTAACCAGGTGGCTAAGAAAAAGAAGAAAGGGAAGACGAAGAAGCAAATTCAATAGAGGGGCAGCGAAACAACCATTGCTTTGAATGCAACATCTGATAAGAAACCATCCATCAAACCTCACAAAGTTTGATATCCAAGCAAATTGCGTGTGGGAGACCATATTCTTCGAAATTGTCCTGATATTCCTCAAATCTTAGAAGAATGGTATTCTCGTTCACATCGTCCTGTGTCATCAACTTCTGGAGATCATGCTGGTGACACGCCATCAACTAGTGGTAGTAAAGTTCATGGAAACAAGGGTAATGTTAAGTTTCCTAGTAGGTTAAGTGAAGGGAATCACCCCATTCACCTTTGTCCCTATATGGACGAAGCCAAAAAAGTGTTGGATAATCGTCATGCTTCACCGCAGTGCCTTCTATCTGGTTACAGGAGACTCTCCTTTAATCCTTCATTAGTTGATGAATTGACTAACCAAAATCAACCGTCGATCAAACCCACTCTCTCTGAAAGTGAATCCTATGAGTCTATACCCGACCCAAATCAACAGGTTGAGGAAACAGATGACCCGATTTCACCTTCAGTTAATCATACCTTTCCCGAAGAGAGTGAATATGATACTACTCAAGCTCTTTTTGTTTCTTCAGATTCAAATGAGCTTGGGGGAAATCCTCCTGTTCCATCAAGATAGGAGGAAAATCCTCCCGCTCTCGTATCTTAAAGGGTTAATTCTCCTATTTCTATGGTACCCCCTCCAAGTAGTCTGGTCACTTCCTTTGATTGGAATCGATGGTAGGATTTTGTTTTCCTTCTTATGTGCCTTTCCATATCATAGTACAGGTTTGTAATATAATTGTATCTGGCACCATTAAACATTAGGGATCCTCCCTCAGTTACCTATTACTTTGGGAGGAAAAATCATTTATCTGAATGTGATTGCAGTCCCAGGCCCTTTAGATTACAATTTACTTTTTCGGTGTGACTATGTTTATGACATGGGAGCTATTGTTTCAACACCCTTTCGAGTGATTTGTTTCCCGCATGAAGGAATAATTGTCACCGTTGACCAGCTTTCATTTCCCGGTCCAAATATGGATTCCAGTCAACCATATTCCCTAAGGGGTCCTTTTGTACCAATGGTATCATCCCTGCCACGGGTTAATTATGTGGCAACATGTTCCATACCTACATCAACTGACGATCAATTCAGTGATGTTGTACATTATTACTAGGGGAATTGGAACAAGATATCGGTTTCCTTGTTACAGATCCCTTCCAGAGCATTGTTCTCCCATCAGATGGTAACCTCTTGGAATTCATGACCTCGTATGGGTCATGATCAAGGAATATGAGGATAGTTATTTTACTGTGTCAACCTTGTTAAAAAATGAAACCAAGGATATGAGGATGGTTCTTTTACTGTGTCAACCTCATTAAAAAATGAAACAGGTTCATGAGGATAGTTCTTTTACTATGTCAGCCTCATTAAAAAGTGAAACATCTCCCATGAGGGTAGTTCCTTTTCGTGTTTCAACCTCGTTAAAAAATGAAACAAGGAGTATGAGGATAGTTCCTTGTCTTGTGTCAACCTCGTTAAAAAATGAAACCAAGGATATGAGCAGAGTTCCTTGTCTTGTGTCAAGCTCGTTAAAAAATGAAACAAGGTCCCCTAGAGCAAAGTTCTAATTCGTGTCTTTGATTAGATCTTGTAAAAGAACCTTCATTCCATCCACCTAATAGCCACAAGTAGTCTACTTAGGTGAATGTAATGAAGCTTGGGGGGCATGCACCTAGTGGTAAATTTAAGTTTCCATGTAGGTTATGTGAAGGGAAACAACCCATTCACCATTGTCCCTATATGGATGAAGCCAAAAAGGTGTTGGATAACTGTCCTGCCTCACCACAGCGACTTCCATCTGGTTACAAAAGACTCTCCCTTTCGTCACACTGGGGGCATGTAAACTAATCTCAAGCATAGTTCTTCATTTCAAGCTTGTGTAAAAATGAAACTAAATTCAAACATAGTTCTTCATTTTAAGCTTAGGTAAAAATGTAACTGAATCCAAGCATAGTTTTCATTTCAATCTTGTGTAAACATGAAACTGAATCCAAACATAGTTCCCTATGGTTCAAGCTTGTCTAAAAATGAACCCATTTCCATTTTAACCCACGTGATTTCCATTCTATCAGCCTCTTTCTTCAGATGAGCCTTGGTTTTTTTCATCCCATCGCCACCATCCCTTTGGCTGATCATATGCTTTCACTTGGTTGTTTTACCCTTTTTGAGGAACAGTTGCAATGAGTGGTCTTATTAGCCAGCCTCTTCACATAAAACATGTTTTGAGAAGTTCCAAACATCACTGGAACCAGTTTCTATCCTAGACACCACTCGTTCCTCAAAGCAGAGTCCTCTTTAAGCTCTTTTCAGACTCTCGAAATATGAAAATATTGTCGAGCGCTTGTTCTTTCCAGGTCATTAATGGATTGGAAACGACATATCTCTTGTATTATTTTATGCTTTTTTGGGCTTGAGAGATTAATTTACGAAAAATAACTTGTGGAGTTTTCTTTTTGTTCCTTTTCAAACTCTCTAAACATGAAAAGCACTAAGTTATCTTTTCGTTAAACTCGGTAAAACATCAAATAGTGAAAAACTTGTCCATCTAGACAAGACCAAGTTTCACCTTTGCTAGACTCGTTAAAACATCAAATGGTGATGGATTCACCCGAAGGGTGAAATTATACAACAAGCATATGTTATCCTCCTCAAGCTTGATAAAAATAAAGAGGTATTGGTCAGTAATGACTGGGGAAAATGGGAAAATGGGAAAACCACTTGATGGTAGCAGGTCGCTCTTGAACATGACACTTTCACTCCATCACCGTGACTATCTGGGTTGGGTTATTAGCTTGATGGTTATCACACCGTTGGTCTATCATACCATCCATCATTATGTTTTGGGTCAATGGTACCAATTCCCTTAAGTGTTGCCGACATGTTCAAGAGAAGTCATTCAGTCAAAATTCATCTGTTGCAATACCATAAACCTTCATTTTCATGACGCCATTCCTGAACCTTGTGTCGTCAACTAAATTCCATCTCTAAAATCACTACACTCATTTCGTGTTGTTGATGTGGGATACATCAAGGCCCTCCTGCAATGAGTCACTTCTTGTCGACATCAACTCATTATCCAAGAAGTTGACTTAGAAACACCCATTCAGTACCTTGAAGCTTGCATGCATCAATGGTAGGTTTCTCACTTCCGGTGATAGGCATGCATCAATGGCCTTCGACCGAAATACTTTGTATGGTGTTCGACATAAAATCATTCATTCACACCATGTAGAATGTACTACAGTACCCTGAGGATCATTATCATTATCGGTGATTTCTCTCGCATATGTTAACAGCTTACATCATTCGCTGATAATCAGATGGTGTCTTCCCATGTTCGACTTCAGATCACATATTCACATGGTTAGAATCATACTTGAGCGAACAATTGAATGAGATTGAAGACCCGGGATCTAGTTCCATCCATCCGGGCTACGATTTCAAGAGTACTAAATCATATGTACAATGGCTTTACATTGATGGTCATTCTTATCATGGGTCTATATCTGTAGACGAATGTTTATGTACATGTAATGAAATTTTATAAGTTGAGCATGGGTATGCCTTCCCTCAGCAATTCATGTAAAATCAATTATCATGATATGTGTATTGTAATTGATGCAGGTCACCTTCCACTTTGATACCTCCTCATCACATCGTAAAGCATTTCATTCGACATTGGCATTTTTCGACTTCATGCTTTAGGGGGCAGCTGTTACAGATCCATTTGGGCACATCAAATCCCAACATCCATATCAGTGTTTTAGGGCTCATCAAACCCTAATTTTAGGTGCTTCATGCCCTAAACAAGTCACCCCTTTGAATGCCTCCTTCCTAGACAATTTCATGACTTGAAAACATCCGGAAATAGCCTCTAGAGGGACCAATGTAGGTAAGCCCTTATGAAGATGCACTACAGAGTAGTTAAGTCCACTGCGAGGGTGCTCTACAGAGCACTTAGGCTTCCTTTCACCTGCGCTGGGAGAGAATGAGCGAAATTCACATAGGGTTTGGGGAATATTCTTATCCTTTGGAGTCATCTAGAAGTTTCCCTCACTTATCAACTCCTATGAGCTCTAAAATGGATGAGGAATGAGTTAAGGTGCATCCTATCCTCTCATCCCTTCCTCCATGGAACTAATTCTAAGTATGGAAGGCCATTCAATGCCACCATTAATGACAAAACTTCCTTCATCTTCCTATAAATTGACCACTCATCGAAGTGATCAGGGGCTAGATTATGTTGAATTGTAAGGAGATAATGCTGCTATGAGATTTGGCTTTGAAGCAAGTATTGTGATGCTACAAGTTTGTCATGCTTTTGATGTGATGTGGATGGGATCCAAGATGGAGGAATGACTTTGAATGAGACACCGATGGTTGTAATTCCTTCTTCTATCTATTAAATTGTTTGAACCTTTTTCCCATATGTTTGTATTATTTCATAATGCTTATGTGTGTGAATTGTATCTGATTCCTTTCACTTCTATTCAATAGATAATATGACTTGATCTGTTTTTTGTCTTCTGTTGTGTTTACAGGGTACTTCTCAAGTGGATTAAGTACGGGAAGGAGCAATGGAATCGATAGAAGGGAGATGAGAGGAAATCGGAACTATAGGTAGGCCTTCTATCTTCTCATCTTATCTATTTCTTGTAGGAAAAGTCTAAAACACTTTAAACTGTTGTTCTAGATACAGCTACTTATCTAGGGAATTAGTATTTATCCGTATATGCTAAATTCTCCAAAACAATCATAACTAGAAATCAGCCAGTGAATTGAGGGAAATGGATATTGTTTATAGGACAGGAACAGTTGTTGAAATCTCTAAGATGATTCAAATAGAAATAGACAAGGCCAAAGTTGAGGAATATTTAAGTGACTTATTGGAATTGGTAGATGCATTTAATTCAACCTTTGATCAGAGGATTAAATCAGGGTTTTCCAACTATTGGGTTTTCAAGGGAAACTTCTTCCATGGGAACAGTATCAATATTTGTTAGTAGAATCATGATGCACCTCGGTATTGCAACAAGAATGTTGCAACTCGCAAGGCTACCGACTTTAATTATCAACCCGAGGTTCGTACAAACATAAGAGGTGTCAGCACTATATGTGCAGCATACAATGTGTCCTTCCTTTGTTGTCATGATGTAATGGAGTGCATGTACTGAAGTCAAATCCTAAACTAATTGCAGAAAATGAAATGTTCGAAATAGAACCTTAACCTATTGCAAGAAAGAAAGTACAAGGAAAGAGAATGAAATCAAATGCTAAAACACACCATTTTCTAACTAACTACTAAGAGGCTTTGCTTCAAAAGAATTCTAAGTTAACATGTATGCAATCCTACTGTCCTAAGCATGCAGTTTCAAACCATCAAACCTTCTACTACTATGCATGTAAATGAATAAAATAAATTTGTTTTTCTTTTTGTCTTTTTTCCATGTGAGAGTCTGAAAGCTAATCTCTTTTGGTGATGTGGCAGGTACCTTGGAGATGATGGTTAATGGTCAAAAGGTTTGGGAGACAAGTAGGGACCCTTTGCTAGCTTCCTAGAGGCTTTTTCCTCAATTTTACCTCAAAACAGACTTTCCTACAGGATGCTACAGTGATTTCCTACAGGATCCCCTGATTCTCCTACAGGATGTACAGATTTACTATAATTCATCGAATGACCAAGAAAATCAAATCCAAATTGGATGGGAAAAATTTTGGTATTAAATAGGATGTCTTAGGTCTCCATTCCAAGTGGAATCACTCAAAAATACCTCTGTTAACCCATGCAAAAAAATTAAAAAAAAAAAAAAACATTACTAGTCGAAAATATAGAAATTCAAGAATTAGTGAGCTAGTAAATCTAAAAAATGCCTAACCAAATCAAGTGAAAATACAATGGGGTAATTTTTTTATGAACTAGAATTTTTTTGTGATCTAATGCAAGTGGAATCAATTTGATTGAATCTTGTTAGCATGCTCTAAAAAATAGCAGAAATTTATTGTTCTTTGCTAAAAAGGAGGTCCAACAATCTAGATTTGGGAATAATAAGACTAATCCAAGCAACTCAATGATTATTATGAACTTCCAAAGCTTTTCCAAGGATGAAATAATGCTTGTGATTCTACAAAATAACTCACATCAACCATTTAACTCAATCCTACAACAAGAAATCATTAATACTAAGTGCAGAAATAGAAAGAAATAAAAACTAGAGATGCATGTGAATAAGCAATGAAAAGATGGAAAGAAAATTATACAAAAGGGATGGCCAAGCCCAAGGAAACTCAGAGACCTCTGGAGGAGAACAAGATTTAGAAGCTGAACATGACATCAATCTTCATTATTTTCATCAATAGAATTACATCCCTACAAGAAAATACAATGGAGCTACAAAAATACAAGCTCTCTCCATAATAACATTAATGAAAATCTCCCCCTAGAGGAAAAATCGACTTGGTACTTATACAAAATGATTAAGAATCATTCCCCATGGATGGAGGAAGATTTCCCCACCAAAATCCCTTGATTAGTGGATCTGCTCCTTTGATTGGTGGATATGCTCCCTTGATTAGTGGAACACATTCCTAAATTTTATCAATCATTGGAGTTCCACAATTTGTGACATAATTCCATAATATCTTGTTGACTTATTATTTATTATTGATCCTCCAGTAGTAGGGAACAAGCCCCTAAATTATCTCCTCCTCCAACTCTTCATAATCTGTCCAATATTCTCATAATATTCCACAAAAATAAATAATATTAGGCACAAATATTCAATTATTCATAAACCTTCCTAATGAATATATTAAAGTTAAAAATAAATTATCTAATGCAAAAAGAGAGGTTTAATGTGTTGAAGGATGGTCATAGGCCTTAATTTATGTCTAATTTAGAGGCCCATCATACCCCCCTGTTGAAAGTGTTGCTCATCCTCTGAGCAACTTAGTGACCTCATTGTGCCTCATCCATGGCCCTGGTGGCCTCTCTCTTGTGCATTAATAATCTTGGTTGTAATCTCTACAAGGAGAAGCCTAAAAACATATTTGTTCAAAGAAAAATCATTGTTTCTTGAGACCATTAGCTTGCTTCTTTCCCTTATTCAAGATGATTTCTTGAATAGTTTTTTGTTTAGCAAGGTCTTCCATATCCTTATCAACCTTCTGCCACCTTGTTCTTCCATTTGAACACCTCTAACACCTTCAAAATGCATTTACATGAGAACTAGGACATCCTATAGGAATTCTTATCAAAACTACAGGAAACCCTGTTAAAACTACATGAAACCATTTTTGAGCATAAATGATAAACTGATGTTAGGGGCATGCCCTCAAATTGAATTCCATGCATTTCTCCCATTTTTAGGCCCTGTACAAAAGCTAGAAATATATTGGAGGCCTCTTGGAATACCTCTTTTCATCACTGCACTTGATTTATATTTTGATGGTGAATGCCTTATTTCTTTTTGTTGCCTTCTTCTCCCTTGTGACCTAGATGATTGCCTAATGGCCTTGGAGTTCTTTGTTTTGATTAGGTCTCTCTTAGGCACTGTCATTTTGGGTTTTAGCACAATTTTTCATTTCTTCCTTCTTGTAGCAGCATTCTTCCTTCCTGTAGTAGTCATTCCTTCTTCCTTCAGAGTCTTCTAACTGTATGGGAGTGATGAGAAATGATGAAGAGGGATTGGATGATGATGCTAGGGCTCAAAGGGAGTGGTGTAGGTTTGTGAAAATGGAGAGGATGCTCTTCTTGTTTTTTTCTCAAGAATGAAATGGGATCGATGAATGATGAATAAATAGTGAATATGAAGTGGATGGAGGGCTTAGAGTGCTGTGGTGACTTGGCCTTTGCAAAAATTTCTTCTTTTAACTGATGTCCTCATTCCTTGAAATCATCACCCTTCATAATTTTACTTTTCAACATTGCATGAGTGAATGAGTGAGCTACAATCAACTAGTTGAAGGCGGCTGAGACTACTGACCCATCCTTAGCTTATAAAATCTCATCTCTCATGCATTGACAACAAATTTCTAACTATAATATGCTCAAGAGAAGAGGTCAAAAATATTTCATATCTGTACCTACCTTATGGTTGTTGGAGAGACATGCATGTTCCTGCTGAGTTGATGTTGATGTGCAGGTGTTGGATGGTGATTTTGATGATCCTGATGCTACTGCTAAGCTCGGGAGGAGCTTATTTGACCTTTGGATCTCCTTTAAAACTGCTCACTGCCAATCCTGTAGGTGATGTTCTGTATCCTATAGGTTTATAGGACAACGATTTTTTGTCCATATCTCCCAAACAATAGACTGGATTGAACTGAAAATTTTTTAGCATGTTGCCATCATCATTATGCACCTTCCCATAGAAAAATTTTGGTCAATGGATGCATGAATCTCGAGAAAAACTAAAAATGGTTGAAGGTTATAGAGGCCTATTTCTTGAAAATCATGAATTTGTTGAAATTGCTGAGGCATGTTACCATCATCCTTATGCATCTCCCCATGAAACAGCTTTTTAAATGGATGCATGGATATTGAGAAAATTCAAAAATGGATCAAGGTGATGGAGGCCAATTTCTTGGAAATCGTGCACTGGAATTTGTTGAAACTTCTTGAGCATGTTACCATCATCCATATGCATCTCCCCCTGAAACAGTTTTGTAAATGGATGCATGGTTTTCAAGATATGGCAAAAACAAATTTATGATCTATGTATTTTTGTATCTTGTAGTAAAACAGAGCATCCTGTAGTTTTTTAGGACAGTAAGGAAAATCAGTGGTAGAAGCTTGAGAATGATGAGTGGATGGTGAAAATAGATTAGGGTGATGGATTGGCATGGACTTGGCCTTGTTGGAGCATTTGAGCGAAGTAGGAGAAAGTCAAAATTTGACTTCTTTTGACTAGGCTTGATCAATTTTCCTTTTGGTACCAACTTGTTCTTGTTGCTTGCAGATGCTAGAGAGTACATGCATTTATCAAAGAGATGCATGGAGAAAGGACTTCTTTTTTTTTTTCTTTTTCTTTTTTCTTCTATGCCTACTAACTGCCTCAATGAGGTTTTCAACTAGTAGGTCTGCCTAGGCGCCTCAAAGGAGGTTTTCACCTAGGATATTTTATTTTTCCTCCTTTTTTCTTTTTTCCCAACCCATTTACCACCTCATGGAGGTTTTAATCAATGAGCCAATATGAGGCGCCTCAAAGGAGGTTTTCACCTGAGATTTTTATTTTTTCTCTTTTTTTCTTTTCTACCATGCCCTACTTGAAAAACAAAATCACTTTCAAGTATAAGAATACTTCCAATGGAGCCATGTGCACATCAATATGACAGAAAAAATGATGTCGAGGCTTGAAATGTATGTTTTGTCATGTACCTGGATTTCAGAGACCAAATGATTTGACTTTGAAAGGATCAAGCATAGTCGAGGAAGAGAGTGATGTTGCAACTTAGTGACTGTCTGGAACCATATTTCAATATAGTTGTGATGTCCTTGGTCCACTTGCTGATTTAGATCATCTTGTAAGTCTTCTTCTATCATGACCTTCAATTCTTCCGCTTTTTTATGATTGATCTTTTGAATACATGGATGATTTGATGGTAACCATGAGGGAGTTCTCTCAATCTTTGATTTTGATATCTGCTCTTCGTCAATTGCAACCCATGGTTCGGTGGTCTTCTTATGGGAATCTTCTTCTTTTGGATGTGGTCCTTAAATGATATCAAGATGATCTCTTTTTTGCAATACTCTTCCTGAGCTATGGTGAATACCATTGATCTCAAGAGGAGATGTTTGGAAGTGTTGTACCTCAGCATTGTAAGTGGACTGAGCTACTTCAATGTGTGGGTTTGGGAATGGTGGTACAGGTAGTTGAGTGTGAGTGTATATTTGAGATGGATGTGGATGGGGTTGTGGTTGTAGTGGAGGTGAATGGTAAGTATAACATGGAGTTTGGTATGGAGGATATTGAGGAAAATACTGAGGATATTGTGGATGGCTCCCATAAGCTCCTTTCCAACCTTATTGCCAAGATTGGTTTTGGGGTTGATATCGCTAATGTTGCCAAGGAAAGGGTGTGTTCCATTTACTTTGAGGTGGATATCCATAACCTTGAAAATGTGAATTAGGCTCTTGCATCATATCAGGCTGAATAGGCTACCATGGTCCTATTGGAGCTATATAACATTGTTGCATTGGCAATTGACATGATCCATTGTCCTCTTGGTGAACTTCCTTCAACCTTGGTAATGAGTAGAAACATTTAACATAATTTGATTCTGCATGGAAAACACAAACATCTTCTTTTTGCTCATTTTGTATCCTTAACATTTCTACTTGTTTGGTTAGATTGCTAAGAATTTTTGTTTTAAATTCATCAAACAAATTTCCAAGTTTAGCTTGACTTACCGATCTTGATGTTGATTTACCTACTCTTGCTTTTCCTCTTGATATGTGTTTGCATGTTTCACAAATTTCCTCAAATGATAATTGATATACATCACCTCTACTCATGAGATTAAGGAGATCAATCCACTCATCCCTAATTGTTCTAAGTAAGAGGGTTTTTAGTGTGTTGGATCCTAAATGATGTAGTTTTCCCCTCTTAACATTGTACATGAACCTCTCTATTAGATCCTCAAGGCTCTCATCTTCTCTTTGATTCATTCTAAATATTTCTTCTTTAAGATCATGATCTTTATATTTTTCTATAAATATATTTTGCATATCATTCCATGATCTTATTGAATTAGTCCCTAAACTCATGAACCATTTAAGATCTCTATCCTTCAAAGTTGCCGGAAACAATCTCAGTTTTTGAGTTTTTAATAAGTAACCATAAGATCTACAAACAATTTCAAATTCAAAGAGAAAGGTTTCTGGATCCTCTGACCTTAGACCATGAAATTTTGGAAGAAAATATGGAGGGATGTTCTTCATGTGCACACTACCATCAGTATCTTGAATGGGAAATCCGAGAGGATCTTCCTCATTGTCATCATCTCCATCCATTTCTTCTACATTATTTGTCATCTTCTTCTTCTACCTACAAAAGTGAATGGTGATGTGGCTCTTACTGCACCACATGATCAATTGGGGGGATGGGTTGGTGTCAGAGATTTTTTTGTTGTTGTTGTTATGATTGAATGAAAACACTAATTCAATGCACTTTTCTATTTTTGAAATGAAATATGCTTAATGCAAATATTTTTTTGTTTTTTGAAAAAAGTAAAAAGAAATGAATCAACTAGGGAAAAAGACAATGCATACTTTGACACCTACCCGGCAATGGTGCCAAAAAGTGATGTGCCTCAGTATTGCAACAAGAATGCTACAACTCCCAAGGCTACCGACTTTAATTATCAACCCGGGGTTCATACAAACTTAAGAGGTGTCGGCACTATATGTGTGGCATACAATGTGTCCTTTCTTTGTTGTCATGATGTAATGGAGTGCATGTACTGAAGTCAAATCCTAAACTAATTGTAGAAAATGAAATGTTTGAAATGGAACCTTAACCTATTGCAAGAAAGAAAGTACAAGGAAAGAGAATGAAATCAAATGCTAAAACACATCATTTTCTAACTAACTTCTAAGAGGCTTTGCTTCAAAAGAATTCTAAGTTAACATATATGCAATCCTACAGTCCTCAGCATGCAGTTTCAAACCATCAAACATTCTACTACTATGCATGTAAATGAATAAAATAAATTTGTTTTTCTTTTTGTCTTTTTTCCATGTGAGAGTGTGAAAGCTAATCTCTTTTGGTGATGTGGCAGGTGGCTTGGAGATGATGGTGAATGGTCAGAAGGTTTGGGAGACAATTAGGGACCCTTTGCTAGCTTCCTAGAGGCTTTTTCCTCAATTTGGCCTCAAAACAGGCTTTCCTATAGGATGCTACAGTGATTTCCTATAGGATCCCCTGATTTTCCTACAGGATGTATATATCTACTATAATTCATCAAATGACCAAGAAATTCAAATCCAAATTGGATGGGACAAATTTTTTTATTAACTAGGATGTCTTAGGTCCCCATTCCAAGTGGAATCACTCAAAAAGACCTCTGTTAACCCATGCAAAAAAATAAAATAAAAACATTACTAGTTGAAAATCTAGAAATTTGAGAACTAGTGAGCTAGTAAATCTAAAAAATGCCTAACCAAATCGAGTGAAAATAAAATGGGGTAGTTTTTGATATGAACTAGAATTTTTTTGTGATCTAATGCAAGTGGAATCAATTCAATTGAATCTCGTTAGCATTCTCTAAAAAATAGCAGAAATTTATTGTTCTTTGCTAAAAAGGAGGTCCAGCAATCTAGATTTGGGAATAAGAAGACTAATCCAAGCAACTCAATGATTATTATGAAATTCCAAATATTTTCCAAGGATGAAATAATTCTTGTGATCCTGCAAAATAACTTAGATCAACCATTTAACTTAATCCTACAACAAGAAATCATTAATACTAAGTGCAGAAATAGAAAGAAATAAAAACTAGAGATGCATGTGAATAAGCAATGAAAAGAAGGAAAGAAAATGATACAAAAGGGCTCTGAGGTTCCTGGGATGGCCAAGCCCAAGGAAACTCAAAGACCTATGGAGGAGAACAAGATTTAGAAGCTGAACATGATACCAATATTCATTATTTTCGTCAATAGAATTACATCCGTGCAAGAAAATACAATGGAGCCACAAAAATACAAGCTCTCTCCACAATAACACTAATTAAAATCTCCCCCTAGCGGCAAAGTCAACTTGGTACTTATACAAAATGATTAAGAATCATTCCCCACGAATGGAGGAAGCTTTCCCCATCAAAATCCCTTGATTAGTGGATCTAGTCCCCAATACTAGGAATTTGCATTAAATGGCAGGGAACACATTCCTAGATTTACTCAATCATTCCCTAGAGGAAAATTCGACTTGGTACTTATAAAAATTGATTAAGAATCATTCTCCATGGATGTAGGAAGCTTTCCCCACCAAAATCCCTTGATTAGTGGAACACAATCCTAGATTTTCTCAATCATTGGAGTTCCACAATTTGTGACATAATTCCATAATATCTTGTTGACTTATTATTTGTTTTTGATCCTCCAGTAGTAGGGAACAAGTCCCTAAATTATCTCCTTCTCCAACTCTTCATAATATTCCCAATATTCTCATAATATTCCACAAAAATAAATAATATTAGGCACAAATATTCAATTATTCATAAACCTTCCTAATGAATATATTAAAGTTAAAAATAAATTATCTAATGCAAAAAGAGAGGTTTAATGTGCTGAAGGATGGTCATAGGCCTTAATTTATGTCTTAAATTAGAGGCATGGGCCTTAATTTATGTCTAATTTAGAGGCCCATCAAATCTAAGAGTAAGGTGGATGATTCTCATGAGAAGACTTCCACCCTCAAGGGAAAAACCATAATCAACTATTTGCAGAGGGATTTCCAACGACTTTAGTTGGTAAAGCCTTTGTTTGCTGACAAGTCGAATTACACCAAGCTCAACAATCTAAAGATAGCCTATCAGGATTTATTTTGTTCTCTTGTACTGAATCCAACATTGTGGAAAAAATGTGACTAGTTCATTAATTCACCACAAATCTGAATCATAAAGTCGAGGTCCCTTCCAATAGAACCAACTAGCTAGCAATGAAGATATTTTGATATGTTAATCATGTCAATCCATGTCATTTTGAAAAAAAATGTAAAAATTTTGTTTCAAGAATGGAATACAGATTGTTATGTAATCATTAGGAAATTTGTGCTAGCAGCACACTTGGATTGAGGAGTCGTTAGAAATCTATGAGATTTTTAAGAGAAAATATTTTGTAAGTTGTTATTTTTTTGGGCGAAACCCTATAAAGGGGATAAGAGACTCATTAGTAGGGGTTCACATTTTTTTGTTCAAGAGGTAGTTTTAACCTACAAATTTTTCAAGTGTCTAAATATCTGTGAGATGTACGCTCTATTCGAAGATTAATAGAAAGTTCTAGCGATTCCAAACACTAAAATGTACATTATGTGATTTTTTTTTTGTTCATCTGTTCATGTGTTTCTTTCCTCTCTGAAGATGTGTAATTGTAGTTTTTGGACTTAATCCCAAAGTTGTAGATTCATCTATGTCATGTTTTCATAAATGGTGTTTATGATGTATGAGATAGCATATCCTTAAAATGTGCACCACTTTTTATGAATTTCAGTTACATCATCAGTTCCATATTTCTATTGGAGTCTAATGCATAGGATTCTGATATCAACCCTTTTCGCTAATTTCCTTTCTTTATGTTCTACTTTCCATCTATATTGTAACACCCAATAGAGTTTCACTTTTTGTGGTTAGGCCTAGAGAACTAAATGTTATTTCTTCTAAAAGGATTGTTCATTGTGTGTGCTAATTAAATTTTCATTTGGATAGAATATCATTTTATTTTAAAAATCCTTAATACTACAAGTATATCCTTAAAACACTTTAATATGTCCTAGGCACTGATCTCTTTCTATACCTATGTGTTGTCTCTAGCAACCACAACAGACCAAGTACATATATTCTATAAGCTTTATAATTTTCACAATAACCAACAAAAGTACATTTATTTCCTGAAGATTCTAGCTTATTCCTCTTATCCTTCGGCACATGAAAGTACACGGGGCAATGAAATATTTTCAAATGTCCAGCTTCAAACTTTACACATGTGAAAATGTCTTCGAGAGTCTTGTCACCCAAGGCTTTATGAGGAGTCATATTTTGAACATAGATAGTAATGTTAACAGCTTCTCCCCATAGAAACTTCGCCAAATTTTGATCATGCAACATAGTTATGGCTACTTCCATGGTATTCATGTTCTTCCTTTAGTTATACCATTTTTCTCGGGCTTATAAGGTACGATGATCTCCTTCTTGATCCCTACTTTATTCCAAAATTCAATGAATTCATATGAAATGAATTCTTCTCCATTGCCATACCAAAACATTTTGACCTTCTTCCCTATTTGATTTTCCACCGGGGCCTTGAAGTCCATGAACATGTCAAATGCTTGGTCCTTGTTCTTCAAGAGAAAAATCCATGTCTTGTGAGAAAATCCATTCACAAATATTATATAGTACAAGTAGCCACCAAGAGAGGTCACCAACATGGGTCCACATAGACCAGAATGTAAAAATTGAAGTATTCCATTAGACTTTCTTTTGCTTGAAGGAAATGGTCCCCTCACATGTTTTGCACTGACAAACTCCATCATGATCAACTCAAATATCAGGCATTCCATAAACCATATTTCTCACATGAGCCAAGATTTTTAATGAAGGTGTGAAAATCTTTGATGCCACAACTCACATTAATGATTACTATCATGGACCAATGTTCGGATTGGTCTTCCATTAACTTTGTAAAGGCCTTCAATTCTTGATCCCAAAGTGAAGCCATCCCTCAAGATAGATTCCATTGGAAATGTAAGAAAATTTCAATTTATATAATAAACTTTCATTCCTTTGTCCTCCAAAGCAAAGATAGACACAAGATTCTTTTTCAATCCTAGTACATATAGAACATCTTGTAGATGCATAGTTTGACGAAAATCCAAGTGAAATTAAACATATCCAAACCCCTTCACATGATTAGTAGAATTGTCTGCAAGAATGATCTTCAAATTGGTCTCCCTCTCAACCAAGTTTGAGAGGACTTCGTGATAAGTAGTGAAGTGTCTAGAAGCCCCACTGTCTACTAACTAGCTATTAAATGAATCCGAAGGAGAGGAACTAGAAAGAGTAGAAATAAGAAAGTATTCAGATTGAGTTGCAGTTTCATTATTATCATACCTTGAATTATTTTTTTATATTTTAAGGATGGTGACCTTCTTCATGCGTAGCAAGAGCTTCTCTTCTTCCTCTATTTTTATACTTGTTGTAGGCATGATTGTTGTTGTAGGACCTAGGATAATTTCCATTTTCCAGATAGTCTCAGAAAAAGTGACCATGTTTTTGGCATTTGAAACATTGAACTTTTGATATGATCCCTTTAGATCTTCTATTGGATTTCTTGAATTTTGGTGTGGGATTTATTGAATTAGATGGTCCTCCTCTTCCTTTCCTCTTTTGTCTTGGGAACCAAATGTTGTAGGTTCTCCTTCTTCATGTTTTTGATATCTCCCTCTAGAAATCATCCTAGAATCCTCTTGAGTGCAATTTCCTAAGAGATAATCAAGTGTAGGAAGTTTGTCATTATTTCTAATGGTGGTAATAAATGTCTCCCAAAACATAGGAATACCTCCAAGGGCGATTATAACCAACTCTCTATCAAATGTAATTTCTCTCGTAGAAAAAAGTTGATCCTTGAGTTGAGATATACTCGTGAAATATGATTGAACAATGCCCCCCTTATTCATCTTAATGTCCTTGATTTGATTCTTCAAAGTAATAATATGGCTAAGGTTGTCGACCTCATACATTCCAATCAACTTATCATACATTTACTTGGACTTTTCCAATTTTGAAACATAAGTGATCAAATGGTCTCTCAAAGAATCAATAATGATTATCTTAGCTTTGACCTCACCTTTCTTGTACTTGGACTTGGAAGGAATAGTTGCATTCTTTGAAGGCTCGGGTACCTTGCCTTCAATGTATTCCATAACATCATTCTCCTCTAAATTCAAATCCACCCTAGCTCTCTAAACAGCATAGTCAGATGAGTCGTTCATCTTCTCTTCAATATTGAAGTATGAGGTAGTCATATTGCCTAATTCAATTGAACCTCAACAGTAGATAAGATATTTTCAAAGGGTGATTTCTCTTGTCTCCCTGAGCTTTTTTTCACCTTAGTTTTGGTACCATGTTAATTTTCAATGTTCTATGTTGAAACAATCACTTTAATAATTTATTCTTTCAATAATAATCACTTTTCCAATTCAATTTCAATCATCCAAGAATAGTAAGAAATTGTAGATACAACAGTAAATAATATGCACAATAGAAGGCATCCAAGGTAAAATGAGACACAGATATTTAGGTTAAATACCAAGGAAAAAAACCCACAAGGGGGAAAACCCAACTAGATTATTCTTCTATTAAATGTTCATCAAATGTTCAACAGAGATACATAGTCCAAGTACGTCCAAAAAATAGCCAAAGGTAAAAAAAACTTGGCCAACCAAGTCAACAAGTCAATATCCAATCAAAGATGAGAAATATAGTCAAATCTACTCAAATACCAACAATTTTTTAGTCAAAGTCAATAGCAGTCAACACAACCCTAACCAATCCACAGTCAACGATCATATTAGCTCCAAAATTTTCATTCAACTAGTCAAATAATCGACCTCTTTTGCTCAGTCAACTTCAATCTAAAAAATCCAATAAATTTTGCTCAAAATCAAATTCAACCTACAAAAACCCTAGCTTCATATGTACGATCAAAGGTGGTCAAAGTGCCTAGAAAATTTTGGTCTTCTTCTCCCTGAATTCATTCATCCAAAACATACCTAGAACCCAAGTCAAACCATGTCAATCCTACCAAAGTCCACACTGGTCAAAGATGTTGAACTAGAAAGTCAACGTACTCAACAAAAATGGCATTTCTCTCCTTTGCGTTTGTGAACTCAAACCCTGCAATTTCAAACCAAATCGAATCAAATGAAGAAGGATGAATTTGGTGTGATGCCTCCAAGTGATGCTAAGTGAAGTCTATTTATATGTGGTCTCGGTGGACAAATTTATCCTTTAGGTCGAATTGTACATTTTGAGGTGACATGGACTGGCATTAAAAATCATATTTTCCCATGTGCAAATTTTATAAGGGCAAGGGGGGTCCCCTTAGGGTTCGTTGGCCTTCTCCAAGGATGAAATTGCTCCCTCAGCTGCCAATTTTCAACAAGCACAATCTTATTGACATAGAACCTATAACATCGAAACCTACTTGGAGGAATAAGAGAAGTGAGGACAGAGTTGCCAAGAGACTAGATAGCTTCTTACTTTATTAAAAAATCGTGGAGAATATTCCTTTAATCAGAAAATGGATTGGGGAAGGTGGGGGATCTGGTCACTCCCATGTTTTCTAGAGATAAAAATAGGGTTACACAAGCCACCAAGTTCCTTTAAACTTAACTCTATTTGGCTTAAATATGAAGGTTTCCTAGAGCTAGTTTAAACAACTTGACAAACCTACAATCCCCTCTCGGGTGTATATATTGGAGGAAAATCTATACTAAACCTTAAAGCTATAAAATAAGTAACAATTAAGCGGTCAATGAACAAACTGGAGAGGGATTCATAGGAACTTAGAGGGGTGGATGCAGAACTCAAGGCCATATTTGAGGAAGCCACAAAAGGCTTTTAATCTATGGAATCAAAAGAAAGGATATTATGTTTACAAGGGACAAGTAAAATCCTTCTAACAAATCTCGAAGCCACTTGGAGACTCAAAAGTAGGGATATATGGCTGGAGGTTGGAAATGAGAACACCAAATTCTTGCAAAACTACACTAAAGGGAGGAAGATGTACAACACAATATGGAAGTTGCATGAACATAAAGGGAATAATGTCTCATCATTTTAGGACTTAGTAGATCTTGGGAAGAAATATTTTGGAAATCTTTTCAAGGAACCACATGGATTTTACATACCCGAGGTGGTCTGATTAGCTCTATACTTCCCTAGTTTTGTTGTAAATGAAGACAACGACCACCTAATGGATGTTGTCACAATGGTTGAACTTAAGAACGTGTTAAGAATTGTTCATAGGGATAAAATTCTAAGCCCAAACATTGTTCTATTGAATTTTTTTAGACTCTTTGATATCCTAGGGGAGGACCTCCTCAGATTTATTGAGGAATCTAGAACATCAGGCCATATTCAAGCCTCCTTCAACTCCATCTTCATAGCTTTAATTCCTAAAGTGGACAATCCCTCCACTTACGATGATTTATACCCTATCTCATTGTGTAACTTCATAATCACAAAAATCATCACACAAAGACTTAAACCCATTCTCTCCAAAACAATCTCAAAGGAATAGTTTGTTTTCCTAAAAGGGTGACAAATTCATGAAGCTATTAGTGTGGCCCAAGAAGGACTCCACGACGTTAAGTAGCGTCGATTGAAGGGTACAATCCTAAAAATCTATCTCTCAAAAAAATTTGACCAAGTAAGTTGGCTCTACATTCGACTCCTACTTACTCATATAGGATTCAATTTGGATTTTGTTAACTAGATTATGAGATGCATTTCCACTGTTACTTTTGTTATACTATCAATGGCTCAGCTTCTCCTTTTTTCCAGACAGAATGACAACTTTGACAGCACTACCCTCTCTCACCCCTAATTTTTTTATTAGTTACAAAGGGACTTAGCAGATCCCTAGGGGAATCTCGTAGAAGAGATGATCTACAAGGAATCGAAGTAGCCCCTACCCTACATATCACTTATCTTATCTTCATTGATGATATTCTCATTTTCAATAATGACTTAAGAAGGGATTTGTCAAAGGATGGTATATCCCTTTTTTAATTGGCTATAGGCATGATCACAAATTACCACAAATATTTGCTAACTCCCTTTGGATTATCTAATGAGAAGCTGAGGTTTTATCAATACTTATTCCCCCTTTTTTTTGGCTAATGTGGAGAATGGACTCAAATATTTGGGATTCCTCCTAAAACCAGACTCTTATACAAAAATTGAATGGCTATGGCTTTTAGCCAAAATTGAAAAGAGGCTTAAGTCTTTGAGCATGAGATGGTTATCAAGACCAGGATGCTTGGTACTTATTAAAATTTGTCCTAGAAGCCATTTCAGTCTACTGGATGTCTCTATCCTGAATCCTGAAGGTTGTTTTAAAGAATATCATGAAGCTTTGCTACAACTTTCTATGGGTTGGTTCTATGGAATGGTATGCTTTTACATGGGTCAAATGGGACAAAATTGCAACTCCCAAAGCGAAGGGGGTTGGGGTCTAAAACACCTCCCCTTATTCTCTCAAGCTTTGGCTACGAAGGTAGGATGGTGCTTGATCTCAGCCCAAAGTTTATGGAATTTTGTGGTACATACGAAATATATCTCCCCACTCTCTATTAAAGATTGCATTAAAAGCCATAACAAGAATAGGCATAATGTCTCCATCATCCAATGGGTTTTCAGCACATATTTTCCTCTTATTGAAGATGGTATAGCTTGGAAGGTTAAGGATAGCTCTCGACTTTATTTGGGAGCAGACCCATGGGTTGAATGCAACAATGCCCATTGACTCTCGCAGGACCTCAACACTTTTCTACGTGGCAGGGGCCTCTTCACACTTAAGCAAATCGCATCCCCTATACAGAACTCGCTTAGAGAAAAATTATGGCTTACCCAATGACAGTTGAACCTCCCTCAGGGATTTAGAGAAAACTAGTCTGCCAATTGATCCATAAATTTTTGTGGATATTCCACTGGACAGTTTGTCACAACAAATCTGATAATATTATATTAAAAACCTGAAATTATAAATTATTACAGTTTTATTAAACTTCAATATTTGTAGATTTAAATGTAATTAGTGCATGCATGCGAATGGAAATTATGTAGAAAAATAGATAACGACAAAATAAGCTCACACACACATAAGACACAGAATATGCTCTGGGAAACCTATTTGAGAGAAAACCAGCTGGAAGGTGAGGTCGCTGTACTCTGCCTCTCTATCTAGAAATATGGTTACATGTACAAAGAAGTAATGTTTGTGGCCCGTGGGCTGCTGCAGTGTACAAATCCTCCATGTGTGCTCTACCTCCTATCCCTCTTGGCTATATTTTCTTAGCTATGGAACAAAATTCTCTCGAAAGAATGGAATGCCTCTTCCTCCTAGTGGCCCAGTTATAACACAACCTGATAGCCTACTAATGGTTAAGTTTGACTACATCAAATCTGAACTAGAGTTATAAAATAGACTCTTCTAGAGTCTTTTACATCACAATCACATGGCTAGCCCCTTTTCCAAGAATAATGGGGGTTGAAGCAGTCTTGAATTATAGGTGTGAAAACAAGAAGGTCAACTTCTTAGTGGCATAACTTTTTCATACAAATTTTGATTGGCATGCTTCTTGCATCATTGGAAAGATATTTGTGTGTAGGATAGCATGAAAAAACATCTTTTGATGCCTCAAAACACTCCCAGAATATTTCAGACCCCATTTTCCAAACTAGGTCACGCCGATAAAAATGGTCCTATGAGTTTATTCCTCCATTTTTTCCACTCTGTATGCATCAATATGGATGACGAACAATATGATGATCCAAAATGGCCTTGATGAATTGGTATGGATAAACTCCCCCTTTGGGATCTACTTTCGTAAATTGGGTTACTCTTTCCTCATCGTAGAACAAACTCTAGAAATTCAGGTGGATTGGTGGCGAAATCTCTAGAACCTAAAATTCTCGGCCAAAACCACATTATTCATGTGGTGTGCTTTGGAAAATAAGATACTAACATGGGACTTTTTACGCAGAAGACAAAAAAAGGAAGGACCCAGATGATGCAACCTCTGCAAAAATTCTGATGAATCCACATCCCACCTTTTGATTGAATTCTCATACACACAAGTCTTGTGGAAATTTCTTGCATCCCAGTTTGGAAAACCTTGTCAATGGATGGGGAGGAGTCTCATGATGACCTAGAAACTTTGGTATACTAATAGAGAGGTCAAAGAATAATAGTCCTACCTCTCGTAGCTTGTTGGGGCATCTGGCTTGTTAGAAACAAGGTCATTTTCAATGATCTCCCAATCGCCCTGGAGGTCACTGCAACTTAATCACTTTCTATCTTTGATATACTACCCAAATCCAAGGTATCGTGACACAACAAAACTGTCCCTGGCCTGCAAATTGAAAAAAACAAACTTTGGGTGTTTCTTGATGGTGCTTCATAAGGAGTACCAAAATTTTGTGGTAGAGGTGTGGTTCTGTACAATGAATAAAATCATTACTTCCATATCAAAATGGGTTTAGGAAAGGGAACCAACAATTTTTTTGAACTTACGGCCCTCAAACTTCTACTAATTTTTGTTATTGAAAAAGGCATCCTCTCTCTTCAAGTTTTTAAGGATTCCCAGTTGGTTATCAATTAGATAAATGGTTCATTCAGACGTCACAATCAAAGGATTCTACCATTGGTGGATGAAATAATCCGCTTGAAATATGGTCACACATTTCTCTACCTCACATGTTTACAAGGAGCACAACATCATTGCAGACACCCTCTTTGCAAACATTTCGTATGAATTCTACCATCGATCCCTCATCAAAGGGAACAACATATAATAATGTTGTTATTTTTTTTCTTTGATCACTACTCATATATATCTCATCATGAGCGAACAATTAACATGTTATTTATTTTTATTTTATCATATATCAACACATACAATTTTCCCTAACATCTCAAACTACAACAATTCATTTTGACACTTTTTTGTATGACTAGCATGCCACACTATGAGTAAGATATTTTAAGATCTTTGTATTATCCAAATGCATGCTTAACCTGTATTAACAAAATGTAATTTTCTAACACTGTGATAATAAATTATGTTTTTTATGAGGAAAAGAATATATGATATAATTAAATAAAAAATATTAAATGTAATCAAATAAATGTTTTATGATTTAATGAGAAATATTTATATAATAAAATATATATATAATTTAATTTATCATGATTTTAATAATAAAAATTGATTTCAATAATGAATGAATAAAATGTTTTGGTAATATAGATATTATTGCAATAAATATTAGACCCAAGATGAAAATACTATTTGTAAATACTATTTGTAACCATACTCTTTGTGATTTTGTTTTATGATGATTAAGACATCTTAGAACTTATATAGAATGAATGGATATGGAAAAGAGTAAATATCACAAATACATTTAGTTCATGAATAGATAAATATATACTTTAATACTATAAGATTAAACGATTTTCATAAATCATAAACATAGTATTTGTAATTTGTAATCATACTTTAATACTATAAGATTAAACAATTTTCATAAATCATAAACATAGTATTTGTAATTTGTAATCCTATATTTATTATTTATAGTTTTTCTTATAATAACTATAGAGGTAAAATACACTATGAACAATTTTAAAAAAATATGAAGATATTAAATAAATATATATAAAAAACTAAACGTAATAAACATATTTAATTTATTATTAGACAATTATATATTTAAAGCATATAACATATCAAACAATTACGTAAATAGACTTGAAAATTACAAATTTGGGTAATATAACAATAATCCATATATAATGTGATAATTATCTAAGAAATATTAAACATAATATATATAATTAATTTATCATTAAGCAATTACACACTTTAATATCAATAATAATAATAATAATTAATTTAAGTGATATGACAATCATCCGTAAGCCATGCAGAAACCATGCACACGTTGATGATTATGCAACTAATCACAACATTTAATTTATGATTGGACAACCATGAACTTATTAAACATGGTAAAATAATTTTTAAAATTAATAATTTTTAAATGAAACTCAAACTGACTTCCAGGTGGGCACTGCCTGCCATAGACCCTTCACAAGTCTTTAGTGATTTGTCTATGTTTCATTTAAGAGCCTCAACTAGAACAAGTATTAAAGAGTCTGTTAGTCAGATACAAGAAAATGCCGACTGTATCCAAACTATTTCTCTGTTGAATCCTAAAGAATTACAGGCCGAGGCAAAGAGGTTGAAAACAAACTATTTGCACTTAGGATGCATTAGGGTAGGAATCAATCCTTTGATCCATAAAGGATTACAAACTTTTGTGCTAGCCACTATAAGAGATCTCACGCACAATAAGTACACAGATTCCTTAATCGGCAGAATTGTTGCACCTTTGTCTGACGGGCCAGTCTACTTTGACTGTTTTCCAAATTTCTCTGTATATACTTTTGATGAAACCATAAGTGAGATCCTCCAGCTCCAAATACAGACTATTGGTTTCGATATGAAGAAAAAGAGAAATAACTTAGGTATCCAGGTCAAAGCTTGTTTCAGACATACTAATAGCCTTTGGCCAGCCATCTGCCATGCACCCAGCCGTGAATCAAAGTCCAGTACAGTCGTTCTCATAGATGCCAAAAACTAGAAAGTTGAGCATATGACCATCAAATGGGAACACCTGACTTTTCCAGAACACTGGGTTGTTAATAATCCTAAGCCATTAATGCCAAGAAATATTACCTCTGCAAATATCATAGAAAATCCAAACTCCATTGTTATTTCTTTTCCTCGCAGATCCACCATTGACCGCAGAAGAATAGAAGCTGCCTGTAAATCATCTAAATATTACAGAGATCCTTGTACAGTAGATACTGCTTGTTCTACTTCGTCTTTTTGTAAACATACTTCTTTGGTTGATATAGCTCAACTTGTAAATTATTCTTCTCTGGAAGTTAAATGCCCAGAATGTCAAGAGTTGGTAAATCTGCTTACCTTAGCTGAATCCAATATCCATTCAAACCATAATCCTAGATCTGGTATTGCACCTCCATCCACATCTATCAGTCCTTGCCCAAATCCTAAATGTGCTGATATTCCTTTTCCTCATGAGCAAGATCCATACCATGTGCTCATGATCCATGAAATTTTCACACTAGAAGATGAAAATCCAAGGATGAAAGAAATGATGTGCCAAACGAGACCAGCCAAGCCCAGATATGGTTTGGGATACCTTGAACAGGCTAATGGCCTGATTCCAGAATGCAGATTTTGTTCTGTTCCTTCTGACTGCAAAAAGCCTGCAGTAATGGAAATGCACAAATTCTATTCTCTCATGGATGGATGCCTGAAGACAGAGATTAGTGCAGCATGGATGAAATCCATGCTAAATTGGGATCTATACACTAATCCTCAAGCTGATGAATTTGATCAGACATATACTCCCCATGAAAAGAAAGAGTTGTCAGAGGCTTGGAAAAGATATATGGACACCACTAATACTTGGATATCTTTCTATTCCTGGAAGGATAACATTTGTCCATTACATGTTTTGAATGGATCCTCCAATACCTCTAAACATGCCTAGACTACACTAGATGGGTCTACAGTTGAAACACCTACGACTTTTCTTCCTTATAAAGGGATTGTCTTAGGAGAAAATCAAAATGCAGCCAAGGCTATTCCTTTAGTCCAGAAAGATAATAATGCTCTAGGCATTGATGGAAGAATTCAAAAAGCTAGTGAACAGCTTAACTGGACAAATACTGCAATAAAAGGCTTGGAAATGAATGTTGCAAAATCTACCGAAGTCAAGGAACAAGCAATACCGAAGGCTTCCTGGCGATAGATAGACTATGCCTTAGATTTAGACCACACGCATTTACAGACTGATAGACTCTCTAAATGATTCAGCCGCTTTAGGTTGTGACTAAACATGACAGTGGAATTTAATTCAAGTGATATGAAAATGATCCATAAACAATGTCTAAACTATATGAAAAATATTTCACATGACAAATATATTTAATTTATGAATAGTTAACCATGCACTTAATTAACACATTTACAAGTATGTAATTAATCATGATATTTAATTTATGATTAAATAAACATGATGCATTTATATAACACAAAAGACTAGATACCACGCAACTAGACATGATAAATACATTTTTAATTTAAGTGAAATGGAAATGATCCATAAATAATTTCACAATCCTCTAAAAAAAATTAGACTTCACAAATATATTTAGTTTATGATTAGAAAATTTTTCACTTAAGTACAAAAGACTATACAATTATATATAATTAGATATGATAAATACATTTAATATATAATTAGGGTAGTCTAGATTCATTTTAACTCCATATTTATAAAGAATTAAGAGGGATCAAATCTTTTGACGTGCAAACCTCTTTTTTTAGTGTAAAACTTAAGGAAAGGTTTGCACCTCAAGATATTTGATCCCTCAGTGCTTCATAGATCAAGGGCTAAGATGGATCTAGACTAGTTTTAGACATGCACAGTCACATAAAATTTGTTGAACATCTAATTATTTGTTCAATTATGTTAATTTTTTGAGATGATAGAAATTGTTAATAACTTGAATGATGAAATAAAAATTTTGAATAAAACTAACAATGTAATAGTGTTGAATGATATAAAATGTGAATAATATTAATGTAATCAATTATAAATAGTCTTCATTGTGATCAATGTAAAACTATTTTCTTCTACTATTATTTTTGTCGCACCTAGTAGTTTTTCTATCTTTTTATATCGATCATATGAAAAGGGTTGTTGAAATTGTAGACCATTAAAATATTTAACTCAACTTATTGTAGTAAACAGCGTACCTTGTCTCTCTTGCGCTCCAATATTAATAATAGTTTTCTCCTAAGTCAACCATTGTGACTTATGGAGTGTTAGACCCCAAATAAGTTTTAATGGTATTTGTTTCTATTACCTAGTTTGAATGCAAAGTGACTAACAATGTTGAATGATAGAAAATGGAAATAATAAGAATGTAGTCAATTACAAATAGTTTATAGTTTCAAGAAGCAAACATTTCAAGTTAGTGAACATTTTATTTAAGATGAAAATTTGAGTTTTTTATTTATGGTTGAACTACTGTAACGCAAAAATCAATGCATGTCGCCAATATTTTTTTTGTACTTACATTGAAATCATTGAACACTATTAATCTAATTGCTTTGAAATAAATGTACATCATACATTTAGTTACATCAAATCAAAAATCAACATCTACATTGAAATCAATGAATCCAGTGTAAGCAATCAAATAGGATTAGAAATCAACATCTACACTGAAATCAGTGCATCTAGCGCAAGCAACCAAAATAAGAATAGAAATCAACATCTATATTAAATCAATGCATCAAGTGCAATCAATCGAATCAATATCTACATTGAAATCAATGCATCTCTTTCAGTGAAAAACCGAAATATTCATTGTTTTCTAAATCCAACTGCTTTTGCCTTTAGTAAAAGCCTTACTTATTCTTCCTATATAATTAATAATATTTACTGTTATATAATAGTATATAATATATCTATGTCTCTATGTGTCTTTTTCTTCTTCCCTCTCTCTCTCCCCCCTCCATCTATGTGTCTATCTCCCTCCCTCTCCCCTATCTCTCCCCCTCCCTCCCTCAATGGTAGTTGTTTCTATTACTTCATTGGAATGTAAAGTGACTAAAAACGTTGAATGATGGAAAATGGAAATAATAATAATGTAGTTAATTACAAATAGTTTATAGTTTCAAGAAGAAAACTTTTCAAGTAAGCGAATATTTTATTTAAGATGAAATTTTAAGTATTTATTTATGGTGTAATTACTATGACACAGAAAACAATGCATGTCATCAATATTTTTTGTGTTTACACTGAAATCAATGTACACTATTAATATAATTACTTTGAAATTAATGTAAACCATACACCTAGCTACATCAAAACAAAAAATCAACATCTACACTAAAATCAATGAATCTAGTGCAAACAATCAAATATGATTAGAAATCAACATCTACATTGAAACCAATGCATTTAATGCAAGCAATCAAAATAAGAATAGAAATCAAAAACTATACTAAAATCAATGCAGCTAGTGCAATCAATAAAATAATATTAATAAGCAACATATTCACTAAAATCAATGCATCTATTTCAGTGAAAAATTGATATATTCATAGCTGTATAAATCCAATTTATTTTACCTTTAATAAAATCCTTACTTCCTCTCCTATATGGATGATAATGTTCAATATTATATAATACTATATAATATATATTTGTATCTATGTGTCTCTTTCTTCTTCCCTTTCTCTCCCCACTCCATCTTTGTGTCTATCTCCCTCCCTCTCTCCACCTCTTCCTCCCCCTCCCTCTCTCCACCTCTCCCTCCCTCTTTGTCTCTCTCTTCTTCCCTCTCTCACTCTCTATTGTTAGTTTTCTTAGCATCAGAGGTATTCTAGTCTCGATACTTTGTGGAGAAGCTAAAACACCGGAGTTCTCAATAACCCATAAATAATTTTTGGAAATTCCACCTAGAAGTTTCTCAATTCAATTATTATCCTATTTTTAAATATTTCCTAAGTCTAAACTTAGGAAATGGGACTAATTAATTAGTTTTAATTGAGAAACGTGTGAATCATATATAAACTCACACGGATCAATCCATATATGATCTTAGCCATCAATTATGTTTTAATATTAGTCATTGGAGTCCCAAATGGATATTGTAAAAGGAGGTTGATGGGTAGATGGAGAATGCACACTAGAGATCTTTTCCTTGGGCAGTTTGATTTTCCAAAGAGAAGTAGTAGTTGTTGGAAGAGTTCAAGCCAGAGAAGGGAAACAAAGACAGAGAGGAGCAGGGACAGTGAGCCTGGAGGAAGAGATTCCAATT
Organism: Pinus tabuliformis; assembly: GCA_031772625.1. NCBI lineage: Eukaryota > Viridiplantae > Streptophyta > Pinopsida > Pinales > Pinaceae > Pinus > Pinus tabuliformis. The sequence continues at coordinate 310,117,308 of CM062816.1, read as the reverse complement.
CTGGAGAGTAGCTTGTAGAGAGGCACAAATAGACACAGAGATGCTGACACGAGGGTTGTGCAAAAATCTCTATACGCAATTCGATTTTGCTGGAGAGAATATGGATTTCAGTTCAAGAGTCTGGGAAAGTGTTATAAAGGGTCGAAGAGGCAGTTTCTCAGTCAACAATAGACGAAAGGACTTGAGGAGCAGTTATTTCGGGAAGAATGTGGGAGGGACTATGCTAGGGTGATGCAGGCCTGCACAGAAGTTGTTTGAACGACTCACTTGGAGCTAGCAGTCAGAGCCTAGATTGCTTGTGGGGTGAGTAAGAGTCCTCTCTATAATTTTTCTAGTGTTTTCTCTACAGGATTTCCAATTTTCGGTATCCATATTGTACACAGATTATTTTACTGCTACTTAATAGTAAAAACCCTCAGTTGTTGCACCAATTTTCCCAAGTTGGGCTTTTCCGGGAACTTATGTGTGTGTGTGTCATTATTTCTCAGATTATAGTTTATCTTCTGCATAATTTAATTTGGTGAAAATTGCAGTTGTGAATTATTCATTGTTTGTGTTGGAAAATAAATTGTTAATTAATTTGTAGTTAGAAGAATAATTTCCAGTTGCTCCAATAGTTGAAAATTTTCACATCCCTCTCCCACTATCCTATATATATATATATATATATATATATATATATATATATATATATATATATATATATATATATATATATATATATATATATATATATATATATATATATATATATATATATATATATATCCCTCCATCTCTCCTTTGTATCTCTATCTCACTCCCCCCCCCCAACCAAACACACATGCTCTCTCTCTATATCTATCTCTCCCTCTCCCCCTATCTATGTCTCTATCTTCTTCCCTTTCTTCCCCTTCCATCTACATCTCTATCTCCCTATGTTTCTCCTTCTTTATCTCTCTATCTCACCCCCAAAACATACACATACTCTCTCCATATTTATCTATCTCCCCCTCCCTCTTCCTCTCCCTCTCTCTCTCTTCCCCCTCTCTCTCTCTCGTCATTTCCTCTCTCTCTCTATGTCTTTATTTTTTCCTCCCTCTCTCTCCCCCTCCAACTCCATATCTCTCTCTCTCTCTCTATTTCTCTCTCCCTCCCTCTCTCCTCTCTCTTAATTCCTCTCTCTCCCTTTCTCTCCCACCTCTCTTTGTCTCCCCCTCCCCATCACACACTTTCACACACACATTTTTTTTTTCCCTCTCTCTCCCCCCTTCTTCTATATGATCGAGAATTGTCACTCTATGTAATCAATAATATATGTAAGGTTTAATATAATAATACTTATAATTGAGATAATTATTATTGTAATATATTTGACTAATAATAATCAATATTATTGATTAAAGAAATAACTTGTTAAAGAAACAACAGTATGCTAACTTTACATTATAGACAAACCAATTTCTTGCGATCACTTACATTTTAGATTTTAGATTTTGCATTGCATTACATTATATTTTACATATTATATTACATTACATTATATTTTACATTTTACATTTCACATTTTACATTTATGTATGCTTTAATTTTAATATTAATTAAAACATATCAAACCAACATTTAATTTTGTTTTTTTTTCTACATATAATTTTCCCCATAGTTAAAAAATGTTGACATACTTACATTATGCCTACACATCTCCCCTATACTGGGAGGGGAGATGTTGACATACTTACATTACGCCTACACATCTCCCCTATACTATACTATAGAGTGCCTCTCAACACAATAATCATGTACTAAAATAACGTAAGATACAAAACAATTATACTAATAGACATGACAAACACGTTTAATTTACATATCATAATAATGGTCCATAAACAATGCAATATTAAATTACTAAAAAAACTATTTTCTTTTTATTTTTTAAAAGGTTGTTTTTTTCTAATTTATTAAAAGTTTCTTTAATTATTACTTTGATTAAAAACAAAGAAGGAAGAAAAAGGCATTCATTACTTCCATAAAAATGACAAACATCCATAAACAATGTCATCATTTTCCTTAAATTATTCTTATAAAAGAATTGTTGGTAAAAAAAATAGTATTCTTAATGGTTTATGTCATTGTTTTCCTTCAATTATTCTTATAAAATAATTATTGGTCAAAAACAATGTATTCTTAGTTATTATTTACTTTGTTTAAAATACAAAGTTATTCCTTCCTTCCTTTCAATACAAAAGTAAAAATAAACCATTTATTATTGTTATGCAACCATATCATAAAATAGAAGAAAAGATTGATCAACAACTTGAAAATTAGCTTCTTCAAGGAGGAAACCTCCTTTACATCACATATATGAACAATTATTGGATGAGTCTATTTGAAAAAATGAATTTCTAAAAATAGAAAGTCGTAAGTATGACTTTTCAAAAATAGTAAATCACCTTGCATCAATTGGTAATAAAGCATTGATGGAAAATACCTTTTGATCATCATTCAATCTTAATAGTTCAATTTTGACTTAACCATCAATATTATCATTAATAATATTATTCTTCTTCTTATGATATTATTATACTATTATGGAAAAGAAATTCAAGTCTCTCAATCATGTCATATGTAACTCCCCTCAATTAATGCACATGTTACTCTATCTCTTTGTTAAAGGATTCATTCATCTCTCTCTTTAATTCTCTTACGCACCTCATACACTCTCTTACACACTTTAATGACTTGTCATAAAAAGATTCCTCTTACACATCTTTAGTCCATATGTTACACTTCTCTCTTAAATGCATAAGTTACACTCCTCTCCTTTATGGCATAAGTTACACTCCTATTTTGGCATATGTAACTTATCCTCAAGGCATGTGTATTTCTCCTCCTTTATGTCAATAATTCATTGCCCCTAATATACATATATGTGTGTGTGTGTGTGTGTGTGTGTGTGTCTCATCTCACCTCACTTACTTGTGCATTGTGAATTCGAACTTGAGAGAGAGTTGGAGATACTTGAAGGATATTGTGAGAGAGAGATACTTGGAGAGTAAGCGAAGAACTTGGTGAGCTAAGGTTGACTATTTGTTTGCTTTAGTTGTTATTACTAGTGATTTTTATGCTACAAATTCTTCATATTTGGGTGAGCTTCTTCATTCTCTCATTGTACTTTGTATCTTTGTGGAAAATTTGATTTCTAATAGAAGAATAATCTGGTTGGGTTTTCCCCTTGCGGGTTTTACCTTGGTCATTGACCTAACTTCTCTATGTCTCATTAAATTCTTCGTTGTCTTCCATTGTACATATGGTTTATGTGGTTTATGTTCTATCTACAATTAATTAACTTATTTTGCAGCATAAAGAAGTTCTAGAATTAAGTAATTGTAACAACATAGAACATCAAAATTTCAACATGGTATCGGAGCTTTGGTGAAGACAAGCTCCATTTCCAACTCTCTTTTTTCTGAAATATCTCTTGTTGTCCACTCCAATTGTAGCTCTCTTTCTTCTGGAATATCTCTTGTTGTCCACTCCACTTCCAACTCTCTTTTTGTTGAAATATATCTTGTTGTCCGCTCAATTTGTAGGTCTCTTTTTGTTGAAATATCTCTTGTTGCTCATTTTCTACTAGAATATCTCTTCTCATTTGTTGCTAAAATATCACTTGTTGCCCCTTATTTCTTACTGCTAAAGTCTTATTTGTTGCTCCTTCCTAGTTGTTGAAATATCACTTGTTTCCCCTTATTTCTTATTGCTGAAATAAGGTCTTATTTGTTGTCCTAATTTCTACTAAAAGACGAACCAAAATCAAAGTGCTTTCTTGTTTCTGCTCTTTCTAGTTCCTCTCTAGCAAATTCTTGTGACAAATGGTTCGTTGATGGTGGTGCTTCAAGGCTCTTTACTGGTTATAAAGAAGTTTTCTCAAATCTATTTGAGAGGGAGATAAACCTAAAAATTGTACTACGTATCCTATAAAGGGATTTAGTTCTGTTTATTTTTATCTAGATCAAGAAGATTTGTATGTACCTGGTTTAAAATTAAGATTTGTATGTACCTAGTTTAAAATTAAGGTGTTGCATGTGTTTTATAATTATGGTTTTAGTATTTTTTGATGCATGTAAAAGTAAAGAATAGTTTAACTTAATTTTATGCATGTGCAAGAAAGTGTTGTCTTGAAATGAAATATAATGCATAGAAAGTTATGAAAGAATAACTGATAGAAATTGAACATTGAATATAGATTGATTTTGATTCTGTCACATTATATGAAAAATGACATAATCTTATGGGTTTTGATCATTTTTTATATTAGATTTTACTGACAATAGTGGTTGCGGTTAAGGATCGTGACTTTTTCAAAAGATGGAATGATAGTTTTCTAAACAAACCTCTTTTGCAGTGACCAAAGATGGATTATATCTAATATCATTGTAGACAATGAATTCAATATGTATAATTATTATTACATGTCTTCATTATGGGATCAAATTTAAAGATATTTATAAAATTAATAGAATACCTATCCATTCATTGATTCATGATAAGTAATCATCATTATAAATCGGGGCACTGAATGTTCAGTGATCTTCACTATAAAGCACTACCTCATGTGAAAACGATGGTTTCCAAAATTCCTAATATCAGAGTGGATCATGATGGAGTTTTCCAAGTGGTGTTCAAGAAAAATCATTTCTTCTACCAATGACATATCACTAATGGACAATGGTAACTTGTAGAGGGTGAATCAAGAGGGAGCTAACATTAAAAAAAAAGTATTACGATGTTTATTTGTGTCACTTATTTTGTTAGATTTATCTTTATATATCATTGATTATTCTTCGTACATGAGTATTTGAATGATCCTTTCACTAACTTCTTAATGAGGAAGATATCAAGAAACACGGATGTTGAAGATCATCAGGGTGCAGAATAGTGCAAGAAGAGTAAACTCTAAGAGGAAGTTGGTGCAAGGATAATGAAAGAGCCACTCTCACATCTAGAAAAGAAAGAAATACCTTCCTCATCACTAGGTATAATTTCATTATGTTTATTTACTTTTTTATTATTGATCTTTCTCTTATTCTAGGATCAATAGGTACATTTGATGAATGTGATAACCAAGTCCTTTGTATCGATATTGAGGAAGGTGTCGACCCATCCCATGACTTGAGTGGAAATAAAGTGGAAAAGAGCTCAAGACTTGTGCAAATAAGTTGGAATAAGGAAAGAGACCAACCTACGATATAACCCAGAACAAAATGGGCACTTAAGGATCTTTGACTTCCCTGTCTACTTTCATGTGCCAAAGGAAAAGAATACCAAGCTAGAAGATTTAGGTAAGAAAGGTATGATTGTTGGTTATTGTGAAAATTCTAAAGCTTATAGAATATATGTACTTGGAAAAAGAAATATAGAGTTTAGTAGAGATATAACATTTGATGAATATGCAGCTCTTTGAAAATCCATAAACACTCCTCCTACTACTAATGTTGAAATACAAGATAATGCCTTAAATGCATAAGAATATCCCAAGCTTGAGCATGATCTTGTTGATGAACCCATGGATCCCATGGACTCCTTGGATTCTTCTCCATGTGCTAGGAAAAGATGTTTATGGTTTCATGACACTTTATAGGATGATGATAGACATGTTTCTCCCCAAGGAACCTTCATAGAAAGTAAGAAAACATGTCAGTTACAGGAACACATGGTAGCCATGAGAAACATTATTCAGGTTGAACCATGCACTTTTAAAGAAGTAGTGAAAGATCAAGTTTGGAAAGATGCAATGGTTAAAGAATTTGATTCCAGCATTCATAATGTTGTATGAGAAGTGGTTCCAAGACCACAACATAAATATGTTGTGTCTTCTAAATGGTTTTATATAATTAAACATGGTGTTGATGGCAATATTGAAAAACATAAAACTATATTTATGGCTAGATGGTTCTCTTAGAAAGAGGGAGTAGACTATGATGAAATTTTTGCACCTGTTTCCCATTATACAACCATCTGGTCTAATAGAGCTCTAGATGTTAACCAAGGATGGTCCCTTCACCAAATGAATGAGAATATTTATTTTATCCATGGCTTCCTCAAGGAAGAAGTATTTGTGGAGCAAGCACAATTCTTTGAAGTACATGACCAAAAAATTCATGTGTTCAGACTGAAGTATGCCCACATTGGTAGCTTCTTGATGAAGCTTGGTTTTACTAGAAGTATTTTTGATCCAAATATTTACTTCAAGGTAGTCCAAGGTATTCCTTTTGATTTTTTTATTATATGTTTATGATTTATTTATGACCGGTGGTGAACCTCTTGTCCTCTAGTGTAAGAGGGAGTTAGCTTCTAAATTTGAAATGAAAGATATTCATTTTATGCACTACTTTATGGGTCTTGAATTATGGAAGAGACCTTGTGATATTTTCAGTTCTCAAGGAAAATATGTTGTCAAATTACTTGAATGATTTGGTATGACATAATGCAAGTTCATGAATTCTCCAATGGAAATGAATTTCAAGAAGTTATGTGGTCAATTTTTAGGACATAATTTCACAAATCCTTATGAGTATCATCAACTGATTGGAGCATTGATGTTCTTAGTGAACACTAACCAGACATATGTTTTGCGGACAATACTCTGAGCCAAAATATAATTAAGTGATCACATGCACACTGGATTGCTGCAAAGCATGTATTGATATACCTTTATGGGACCATCAATCTTGGATTGAGATATACTGCTAAAAATGTAAGACTTCATGGATATACTGATGTTGATTGGGTTGGTAACTTTGATGATAGAAAGAGCACTTCTAGGTGTTTCTTTATCTTGGGATCTGCCATGATCTCTTGGAAGAGTAGAAGGCAGAAGTTTGTTACACTCAGTATAGTTGAAGTTGAGTACATTGTTGTGAGCATGGCTAGATGTGAGGTAGTATGGATAAGGAAGCCCTTTGGAGAGCTATTTGAGCAAGTTCTAGACATAACAGTTATATATTGTGACAATAAGAGTGGGATTCATCTTATGTTCCATGACAAGTCCAAGCACATTGAGATCAAATACCACTATATACAGGATATGGTGCAGAGAGGAGCAGTGAGGCTCTAGCATGTTATGACTAATGTCAAATAGTTGGAATTCTTACCAAGCCTTTACTGAAAGGAAAGTTCTTGGTTTTTAGAGAGAAGCTTGGACTTATGGACATGACCCTTCCTGGAAGTGGTCACAGCTGATTGAGAACACTGAGCTGCCTTTCCCCTATCAAATCTCACAGGATTAGGGAATGATGTCAGAAATCTCCTGAGGATGAGGGACCTCTTGGGTAGTATGTGCCACAAGAATAGGCCTTAGCATGCATATGACCCATAGTCTGGGACATGAGAAGAACCAACTATCTATCCAATAGTTGTAGTGATACTTGTCTATGTGACTTGTCTAGGATGCAGGTGTTTCACCACTTGACATTTAATGAGACTTGGATGTGCGATATCCTTTTCATGTGTTAACAAGTGGACCCCCCCATGTAGTGATGAGCCTTGCACGTGTCAGATCCTTGTCATGTCTTGACAAGTGGATCCCCCCAAGTAGAGATGAGCCTTGGATGTGTGATATCTTTGTCATGTGTTGACAAGTGGATCACCCAAAACATATATGAGACTTTATTGTGCGAGATCCTTCTCATATGTTGGCAAGTGGCATTCCCTACAAGTGATTATAGGTGATGGATGATTCTTCTTCATTAGAGTGAGACATCATTGTTCCAAATGATACAGAGCAGAGATGAACAAAGATGAGTAGAAAAAGCAAAGATCTTTATTGCAGGAAGAAATTCCTCCCCAGCTCAAAGGGATTGTTGAAAATTTGCAACTTAGGGATGAATTTCTAAAAATAGAAGTCTAAACAATAGAATTTCTAAAAATAAAAAATCTAAAAATAGAATTTATAAAAATAGACAGTCTAAAAATAGAATTTCTAAAAATTGAAAGTCTCAATTATGACTTTCCAAAAATAGTAAATCACCTGGCATCAATTTTTAAGCAAGCATTGTTGATGGAAAATCCTAGTATAACCATAAATAAATCCTAATAGTTCAATTTCGACTTAATCATCAATATTATCATTAATATTATTATTACTATTCTTATGATTTATTATATTATTATTAGAAGGAAATTCAAGTCTCCCAATCATGAGACTTAATCATGTCATATGTACTCCCCTCAATTAATGCACATGTTACTCTCTCTCTCTCTCTCTCTCTCTCTCTCTCTCTCTCTCTCTCTCTCTCTAATGGATTCATTCATCTTTCTCATTAATGCTCTTACGCACCTCTTACACTCTCTTACACACTTTAATGACTCGTCATAAAAAGCTTCCTTTTACACCTCTTTAATGCATAAGTTACACTCCTCTCATTTGTGGCATAAGTTACACTCCTATTTTGGCATATGTAACTCCCCCTCAAGGTATGTGTATTGCTCGTTCTTTATGTCAATAATTCATTGCCCCTCCTATATATGTGTCTCATATCATCTAACTTCACTTACTTGTGCATTGTGAATTCGAACTTGAGAGAGAGTTGGAGAGACTTGAATGAGATTATGAGAGAGAGAGACTTGGAGAGTAAGAGCATAACTTGATGAGCCAAGGTTGATTATGTGTTTGCTTCAGTTGTTGCTACTAGTGATCTTCATGATACAACTTCTTCACATTTGGGTGAAATTCTTCATTCTCTCATTGTACTTTGTATCTCTATTGAACAATTGATTTCTTATAGAAGAAGAATCTGGTTGGGTTTTCCCCTTGTGTGTTTTACCCTGGTCATTGACCTAACCTCTCTACATCTCATTGAGTTCTTGGTTGGCTTCCATTGTGTATATGGTTTATGTTCTATCTACAATTACTCAACTTATTTTGCATCATAAAGAAGTTTTGGATTTAAGTTATTGTAACAGTATAGAAGATCAGAATTTCAACATATTCAAACGACAAGACCTCATTGGTATATATAAGAGTCTAAGGGCACAAAAATAAAAATATGGGGCCTACATGGGCACAACAATAACAATAAAGTGGTTACACTAACAATAACAATAAGGGGGTATACTAGTATTATAGGGACCTAACATGCCTCTCTCCTTCAAAAAAATTATTGTCCTAAATGCTTGAGTAGTTTTGGATGTTTTTGTATAAATTCTCATCCTCTCACGTGGAATATTCAGCGGATAAGTTCTTCCACTTAATGAGATAATCTTAAATTGATCGATTATGTAGTCGTTGGGTTATTGTTTCAGCCTACATAACAATAATAATGTAAGAGCACAAAAATAACAATATGGGGGCTACATGGGCATAAAAATAACAATAAAGGGGTTACACTAACAATAACAATAAGGTAGGTACACTAGTATTATAGGGACCTACCATGCCTCTCTCCTTCAAAAAGTATTGTCCTCAATTCTTGAGTAGTTTTGGATGTTTTTGTATAAATTCTCATCCTCTCACATGGAATCTTCAACGGAATAGTTCTTCCACTTAATGAGATACTCTTAAATTGATTGATTATGTAGCCATCGGGTTATTGTTTCCATGACTACTTTAGGCTCCAATATGTTTTTTCCTTCATCATCAAGTTATGGCAATATTGTTTGAACTGAAAGCTTATCACCGATACCCTTCTTTAAGCATGAAACATGGAAAATTGGGTGTACTCGAGAAGATGCAAGCAGCTCCAATTTGTATGCCATAGTACCAACCCTTTGCAACACCTTGTAAGGACTATAGTACTTGGGTGATAATTTATTATCTTTCTTAGCTTGCTTGAGGGACATTTGTTTATATGGTTGTAGTCGTAAAAATACACAATCGCCTATGTCAACACTCATTTCCCTACAAGGTTGATATATTTGTTGTTTCATTCAATTATGTTCCAGAGTAAGGTTATCCTTTAAGAGTTGGATAACTTATTGTTGATGCTTGATGTGATCTTCCACTGCTTGAACCTTAGAATTTTCTCTTAAAGAATATGTGATGGACGGTAGATGATATCCATAAAGTGCCATAAATGGGGTCATTTTTGCTGCAGTATGGAAGCAAGTGTTAGAACACCATTCATCCAGAGGTAACCACTTAACCCAATATGTTTGTTTAATAGATACAAAGAAATGAAGGTCTCATTTTTCTCGTAAAATTTAGGATGATAAGATGAGTTATGAGTTAATTGAGTACCAAGACAAGAAAATAATTCCGTCCAAAAATTTCCATTGAAAATGGGATCTCTGTCACTTACAATATCTTTAGGTTTCCATGGAGCTTTTAAAATGTTTCCATAAATGCAGTAGCAAATGTAATGGATTTAGAAGGATGAGATAATGCACAAAAGTGTGCATACCTAGTAATAATATCATGATGACACTCTTTCCTTCGGACTTGGGTAAACCTATGATAAAATCCATTGAGACATTTATCATAACATTGACTTGGAATGGCTAACAGTTGTAACATACTTGGGGTCTTAATTGTCTCAACTTTATTTTTTTGGAAAACCAAACATTCCACCACAAAATTTTGAATATCATATTTAAGGCCGTCCCAAAAAAAAATCCTTCTTGACCCGGTGGTAAGTTTTTAACAATCATGAGTGCCCTCCTAAAGGAGAGATCTAAAATTTGTAAGTTTTAACCCCGTACAAAAATTACCTGCATACGAATTCTAAAACACATAAAATAAACAATGCGAGAGCATAACACATAAAACACATATACACGGAGATTTTCCCCTGGATCCCAAAACTGGGACTACCAGATTGATTTTTCATTATGCTCCTTTCAATGTTACAATACATATTTATACATGCCGAAGCATCCAATACCATGGACCGAAAACCATCGCACCCAAAACCATGGACCAAAAACCATAGGTAGGTTCATCCAACCTAATATAGTGTCCAAAAAAAAATTTCCCGGGGCGCTGCCACGAACCCCGTAGAGGGGAGCTACCTGCTGCGCAATCGGCGCAATGAAGGGGGGGCTCTACCCCCCCTCTAACCCCCAAGTTCACTACGTAGGTTAGTCATGGAACTAATATAACACAACCCAACATTCTCCCACTTGTTGTTTTCTTTCCACAAGGGGCCATAGCAGAGCTTAGTCATTTTTCCAACCCTGAAACACCCATTGTTTCTCTACACCAAGAGAAGTTTTCAGAGCTCACAGATTTTTTCAATGCATCTGCAGTATTCTTCAAAGTGTCCACCTTAACCAGCAACATCTTTTTGTCTTCTATCATATCCCTCACAAAGTGATATTGAACATCAATGTGCTTTGTCTTTGAATGATAAGCAAGGTTCTTTGCCAAGAAAATTGCACTTTGGCTGTCACAGTCTATCCTTATAGCTCCCTATATTAACCCCATACTTGAACACAATCTCTGCAACCAAATTGCTTCCTTGCTTACATGAGTGGCTTCCATGTATTCTGCCTCTGTAGTTGATAGTGCCACTACAGATTGTTTCTTACACATCCAACTGACTGCACCTGCAAATAGGTTAAACACATATCCACTTGTAGATCTTCTCTGATCCAAATCTCCAGCCCAGTCTACATCAACAAAGCCACGAATATCTTGTGCTCTGTCCAATCCTGGTCTTCCTTGGTAGCACAAACCATAATCACTAGTGCCACGCAAATACCTGAAAACCCGCTTCACTGTTGTCCAGTGCTCCTTCCCTATTTTTGACATAAACCTGCCCAATACTCCCACTGCATGTGCAATGTCTGGTCTTGTACAAACCATTGCATACATCAGGATACCGACTGCACTTGCATATGGAACACGGGACATGTCCTCTCCCTCTTCTTGTGTCTTGGGACACTGTTCAGCAGATAACTTTACACCTAAGGAATAGGAACCTTCACCAGTTTACTATCCTGCATATTAAACCTCCGTAGTATTGTCTCGACATACTTCCTCTGGTTTAACGAGAGCTTCCTCTTTGCCTGATCTCTTTTAATTTCCATGCCCAAAATATAGTTTGCAACACCAAGATCTTTCATGTTGAATTTGGAGGACAATTGGGTCTTCAAATCCTGGATAATTTCTTTGTCATTTCCAACCAGCAACATATCATCCACATACAAGACCAAATAAATAACACGGTCACCAATTAATTTAAAATACACACAGTGATCTACTTTGCTTCTAGTGAAGCCAAGTCCCGTATAAATGTATCAAATTTCTGATACCACATCCTTGGTGACTGTTTTAACCCATACAGAGACTTCTTTTACTTGCATACCAGTTTTTTCTTACCCTTCACTGCAAAGCCTTCAAGTTGCTTCATGTAGATCTCCTCTTCCAGATCCCCGTGGAGAAATGTTGTCTTCACATCCATCTATTCTACCTCAAAATCAAAAGCAGCACAGCAGATAAAAGTAATATAATAGAAGTTACCTTGGCAATAGGAGAAAAAATATCACCAAAATCAATTCCCGGCACTTGGGAATAACATTTTTCTACCAACAGAGCTTTGTATTTCTCCACCTTTCCTTCTGCATTTGTCTTCTTCTTGAACACCCATTTGCTGCCAATGGGTTTCCTTCCAGTCGGCAACTCCACCAGATCCCAAGCCTCATTTTTGTGCAAAGATGCCATTTCATCAACCATGGCCTCTTTCCAGAGTTTTCCATCCTCTGAATCTACTGCTTCCTTCACAGTTTTGGGATCATCATCAGTAATAGATAAAGAAAAATTTGAACAGAAAGCAAATGGACTATACCTTTCTGGCTTCCTTCTTTCTCGAACTGATCTTCTTACACCCGGAGTTTGTGGCTCTTCATCCTCTGATTCTTCCTCTGCTATAGAGTCTGATTCTTCCTCCTTTAGCTCAAACTCTATCTTCTTAACTTCCTTTGGTTGGACTTCATGTTTAATAACATCTTTCACCTCTCTAAACACCACATCTCGGCTATACACAACCTTCCTTATTGCTGGGTTCTAAAGCTTATAACCCTTTAAACCATCCTTATACCCAATAAAGATGCACTTTTCAAATTTACTATCCAACTTGGTTCGTTTCTCCTTTGGAACATGTACACATGCATCACATCCAAATACCCTCAAATGTGAAAGAGAGGGTTTCTTACTAGTCCATACCTCTTGTGGAGTCTTATCCTCCAACGCTAATGAAGGTGATCTGTTGACCAGGTAACATGATGTCTCCACCGCCTCTGCCCAGAATTCCTATCCTAACCTGGCACCACTAAGCATGCTTCTTGCCCTTTCCATCAACTTCTTGTTCATTCTTTCTGCAACTCCATTTTGTTGAGGTGTATATGGAGTAGTCTTCTGCCATGCTATACCACACTTCTTACAGAATTCTTCAAATTCCTTATTGCAAAACTCTCCACCGTTATCTATCCTCGACACCTTTATCTTCTTCACTGTATGGTTTTCACCAGAGCCTTAAATTCTTTAAACCTGTCAAAGACTTCATATTTCTTCTTCAAGAAGTATATCCATGGATTCCTTGAGAAGTCATCTATAAATGATACATAGTACACAGACTTACCCAATGATGGAACCTTCACAGGTCCAAACACATCAGTGTGCACAAGCTCTAATATCTATTTCGCCCTCTTACCACCAGAGGGCAAACTCACCCGATTCTGCTTCCCATATACAAAATTTTCACAGAAATCAAAATCCAGAGAGTTATTACTCATACCTTCTACCATACCTTTACCATGAAGTATTCGAAGGCCCTTCTCTCCAATATGTCCAAGCCTTTGATGCCACAGCATGGTTTTCTCTCCAGAGACCACTAGATTTTCTGCTCCACTTTCAGGAACCACAGAAGTGTTGCACCCATCAACAACAGTGCTACCTTGCAGCTTGTACAGAGTTCCAGTTCGAACTCCCCGCATCAATACCAGTGCTTCTTGAACCATCTTGCAGGTATCCTTCTTGAACATTGTTTTTACACCTGCATCATCTAGCTTGCTTACAGAAATCAGATTTCTCGCTAATGCAGGAATATGCAAAACACCCGGAATTGTTCTAACCCTTCCACATTGCAACTTCAACTTTACTTTTTCACGACCAACTATTCTAGCCTTCCTATCATCCCCTAAGAAGACATCACCACCATCGTATTTATCATACTCACATATCCACTCTCCATGGGGAGTGAAGTGAAAGGATGCACCTGAGTCAATCAACCATGCCTCATGATCTACATGTGTACTTGAAGAAGCCAAGTACACATCCCCACCTTCATCTAAGGTGGTTTTCACCTCTGTAGAAGAAGCATCATCAGATCCCTTTCCTTTGTCAGGAGCTTTAGATTTATAGCCCCTTTTGTAGTTCCCTTCCTTTCTGCATTTCCAGCACACCACCTTTACAAGTTTTCCTAGAGATTTAGATCTCCCACTCGATGACTTATTTTTGTTTCTGTTCTAGGACCGTCCACGTACAGACAAGGCATCACCATTCTAGCTCTCCATATTTTTTCGTCTCATCTCCTCCGTCAACCAGGATGAGACTATTTCATCAAACTGCAAGGCAGTTGCATTGCTACCTATTGCAATAACTAAACTATCCCACGAATCTGGTAGAGAACACAACAAACTGATGCACTTATCTTCATCTGAAATTTTAATATCAACAAACACTAACTGACTTACCACAGTATTAAATGCGTTCAGATGCTCTGTCACCGAGTCTCCATCTTTCATCCTCAGGTTATACAGCTTTTTTGCAGGAACAGTTTATTCACCAGAGACTTAGATTGGTACAAAGTCCCTAACTTGTCCCACAAATAATTCGATGTAGCTTCCCCTGATACATTCAGCAATACTGAATCTGAGACACACAATCGTAGTGTGCTCTTTGCCTTCTGATCCAACTTCTTCCATTCTTCATCGGACACTCCCGTTGGTTTAGTACCCAGATCTACCATGATCTAGTGATCTTTATCCACCAACAGATCCTCCATCTTGAGTTTCCACAACTCGAAAGTCTGACCATTAAACTTATCGATCTCTATCTTTCCACTGCTCGCCATCTTCTTTCACCACCAGAATCGATCTCGCAGATCTCCCACTGAACAGGGTCTACCACAGGCCCGAGCGAAACCCCTTAGCAACAAAGGCATCCCCTTGAAGCCAAAACAACTCTGATACCAAACGTAGGTTTTAACCCCATACAGAAATTACCTGCATAAGAATTCTAAAACGCATAAAATAAACAATGCGAGAGCATAACACATAAAACACATATACACAGAGATTTTCCGCTGGATCCCAAAACCGGGACTACCAGATTGATTTTTCATTATGTTCCTTTGAAGCATCCAATACCATGGACCAAAAACCATCGCGTCCAAAACCATGGATCGAAAACCATGGGTAGGTTCGCCCAACCTAATATAGGGTCCAAAAAAAAATTTCCCGGGGCGCCCCCAGACCCCATAGAGGGGGGCTACCTTCCCCCCCTCAAACCCCCCTGTGACCCCCCTGCTGCGCAATTGGAGCAACGAAGGGGGGGCTCCACCCCCCCTCTAACACAACCCAACAAAATTCCAAAAGAATTTTTTGTTTTAGTTGGGAATTCTTACATAGATATAAGAGATCTTTGTACCATAATGAGTCATTTTTTGAGATAAACATATCATATGTATTGGGATCTTGTTGCAACTTTTGAATGAGTGTCTACACCTCTTCGTCATTCTTCCATTCCTTCATTGCTTTAGCTATCCAATCAGGTTGGATAATAGAAATGGTATAGAGAAATATTTCCACATCGTCATCCATTATTAAGAGTTGCATCTACAACAACATTTTTCTTCCCTTTTTTATAGATGATTTTAAAGTCATAACCCAACATCATAGTGAACCATTTTTGCTGCTCTTCTGAAGATAATCTTTGTTCTAAAAATAATGTAAGACTATCATGATATGATTTTACCTTGAAGTGTCTTCCCATTAGGTAAGAGCACCATTGCTTCAGGGCATGTAGTATTTCCAACATTTCCTTATCATAAATAGGTTTTTCTGAATAATTTCCTTTGATTAGACAATTTTCAAAAGTAATGTGTCTTCCTTCTTGCATTAAAATAGCACCAATTCCATTTCCTAAGGCATCACATTCCACCATAAAGGTTTTTGTGAAGTCTAGATTAGCTAAAACCAGAGCTTGGCACATTGCCTCTTCAAGATGTTCACAAGACTTAGTTGCTTCTAGAGTCCAAAAAATACATATTCATTCATTAATGTTGTTAGAGTTGTTGTTATTTTCCCATAATTCTTAACAAACTTGTGATAATACAATGTCAACCCAAAAAATTCTCGAAGATGCTTTAGGATTGTGGGGATTTTTCATTCCTTGATGGCTTTAATTTTTCTAGGATCTACCTTAACACCCTCATGAGATACAATATGACCCAAATATTCTACCTATTATACCCCAAAGAAACATTTGGAGGCTTTTGCATACAATTGTTTCTCCTCCAATAGTTTGAGCACCTTGTCAACATGTTGAACATGATCCTTCCAAGACTTCTTGTAGATTAATATATCATCAAAAATACTATCACAAATTTTCTAAGGAAGGGTTTGAAAATGGAATTCATCAAACCTTGAAATCTCGAAGGTGCATTAGTACGGCCAAAAGACATGACGACAAATTCATAATGACATTCTGAGTTTTGCATGTTGTTTTTGGAATGTCTTTAGTCTTCATTCTAATTTGATGATATCCTAAACAAATATCCAACTTGGTCAAGTAAATTGTTCCACGTAATTCATCAATGATAGAAATGGGAAATTTATCTTTAATAGTGAACTTGTTGATATCCCTATAATCTGGACACATACGCCATGATACATCATTCTTGTGTACCGATACTACTAGAAAAGAGAAAGAACTTTGGCTAGGTTGAATTATAGTTGTCTCTAACATTTCTACAACCATATGTTCAATTTCACTCGTTTGGGCATGGGGATATCTGTAAGGTCTGATGTTTGGAGGAACGCTTTCCCAAATCAAGTGAATAGCATGATCATGATCATGAATAGGTGGGAGGCATTTGGGAGTCTCAAATACCTTGGAATGATTATCCAATATTCTTTAGAGATTTGGTGAGATAGATGATTTTGATGTTTAAACATCTAGTGAGCATAATTGTGCAATAATGTCTCATTGTTCTTTCTTCAAAAGTTTTGTCATGCCATTAGAGTTGATTATCTTCCTTGGTTTCCCTATGATGCCCCTTAATTCAATTTCCTTTCCTTCCTAGGAAAATCTCAAGAAAAGTTCTTCAAAATTAAAATCTATCATCCCCAAAGATTCTAACCATTGGGCTCCCAATACAACATCAACACCACCCATTGGAATGCAAAGCATTGGACTATTCAATACATATTCCCCCATGCTTAGATTGAAATTATGGCACTTCCCTGAGCAATAAATAGTTCCTACATTTGCAACCATCACTTGACACTTTGGTGCTGCATATAGAAAGAAATTCAGTTCCTTAGCTATCTTACAATGAATAAAATTATGGGTAATTTCTAAGCTGATCATCACTATTCCCTTTTTTTCCTTGATATATCCTTTTATATTAAGAGTTTTAGGAGTGGTAATTCCTATCAATGAATTACAATATATGGTCGGATTCATTTCTTCTTTCTCTAGGGTTAGTTCCCAGCGTATATCCCTTTATTTTGATGTTTCTTGTTCCTTTTCTTCCTCCTCTTAACAATCTATGTAAAATAATTTCTTCTCAACACACTTATGACCCTTAGTTTATTTGATATCACAATTGTCACAAAGTCCTTTTTCTCTTTTTTCCTCCAGCTATTGTGGTGTCAACCTTGTAGGTTGTGGGAAGCTAGGAGCCTCAACCCTTCCATCTTTATAGTTGTGAGTGTTATACTTCCTTGTTGCCATAATTTTTCTTTCAAAATTTCTTTCCACCTTGAATTCCTTCTCCAATGAATTAGGTTCCCAAAGGAAAACCTCATGTTGGATGTTGTCCTTTAAATTCCCTATGAAGACATCAATCATATGCTCCTCTAGAATATGATTTACCTTGATACACAATATTTGGAAGTCCTCAATGTGCTCCGTTATTGAACCCTTTTGTTTGCGATCTATCAATTGGTTAAAAAAGGTATTTCTCTTTGTATCCTCATAATGTGTTACCAATTATTTCACAAAAATTTTCCAAGTTACAATTGATTTACGAGAAAAAAGCCATCGGTACCACACAAATTGATTTTGTTCTAAATATAAAGATGCAAAGTGTACCTTTTTTGTGTGCGGCACATTATGTAGATCAAATAGTTACTCCATTTGTAGTATCCATGTTATTGGATCCTTGTCACTAAATTTCCTCATAACTATATTTGAAATGTGGTGGGTTTTAAACCCAACATTGGATCCTCTAAAATTATAATTCATATTCATTTTTCTTCATCATGATTTTCATGGATTATCTTGTCACCACTGGGAAGCCTTGCTTCTAGCAACTTTTTCAAACCTTACGTCAACCCTTCTATCTTGACATTCATCATTGCTTCCATATTCACTTTTAAACCATCATTAAAAACTCCCAGGTCCCTTTTTATACCATCTATCTTAACATTCATCACAGCTTCCAATTCATTTTTTGTTACCTTTTACAAGAGTGAAATTTGTTACACTTGGTCTTGAAATTTTGATATATCATGTTGCATTTATTCCTCTTCTTCATGTGTCATAGTAGAGCTTTCTGGTTTCTTACTAGGTGTACCCATTTTTTTGTTTCAAGATTTTTTGAATCAAACAAAGATATGTATGCTTCACTATACCCTTTGAATCACTTCAAACTGATTTTTCAAACAAAAGTTATGTAAAATTTTAGAAAAAATACACACACTTGTCTTGCTTTTAGGATCTTGATCTTGAAACTATTGTATATCTATAATTTTGGCCTCCCAAGGTCTGAAATTTCATCTTGTAGTATCCCTCTAAGCCTTATTTCCAATGCTACAAGTCAAACCAAGATTGGACTCTTCAAGATAAAGTTATGTCAAATATCCCACAATAACTTGATTATGGATTGGTTCAGTAGAGTGAACTTGTATGGGATTTCATGTGTCAATGTTTCAGCCTAAAACCCTGAAATTGATACACAAGAAACTATAGTCCATGCACTTTAGGTCACTTTTTAGGAAATTTGAATCTAATGCTCGATGTGAAATTTATAACGATTTTCCTTAGGTCACCTGTTTGAGACTGAATTTTGGACCATGCAGAAACCCTAGCTTCTTCTAAACATATCTCAGAAAATATAGTGAACCAAGATAAGAAATGTTTACAGGAAGTTCACTAATATTAATGCTCCACATAAACGAAATTTCAGCTTCTAAAGCCTCACAAATATATATATATATATATATATATATATATATATATATATATATATATATATATATATCAAAATTTCCAAGATGACCTATTTGAAGCAACGAAACCCTAGAATCCAAAGCTCTAATATTAAATATTATGCAACCAAATCACAAAATAGAAGAAAAGATAAATCAGCGACTTGAAAATTAGTTTCGTCGGGGGGGAAACCTCCTTTACATCATATAAATGAACAATTATTGGATGATTCAAATGAAAAGACCTCCTTGGTATAAATAGGACCCTAAGGGGTCACAATATAATCAAAGCCTACATAACAATAATAATGTAAGGGCACAACAATAACAATAGTGGGTTTCTATGAGGCACAACAATAACAATATGGGGGTAGATGGGCACAACAATAACAATAAGGGGGCTACACTAACAATAACAATAAAAGAGATACACTAGTATTATAAAGACCTAACAATTACTTAGATAAACATCATAATCATCCACAAACAATATCATCAATTTCCTTAAATTGTTTATATATATATTAAAAGTAAACTATTTTTAATATTTTCTAATTATTACTTGGTTAGAAACAAACTTATCCTTGTCTTTCAATAAAATAAAAGAGTAAATCAATCTTTACCTCTATAAATATGACAATGATATGGTTATATATCTTTACCTTTGAATAAAAGGGAGATATAAGTCAATACTTACCTCCATAAATATGACAGTGTTCCATAACTAGGGACATCATTTTTTATAAATACTTTTATTTTATAATCAATGTATCAAGGGAAAAATAAGTCAATTCTTACTTAAATAAGTCAACACTTACCTCCATAAATATGACAGTGATCCATAACTAGTGACATCATTTTTTATAAATACTTTT
Organism: Pinus tabuliformis; assembly: GCA_031772625.1. Taxonomy (NCBI): domain Eukaryota; kingdom Viridiplantae; phylum Streptophyta; class Pinopsida; order Pinales; family Pinaceae; genus Pinus; species Pinus tabuliformis. Next base: position 310,097,023 of record CM062816.1, on the reverse strand, counting down.
ATTTTATAACCAATGTATCAAGGGAAAAATAAGTCAATTCTTACTTCCATAAATATGAAAATGATTTAGTGTTAATTTTTTATTTAATTATTTAAAAAAGAAGTTAGTAATTAATCCAAAAATAATGTCATCATTTTTATAAATTACTATATTCGCAAATAATGCCATCATTTTTTTTAATTACTATTATAAAATTTTGTTTTATTTTATCTTTTTAAATAATTCACGTAATATTAATTTTTTATTTGTATATGAAAATAATAATGATAATATCATTTATTTAATTACTCCTAATAAAAAGTTATTTTACGTTTTCTAGTAAAAATAATTCACACAATATTGAATTTTTATTTTATTATTACTTCTCACACAACATTGAATTTTTATTTTATTATTACTCCTCGTGATATGAAGGATAATAAAAAGTTATTTTACTTTTTCTAGTAAAAATAATTCACACAACATTAATTTTTATTATTATTATTATTACACAGTGTGTGATGTGAACGCAAATTTAACCCTATGAAGGAGAAAAATATGTCATTCTTTACTTCCATTCCATCTTAACATTGTGTCTTTTTTTTATTATTTTTTGTCGATAATTGTTTTTTAGTATATCTGGACTAACTTTTGTTAGTGGAGAGTGGTAAGGTATTGTGACTATTCTTCTTCATTATTACATCATGGTTCAGTAGCGCAAAGATGAGATGACAAAGATGATACATGACGACAAGTTGGCATGATGATCGATGACTATAGATGGATTGACATGTGGAATTCTCCCTAGTTGAGAGGGAGTGTTAAAATTGGAAACTAGGGCCAAATTCCATCTCGAGACGGTGCATTTGATGGAGATGTGATTGCATTAAATTTATCTTTTCAAGAGGACCAAAATTGATATAAAGATCATCTCATTTAGACAAGCGGAAGTGTGATTTGGAATTTATGGCCACACATGTGCAAATTGTCAGGTCAACCACATCAACACGTAGGCTCAAGAAGACCAATGGACGTGTCTCTTCACCCACGGTGAATTGTATAAATACAAGTGACCTCACACCTAATTTGGCATCATCATCACTCACACATTCTTCTCTCATTCTCGCATTTGTTCGTACAGCTATTGGGAAGCTCCTCTCTCTCATACATGTGGCAAGAAGGACGAGTTTTCTAGGCTAAATTGCAAGACGGAAATTTCATGCAATAGACCAAGTTTGACCAGTGTCGACCAAGGCGTTGTTGACAACTTTTGATTGCGATTTTTGGAGGGTATTTTTGTCTGTTTAGGCCGCATTTCTGTAGGTTTTAATTCCGTACAAAAATTACCTACATACGAATTCCAAAAACAGAAAAGAAACAATGGCGAGAGAATAAAACATAAAATAGATATACACTAAGATTTTCCCCTAGATCCAAAAACCAAGACTACTAGATTGATTTTTCGTTATATTCCTTTCAATGTTACAATACATATATATACATGTCGAAGAATCCATAAACCCCAATCCATTAACCCTGGATTAGAACATAATTGTAGTTCCCTTGGTCAGATCTACAAAAATGTCATGGACAGAAAACCATCATGCCCAAAACCATGTGCGAAAACCATGCACAAAACCATAGGTAGGTTCACCCACCTAATATAAGGTCAAAAAAAAATTCCTCGGGGCACTGCCCCTGACCCCATAGAGGGGGGATACCACCCCCCTACTATGCCTGGCACAATGAACAAGGGGGTGTTATCGTCCCCCCGCTTGTGGGGCTAGTCATGGAAAGAATATAACACACACCCAGCATTCTCACACTTACTGGGGCCAAATTCCACCTCGAGACAGCGCATTTGATGGAGATGATGATTGCATTAAATTTATCTTTTCGAGAGGACCAAAATTGATATAAATATCATCTCATTTGGACAAGCGGAAGTGTGATTTGGAATTCATACCCAAACATGTGCAAATTGTCAGGTCAATCACATCAACACGTAGGCTTAAGAAGACCAATGGATGTGTCTCTTCACCCACGGTGAATTGTATAAATTAAGTGACCTCACACCTAATTTGGCACCATCATCACTCACACATTCTTCACTCATTCTTGCATTTGTTCGTACAGCTATTGGGAAGCTCCTCTCTCTCATACATGTGGCAAGAAGGACGGGTTTTCTAAGCTAAATTGCAGGACGGAAATTTCATGCAGTAGACCAAGTTTGACCAGTGTTGACCAAGGCATTGTTGACAACCTTTGATTACGATTTTTGGAGGGTATTTTTGTCCGTATTTTTGTCCGTTTAGGCCACATTTCTGTAGGTTTTAACTCCGTACAAAAATTACACGAATTCTAAAAACAGAAAATAAACAATGGCGAGAGAATAAAACATAAAATAGATATACACTGAGATTTTCCCCTAGATCCAAAAACCGAGACTACTAGATTGATTTTTCATTATATTCCTTTCAATGTTACAATACATATATATACATGTCGAAGAATCCATAAATCCCAATCCATTAACCCTAGATTAGAACACAATTGTAGTTCCCTTGGTCGGATCTACAAAAATATCATGGACAGAAAACCATCATGCCCAAAACCATGTGCAAAAACCATGCACAAAACCATAGGTAGGTTCACCCACCTAATATAGGGTCAAACAAAAATTCCCCGGGGTGCTGCCCCTGACCCCATAGAGGGGGGATACCACCCCACTACTATGCCTGGCGCAATGAACAGGGAGGTGTTATTGTCCCCCCGCTTGTGGGGCTAGTCATGGAAAGAATATAACACACACCCAACATTCTCACACTTACTGGTTTCTTTCCATAGGGGCCCACATTAGAGCTTAGTCATTGGTCCAACCCTGCAATGCCCATTGTTTCTCTACACCAAGAGAACTTCTCAGTGCACACAGACTTTTTCAATCCATTTGCAGTATTCTTAAAAGTGTCCACCTTTTAAAGCAACACATTTTTTTCCTCAACCATATCCCTTACAAAGTGATATTGAACATCAATGTGTTTTGTCTTTGAATGATAAGCAGGGTTCCTTGCAAAGAAAATTGCACTTTGGCTATCACAGTCTATCCTTATATATCGTTGTACCATCCCCATACTTGAACACAATCTCTGTAACCAAACTGCTTCCTTGCTTGCATGAGTGGCTGCCATGTATTCTGCCTATGTAGTTGAAAGTGCCACTATAGACTATCTCTTGCTCATCCAACTGACTTCACCCCCAAAAAGGTTAAATACATACCTACTTGTAGATCTTCTCTAGTCCAAATCTCCAGCCCATTCAACATCAACAAATCCATGTATGTCCAAAACTCTATCCAATCATGGTCCTCCTTGGTAGCATAGGCCATAATCACTAGTGCTACACAAATACCTGAAAACCCGCTTCACTGTTGTCTAATCCTCCATCCTTGGTTTTGACATAAACCTTCTCAATACTCCCACTGCGTGTGCAATGTCTGGTCTACTACAGACCATTGCATACATCAGGCTACTGACTGCACTTGCATATGGAACACAGGACATGTCCTCTTCCTCTTCTTGTGTCTTGGGACACTATTCAGTTGATAACTTTACACCGACAAAAATAGGAACCGTCACCGGTTTACTATCCTGCATATTAAACCTCTGCAATATTGCCTCAACATACTTCCTCTAGTTTAACCAGAGCTTCCGTCTTGCCTGGTGTCATTTAATTTCCATGCCCAAAATATAGCTTGCAACACTAAGATCTTTCATGTCGAATTTGGAGGACAATTGGGTCTTCAATTACTGGATCATTTCTTTGTTATTTTCAATCAACAACATATCATCCACATACAAGACCAAATAAATAACATGGTCACCAATTAATTTAAAATACACACGGTGATCATCTTTTCTTCTAGTGAAGCTAAGTCCCCGTTTATATGTATCAAATTTCTGATACCACATCCTTGGTGATTGTTTTAACCCATATAGAGACTTTTTTAACGTGCAAAATAGTGCTTTCTTACCCTTCACTGCAAAGCCTTCAGGTTACTTCATGTAGATCTCTTCTTCTAGATCCCCGTGAACAAATGTTGTCTTCGCATCCATCTATTCTACCTAAAAATAAAAAGCATGAGCTGAAATAGATAAAAGTAATCTAATAGAAGCTATCTTGTCAACAGGAGAAAAAATATCACCAAAATTAATTCCTGGCACCTGAGTATAACCAATTTCTACCAACCGAGCTTTGTATTTCTCCACCTTGCCTTCTACATTCATCTTCTTTTTAAAAACTCATTTACTGCCAATAGGTTTCCTTCTAGCAAGCAACTCCTCTAGATCCCAAGCATCATTTTTGTGCAAAGATTCCATTTCATCAACCATAGCCTCTTTCCAGAGTTTTCCATCCTCTGAATCCACTGCTTCCCTAACACTTTTGGGGATCATCATCATTAATAGATAAAGTAAAAATTGAAGAGAAAGCAGTTGAACTATACCTTTCTGGCTACCTTCTTTCTCGAACTAATCTTCTCATAGCTGGAGTTTGTGGCTCTTCATATTATCATTCCTCCTCTGTTGTAGAGTCTGATTCCTCCTCCTTTAGCTCAAACTCTATCTTCTCATGTTCCTTTGGTAGGACTTCATGTTTAATAACATATTGAAACTCTCTAAACACCACATCGTGGTTGTACACAACCTCCCTTGTTTCTAGGTTCCAAATCTTATAACCTTTTAAGCCATCCTTATACCCAATAAAGATGCACCATTCAGATTTACTATCCAGCTTTGTTCTTTTCTCCTTTCGAACATCTACATATGCATCACATCTAGATACCCTCATATGTGAAAGAGAGGGTTTCTTACCAATCCATGCCTCTTGTGGAGTCTTACCCTTCAACGTTGATGAAGTTGATTTGTTGACCAGGTAAAATTCAGTCTCCACCACCTCTGCCAAGAATTCTAGTCCTAACCCGGCACCACTGAGCATGCTTCTTGCCTTTTCCATCAATGTCCTATTCATTCTTTCTGCAGCTCCATTTTTTTTAGGTGTGTATGGAGTAGTATTTTGACGTGCTAACTGAACTTCTTACAGAACTCTTCAAATTCCTTCTTACAAAAATCTCCACATTTATTTGTACTCAGCGCCTTTATCTTCTTCTATGTCTGGTTTTCCACCAAAGCCTTAAATTCTTTAAACTTGTCAAAGACTTCACATTTCTTCCTGAGGAAATACATCCATGTATTCCTTGAGAAGTCATCTATAAATGATACATAGTACATAGACTTACCCAGTGATGGAATCGACACAGGTCCAAATGCATCATTGTGCACAAGCTCTAATATTTGTTTTGCTCTCTTAGCACCAAAGGGGAAACTCGCCTGATTTTTCTTCCGATATACACAATTTTCACATAAATCAAAATCCAAAGAGAAATTATACATACCTTCTACCATACCATTACCATGAAGTATTTGAAGGCCCTTCTCTCCAATATGTCCAAGCCTTTGATGCCATAGCATGATATTTTCTCCAAGAACCACGTAATTGTTTCACCCATCAATAACAGTGCTACCCTGAAGCTTTTTCAAGCTTCCAATCCAAACTCCCCACATCAATACCAGTGCTCCCCAAACCATCTTGCAGGTATCTTTATCAAACACTATTTTTACACTCGCATCATCTAGCCTGCTTACAGAAATTAGATTTTTGGCCAATGCAGGAATATGCAGAACACCCATAAGTGTTCTAATCCTTCCACCTTGCAATTTCAACTTGACTTTTCCGTGACCAAAAATTCTAGCATTCATGTCATCCCCTAAGAATACATCACCACCATCATATTTATCATACTCACAGAACCACTCCTTGTGGAGAGTGAAGTGAAAGGATGCACCTGAGTTAATAAACCATGCTTCATGATCTACATGTGTACTTGAAGAAGAAGCCAAGTACGCATCCCCGCCTTCATATGAGGTGTTTTTTTCCTCTGTAGAAGGAGCATCATCGTATCCCCTTCCTTTCTCAGGAGCTTTAGATATACAGTCTTTTTTGAAGTGCCCTTCATTTCTGCATTTCCAGCACACCTTTACAAGTTTTCCTAGAGATTAAATTAGATCTCCCACTCGAGGATTTATTTTTGTTTTTGTTCTTGGACCATCCTCATACAGACAAGGCATCACCATTCTGGCCCTCCATATTTCTTTGTCTCATCTGCTCTCACAACAAGGATGAGACTATTTCATCAAACTGCAAGGTAGTCGCATTATTACCTATTGTTGTAGGTTTTGACCCAGTGCAGAAATTACCTGCATACGAATTCTAAAACACAGAAAATAAACAATGCGAGAGCATAACACAAAAACACATATACACATAGATTTTCCCCTAGATCGCAAAACCGGGACTACTAGCTTGATTTTTCATCATGTTCCTTTCAATGTTACAATGAATATTTATACATACCGAAGCATCCAATACCATGGACCGAAAACCATCGCATCCAAAACCATGGACCGAAAACCATCGCATCCAAAACAATGTGCGAAAAGCATGCACAAAACCATAGGTAGGCCCACCCAACCTAATATAGGGTCCAAAACGCACTCCTCAAACCCCCTTGTGACTCCCCCCGCTACACAATCGGCGCAACGAAGGGGGGGCTACGCCCCCCTTCTAAACCCTCGGTTAACTACGTGGGCTAGTCGTGGAAAGAATATAACACAACCCAACATTCTCCCACTTGTTGTTTTCTTTCCACAGGGGGCCACAAGAGAGCTTAGTCATTTATCTATCCCTTCAACGCCCATGGTTTCTCTACACCAAGAGAACTTCTCAGATCTCACAGATTTTATCAATGCATCTGCAGTATTCTTCAAAGTGTCCACCTTTACCAGCAACACCTTTTTGTCTTCTATCATATCCCTCACAAAGTGATTTTGAACATCAATGTGCTTTATCTTTGAATGATATGCAGGGTTCTTTGCCAAGAAAATTGTACTTTGGTTGTCACAGTCTATCCTGATAGCTCCCTGTACTAACCCCATACTTGAACACAATCTCTGCAACCAAACTGCTTCCTTGCTTGCATGAGTAGCTACCATGTATTCTGCCTCTATAGTTGATAGTGCCACTACAGATTGTTTCTTACTCATCCAACTGACTGCACCTCCAAATAGGTTAAGCACATACCCACTTCTAGATCTTCTCTGATCCAAATATTCAGCCCAGTCTGCATCAACAAAGCTACGAATACCCAACACTCTGTCCAATCCCGGTCTTCCTTGGTAGGACAAACCATGATCACTAGTGCCACGCAAATACCTGAAAACCCACTTCACTGTTGTCCAATTCTCCTTCCCTGGTTTTGACATAAACCTGCTCAATACTCCCATTGCATGTGCAATGTCTGGTCTAGTACAGACCATCACATACATCAGGCTACTCACTGCACTTGCATATGGAACACGAGACATGTTCTCTTCCTCTTCTTGTGTCTTGGGACACTGTTCAGCAGATAACTTTACACCTACAGGATTAGGAACCTTCACCAGATTATTATCCTACATATTAAACCTCTGCAATATTGTCTTGACATACTTCCTCTGGTTTAACCAAAGCTTCTTCTTTGTCCGATCTCTTTTAATTTCCATGCCCAAAATATATTTTGCAGCACCAAGATATTTCATGTCGAATTTGGAGGACAAATGGGTCTTCAAATCCTAGATAATTTCTTTGTCATTTCCAACCAGCAACATATCATCCACATACAAGACCAGATAAATAACACGGTCACCAATTAAATTAAAATACACACAGTGATCTGCTTTGCTTCTGGTGAAGCCAAGTCCTCGTATAAATGTATCAAATTTCTGATACCACATCCTTGGTGACTGTTTTAACCCATACAGAGACTTCTTTAACTTGTATACCAGTTCTTTCTTACCCTTCACCGCAAAGCCTTCAAGTTTCTTCATGTAGATCTCCTCTTCTAGATCCCCGTGAAGAAATGTTTTCTTTACATCCATCTGTTCTACCTCAAAATCAAAAGCGGCAGCAACAAAAAAAAGTAATCTAATAGAAGTTACCTTGGCAACAAGAGAAAAAATATCACCAAAATCAATTCCCGGCACCTGGGAATAACCTTTTGCTACCAACCAAGCTTTTTACTTCTCCACCTTTCCTTCTTCATTTGTCTTCTTCTTGAACACCCATTTCTTGCCAATGGGTTTCATTCCAGCCGACAACTCCACTAGATCCCAAGCCTCATTTTTGTGCAAATATGTCATTTCATCAATCATGGCTGTTGTGGAGGTAAATCCCCTCTGCGGACAGAGGCGATCCCTACTAGTCCAAATAGGGTCTAGCAACAATCAAACAACGCTAACACGCAGGTTCCTAATTGCAAATTAAAGACCAATGATGAAGGCCTACCTGGATTCCAACGCTAGTACTTGTAGAAGAGTTGATGCTCCCGTTCCTTTGCCCCGGCTGGTCACAATCCTCACGATCCTCGTGCACGGACACCTGCACATGCAAAGAATGATACAAACACAAGCATAAAATCCAATAGATGCAACTATATATCAATCATAAAGGATATAACTCAAACACCATCATAAAGACAATAAGAGTGGAACCATAATGATAGTCGTCTATTATTGATAAACAAAGAAGAATACAACCATAGTTCTGACGTCAAATCCTTCTCAAGAGGGTCCATCCAGCAAGTCCCTCAAGCATACACCCTTGAAGGTAGATCTCCCAAGACAAAACTCTCTCTCACACAAGTTTACACAAGATCAAAACACTTCACAACCTTCCTTAAGCTCTCTAACAATCCCACACTTGTCACACCAGCTACCTATCAAGCTCACACACTATCAGTAACACACCAAACACTATGAATTCCAAACTAGCAGCTCATAGCAATGGTGGAAGCTTAAATAGGAGAAGGAGTCTCCATAAATGGTGGGAGGATGAGCTTATCTCAGGGGAAGGTGGCTCAAATGACGAAACAGACATGCCAGAGAAGGGAGGGCGACATTTACAAGGCCAACAACCAGGTCTGGAGTCATCTGGAAGGCCGGCTGTTAGAACAAAATCGCCCAGACTGGATCATCGCGGGTGCATAACTGCACTGGAGCGCTGACATCGCTGCGAAATAACAAAGAAATTCATATCAGCGCGATCAGATATAAGTAACAGACGCGTTGTCTCATGAAATTTGACCAGCGCGGGAATCACGTGTACTTCCGCATTGGCAGCGCGTTCGGTCTGTTTTGGAGTGCTCATCAGCGCTTTTATTTTTACAACAGTCGCGATGATAGAAAAACGTTGGAAAAGTGGGTCATTTGGCAACATTAGAGAGCATGAGCATGGATGATTTGGACTCATGACACAGTAGGAAGACTGGTAGGAAGACAGTGACAAATTATTGTGTAACAGATGCCCCCTAAAGCATGAAGGCCGAGAGAGTGGGAGGGGTGAAATGCTTTATGAAACCAACTGAACTGGGACACCACCAGGAAGAACCTGTATGCAAGTACAACTGATATCTCTGATAATCAATTACATGTAGTCTAGGCATGGGCGCAGCCATCCAAAAGACATACGAGAGAGGTCTGTGTTATGGACCCAGCCACCCAGCTAATGAGACCGTGATGATAGTAAAGGTATGGTCGCAGCCATCCATGAAGACTCAGGTATGGGCGCAACCATCCATCAATGAGTCATGTAATGATCATAATAATCCACAAAATCGCAACCTAGATCTCAATAGGCAAAATCCAGGGTCTTGCGCTCCATCTCGACCCGAACAAAGTACAAGTTCAAGCACATGAATATAGGGGTTGAAGTCGAACATGCAAGAACATTGTCTGATTACCAGTCAATGATGAAAACTGTTAACAGACGCGAGAGGTACCACCAATAATGACAATGGTCCTCAAGGTACTATAGGTACAATCTACGGCGTGTGAATCAATGAGCTGGCGTCGAACACCCGCAGAATCATTCAATCGGAGGCCAATGATGAAAACCTCGCGTCGAACACGAAGAACCTGCCATTGAGGCATGCAGGCTCCAAGGCACCTGAAGGGAGTCTCTAGGTCAACTTCCTGGATAATGAGCTGAAGTCGACAAGAAGTGACCTTGATCGAAGGTGGGCCATAATGTTTCCCACATCATCGACATGAGACAAAGAAGGATAAGATATTTTGCGTGAGGTATCAGAGGGAGGTTGAGTATTCTTGCAGAGGTCAACTTCTCTTGAACATATCGGCGGCACAACAATGGACTTGGCAGTATTTGACATTAAATGATCAGGGGTCATGGCGACAAGGCAATGAGCAGATGAGAGGTCAAACAGGATAACCCAAACCCACGGAGGCCAGTGTAAAAACAAGATGAGAGGTTCCCACCTAGACACGAATGCGGACAAGTGCCATGTTCAAGAGCGACATACTGCCGACACGACAATGATTGTGGTTCCATTTCCCCACCATTGCTGGCGAGTACCCCGATTATTTTTTGATGACAAGCTTGACGGGGATAGCATATGCTTGAAAGGCGTCATTTCGACAGAATATGATGTCATTAAGTTTTAACGAGTCTGACAAAGGAAGAACTCAGCGTTTTTCCTGTTTAGAGAGTCTGAAAAGACAGCAGAAAAGTGAACTCCAGGGGGGTCCTCTTTTCGTAAAGTTGTCTCTCGAGCCCGAAAAAGTATAAAATGATGCTCGAAAGAACCACCCGACCAGTATGATCGAGGAGTACTTTTCGTAAGTAGTGACTTCGACCTGAAAAAGTAGAAAAGCGGTCAGAAGCACGTCGTTTTGTAGCCAATAACGAGTTCGAAACAACAAAAACCCGGTGATCTTTTTAAGTTTAAACGGTCGAAAAAAGAGCTTGAAGGCGACCGCCTCTTGCTTATTTTAACGAGTGGAGAGGGAGACTCGGCTATCTTTTCTTATTTCACGTCGAAAAAGAGCTTAAAGACGACATTTCGGGACCAAGTGCGTATAGAACTGTCGTAATTCCACCAGCTGAGATCCTACACAAGGAAAATCGCACGCGTAAACCGGTTCGAGATAATATAGACAATATGCATAAAAACATAGTAAAACTATATCGGAACCAAGCATATGGTAAAAACCATCATAAAAAACCCATATGTATGAAAAATAATATTTAATTTTCAAAATTTACCATAAATAGGGGGGTAAACAAAAAATTTTACCATTGTTACCATTTGGAGCTTTGGAGAGCGACTTGGAGTTGTGAGGTTGACGAGCAAAACTCCACCTCATGTGTGCATCATCCATCCTGAAGTCAGTTCCAGGTAGGTACATCTTGCCTTACGCTCCATTTTGAAGTCTTTTTGTTGCATTTTAACGGTGGGAAATGGTTGTTTGAGCTGATTTTTTGAAACGCATTCTGCTCTCGGTCAGCGCGGATTTCCCTATCGGGTCTGTGCTGATCGAAAAAAACTTCCACAGGCCACTCCTGGATCAGCGCGGAAGAGTGATGTACTTCCGCGCTGACCCGGAAAAAATATCAAAGTCGCCCCTTATCAACACGACTATTTTAAAAACAGTCGCGCTGACGCCACGCAACAAGTTTTTTGATAAAATTAACATGTGAAACTTTATGAGCAGGGCCCTAATGAAATTTTTTGATCATGCAGGGTATAATGGCGTTCGTTTGGCAGGAACGTGCTCATGATAACGAGGACATAGCGGCTTTTGCCGATGCTGGGTGCCGAAATGCATTGCGGGGGTGCGGGTTGCTTAAATTTTTCTTAACTCCACGCCTGCGAGCACAGCCTGACCTTCTGGAACTCTTGATCAGAGCCTGGAATCCCACTGATGGGAAGTTCGTTATCCGAGGCCGAGACATCGAGTTTGATTACACAGACATCTATTTTTTGACCGGGTTGCCACTTCGAGGTGAGATGCCTATTCTGGAGGGACAGCGACCCGGTGGCGATACTCTAGACATGCTGACGGCTCAGGTGTGCCCACAGGCACGCAAGTCGCGGATCGGGAAGATAGTAATTCCTACGGTGGAGGACATCATCCTTCGAACTATGCTCTTCACGGTGACTCGGGCAGCGGGCTCCCAAGCCCAACACGAGGCCTCGAAGACCCATCTTCGACTGGCTCTCGAATGCTTGAACCCTACCATATTTAACTAGGCAGCGGCAGTAGTGGCAAATATGAAGAGACAATTGACCAACTGCCGTCGTGGTGAGTCGAAGCAGTTTGGCTACGGATCGATCTTACTCCCACTCATGCTGGAGCGGGTGCCAGCATTACAACTGCAGGATATGGTCGTGGACCCACCTAGAGGCCCTCGTGAGATGAGGGCCACACGATGGGGCCATCTCATGCCACGAGGAGGTGGCGTTCGACCAGTGGCATGGGGGGTATACTTCCGAGAGTGGTTGGAGCGGCAGACCATTTTTGTGGAGGACTGGCCGTATGCTGGCCTAGACTTCTGTGGAGACCCAGTCATGTCGCTGCCTGCTGGAGAGCAGTGGGATGATGGTGGTAAGACACTTGATCTCGTTTTTTGATTTTTTATTTTTGTGATGTTTTTGATTTTTTCATGTACATGTCCTAATGACGAACGCTATGGTATGCAGATGTAGGACTGACGAGACCTCTCGGCCTGGCCCCAGAGGCGCGGAGGGATGCGCAGGGCATTGGAGCTCTAGCCCTGGCTCCTCTGGGAGATGATACGATGGAGACCGTGATACGGAACCTCGAGGGCTTGCTGTCAGGGATTCCAGATTACCAGGGGATAGAGGAGGTCCCCATAGCGTCTCAGATCCATACAATGGGAGTAGAACCTAGGATGCACCGCCTTTTGAGGTGGGTGGCACGAGCGGCGATGGATTATAGGGAGCACAACCTGCCACAGTAGATATCTAGGTCTTTATTTCCTACTGGTTATTTTTGAGAGACATGTGTCTTAGATGTACAGAGAATACAGGCCCTATCTAGACATGTACACTTATTTTTGAGCGCCTTGGTGTGCCACACGATATATATATATATATACATATTCATTTTGGATGGATATTTTGCATATGATGATGTTTTTATATGCTATGCAAATGTCTAACACAAATGTAATCTAATGTATCAGTTGCATAACACACGACCCACATATTTTATTTTTACGCAAGCTTAAAAGCACACATGACAACACATATGCAAACTATGCTTGGAAATGGATTTTATTTTATGCAAACTAAAAACACATGTATGTACAAAATATAGTGTGTGCATGATACTCGTTCAAGTCAGGCCCATTTCGGGACTTACCCTTTTGCATCGCTGTGTGACCGGCCTAGATAGTGTAGGCGTCGTCTCGGTCTGTTTCGTAAAATGATCAACGGCACTGATGATCTGCCCATGCCCCCCGATCGAACGAGGGTTACCGGCTAGATAATCAATGCCCCCCTGGTCAAAGGGGCCGAGGGTAGCGACAGTTTGCAATGGGGAATCATAATGAGTGGAAATAAAACCAATCGAGGCAAGATTCGGAGGTGGGAGTGAGAAGACACCCATGAGGGTAGGGTCTTTAAAGAGCCCAACTCCCACATTCTCTACAGAAATGGAGGTATGCTCCACGAAAGGCACGTTACCTTCGGAAGAGGAAGCGAAGAAGGAGAGCTAGTCTACCATGACAATTTTCCCCTAATGAGGGAAACGAATGACACAAAAGAGGGACGAAGCCACGGTACGCATGGCATACGTCCAGCTCAGGCCCAAAAGGAGGTTGTAAGTAAGTTTAGCATTGACAACTTCAACTTCCACTTCAACGGTCTTCCCTTCCAAAGTAATCGGCAGTCGTTAGAGGATACCGTAAGGGTGATATTCTCTTCCGTCAAAGGCTTCCAGTGTCGTTGGAGACTAACTCAAAGTCGGAGACCCAATAGCCTTCCAACAAGCAACAGACATAATGCAAGTTGACGTGCCTTCATCAATAACTGTACGATGAATCGTTTTCGAATTGATGATGACCTGAATGAGGAAGGCAATCTCGGTACATGGCTCTCGAGATCAAACGTGATCAAATCCGAGTCTGTCGGGTCTATGCCACCGATGGCCGATAGCAGGGACTTCCTTTGGGGGGGCAGTTCTGGAGAACTTCTAAAGCGGACATAGCAGACAAAGCCTGAGCTAAGTCATCAACGATGTTGTAGTGTTGCGCAGCACAAGCATTAGGGTTGTAAGAAGACTTCCGGAGTACACCTTTAGGAGGGGGTCGAATAGGCGTCTCAGTGCTAGGTATCTCGATATGGAGCGAACCAGAACTGGACGGAGGAGCACTGGAGGGGACCTCAGGCTCCTTCCCGGTGGATGACAGATATTCCTTTGCTCAAGTCATAATATGAACGGGAATCGTTCTAGCCATGAACACTTGGGAACCAAAGGGAGACGAAGACGAGGATGGGTCGGCCACCATTTGCGTTTGTTGAGAGGGGAAAGGTTCTTGGAGAACAGCAGGAATCCCAGGAGCTCCTTTCAACAATCAACTAACTCCGGACCGCTTGGGGCAGTCTTTATTATAGTGATTCTCGTCACAGATAAGACAAGGATACTTAGGTTTATGTTTGGCTCATTCCTCGGGTGGAGGTTTAAGGGAGTCCTGTCTGGGCTACTCAGATTTATCCTTTGCTTTCCCCTTCTTCTTTCCTTTCGAGGATTTATCTGTCGTGCTGGATTGGACGGCGTTAACCTCGGAAGTGTTTCCAGAATTAGATTGACCCTGAGAAGTGTTTTCGTTTGAAGCATTCGATTTTTTCTTCCCAGGGTTCGCGGATGATTTCTTTGAAGATGTATTTACAGAGCCAATAACACAGTCAACAGATGGCTTTGGCGGAGATTTGGATGTTCCGGGTCTCGGGGCATCTGGCAAATAATCATATAAGGTACCTGACTGAGAATAAACTAAGTCGAGTTACTCAGCACGCGCGATAGCTTGCTCTTCAGTCACACAAGCTCCCATAGCAATGTCTCGCGCGATTACAGGGACAAAGGAGGTTGTAAACCAATCGGTCAGGAGCTTATCAGGAATCCAGAACTTGATCAGACGATGACGCCGTCTCCATTCATGTATATGATTGGATATATGCGTGGCCGTGTCCTGTTTAAGAGACGTAAGGATATGCGTCCCTGTCTCATACCGAATGGGCAACTAAAAGTGAGTCAGAAATGCCATTGCCAATGAGTTGAAATCTTGAAAGGATCCGCGATTCAACTCAATATACCACTTAGCAGCCGAGCCGGTGAGAGTCCTTTGGAAAAGGCGGAGCCAAATGGAATCATCAAGCCACGAGTTTGACGAGCACCAAAGGTGATAGGTCATGACATGGGCTTGAGGGTCCTCTCCAGCTTTGCCATCGAATTTGGGGCAATCACCGAGTATCTTGGTTGTAACTGGTGGCTAATATGGATTATGAAGAATGGGATCATTAGTCAATTTGGACACATCTAGCAGTTCCAATGTCGCTAAGAAAGGTAACTGATGATTGAAGGACATCTGTGGTCGTGGATAAGAGGTAATACCGAGTTCCAACCAGGTGGTCGTTGCCTCCATGGACTTTGTCCGGACGGGCTCGGCCCATAAGGGTTCTGCCCATAGGGATTCTGTCCATAGGGGTTCCGTCCATAATCGGACAGTTGACTCTAGATCTGCCCCCCAGCACCCCATGGATTAACAACTTGACCTGCAGGAGCAACATACTGTTGCTGATAATTCTGATAAGGGGTGACCTGCATTTGTTGATAATTTTGATACGAGGCCAACTAAGTTTGCCCCTGAGGTTGCTAGTAACTATACGGTTGTTGAGCTCCATACTGAGCCTGGTGACCAGGCTACGCTTGGTAAGAAGGTTGGGATTGCAACCCACCTTGCATCTGAAGACTAGTTTGAGTCTGGGGCCCAGAAGGATGTCCTTGCAGAGGTTGAGCTTGGACCATCTGGCCGGAAGGTTGTCCTGGTTGAGTTTGGGACGGACCTGTTTTCCCAGAAGGATGAGCTTGCTGGGTATTAGGTTGTCCTTGTACAACCGATGGTTGTCCTTGCGGAACATATGGCTGAGTGGGCTGGACGGCCGGTTGACCCTGAGGTTGACCAACTTGTCTAGATGGATGACTAGGCTGGGCAGTGGGTTGGCCTTGCTGCACGTAAGGCTGACCACCCTGCCCAGAAGGGTACCCTTGCTGGATTCCAGGTTGTCCTTGTTGCATATAAGGTTGTCCTGCTTGTCCAGATGGATAACCTTGCTGGACACCAGGTTGACCTTGTTGGATATAAGGTTGTCCCGGTTGCCCAGATGGGTAACCTTGCTGAATACCAGGTTGCCCCGGATAGGGTTGTCCTTGTGAGCCCCCAGGTTGCCCTGGGTAAGAATGGCCGTAATATTTATGCCCTTGGGGGGTTTGCACGTAAGACGGCTGGCCTTGGTTAGGTGGCCCCTAAAGTTGTGCAGGCATTGCTTGGCCACCATGGTAAGTGGTGGCGCCCTAATGGTACCGAGACCTCAACAACAGGCTGAGTAGGCAAGGGCCTGGAAAGATAAAGGAATTGACTAGTGGAATCGTAATAATAAAACGGACCTTGTGCGCTCGGATCTTGGATAGCTTGCATATATTGATCATATGGCCCCCCTCCTGGAATGGGACCAGAAGAGGGTGGTGCACTTTGTGCAGGATGAACAACTTTGGGTGTATGTGCCGGCTGGCCACTACTCACTTGGCCGTGAGACGGACCAGCACCAGTAGTCACAGCTGAAGATGTCATAACGGCACTAACAACCAGTGTTGAATGTGCTACACAAACAGTCGGAACAGTTGGAACTGAAGTGACAAGTGTACTGTGAACTTGTGAAACAAAAGATCCCATAGTGGGAGTAATGCGGAGATCCCACATGGTACTTGAAGAGGGGATCCTAGTACGCACATTATCCCTCAACGACTTATAGTGTGAGGGTACCGGAGATGTGGTCGGGATAGGAGTTTCGATACTCGACAAAACAGGTGTCTCACTCACTCTAGGAGATGTATCATCCATGTCAAAGGTAGACATTGGGGTCGAAACACCAGGAGGGGTAAAAGGAATATCGTCTTCAGGCTCCCAAATGGGGTTCCAATGAATTTCATAATCCTCGTTGTCTGTAGAACGAGAGTTAATCGGTTGGATACTCGGGATAACAGGAAGAGTATCACTCACAACCGGTACCTCAGGAGCAACAAAAGACGGAGACCCTTGATCACTTGGAACGAGAGACGGGATCGATGATTCAGCCAGGATGACAAACTTCAAAATAAAACCTAAAGAAACTAATGAGAAAGGACCCTACTCAAACTAACGAAAACAAGATCTAACTGGGTAAATGTTAATTGCGGCCGAATAAATTTTAAGACGCAAGGACATAACTTGACCTTTTCATTTTTTAAGAGTCGAGAAAAAGACAAAAAGATGACTCTAGTCGTCTTCGAATGTTTAATGAGCCCGAAGTGACAAATGCTCAGATGAGCCTTTTCTTTTAGGGAGTCTGAAAAGGATCAAAAGTGACTACTCTGGAGAGCTAGGCAAAAAGGTTTACCAAACAAATCCGTAAAACTGCATATACACCTTGGCAGTCATATGAAAACCAAGGACTTCCCGTACGGCAGTCAATCTTCTTGAATGTTGTGTTCGGTGCATTACGGCTTGTAAGGCGGCAGACACGGCTTCCTATGGATAAAGGATGATAACCTAGTGGGGTCTCCCCATATACTCGACGGTACGTGGGAGCTCAAATCCGTGCTAGACCACTTGTTGCGTCACGGAAGGAGGAATCACCCAACCTTAAGTGAAACAAAAGTGTCTAGGTTTAACGACGCTGGAGTACGTCTCTAGCCTAGACCTCTAATCAGTGAGCGTTATGTTCCAATGCGTTTTTGAGTTCATTTAGTTCATTTTAAGGTTGATCTTGTATTAGGTTTCGGTTTTCAGGCCTTACCATATGAAATCTCTCAAAATTGCCTAAATGCAAACTATATGCCAAAATATGTCATTCCATTCGATGAATGCTAATTACGAGAGGGTTAGAGGGCTTTCACACAAACGAAATGATCACAAAACAACAAATAGCTTCCCTAATGCAGCTAATGGAAATTCACAAACTTTTCTTCAAGATCACTAATCATTAATCAAAATGAAAAGCTTCTAGTTCTCATTAACTAATACAATGAAAAAGAGATTTTTCTTTTTGTTGATGGCAAAGTGCACTAAACAAACTTTGAGAAATAATAACAAACTAATGTGAAAAGAACTGGTTGACCCCAAACAACTGTGATCCGTGTCCGGGTAGTGAAAAGAAATCGAAACAATGTCAAGACTGGTTCAACAACAATCACTTAAACAACCAAGCAAAAGCAAGCAAAGAGGAAGGTTTCACCAAACCAAAAGCAAGCAGTAAACGAACATTTGCAAACGAGTAACCAAGAAAAGCTGATCCAACAAAATTGGAATGATAAAACTAGGTCACAAGACAAAAAGAAAGATTCGCTCAAAAAGACTCACAAGTGTTAAACACACATGGACAGCAAACAAATAGGAAAGATAAATCATGTGAGTTCAATTTTTTATTAACATAAGATACACATTTATAGTACAATACGTGACTCTTGGGATTCAGATCCCAAGGTCTCTTGGACTGCTTAGTCTTTTCGGCTTCCACACTAACCCTTTAGGATTAGGTGTCCAACATTCCCCCCCTTAATCCGAAGGGTTATGTATGAGTCCAAGAAAAGAGCTGTAATACAAAATGTGCAAAGAATGCATGGCAGCACTAGGCTGAATGTTCTCTATGAAATGTTGGTAAAAAAGGGCGGTGGTTTAAGGATGACCACCAACACTGGAACGCTTAGTGCAGTTCCCGGAACTCTTCCAAAACTGGCAAGAAACTGAAGTTTTCTGCTAGAGGAAGTGATCCTATCTGTGATGGTTTAAGGATGACCAACAACTCTGGAATTCTTAATGCAATTCCTGGAACTCTTCCAAAACTGGCAAGAAACTGAAGTTTTCTGCTAGAGGAAGTGTTCTCAATCTGTGATGGTTTAAGGATGACCAACAACTCTGCGATTCCTGGAACTCTTCCAAAACTGGCAAGAAGCTGGAGTCTTCTGCTAGAGGAAGTGTCCCAGATTGCCAACTGAAGGCATGTTCAGGCATCTTTGTCTCTGGCTACAACTCTGAAACTGGTGTGGCAGGTTGTGGCTCAGGCTCGCTTGATGTGACTTTGAAGCTTGTAGATGACCATCATTTCCCCCCCTTTCAGGTACAAGGTGAGAAGATGGAGAAAACTCAACGCAAGACTGTTCAATACTCTGGAACAAGTTCTGACATGTGTTTGGAATATCTTATTGGTTGTTGATGCCCATTGCCAAGAAGCGATCCATCCAAGATGAATATTTGTTCTTGCAGGACGTTTGTTTTTGAAGCATCTGTGTGAAGAATGGCTGGTTTTATGACAGTGCTTACATGGATGAAGATCAAAACAGTGATCTTTCAAATGGCCAAATCGGTCACAGTGTTGGCATTTCACGATATGTTGTTGTTGCTGTTGTTGCTGCTGTGGAAGAGAGGTAGAGTCTGGAACAGCTGAAGCTGAACTGTCATGAGGAGTAGGTGAACTGTCATAAATGAATCCAGCACTTTGAAACTGAATGGGCTTGGCATAGTCTGGAATATGAAAGGATAAGTCCTTGTCATATCCAAGACCAGTTCTGTGCTTGTTGTGGACAAGCTGGTCCCAAGGTCTGATGATGGGCTTGGGAAGTGCAGACTGAGTTTCTGCATCTGCATATACAACTGCTGCTTTATTTGAATGAATGGTAACATTATTGACTTGCTGTTTATGGGAGTCTGTTTCAATCTTCTGAACAGAAACAGGTTCAGAATGATGACTCCACTGTTGTAATTCTTCCTGCTGTAGCTTTGTCTCAAGCTGCAAAAACTCAATATCTTCTTGTACATTATGCAAACAGGTTCTAATGTCAACAAGAGAAGCTTTGCTTATTCTTACTGTATCATGATCTGAGGAATGTATGAGAGTTTTTAAGAACTCTAATATTTTAGTAATTTGAGTCATTTCTTGATATCTTTACTAAACAGAAAAAGTATATCTGGATGCAAAAGTTCTGAAAATTAGCCCCAAGCAGAACAAAAGCTTCTTCCTTCCCTTCAAATTTACAAAATCAATAGGTTTTCTCTGTCAACAGCAAAACTCTTCGCATGGCAGCCAAAGTTTAACACAGACCACTCTACCGAACAATACACGAATGGGTCACTAGAGATAAAGATAAGATCGCGCAGCAATGAGTGGAGTGGAAATAGAGATGGATCTGAAAACAAAATAATACAACAGCAGGATTGAAGTTTTAAAAGTGTGGGCATTCATTCACTCAAACTGTTCTGAATCTCTATCTCAATTCGTTCACCATGCTTTCTATATCAAACATTTCATTTTATGTTCTGCCAAACAACATGAATGAGCTTACCGCGCATATCAATTGCCTTCTTAAAAGAATCCCAAACTCATCCCACACATTCAATGCCAATTGCAGTGCAGAGAAACGCATTAAAAAATTGTGTAACACCAACAGGCTTCGAGAGGCAGCGGAAACCTTCAACAATATGCCTCTGAAAATTGCACAGCCATTAAAATAAAATAGTACGAGATCTCTTAAAACTGGTTTATCACGCAAGGGGACCAGCTTCCAGTTTCACGTGATGTACATTGAACCAAAGTTATCGGTGACTGTTGGCAAGAATGACTTTCTAGCACATTTCCACTGTTTGTATCAAAGATCTTTAATTCTCCCGCATGACTTCCAGTAGCAATACGTGTATAAATGTGGATGCAACAAAGATAATGGAGGAAGAGTGGTAATAGGAGCAGGGCACTGTCGATGCTGATGCTTCAAATATTGCACAACCAATGAGTCCAGAGTGGCATGCTCATTGTTTCCAAGGGGCGTTTCTGAGCTTTGATGTGATTCAGGTCAAGTTTCGATGCATGGACAACACTCCAGTGCACAGAAAATGATTTAAATAACGAATAGCATATAGAGTGGAGCACAGTCCAAGCAGACATCGCAATGGAATAATCATTTCCCTGTGAGCTTCGATGAAAGCATAGAAATATCGCAGTACGACTTGGACATAAAGTTGGCAAATGGTAATGTAACTATAAAAAATAGAGAACTTTGTGTGAGGATCTTCAGGGAACTGCTCAAATGTTTCCCGCAGCCCCCCTCACCTGTAGTTCACGATGGGAAAAAGAACATGTACAGTTCACGACGTTTAGAGCATGTGAAACCATTTTACGAAGTCAACCTTGTGGATGGAGCAGAGAGGCCAAACACCCAATAAAATGTCACCGTCCAATATACGAGCACAAACGATGGAAGCTTTCAACAGAGTTTTTTTGCAGCATCAACAGGGCAAGTCGTAACTCAGATTGCAAAGAAAAAATTGGTCCAAAATGTTATCCCAATCTTCATAGAACTCAAAAGGTTGCTTGAGAGCAAGAACAGTCATTTGATAAGCTGCTTAATCGACTGCTTACGTATGCTTCTAACAGAGTACAAGAGTGAAATAGATGAAATACTGGTAGTAGACAAACAGCTTCAGAAGGAACTTCTGTATGATATTCAGAAATACAAAGCTATGAAAGCCAAATCAAAAGTGGCAGAGGTAGTTGTAACAGTGCAAGATAAGGAGAACTGCAATGCAAGGCTGGGACTGGGGTTCACATGAAACGACTCGAAAACCAAACACTCGTTGATCTAATTATTCCCTATGAATACTTAAATACTCTCGTCGTTATGTGAATGTCCTTTCCAGATATCCTTCGCCACGTCACTGACGAAGGCCACACCACTGTTCTGCCCAATATCATAAAACCTGTACAAACCGACCCAAAAAAGAAAACGCACTGAAATAGAATTCCGCCATGTACGCGAATTCAGAAGATCATCATGTGCCAACACGTAGTGACCTGTCCCTAAGCAAATATACACTTCTGGAAATGGCTAAGATGCCAGCACCGCATGCCGTTGAAAGCCATCCTTGCACACATCCACGTCGAGGAGGCGGAGGTCATTAAATTGTTCAAGATTTTACTGAAATTTTCTTGGGAAAATTCAGCTAATCAATTGGCCCTACGAAGTACACGATCGAACCACAGATGGGACACACTTAGAGCATTGTAAATACTGTAATTTGCTGTGAGACTAATTTTCCTCGTCAATTTCAAAATTGTGCGCTTTTGAAAATCCGTCAAATCTTGGTATCTCTTCTCTGTTATCTCTCGGCTGAGCAAAACACGTTCAGATGCATGTAACCCGAAAATAGTGTTCAAACGCTTCAACGGATGTATAGTGCGCAGTCTTCATGACACCTCTGTCCTGATGACTGAGCGCAGCAGCGTCGGATAGAGAATAATGGCAGAGGAAATGGCATTCGATGCACAGGACGAGGAGCGTTATGTGTAGTGTTAACTAGGCAGGGTATTTTTCTATTTCAAGACGTGTCAGAGAATAATCACAGTGTTGTTATACCAGCGCTCCTACCACAGCGATGTTTACTTAAAAACGCATATGACAAAGGGCGCAGTCAATAAAATTGACAGACAGGCATCTCAGAATCGCTTGGACAGCGCTGGCAGGAGCAGCTAACATCTAGCTGAAGAAATATTCGTAAGAAAATATTCCTGAGATGCAGAATTGATGGCAGAGGCAGCATGTCAGGAGCGTTGGAAAAGAATATGGCAGAGGGCCAGGACTGACATGCACATAACAGGCCACAGAAAAACAAGTGGCTCTGATACCATGTTAAACACACATGGACAGCAAACAAATAGGAAAGATAAATCATGTGAGTTCAATTTTTTATTAACATAAGATACACATTTATAGTACAATACGTGACTCTTGGGATTCAGATCCCAAGGTCTCTTGGACTGCTTAGTCTTTTCGGCTTCCACACTAACCCTTTAGGATTAGGTGTCCAACAACAAGAAAGTGTTTCAATCTTCAGATAATGAAAATCAAGTCATAAACCAAGTGAAAACAGCAGGGGATAGCAAGACCAATAGGCTCAGGAGGCAGAATTAAAGAAATTCAATTCTACAAGAATCAGCGCGGGTGGTACACAACAACAATGCGCTGATAAGAAACTACGCGTAGCAACAATGCGATGTCAGCACGGAAGCACACGCCTTAACCGCGATGGTTCGATTTTCAGAACCGTCGCGATTGTTTGGTGTATTAACACGATGATCAAGAAGTCACAGAAAGGGCTGTGCAATGGCAGCGCGACTGTTTTATTATAAATCGCGATGATGCTTAAAAATGGCCACAATCAAGCCAAAAACTCCCAAACCAGGGCAATCAATCTTTAAACAAACAAGGCACCTCCCAGACCGAACCAGGAAACCCAAAAACAGAGAACTAATCCCCAATCTTTGAAAAGAGAGCGAAAATCAAATCCAAGGAAAAAATGAACAAAAAGGACAAAAGCCAGCTCCAAGCTGTTCAGTTCGTAAACCAAACCGGAGATTGACTGAATCGGCGTCGATCTACTTCGCTAATGCAGAGCAATAGCGTTTCGAAGGCTATCTGGCCATGCTTCAGGCTCCTTCTAAAGTTTACAAATCAAACAACAAGGTAAACTCCCCAACGGAGTTGACAAATTGTTGTGGAGGTAAATCCCCTCTGCGGACAGAGGCGATCCCTACTAGTCCAAATAGGGTCTAGAAACAATCAAACAATGCTAACACGCAGGTTCCTAATTGCAAATGAAAGACCAATGATGAAGGCCTACCTAGATTCCAACGCTAGTACTTGTAGAAGAGTTGATGCTCCTGTTCCTTTGCCCCGGCTGGTCACAATCCTCACGATCCTCGTGCATGGACACTTGTACATGCAAAGAACGATACAAACACAAGCATAAAATCCAATAGATGCAACTATATATCAGTCAGAAAGGATATAACTCAAACACCATCATAAAGACAATAAGAGTGGAACCATAATGATAGTCGTCTATTATTGATAAACAAAGAAGAATACAACCATAGTTCTGACGTCAAATCCTTCTCAAGAGGGTCCAGCCAGCAAGTCCCTCGAGCATTCACCCTTGAAGGTAGATCTCCCAAGACAAAACTCTCTCTCACACAAGTTTACACAAGATCAAAACACTTCACAACCTTCCTTAAACTCTCTAACAATCCCACACTTATCACACCAGTTACCTATCAAGCTCACACACTATCAACAACACACCAAACACTATGAATTCCAAACTAGCAGCTCATAGCAATGGTGGAAGCTTAAATAGGAGAAGGAGTCTCCATGAATGGTGGGAGGATGAGCTTATCTCCAAGGAAGGTGGCTCAAATGACGAAACAGACATGCCAGAGAAGGGAGGGTGACATTTACAAGGCCAACAACCAGGTCTGGAGTCATCTGGAAGGCTGGCTGTTAGAACAAACTCGCCCAGACTGGATCATCGCAGGTGCATAACTGCACTGGAGCACTGAAATCACTGCTAAATAACGAATAAAGTCATATCAGCACGATCAGATATAAGTAACAGACGCGCAGTCTCATGAAATTCGACCAGTGCGGGAATCACGTGTACTTCCGCGCTGGCAGCGTGTTCGTTCTGTTTTGGAGCGCTCATCAGCGCGTTTATTTTTACAACAGTCGCGATGATAGCAAAACTTTGGCAAAGTGGGTCATTTGGCAACATTAGAGAGCATGAGCATGGATGATTTGGACTCATGACACAGTAGGAAGACTGGTAGGAAGACAGTGACAAATTACTGTGTAACAATGGCCTCTTTCCAGAGTTTTCCATCCTCTGAATCTATTGCTTCCTTCACAGTTCTGGGATCATCATCATCAATAGATAAAGAAAAATTTGAACAGAAAGCAGATGGACTATACATTTCTTGCTGCCTTCTTTCTCGAACTGATCTTCTCACACCCGGAGTTTGTGGCTCTTCATATTCTAATTCCTCCTCTGATGTAGAGTCTAAATCTTCCTCCTTAAGCTCAAACTCTATCTTCTCAGGTTCCTTTGGTTGGACTTCATGTTTAATAACATGTTTCACCTCTCTGAACACCACATCTCAGCTGTACACAACCTTCCTTGTTACTGGGTTCCAAAGCTTATAACCCTTTAAACCATCCTTATACCCAATAAAGATGCACTTTTCAGATTTACTATCCAACTTTGTTCTTTTCTCCTTTGGAACATGTACATATGCATCACATCCAAATACTCTCAGATGTGAAAGAGAGGGTTTCTTACCAGTCCATGCCTCTTGTGGAGTCTTATCCTCTAACGCTGATGAAGGTGATCTGTTGACCAGGTAACATGCAGTCTCCATCGCCTCTGCCCAGAATTCTCGTCTTAACCCAGTACCACTGAGCATGCTTCTTGCCCGTTCTATCAACGTCTTGTTCATTATTTCTGCAACTCCATTTTTCTCAGGTGTGTATGGAGTAGTCTTCTTCCATGCTATTCCACACTTCTTATAGAATTCTTCATATTCCTTACTGCAAAACTGTCCATCGTTATCTGTCCTCAGCACCTTTATCTTCTTCCCTGTCTGGTTTTCCACTAGAGCCTTAAATTCTTTAAACCTGACAAAGACTTCAGATTTCTTCTTAAGGAAATATATCCATGTATTCCTTGAGAAGTCATCTATAAAGGATACATAGTACACAAACTTACCCAGTGATGGAACCTTCACAAGTCCAAACACATCACTGTGCACAAGCTCTAATATCTGTTTCGCCCTCTTACCACCAGAGGGGAAACTCACCTGATTCTGCTTCCCATATACACAATTTTCACAGAAATCAAAATCCAAATAGATATTACTCATACCTTCTACCATACCTTTACCATGAAGTATTCGAAGGCCCTTCTCTCCAATATGTCCAAGCCTTTGATGCCACAACATGGTCTTCTCTCCAGAGACCACTATATTTTCTGCTCCACTTTCAGGAACCACAGAAATGTTGCACCCATCAACAACAGTGCTACCTTGCAGCTTGTACAGAGTTCCACTTCGAACTCCCCACACCAATACCAGTGCCCCCCGAACCATCTTGTAGGTATCCTTCTCAAACACTGTTTTTACACCTGCATCATCTAGCTTGCTTACAGAAATCATATTTTTGGCCAATGCAGGAATATGCAGAACACCCGAAAGTGTTCTAACCCTTCCACCTTGCAACTTCAACTTTACTTTTCCGCGACCAACGATTCTAGCCTTCCTTTCATCTCCTAAGAAGACATCACCACCATCGTATTTCTCATACTCGCAGAACCACTCTCTATGGGGAGTGAAGTGAAAGGATGCACCTGAGTCAATCAACCATGCCTCATGATCTACATGTGTACTTGAAGAATCCAAGTACACATCCCCACCTTCATCTGAGGTGGTTTTTGCCTCTGTAGAAGGAGCATCATCAGATCCCTTTCCTTTGTCAGGAGCTTTAGATTTACAATCCCTTTTGTAGTGCCCTTCCTTTTCGCATTTCCAGCACACCACCTTTATAAGTTTTCCTAGAGATTTAGATCTCCCTCTAGATTTAGACCTCCCACTCGATGAATTATTTTTTTCTCTATTATGGGACCGTCCTCGTATAGAAAAGGCATCACCATTCTGGCTCTCCATATTTTTCCGTCTCATTTCCTCCGTCAGCAAGGATGAGACTATTTCATCAAATTGCAAGGCAGATGCATTGCTACCTATTGCAATAACCAGACTATCCCACGAATCTGGTAGAGAACACAAAAAATTGATGCACTTATCTTCATCTGAAATTCTAATATCAACAAATAATAACTGACTTACCATAGTATTAAATGCGTTCAGGTGCTCTGTCACCGAGTCTCCATCTTTCATCCTCAGGTTATACAGCTTTTCCATAGGAACAATTTATTCACCAGAGACTTAGATTAGTACAAAGTCCCTAACTTGTCCCACCAAGCCTCTGTCGTAGCTTCCCCTAATACATTTAGAAATACTGAATCTGAGAAACACAATCGTATTGTGCCCTTTGCCTTTTGATCCAACTTCTTCCATTCTTCATCGAACACTCTCGTTGGTTTAGTACCAGATCCACTGATATTTATCCACCAACAAATCCTCCATCTTGAGTTTCCATAACTCAAAACTCTGACCATTAAATTTCTCGATCTCTATATTTCCACTGCTCACCGTCTTCTTTCACCACCAGAATCGATCCCGCAGATCTCCCACTAAACAAGGTCTACCACAGGCCCAAGCGAAACCCCTCCGTAATAAAGGCGTCCCCTTGAGGCCAAACAGCTCTGATACCAAATGTAGGTTTTAACCCCGTACAGAAATTACCTACATAAAAATTCTAAAACACGGAACAGAAACAATGAGAGAGCATAACACATAAAACACATATACACAGATATTTTCCCCTGGATCCCAAAATCGGGACTACCAGCTTGATTTTTCATTATGTTCCTTTCAATGTTACAATACATATTTATACGTGTCGAAGCATCCAATACCATGGACCGAAAACCATCGCGTCCAAAACCATGGATCGAAAACCATTGCTTCCAAAACCATGGACCAAAAACCATCGCGTCCAAAACCATGTGCAAAAAACATGCACAAAACCATAGGTAGGTCTGCCCAACCTAATATAGGGTCCAAAACCAAAATTTTATGGGGTGCTACCCCGGACCCCATAGAGTGGGGTTTCCTGCACCCCTCAGACCCCCTGTGACTTCCCCCGCTACGCAATCGGCGCAACGAAGGGGAGGCTCCTCCCCCCTTCTGACCCCCCGGTTAACTACGTGGGCTAGGTGTGGAAAGAATATAACACAACCCAACAATTGCAACAACCAGACTATCCCATGAATCTGGTGGAGAACACAACAAACTGATGCACTTATCTTCATCTAAAATTTTTATACCAACAGATAACAACTGGCTTACCACAGTATTAAAGGCGTTCATATGCTCTATCATCGAGTCTCCACCCTTCATCCTCAAGTTATAAACCTTTTTCCATAGGAACAATTTATTCACCAGAGACTTAGAATGGTACAAAGTCCCTAAGTTGTCCCAAAAATCCTTCATTGAAGCTTCCCCTGATACATTCAACAATACCGAATCTAAGATACACAACCATATTGTGCTCTTTGCCTTCTGATCCAAATTTTCCCAGTCTTCAACTAACATTGTCGTTGGTTTAGTACATGGATCTACCGCAACCCACTGATCTTTATCCACCAACAGATCCTCCATCTTGAGTTTCCACAACTCAAAAATCTAACCATTAAATTTATCAATCTCTATATTTCTATTTTTCACCATCTTCTTTCACCACAAGAATCGATCCAGCAAATCTCCCACTGAACAGGGTCTACCACAGGCCTGAGAAAAACCCCTCTGCAGCAAAGGTGTCCCCTTGAAGTCAAAACATCTTTGATACCAAATGTAGGTTTTAACTCTATACATAAATTACCTGCATACGAATTCTAAAAATAGAAAATAAACGATGGCGAGAGCATAAAAAATAAAACAAATATACACATATTTTGTTGAAAATAGCAACAAGAAATGCTAAAAATAGCACTACTATAAATAGTAGTTCAGACATATACCTTCCTATTTTAGTCAATCCTAAACTAAAATAGTGAAGTAAAATTCAAATTTGATCTTAGCAGCTATTTGTAAAATAATTAATTAATTCATCTTGAGTTAATTAGTTAAGGAAAATCAAACATGAAGTCTATGTGGGGACATGCAACAGTTTCTCCATTAATTAAGGAATTTATCCATCAGTTAAAGAGATAAGGATGAGTTGTAATATTGAGTTGTAATTAGTTGGCTCAGTTAACTGAGTCAAGTCCAGTTAGATTAATTCAAACAGTTTGTTGAATTAATGTAAGTTCAGTTAGTTAATGCTTGCATGCATGTAACTACTGCACTTCAGATAACTGAATATTCTCTCATAAATAACTCATGCATGTCAGTTCAGACAGAGACCCAGTTGAGATCAGATGGAGGGGCAGTGTACTGTCAGTTGGTAGAATATTCCATTGTGAATATTCCTTGCATGCGGAAGGAATTTTTTTCCTTGAAGATTGCACAATTACTTCTTCAAGTTTTGTGAGTGTGATGAGGCCAATTCACACATGTGGCTTCACTGGACCCCAAGAAAAACTGCACAAGGAAATAGGAG
The DNA here is from genome assembly GCA_031772625.1 of Pinus tabuliformis. Classification (NCBI taxonomy): domain Eukaryota; kingdom Viridiplantae; phylum Streptophyta; class Pinopsida; order Pinales; family Pinaceae; genus Pinus; species Pinus tabuliformis. The sequence continues at coordinate 310,067,720 of CM062816.1, read as the reverse complement.
GCTTTGAGGGCTTGAGGAGGACATATACTATGTCTATTCAGTCTGTGAGCAGTATTGTTTAATTGCAGAGAGAGCATGATAGCTTGAGAGCTGATTCTTTTTGTAACTTGAACAAGATTTCCACTTGTATGATAATACAGAGATTGGGGTTTTAGGCTAAGGCTTTCCCCGGGTTATTTCTTCTGTGTTATGTGTGATTGATTTCTCATTCTCAGTTATATGTGTTCTCTTGATCTTGCTCAATTTGATTAAGCTTTCGCAAAGTGTTGTAGAAGTAGATCTTGTATTGTGTTTTAGTATATTGCATAATATATTGATCTATAGTGAGAATTTCTACATGGTATCAAAGCAAAGGTGATCAATGCAAAGAAAAATATACAAGAAGGAGAAGTTCGAAGTTTGTGGTTCCTGAATATAGAAATTGAGTTCTTATCACATCTCAATTTCACCAATCACGTTCAACGGTTTAAGACTCGAGTATGCCCTTGATGGCAGCTCGAATATATAGCCTAGAAGGATCGCATGGAGGTAGTATTAGAGGATAATGGTCTAAAGGGCTTCATTGATCAAGAATTCCCCAAGACGACTGATGCTACTCAACTGGCGGAATGGAAGAAATGTGTGGCTAGAGCAAGGAGAATCCTCCTGGAGGGAGTTCGAGACCACATTGTCTCGAGCCTCCATGGGAAGGAGACATCGTTTTCGATGTGGAAAACATTGAAAGATTTATATCAGAACAACAGCGATCAGAGGAAGTTGGTGCTGAAAGACAAGCTTCATAAGATCAAGTGTGAAAAGGGCGACATGATCTCTACATATCTGAGCAAGCTCAACACCTGCAGGGATGAGCTTGGAAGTGTAGCGATCATGGCCGTTGATGATGACATGGTGAGTCTTGCACTCCTTGGTCTTCCTAAGAGCTGGCATAACTACCAAGACTCGGTTAATGGAAGAGAAAAATTGCCAGATTGGGAATGACTTTAGTCAGATCTAATGCAGGAGGAAATAAGAAGAAGCGCCAGAGATGGATCCTCATCGAAGCAAGATGATGAGGAAAATCTAGCCTTAGTGAGTAAGGCAAGGAAAGGGAAAGGGAAGGCGCCCCATCCCAAATCCGGTTCTTCCCATGGTGGGAAGAAGATTGACAAATCTAAAGTGCGATGCTTTCGTTGTCATGAAGTGGGCCATTATGCTACAAATTTTCCATAGAAGAAATCCAAGAAGGGTTCCTCAAAGGGATCTGATGGTAAGGCACTGACCTCACAGTTTGAGTTGGATTTCTTGCTTATCGCATGCATGGTTTCATCCATGGTGGGATGCGTGTGGTACCTAGACAATGGAGCTTCATTCCACATGTCAAGTGACAAGAATCTTTTCAGTACCATGGAGGAGAAGGATCTCCAGATGCGGGTAAAGATGGGTGATGATGGAAAATACCGTGTTTCAGGTGAAGGTACGGTTGTGTTTCAGAGGGAGCATGGAGCTCCCCCCACCCTGACTGATGTAAAGTATCTAATAAGTCTGAAGAAGAATCTTGTGTTTGTCACTATGCTAGAATATATAGGATATGATGTAGTCTTTAGTAAAGGAAAGGTATTCCTGAGGCATATCGATACTGGACAGACAAAGCGAATAGGGATTCGAGTTAAGAATCTCTACAAACTGGAGGTAGACAACTGTGTTGATTTGAGTTCCAAAGCTGAGATGGTGCAGTGCCAAGATGTTGGCGAGCTATGGCATAGAAGACTGGGCCACTTGCACCATGGAGCTCTGAAGATCATGCAACAGATTTCTACCGAATTACCCAAGGGAAAACTTGAGCAGATGAGTACATGCAAAGGTTGTACCTTGGGTAAGTATGCGAAATCTTCCTTTCTGGATCGAGACAGTAGAGCTGGATCAATCCTGGAGCGAGATCACTCATATGTTTTTGGACCTTTATCTACAGCCTCCACCACTAAACAAAGGTACTATGTTATTTTTATTGATCTTGTTTCTCGTAGATGCTGGATCTACTTTATGCAAAAAAAAGATCAGACCTTCTTGAGGTTTTGTGAGTTTAAAGCCTTGGCAGAGAAAGAATCTAGAAAGAAAATAAAAGCCTTACATAGCAACAATGGTGGAGTGTATGTCTCCCAACAGTTTAAAGACTTTTGCGCTGCAGAAGAAATTAAACGGAAATTGACAGCACCCCGTAACCCACAGCAGAATGGGGTGGTCGAAAGGAAGAACAGATTGATTATGGGAGCAGCTCGAGCAATGTTGCATGACCAAAGCCTACCACTGCATTTGTGGGTTGAGGCATGCAATACAATAGTATACTTGCAGAACAGAATCCCGCACCGTATACTGGGAATGAAGACACCTATGGAGGCCTATTCCGAGAAGCGACCTGATGTAAGTCACTTCTGAATCTTTGGATCATCAGTTTACTGTCATGTGACCAAAGATGCCAGGAAGAAGCTAGACCGAACAGCTAAGTTGGGAATACTTGTGGGGTACATGAATACACCCCATAACTATCGGGTGTACCTGCCTTCCACTCAGAAGACTGTGGTATGCAGGGATCTGAAGTTAGACGAGAAGAAAGCCATGCAAGTGTCACTTGAGAGGGAGCTCAAGTTGCATGCAAAGTGATGAGCCCCAAAAATGTACAATTATTTGGGCTCATTCAACCTCCTAATTTGACTTAATCCACCATTCTCATTTGTTTATTGCATGTTTTTTATTATTTTTATGTTAATAGAGTGAATTTGGTTAGTCATTATGCCAACAAGTCTAATGGGTGCTTTGTGTAGCCTTGTTGGTCAACTTGGAGACAAATTTGAAGGTCTTAATGAGCACTTGGCAGCCAAATTCGTGGGAGAACAAGCTAGAGGATTTGTAGGAAGGTGTCCCCCTCATTTATGGGCCCTTAGCTCGAATTCTCCACCATCAGCTTGGAGTTCAAGGGCCACCGAATCAATCAGCTCAAGGGCAGCCAAGCAAGTCAAGTTGGACTGTTGTTAACTCCAAGTCTTGGGCAGCCAAGTCCCTAACTTTTAGGAGGACTGTTGGGTCCTCAAATTGTATAAATAAGAAGCCTTGGGGCCTCATTTTGGTTAGCTAGTGGGTAGTCATTTTGTATAGCTAGTTAGTCAATTTGGGGATAGCTAGTTAGTCAATTTGGTTAGTCATGTTGTAGCTCGGTTTTTGCTCCTTGTAAGCCAGTTTTGGCATGTCATTAGATTCATGATTATTCAATAAAGACAGGCAGCTTTTGATCCAATTCTGAGTTTTTGAGAGAGCAATAGACCTCCTCTGTTTTGTAATGTTAATTTCTTTTTGTTTCAGCACTTTAGTTCATTGCTTTACCATGCAATTTGAAATTACAGGTTTGCTGAGTTAGCTTTATGAATTTGAGTGAGTTTAGCTTATGGTTGAAATGTTTTTAGTTGCATCAGTTAGATTAGCAGGTTGATAACACACAGGAGCTCCAAGGAAAACGGTTGAGAAAGCCTCCACTGCCATCTCTGTTTGGAGATTGGAGTGCAGCCTATACCAACCACAAAAATACACCTTTCTTTACTTTGTGCTTGCTGCAACACAGTCACGGTTATGTTAGATTCTTTCATGTACTTCACACCTGCACTACACACCTTCATCACAGCTTCATGCACATTTCTCTTCACGTTTTGGATTGCTGTTCATTGAATTTACAAGCACAGGTAGTCTAGGTTAATGCATTTTCGGTTTGGTGACAGTCATAAGCATTTGTTTCATTTACACTGTTCTCTCTCGTTCCATTACCTTCTCCTCCATCTTGATCACGCATGCAAACACATCTTTGACCTCTGCTCCGCTCTGTTATCTCCCAAAGTCTTTCACTCCTCACGTAACTTCATTCCCTAGCCCTTTCGTTGACATAGCCCTTTGTCTTCCAACCTACTCCCCACACTCATTTCCTATCCTATTTCTCCACTTCTGAGCCATCACCAGCCTTATTCCTACCTTACACATCTCCCCCTACCATTCCATCACTCCTCCATCACTTCAAACACTCACGGTAGGTCATCCTGTAGCAGTTTGTAGACATCCTGTAGAAACCAGAGTATCCTGTAGGATCCCCTGCAGACATCCTGTAGGAGGCCACTCACTCGGAACGTGCCTATGGATGCTAAGGATCCCTAGGGACCTCTCCTAGCCTCCCCAACCTTTTCCACGCTTTCCTTCCTTCTCCATCCCATCTGCACAACCAAACCCTAGTTAGCACAAAATCACAATCATTCCATCCACTTAAAGAAAAAATACAAAAACATGTCTTTTATGATGCAAGTAGCTTAGATCCATGCATTTTCACTTATTAGAGGTAATAGCAGCATTGGTAGAAGTTTCATTCACATTCTTTGCATTATAGAGGTTAGACTAGTCAAATTAGGGTTTCCTAGGTTTACATGCTTTGATTTGCTTTCAGTTCATTTTTGTCAAGTAAATTAGATTTCCTTTGAGAATAGCTTTCGTCCATCATTTAACAAGCTTCTTCTGAGAGCCTATAGAAGTTGGCTTGAGCCCTAGCGGACTTGTGCCAGCTGACCAAGTGACAGCTGCAACAAGAGCTAGTACTTGTGCATACAGCACCGTCGCTTCCAAGTTTGTACGAACTACCGGGTTGATAAAATTAAGAGACAGGAAGCCCCAGGAGTTGTAGCATTATTGCTACAATACTGGAGCTCACCAAAAAGGAGGAACTTTTAGTTCCTAAGGAGGAGGAGCCTCAGAATGATGCGGAGCAGCTGCATGCAGAGGATCTGGGAGTGGAGACATCCACTCATGTTGATACTTCCAGAGATGGGCGGAAACACTCAAGGGAAGCTGACAGGCTGATGTTGCATGCGCGGGAGAATGTGGGACAGCCATCTTCTCAACACAGACAAAGGAGGTCACCTGAGCGGTACACTGGGTCCATGGCCCTGGTTGGGGAGTGTGTAGATACCAAACCTTCTTCATTCAAGGAGGCAGTGCAGCAACCAGCCTGGGTTGATGCAATGGTAGAGGAGTACTAATCTATCATTCAGAACAGTGTGTGGGATGTTGTCCCAAGACCTCAGGGCAAGTCAGTGGTGAGTTCCAGATGGCTTTACAAGGTAAATCAGGTAGCTGATGGTAGTGTTGAGAAATATAAGGCAAGGTCTGTTGCCCGGGGTTTCTCACAGGTCGAGGGGATCGACTACAATGAGACTTTTGCTCCCGTAGAAAGGTACTCATCAATTATATTGATGTTGGCACTATCAGCTCAGATGGGGTGGAAGATCCACCATATGGATGTGAAGATAGCATTCCTCAATGGGAAGATTGAGGAGGAGGTGTACATTGAGTAGCCAGAGGGTTTTGAGACCTTCGATCATGAGTCGCATGTGTGTCGAGTCAAGAGGGCTTTGTATGGGCTAAAGCAAGCACCCCATGCTTGGTACACCAGGATCGACAGCTCCTTTCACCAGTTTAGGCTTCACCAAGAGTGAATCAGATGTGAACCTTTACCACATCATGGTAGAAGGTAAACCATTGATCATTGTTCTTTATGTCGATGATCTGATTTTGACAGGTGATGATCAGCTAATACAATCTTGCAAGGAGGACCTTGCAAGAGAGTTAGAGATGAAGGACATGGGCCTTATGCACTACTTTCTAGGCATGGAGGTGTGGAAGAAAGATGGTGAAGTATTTGTGTCTCAAGGCAAGTATGCTAATGAGATACTCAGGTGCTTTCACATGGAGAAGTGCAAGCCCATGCAGACTCCTCTAGCTGGGAACTGGAGGAAGGAGGATACTTCAGGTGAGGTAGTAGATGCTATTGTTTATCAGTAGCTGGTGGGTTCACTTATGTATCTGGTGAACACATGACCCGACTTATGCTTTGCGGTGAACTAGCTGAGTCAAGCTATGGTTCAGCCTACCAAGCTGTTTTGGAAGGCAGCGAAGCATGTGCTGAGATACCTCAGAGGCACATCTCAGTTCAGATTGTGGTACAGACGGACAGAGGGAGTGAAGCTTCAGGGCTTCACAGATGCAGATTGGGCAGGGAGTCCATCAGACTGAAAGAGAACTTCTGGAGGAATCTTCAACCTTGGTTTAGCTACAGTTTCCTGGTATAGCAGGAAACAAATATCAGTTGCACTTAGCTCAGCAGAGGCTAAATACATGGCCGCTAGTCAGGCTGCATGTGAGGCCATTTGGATAAAGAAGATTCTAGTGGGATTGTTTGGTCAAAAGATGGATCCTACAGTGATATATTGCGATAACCAGAGTTGTATCAAACTCTCTGAGAATCCAGTTTTTCATGACAGATCCAAGCACATTAATATCTGATATCACCATCTTCGAGACTGTGTGGTCAAGAGGATCATGTTGTTGTTGTACGTTTCAACTGAGGAACAGGATGCAGATATTTTGACTAAGGCATTATCAAAATGCAAGTTTGAGTTCCACAGAGACGGGATTGGGGTTACTGATAATACCTTTCTTGTTGAGAGGGAGTGTTGAAAATAACAACAAGAAATGCTAAAAATAACACTACTATAAATAGCAGTTCAGCCAGTGTTGAACATAGCAACAAGGAATGAAAAAAGGAAGTGCTAAAAATATCATTCTATAAATAGCATTTTGGGATACCTTCCTATTTTAGTCAATCCCTAAACTAAAATAGTGAAGTAAAATTCGAATTTGATCTTAGTAGTTGTTTGTAAAATAATTAATTAATTCATCTTGAGTTAATTAGTTAAGGAAAATCAAACATGAATTCTATGTGGGGACATGCAATAGTTTCTCCATTAATTGAGGAATTTATCCATCAATTAAAGAGATAAGGATGAGTTGTAATATTGAGTTGAAATTAGTTGGCTCAGTTAACTGATTCAAGTCCAGTTAGATTAATTCAAACAGTTTTTTGAATTAATGTAAGTTCAGTTAGTTAATGCTTGCATGCATGTAACTACTGCACTTCAAATAACTGAATATTCTCTCATAAATAACTCATGCATATCAGTCCAGAGAGAGACCCAGTTGAGATCACATGGAGGGGCAATGTACTATCAGTTGCTAGAATATTCCTTTGTGAATATTCATGCAGAAGGAATTATTTCCTTGAGGATTGCATAGTTACTTCTTTAGGATTTATGAGTGTGATGAGGCCAATTCACACATGTGGCTTCACTAAACCCCAAGAAAAATTGTGCAAGGAAATAGGAGGCTTGGAGGGCTTGAGGAGGACATATACTATGTCTATTCAGTTTGTGAGATGTATTGTTTGATTGTAGAGAGAGCAGGATAGCTTGAGAGTTGATTCTTTTTGTAACTTGAACAAGATTTCCACTTGTATGATAATATAGAGATTGGGGTTTTAGGCTGAGGCTTCCCCCGGGTTATTTCTTTTGTGTTATGTGTGATTGATTTCTCATTCTCAGTTATATGTTTTCTCTTGATCTTTCTCAATTTGATTAAGCTTCCGCAAAGTGTTGTAGAAGTAGATCTTGTATTCTATTTTAGTATATTTCATAATCTGTTGATATACAATGGGAATTTCTACATATTTTCCCCTGGATCCCACAACCAAGACTATCAGATTGATTTTTCATTATATTCCTTTCAATGTTACAATACATATATATACATGTTGAATCATCCATAAACCCCAACCCATTAACCCTAGATTAGAACATAATTATAGTTCCCCTGACTAGATCTACAAAAATACCATGGACAGAAAACCATCATGTCCAAAACGATGTGTGAAAACCATGCACAAAACCATAGGTAGGTTTTCCCACTTAATATAGGGTCAAAAAAAATTTCCCTGTGGCGCTTCCCTAGACCCCGTAGAGAGGGGCTGCCACCCCCTTCAAACCCCCCGAAAGGGGGGGCTACCGTCCCCCTCAAACACCTTGACAGGGGGGGCTTCCACCCCCCTTTGACCCCCCCTACTGCGCCCATCGCAACGAACAGGGAGGCTATCGCCCCCTGCACGTGGGGTTAGTCATGGAAAGAATATAATACATATCCAACAATTTCTGGGCACAAAAATCGAGGGAATATAGGCATCTTCACTAGCGCAAACTTCAGGGTTGACTGTAGTTTGACCGCAAAAAATTACAGCATTTTTTCTCTCCTTTGACTGAGCTATTTTGGGTTGAATTTGACCTCCTAATCAAGGCAAGTTTGACTGAGTAAGATGGAGTTGTTTTGAGGATGATTTATTGTTGATTTGACCAACATTGACTTTCTGGTTAGTGTTGAATTTTGAGTGTAGTTGAATGCATAAGTTGACAGGATTGTTTTGACTTTGAATTAGGCAAGTCAATTTTATTTTTGTACTCTCTCTCCCCATTGAACTTTTGATATAATCATAAGAAGAAGTGATCAAAGGGTTTTCCCTACGTTGGGGTTTTTCCCTGGCATCCGCCAAATCTAGTGTCATCTTGTCTTCTGCATTTTGTTTCATGTTCTATCTACTTTTACTGCAATGTGATTAATGGTTAACGTGATTGCTACTGGAAATCTAAATTGAAATTTATATTGGGTTGCTTAAGGAACATTGAAGTAATTGTGCTTAGCATAGAACATACCATTGTTAACTAAAATTAACATGGGATAATAAATGGACCCTGAGATAATGTATCTTTCAAGGCCTCAAATGATTTTTTGGCTTGTCCATCCCAGTGGAAGGAAAAGCCCTGACGAAGAAGGCACAAGAAGTCATGCACACAAATGGTGTAGTTAAGGAAAAAGCAGCCTAATAAATTGTCCTTACCTTGAAAGCTTTGTAACTACTTCAAATTTTTGGGAGGAATTTCTCAGATGGCCTGGACCTTCAGAGGGTTGACTCTAATACGTTGATGGGAAATAATGAATCATGGTAGTTTTCCTGCATTGATGCAAAATACACACTTTATAGGGTTCAAGTATAGGTCATATTGTTGACATATTTGAAACACTGGGGGGAGCTCTTCCAAATGGTCTGAGAGTTTGTTGGATCACACTGTAAGGTCGTCCAAATAGGCTAGTATGAGATGAGCCAAATCATGGAAGATATATTTTATGGCATGTTGAAAGGTGGCACCAGTGTTTTTAAGGTTGAAGGGCATGACTCGATAGGCGAATGTGCCCCATGGGGTGGTGAAGGTTGTCTTGTACTAATTAGTATGGCATATCTAAATCTAGTTATACCCTCAGAAACCATCCATGAAGGATAACGCCTCATGACTAGCACATGCATCGATGACTTAGTTAATTAAGGATGTAGAGTAATTGTCTTTGGGAAATGCTTTGTTCAAACCTCTGAAATCAGTACAGAACCATATGGTGCCCTATTTTTTCATGACGAGTACAAGGTTAGAAACCCAAGAGGTGTAAGTGATATGGTAGATGAAACTAGCTTTGTGAAGTTTATCGATTTCTTGTTTGATCGCTTCTGCTTTAGAGGGATGGAGCTCATGCTACTTTTGCCTAATGGGGTAGGCATTAAGCCATGTGTCAATGTGGCGCTCCATGATAACAGGACTAATGACTGGAATTTCTGAGCAATCCCATGCAAACATGTCCCTATATTTTTGAGAAAGGACTTTGTATGAGGACACTTCATTCTGGGAGCCTGTTGTGCCCAGCGAGATTTCTTCGACTATGCCAGGCTTGGTTGAAATATCTACCTTGATTGTAGGTGAGATATTAGACATGTTCCCTTCCTCAAATTCATCTAGTACCGGGATAATATTTTTAAACCAATATACATATCCTAGGGCAATAAATCCTTGATTCTATTGTGCAAATATCATGGCTTGGTGAATCAATAGCTGAAAATGATTTCTCAAGTAGAAAGAAAGAACATTGATGCATGGAATCCCATGGGGATTTTGGTTTTGTCATGGCCTCTAGAATATCTTCATCTAAGTGAAAAATATTATTTAATGGTGAAATGGGTTGTGCAAGGTCATGAGGATGGAATTCGGACCTAGATGTGCTAGTTGACAAGCAAGAAAATGATTTGCTGGTTGTTATGTTGACAATGTGCAGATTGGATGAGTCTGCATAGTCAATGGTGATATTGTCATTGTGGTCGGTTTAGCAATATCGACACCAAGATATGTTGAGCAGATGGAACGAATCAGAGTTCCTATGGTCGAGGAAATGAATTGTATGTGATGTTGTGTGTCATCAACACCAAGTGGTGGGAGAATCTCTGTAATCGCATATTTATGGTGAGTGGGAGATCTTGGGATAACTTTGGTGTCCTAGGATCCAATGCATCTTCCTCTATGGGAGGATGATGTTTATGGATTTGGTGAATCGATGGGTGTCGTAACATAGGACATGTCTCAAAATTATGAGAGTTGTTGGTATAAATATTCCATGGGTGACCCGCAGATGATGTCGGATTCGTGCTAACATAATAAATGGTGTGGGTATCAGCAGTTCCCATAACTCGAGATGATGGCACATGGTTGATGTCATGAGGTGGGGAACTAAAGGGTGCAGGCCACCTCTTGATGTTAGTATCGGTAATAGTAGATTGATGAATTTCCCTAATGTCATTTTTCCACAATGTTGCTCTTACTACTCGAAAACGTGGAAGGCATTGACAATTCTGCGTATGATGCACTTGGAAATAGATGCGACAATGATTGCATGAGAATTTAGATTGATTTAAGTGAGTAGCTCAGGGAATGTGGACCAATAAGAGAAATATGTCTCTAATCTTTCTCAATTCTCGGCATTGATTAATTAGGTGGCTGAGTCTATCACATAGGGCCCAAGAGTGGGAAGATTTTGGAAATATTGTCTGGGGCCGACTTTCCATTCTTCTATATAGTGACTGTTGCTGAGAGGTAGAATGACAATGGGTGCATGGATGAACAGTGTGTGACACTTCTTCCTTGAATACACAAAAAATGGTTTTGAACCCATCATCCACCACTAGCGCGGTGGAAGGTGATGTGGTCATAGTATTGGCTTGAGCGAGTGCACCCAATGCATCTCGATGCCGAGGTATTTTGGGGCAGTGATGAGTGTAGTTCCTGTACTCCATGCGTATGGCACATGCATGGTTGGTGCACAATGCATTATTACGAGTTGGTGTGTCCTTCTCTCTTGAAGGTGAAGGTGGGTCCACTGGAATATTTGGGGCATGCATAAGAGCTTTCAACTCTTCTAACTTGGGGCACAAGTTGTTAGGGTGCCCTGATACTTCACACAATGCACAGAGTGGTGGTACCTTGGATGAGGAAGAGTTGGAGGCTTCCACCTTCTTCCCTTTTTGTTTATCCCTCTTATTGGCAACTTTTGGTGTTGACACGGGCTTTGAGGTGATTTCCTAAGGAGTGGCTACAGGAATGATGTTCGTCGAGGAAATACCAAAGTTTGTTGACATGTCTTGTGGGGCCAAATACTAGACAAGTATCACAAAAGCCATATTCAACAACATGAAGGTTTCCATGACTTGGTGCGAGATAAAACCAGGTGGGGGGTATAAGAAGGGTGTAGGAGTGATAGCTTAGGGTAGGAATGTAGATTCATTAATCATAGCACCAAAGGTGTCTGGAACTAGTTCCTAATTTTTAGGTGTGTTTGTTGAACTTATCATGCACATCGGGGCTATTGGGGTTACATGGGCGGCCTCTAGTAGGGGTGGGTCTCTAGGGTATGTATTGAGGATCGTTGATGGCTTAAGTAGTCATAGTTCTGATTCATTAAAGGTTGGGATCAACTTTGTAGAGGATCCTACGAAAGGTAACACACCATCGAGGTGGCTGATGTCTTTTTCTCATAGTATGTGAGTTTTTCAATTGTAATGTTTTTCCCATCATGGGTGAACATCATGATTTGAAATACTGAAGATGCAACAATAGTCATTGCATACACATAACTATGGCCAAGAAGGATATTGTAATCCAACTGGGTATCCAAGACTTCTATGTCTATGAGCACAGTTTTATCGGCGAGCTCTACCAGAACATCCTATAAAAGGCCGACGGGGGCAAAGGGATACCCATCATATGCTCTAAGGGTGATGGGTGATTATTTGAGCTGAGGGGATCCTAGTTTCTGCCAAACTATTTTTGAAATAATACATGTGGATGCTCCCTAATCAACTATGCAGCGATGGATGTTAATGTTCTGAATGGTGACCAGAATTTGGAAGGTGATTATTGATGGAAGACGTGGGACAGCGTTATCTAGATCGAAAGTCATCAAACAAGAATCGGTAAGGTCGATTGCACCTAACGTGGAAAGTAGGTCTTTCTGTTGAGTTGGGCATGTCTTTAAAACTTGCAATGTTGACATAGTTAATGGTGATTGAGCTGAGCCATCTACTATGTTGTAGTTGTGAGCAGCCTTTTAGTTATGTCTTGCTCAACATAGAGGCCCTTTGACCATTCGTGGGATGATTTCTACAAGGGGTCAACGGATTATCAAAGGTGTCACAGCTGCTACAGTGATTGTGTTGGAAGGTTTCGTTTCTGGCGGAGTTTTGTAATCTCGGTTCCGTGTTTTCAAGAGAACTTCTTCCTATGCCATGTAAATGTCGCAATTTGAAGTATTTTGGGAACTCCCTCTGCAAGGATTCTGATATTGTTGCTAGGAGGGTTCATGTTGAGTATTTACCACTCCTTGGTGGGGGAATGGATTATGCATTACTGCAGGTAGATGGTTTTCCCCCCTTTCCCCCTTGTATCTTTCATCCTCTTCAACTCGAGGAGTTGAGAGAAATGATGGATATAATGGCCATATTCCCCACAAATAGCACAAGCATGGTTAGTCTATAGACTAGGGTTTTCGTTTTTCTTTTGTGGGTTGTTATTGGTCTAACACTAATTTTATTTTTGGTTAGGGGGATTTCCCCCAGATAGTGCCCACGGAAGTTGTTGTTGGTTGTTTTCCCCATGTCCAGGCTCCCCCTGTTTCTTGTTTTTCCTTTATTCTTAGTGGAATTAGGTGGATTTTTTATATTCAATTGTTCAAATGACTATTGTTGTTGAGGGAAATAAGGTTGCACGAAATTAACCCCAACATTATGATGTGTTGGTGGGTTATTTTGTTGGGGTGCTGCAAAAGGGAAGTAGGGATTCCCTTGTCCTAGGTTGGCGTAAGTGCTTTGAGAGGTGGAAATCATCTTTGCGGCCCTATGAGGGTACTAACTTCCTTACGCGAGAAGGTATTATCCACCCTACATGGGAGAGTATTGGTTGCCCTGCATAGCGGGGTTTTGCGTGGGTGTAGACTGAGTGGGATAATATCTCGTGCTAGATGGTGGTTGCATTACAAGTGTGGTACCATATGGTTGGTAAGTGGTTTAGCCACTGTACACATTTCCATATTGTTGGAAAGTGTTTCCAGGTTGATTTTGTACTATGGTTACGATCAATCCGTTTGCATCGCTATATGCTCCTGGTAGCTCTAGTAAAAAAGATTGTATGTGAGGTGCATCTCAGAGAACATGGTAAAGATATCTAGATTGCGTGTATATGAGATCAAATTGTTGAGCTTTATTGATATTCTCTTCCTCATTTTGTGGGAACACGAAATCCACATATTTTGAGATTTTTGATGTGAGAGATCTCAAAAACAAGTCGAGGAGAAGGTCGTCGTCTATGTGAACCTTACACAGGTTACAATGTCTTCACCATTCATGTACATGGTCTAAGATGTGAGTAACCGACGTTTGTCGAAAATCGGTGAGTAGCTCCAATCCTGAGTGTCGACAAATTGGGAGCGAGAAGAATGTGAGAAAATACCTAGAAAGAGATTCAAAGGTTTCGTGGGAACCAGAGGCCTCACCTATGTACCATTTTGTTGCGGGCCTTGTGATAGTGCATTTAAACAGTTGTAAGTGAACAGAGTCATCATTGATGTTGTTGGATGAACACCAAAGGTGAAAGGTCATAACATGGTTTCTCGGATCTTCCCTTGGTTTCCCTTCAAATTGGGTATATGCGAAGGTAACTTGGTTGGCATGGTTGGCCAATTTAGACCATGTGCAATAGGGTCATTGGTTAACTTGCTCAAATCTAGGAGATTTAAGGAAGCTAGAAACGGGATTTTGGTGTTGTTCGCCATCAATAAAATATTTTGAACAGTAATGTGTATAGGAGTTCCCTGCAGGGAAGTGTGAGAGGGGTTACCTTGATGGGAACCACGTGGACTCTCTAGATGGTTGGTGTGTGGGATCCCTTGAGGGGTAGTGTGTGGATTCCCCTGAGGGGTGGTGAAAGGAGTACTTTGAGGGGGAGGGGTCCTAATAAAAGTTGCACTGATAAAGGATGATCCTTGGATTTAAGAGATCTGTGGTTTGTACCTTTTGAATTATTGACCGGAGAATCCACAGTAAGAATATTTTTACACCAACGTTTCGAATCCCAAATGGGATCCATCATCAGGGTATGAGAATGATGATAAAAGAAGAGCAGAATGGAAAGGATAAATACTCATGAGGGTAACATTTTTAAGGAGCAGCACAGGTCGGCTGAATCTAAATTTATTATAATTTAATTTTTATTTTTAAATTTATTTTTCAATTTTTAATAAAATTATTTTTATTTATTTAATAGAAATTTTATTAAAATTTTTAATTTTAATAACAAGGTTCATAACCTATAGAATAAGAAGGAAAAAGAACTAATACTAAAATTTTTGATAAAAGAATGACTGAACCAAAATATATTAATTTCTATATAAATTAATTTAATATATTAATTCATATTAATAATTATAAATAATAAATATTTATAATTGATCAATATAATAATTAATATATTAATTAATAATTATATAGAAATTATTATATTAAAGTCTTAAAAAAGGAAAACATTAGGTTAAAGGAGCAACTATAATAAAGGAAGGGATCATAAATTAATTCTTGAAGAAATACTAAGGAAATATATCAATTTCTATATATAAATTAAATTAATATATGAACCAAATTATATTAATAATTATAAATAATTAATTAATATAATAATTAATATATTAATTAATCGTTATGTAGAAATTAATATATTAAAATATTCTAATGTTAATAATTTTAATTGTGAAATACATAAAAAGTACTGACCAATAATAATAGAATAGGAGGGGGAGGGAAAAACTAACCTGCTTGAAGGCTTACCTGGGGATGGGTTGACGCTTTTTGATTTCACTGATCAGGGGAAGCCAGCTTCCGCTAATCTCCATACCATTGTCTCTGTTCAGATTACAAGGATGCTTCAAAATTTCGAGGGCTTCTCTGATTTTTCGTCTCTGATGCTGCTCTTCCCTTGCGATAATTGATGCGCTTTCCAAGCAGATGTGGTGCTTAGTCTTTGAGGAGTGTTCTGCCAAGGCTGAGGTACGAGATCTTCCATTCTTGATGTCAGCGCCATGTTCCTTGAGTCTTGTCTGGAGGGAGCGACCTGTTTCACCTATGTAGCTTTTTCCACAAGAACAGTTTATTTTATAGACTCCTTTAAGTTGTTGCTTGTCAATATCATCCTTAACAGACTTCAAACTTTGCCTGATAGTACCAGGAGCTAAGAATTGTGTTATAATGTTTTTCTTTCTTAGGATTTTAGCCATTTTGTCTGTAACCCCATGGATATAAGGTAGAAAAACCTTACCACATTGAGGTTGGTCCTGCCCATTAGATTTGGGAGATGACAACTTCCTTTCAGCTTTCTCTATGGCTTTTTTAATCTCATGATCTTTGTAGCCTATATTCTTAAAAGTTGAAACCAAATGCCTCTTTTCTTCGTTTATATGCTCTGAGTCAGAAATTCGAAGGGCTCTAATGGCAAGAGTGTTCAGAACGCCAAACTTTTGGGCTGGGTGATGGTTAAGGTTTTCAGGAAGTCAACCCACACAGAAAGTTACCTCCATGCGGATTCCCACCATCACCCAACCCAAAAGTTTGGCGTTCTGAACACTCTTGCCATTAGAGCCCTTCGAATTTCTGACTCAGAGCATATAAACGAAGAAAAGAGGCATTTGGTTTCAACTTTTAAGAATATAGGCTACAAAGATCATGAGATTAAAAAAGCCATAGAGAAAGCTGAAAGGAAGTTGTCATCTCCCAAATCTAATGGGCAGGACCAACCTCAATGTGGTAAGGTTTTTCTACCTTATATCCATGGGGTTACAGACAAAATGGCTAAAATCCTAAGAAAGAAAAACATTATAACACAATTCTCAGCTCCCGGTACTATCAGGCAAAGTTTGAAGTCTGTTAAAGGGTGACTAAAGGATTGGAGCTACTCACCGATCCATTTGGGTAAAGGGTAATTATCCTTTAATGATGCTTTATTCAAACTAAAGTCCACACAAAGTATGATTTCCCCATTCTTCTTTCTAACAGGAACTAAATTAGCAACCCAATTAGAGTATCAAGAGGGAGAATAATTTGGGCATCTAGCATTTTCCTAATTTCCTTTTCTACAGTTGGTAGAAGTGATGGATTAATCCTCCTAAGTTTATGTTGACAAGGTTTTGCTTCTAGTTTTAAAGGAATCTTATGTTGTATCAGTGATGTATCATAAGTTTTTAGATCAGCATAGGTCCATGCAAAAACATCCTTGTATTTTTCAAATAACTTAAGGTATTGAGCTTTAATTTCAGGATCTAAGGATGCACAAATTTCAAGGCTCCTAATGTCATCATTTGTTCCAATGTTTACCTCCTCTATGTCATCTTGTGGAGAGATTGATTGTGGGTTTCTAAGGACATCATTTTGATCAAACAATTTCTCTAAAGGAATGAGACCTTTGGGAATAAAATTGTTAGACAGCTAAATGATATCATGATTAGCAATTTTTTATTTGAAACCTGAATTATCAATTTCATTTGAATTCTCAATTGTTTCTGTTTTACTTTCATCAATTTGTAGAACTGAAAATTCATCTATAACCTGCAGAAAATATTTTAAATTTTCATCATCTTCAAATATCTACCAGTATTTTAGGTTATCTAGGATGGATGGCCTATATTTGACTTGTATTTGATAGAGCACATTAGTTTGATCGGGTATTTTAAATGAACTAGTAGAAACAGCTAGGGAATCTACATGAATATTCTGATCCCTTGAGATATAAGTCAAATTAAAAGCATTGAATAAATTTTCAACTGAATCCCAAACCTCATTTCGATAAGATCTAAGCCTAGGATGTTTTGTTTGGAAAAGATTTCTAACTTGTTTAACAATGAGCTCTGAGTCAGTAAAAACACTCAGGTTTTGTACTTTTAAGCTCTTGGCTAACTGCAGTCCTAAAAGGAAAGCCTCATATTCAGCTACATTATTTGTAACTTCAAAATCAAGTTTGCATGATTGTGTAATGTTTTCTTTTTCCGGTGAGATTAATACTACCCCAACTCCTGCTCCATCCTTTGTACAAGAACCATCAAAGAATAGCTTCCAGATCAGTTTGATTTGGTACAGGTCTTTCAATTACATCTTCAATTTTTTCTTGAGTTTCATGTGTTTGGTTTGAAGAAAGTTGGAAACAACCAAAATCTTGATCAATTGCATATATTGGATGGTTTTGTGGTTGATATGTTTTGCAAACAGTGTGCACAAATCTCACCTCTCTATATAGCCTTAGTTGCTCTCCCCCATAAACTGGAATAGTGGCATAAGACATGTCCATCTGAAGATTTCCCCATAATTTGGCACAGCAAGACCTTGAAAGGATCATTCCAAATTTGGTAGGGATATATGTGACAACTATATCTAACACTACACTCTTTACTAGGATTTGGGTGAGAGTGACTACTAAATCCTTAATCAATCCTAGACAAGGCACCCTTTTGGAATCAAAGGTGTACAAATCATGATAGAATCTAGTTATGTCAAGATTTAAATGATCCATGATAGTTTTTGGCATAACATTATGTGATGCTCCAGAATCAAGCATATATTTGTATAACATAGTGTTGGAAATACTGAGAGGGGGGGTGAATCAGTATTTCTTATTTTTTATTCTAGTGATTTCCAAAAGCATATATAGATAAGTATATGTATACACAGAACACAGAGACCAATAGTTGAAATAAATGCTTTTATTAAAACTCAAGACAGTACAATGAAATGAATACAATATAAGTATATATCTGACTGTGAATAGTTGCCAAGCTCCAACTTGGACTTCAGTGAGGTTCCAACCTCCAGAGCACCAACTCTGTTTTGCAGTGGTTCTGCACTTAGGAGCACCTACCCCCAATGACTTCAATCATGTTCAATTCTAAGGCTTCAACCTCTTGGGCTCCAACCCAACCTTGGTATGAACTATTCTGCTGTTGTTCTCTACTCACAAGCCTATTGAGCTTCTGCTAGTCTCCTGTTCTCTTGCTTCTCTGGCCTCTCCTTCCTCTTTCCTGTTCTTCGACTTGCTCTCTCACTGATTATTCCTGCATCAATCACCATCTCACTTTTTTTTTATGTTTTTATCTATTTCAGATGCCTCTGACTCTTCGTTTCCACTTTCCACTGCCTCTTTGGCTTCCTCCTTAGTCGTTGTCATTTCCTCTGACTCTCTTGATCTTTCAGCTTCCCTCCTTGGTCGTTGTGGCTTCCTCTGTGCTAGCTTTCCATTAAACTTCTTGGCTTTACGGTCACTGTGTGTTAAAATTGTAACACAGGCCCGTTTTTTTTTCAATGATAACAGGCATCCACCAAGACTGTTTCATTTAACGGACATGTTATGCTCCAATCGTAATCTCCATCGCCCTAATACACCCCATGTAATTGATGCTCAGCCTTCTAATTCATCAGAACCGTCATCATAGGCCTTTCAGCCCAAAAACCCCGCGCAACCCAAAAACCTTGATTACACAGGAAATATGTGCGAAACAGTCGAAAGACTGAAGGGGTGGACTTCAGGAAATATTACACCCGTATTTAAACGACATCGGGTCTTCTCCTCCACAACATTATCGCAATCGGCAATTGCGGCTTCCCGGAGTTCTTTATATAGTGACCTTATGACATCACCGATGGCTGATGGGTCGATCCTCCTGCGGACGCGATATGGCATTAAGCAGCAGTTGATATTCTCGTCGGGTCCGCAACCATTCATCGCAATCGGGGTTTCCCCTTGGCGAAGCTCTGATGTGATATCGCTATCGGTGATCGCAAGTCGCATAGGGTCAGGTCTGATGTGATATTGTTAAGATTAGGTATATTCTATGTTAGAGAAATTTATTTAAATTTTCACAGTTAGCAATCACATCAGCATTATGATAAACTGCAGATAGAACATAAATATAAAACGTAGAAGACAAGCCAAGACAAGAGGACACAAGATATGGCGCGAGCCAGGGACAAACCCCACAATGTGTGGGGAAACCCTTTGATCAAATCTTCTTTTATCTTCAAAGTTTAGCAGAGAAAGAGAGAGATAATACAGATACATAAAACTGAGATTTTATGACAGCAGTAGAAGGCACTTCATTATGACAGTCTTCAATCATGCTAAAGCATATCCTGATGCAGCATTCCTCAAATTGCTAGCTGCTCCAACAATTCTGGTTGCAGCCCCAAACTCCCTTGACTGTGATGAATGGCTGATTTGAACAATCTCCAAACAGTCCTAAGACAGCATCCCCAAGGTAACCATTTCTATGGTGCCATGGCTTGTGACCTAGCACATTGCAACACGGAAGAGAATGTCTTCAAAACATCACCAATGCAGAAACCAACGCAACAACACTTGCAATCATCCTAACTGTGTATAAATACTGATTTATGGAGCAGACTATGACACTGCTCCCTCTCATTGCATCGAGATTGTGATGATCAATGAGATTAGGACTGTGGCTTTACTTTCACCAATATTGTAACCATGAAGATACATATATATATATATATATATATATATATATATATATATATATATATATATATATATATACTGATAAACATATACCTTTTTCATTCATCCAAGATGACATCTGAGATCATACCTTCATTCATCGCATCCGAGATCTGCTCCTTTGATCGAGATCTCAGAGAAGGGGTTACTGTCAACAAAACTACAGCTTACTATCCATTTGAATTCTTGTCTATATGTGATTGAGCAGGAGAATGTCTGAGGCAGGTTTCCTTTTTGACTGCGTATAGAGGCTTGTCTCCATGACTGTGTAGAAAGTGACTTCCTGATAGCGTAGGAAGGTATCTTCATTACAGCGTGCAAATATTGCTGTGTATATATATTGCCATTGCTTGCAACTATATGTATATTTGGTTGCGCCAATGATCTGGGATTGACTGCGTGTAACAGGAGGCACCTTCTGATTGCGTTTAATTATCTCTATACCCTGCGCATAAGAATCTCTGGAGCAATCCGAGCCTCCAAAGCAGGGTGAGCTCTGATGGGTGGTTCAACAGGTTGAGACTGAACGACCTTCGGAGGATCTTTAATCAATTTCTTCGATGAAACAAATGTGGTCTCGTCCATCTTCAGTTCTATATGGAATCACTGTCTTCCCGGTGGAACCGAAAAGCTGACTACCCCAGGAGATGACGACGAGGTTTCTTCCACCATTGTTTCTTTGTACTGCCAGAACAATAAATCAATCCCTGTTATGATCTCACCATATAACCAAGCTCCACCAGCTTCCGGATTTTTCGTATCGCAGATCTTGCTGCACTTTCTCTTCTCTTGACCTTCAACGCAACAATGTACAATAAACGGCTTCCTACACAGAACTCTGGCCGGATCAAAGACTTGTACAGTTGCAGACCCCGCCGAGGCTAACACGCAACCAAAATTGACCACGATTGGCACTTTGGATTAGCACCCTTCCGGATTTCTGTCCACCGAAGAAGAAGATCAAAACTTTCCTCACTCACAGAATTATTACGACTGTCCTATACTCATTATATTATATCCTTTCTCAACTGGAAGATTACTTAAGAAAATCGGGGCAATCCAATGGTCACCGGATCGAATAAAATACACGTGAGATCCAGTCGTAAGAATTGAACATTGATGAATTTATCAATCAAAGAATCGGAGATCTGAAATTGGATCTCCATTTACTAAGGTTCAGCGTATAAGGTCTCGGCGTTCATCCTCATAAGCCTGCAGCTTATTGCGGCTAGGGAATTACAGCAATTAGGGCATCATAGTGGTTAGGGCATCATCTGAAGCTAGGGCTCCTTCTAGGCCAGCATATTCTTTTGGTTCTCTCCTTCTCCAAAAACCCAAGACGTGGAGAGGAGATCTCCTCAAGAATACATATCCCAAATGACTTCAAGTCCTCACCAATTTATACTAAAACGTAGAAGTTGAATAGACACGTCGGCTGGGCTTCTAGAGCGTACATAAGAGCTGGTCGGCTTGACTATAATTACATAAACAAAATAAATTCATATCTCCATAAATACTTATCGGAATTGGATGATCTTTGGATCAACCCTACACCTCTCGACAAGAGGGATCCAATAAAAATATCAGTTGCCATAAATAAGCCGACCCACATGGAGTTTGGCCCTAGTTGCCAATTTAACAGATATCGATATCGGCGATCGCAAGTGACATATGGTCAGGGCCTTACACTGTATTACCTCCGCTCTAATTTCCCAATGCGATAATCGCTATCGGCGATCGCAAAGGGGCCGCTTGACACACTGTAACGCCCGCTTCCAAAGTGCCGATGCAATGTGCCGGACCCAATAGCATCCCAAATCTCCTGTGCATATATTTTCAAGTCCATTTTCCTCGTGCGATAGTGTAACGGCATATATACGTGAGTTTTGGCCTCCGTTAGTGTATTGTCGGGGATGCTTAGCTTTCCCGCCGATAGTGTTAAAGCCGCTCCCGATAGTGTTTAAATGCATGCATATATATATATATATATATATATATATATATATATATATATGGGTTCTACCTCCGATAGCTCCTCTTCTTTAGCGCATATATATGTTATATATATGGCTCCTTCGTTTGCTCCTCTTACTCCAATGTGGCTCCTCGGGCTTGGTCTACTCCTCTTGGCTCCGTTTGCTCCTCTAATATTGCCATATTGACATCAATGACAATCTGTGTCCAACAATCTCCCCCTTTGTTATTGATGGCAATATTCTTCTGCTCTCTCCCCCTTTGACATCAATGGAAAAGGAATGCATACGGACTCCCCCTGTCAAACTGCTCCCCCTGTCCTGCTACATCTTTATGAATGAACTTGAGTAATGATAAAGAAATAACCCCCATCTTTTGACGCAGACGTTCGAATTCTTCTCAAGGGAGAGGTTTTGTGAAAATATCAGCTATATGCTCCTTAGTACTGATATATTCCAGGATGATGTTTTGTTCAGCTACTTGCTCCCGGAGAAAATGATACTTGATTGCTATGTGTTTGGTTCTTGAGTGCATCACTGGATTTTTTTTGAAACTGATAGCACTTGTGTTGTCACAATAAACGGTAATTGGTTGATCTGTACATATGTCGAGATATTTTAAAGCTTCCTTCATCCATAGTATATGAGAACAACAGTCAACTGCAGCAATATACTCAGCTTTGGCTGTGGATAATGATCTGGATGACTGTTTTTTGCTGAGCCAGGATACCAAACAGTCTCCTAGGAAGAATGCATTTCCACTATTACTTTTCCGATCATCTATACTTCCAGCCCAATCAGCATCGGTGTATGCAGTTACAGTCAGTGTTGAGTTCTTTGGGTACCAAAGACCGAAATCAGAAGTTCCCTTCAAATATCTGAGAATTCTTTTTACAGCTAATAAATGGGATTGTTTGGGAGCAGACTGAAATCTTCCCACCATTCCTACTGCTTGCATTATGTCTAGTCATGTACCTGTTAAGTATAGAAGGGCTCCAATCATTGACCTGTAATGAGTTGCATCTACGAGAGGGGAGTCATCATCTTTGCTCAGTTTGTAGTTTGTGGTCATATGTTATGCTCTTAACCTGCAAAATGATACCCAAATACAGAATATGCAAAGAAAAGATACCCAGAACACAGAATAGCAATGATTTTATTATTCAGAGAGTAATGTTCACTTGCCTCTTCGAGGGGGCAACCTCCAATAGAGCAGAGCTCGACTACAAAATAAGACACGATGCTCCTCGCAGGGAGTCTCTATCCTTTATATATGACTCATACATGCAATACCACGGGCCAATACCGTGGGTTTTATTAATACCATCTATCTAATACTACGGCCCATTTGCAACTAACTGTGGTTTCGTCATTAATTGCGGATTAACCACTTACAATTATTAATATGGGCTTTATTGACTCTTGACTATGACGTGATCCCATTACATAAATAAGGGGGTTAGGGTGGGACCCTAACATGCCCTCCCCCTTAAGACAAGCCTTGTCCTCAAGGCTGAAGCTGCGGAAACTGCTGAAGAATAGTGGCTGGTTCCCAAGTTGCATCTTCCGGAGAGGTGTCTTTCCATTTGACGAGGACTTCCTTAATCATGCGGCCACGCAGTTGCTTGTCTCGTGTGTCTAGGACCTGTTCGGGTTGAAGCCAGATGGACCCTTCTTCGTCCAATTCAGGTAGACTGGTCTGAATTCTACAATTGTTCCCAATCACTTTCTTGAGGCATGATACATGGAAAACTGGATGGATTTTTGCAGTAGGTGGCAAGGCCAACTTGTAGGCCACTTCTCCAATGCGCTGAAGTACTTGATATGGTCCGTAGAATTTGGGAGAGAGTTTCTGACACCCCTTGTCCTTGAGTGATGTTTGCTTATATGGTTGTAGCCGTAAAAAGACCTGATCCCCTTCTTCAAATTGGCGCTCTGAGCGATGTTGGTCTACCTGTTGCTTCATGCGGTTCTGAGCTTGATGAAGATTCTCTCGAAGATGGGCGAGCATGGTTGCGCGGTGTTGTAGGAGTTGATCCACTGCATGTACTTTTGAGCATCCCTTGAGATACGAAGTAGGTGAAGGTGGGAGTTGACCATATACTGCTTCATAGGGAGTCATTTTGGTGGTGGCATGATAGTTGGTGTTATACCACCATTCAGCCAGAGGTAACCACTGTACCCAAAGGTGTTGCTTTTCTGAAGTGAAACACCTAAGGTAGGTTTCTAGACATTTGTTGACGACTTCGGTTTGACCATCTGTTTGCGGATGATAGGAAGTACTGAGTTTGAGTTGAGTGCCTTGTATTCTGAAGAGTTCTTGCCAAAAATTACTGGTGAAGATCGGATCGCGGTCAGACACAATAGAAGTGGGCATTCCATGCAATTTGAAGATTTGATCCATGAAATATTGAGCAACCAAAGTTGGTGTAAACGGGTGGGGTAGGTCACAGAAATGAGCATACTTCGACAGTCAGTCCACAACCACCATGATGACTGACTTGTTCCCTGACTTTGGAAGACCTGTAATGAAATCCATAGAAACCTCCGTCCAAATTGAGGCCGGAATGGGCAATGGTTGTAATGTGCCTGGTGTGTTGACGGTTTCCCCTTTGTGGCGTTGACAGACATCACATTCTGCTATGAAAGTAAGGATGTCCTTTTTCATGCCTATCCAAAAAAATGATCTTCTGGTGCGAGCATACGTCTTCTGAAAGCCCGAATGTCCTGCAATGGAGATGAGTGCAATTCTGCCAAAATGCAACTTTTGAGGGTGGATGTTGGTGATATTACGACTCTATCCTTGTAGCGAAGAATATCATCCTGCCACGAGTAGCCCTTGGTGGAATTTGGATCTACCTGCAATTGAGAAATGAGTTGGGAGAGCCCGGGGTGTGAAAACCATTCCCTGCGAGCCTCTTCAATCCATTCTGGAATGGGGAGGGAAATTGCTAGCAGAGTACTTTCCTCCTCAAATTGGCGAGATAAGGCATCTGCTACACTATTGTCTTTCCCTTTCTTGTAAATGATCTCATAATCATATCCCAGCATTTTGGCTAGCCATTTATTTTGTTGTGGGGAGGATAGGCATTGCTCCAAAAAATATTTAAGACTGTGATGATCTGTGCGGATTTGAAAACGTCGCCCCAATAAGTAAGGTCGCCAGGTCTCGACTGCATGTAAGATGGCCATCATTTCCTTCTCGTAGGTAGATTGGCCCAGATTTCTCCCACTGAGTTGTTGGCTTGTGAAGGCCAACGGTCGCCCTTCCTGCATTAAGACCGCCTCAATACCTGTACCTGAAGCATCACATTCAATGACAAAAGATTTGGTGAAGTCAGGGAGTGCTAAGACTGGAGTGGAACACATGGCATTTTTTAGAGCTGTAAAGGCCTGTTGTGCTTCCTCATTCCAGAAGAATGAATTTTTCTTTAGGAGTTGGGTGAGGGGCTTCGCTATGCGACCATAGTTGCGGACAAATTTACGATAATAGCCTGTGAGACCCAAAAATCCTCTCAAGCTCTTCAAAGTCTTAGGTTGAGGCCATTCCTGCATTGCCTGGATCTTTTTGGGGTCCACCTTAACACCTTCACGCCCCACAATGTGGCCCAAATACTCTACTTCTGCCATGCCAAACGAACACTTGGACATCTTGACAAATAATTTATGCTTGTGGAGCAGTTGCAAGAGTAGATCTACATGCTGAAGATGTGCGGCCCAAGTGCAACTATAGATGAGGATGTCATCGAAGAAGACAAGGACAAATTTCCTGAGATATAGTTTGAGAATGTGGTTCATAAGGCTCTGAAAAGTAGAGGGGGCATTACAAAGACCAAATGGCATGACCAAGAATTCATAATGGCCTTCATGAGTTCTGAAAGCAGTCTTGGGGATGTCGACTTCCTTCATGCGAATTTGGTGGTAACCTGAGCGAAGATCTAGCTTAGTGAAGAATTGAGCCCCATTGAGTTCATCCAGCAAATCATCAACGACCGGGATGGGAAATTTATCTTTGACTGTCAACTTATTGAGGGCCCTGAAGTCGAGACACATCCACCACTCCCCATCTTTCTTGAGCACCATGACCGTTGGGGATGAATAAGGACTAATGCTGGGACAAATGACACCTGCTTCCAAAAGTTCCTTGATGATTTTTTCTATTTCATTCTTTTGGGTGAACGGATATCTGTATGGGTGCACATTTGGGGGTTGGGCCCCTGGAACCAAGGTGATGCTATGATCATGTTCCCCTCGCGAGGGTGGAAGCTCATGAGGCTTGTCAAAGACAGGCAGATGGTTATTTAAAATCTGTTGCATCTCAGGATGAATTGGCAGAGGCTTTGTTTCGACTGCCTGGATGGCATTAAATTGAGCTACAACTCCATGATTGCCCTTTTTTAACAATTTTTCCATCCTATGCGAGCTGATGATAGAGGGGGCTCATGCCTGGAGTCCACGGAGGGTATGTGTGTAGTTGTTCTGCTTAAAACTCATATATAATTCCTGGAAATCCATTGTGATTGGCCCAAGAGTGCGGAGCCATTCAGCGCCGAGGACAATGTCGCAACCCCCCATGTGTATGGCAAACATGTGGGTTTTCAACTGATAATCCCCCATTTGAAGTTTGACATTTTCACAGCGGCCTTCACATTTTATTGTGCCTCCATCCGCAATTTGAACTTGGAAGTTAGAAACTGCGCGTACAAAACAATGCACTGCTTCTGCAACTTTTTGATGGATGAAATTATGTGTACTTCCACTATCAATCAAAACTACTACTGGGTGATGTTTAATAAAACCTCTGATTTTGAGAGTTTGAGGGGACAAAATCCCTGCCAACGCATGCAGCGAAATAACTGGTTCATCAGGGACATTGTCCTGTTGGTTGTCTTCTTCTAGCGCCTCATGGTCCTCAAGTGGTGGATATTCCTCTGTTGCACTGTAGTCATTGGCATCTATTTGAAAAAATTTGGGCTCCTTGCATTTATGACCTGGGGAGTATTTTTCATCACAGTAGTAACATAGTCCTTGCTTTCTTCTTTCGGCCATTTCCGCAGGTGACACCTTTTGGACCTTAAGTGTTTGAGTCGTGTTGTGAGCCTGTGGGGGGCGACCTTTAGCGGAGAAATTTGGGCAACTGTATTGGGCTGCTAATGCACGTTCCACGTTACGAGCTACCTTGCAAGCCTCCGTCCATGTGGGAGGGTGGTGCAGTAGGACTTGAGCTTTGATGGCTTCTTTAAGACCGCTGATAAAACATTCTGTGTAGAACGCATCTGAGAGAGCCCAAGTGCGGAAGGCTAAGGCTTCAAAAGCTGTAATATATTCATCCAATGTACCAGTCTGTCGGAGCTTAGTAAGACGACCCAAAAAAGAGTCATCCTATTCAAAGCGGCCTTGAAGAGCTTTTGTAAATTGGGTCCAAGTCCTAAAAGGTCCATTGCAACGTTGATGCCATTCCCACCATTGCCACCTTTCATTGTCCAAGTACATGCTCCCCAACATAAGTTGAGTCGCATCATCTAAGATACGATTCAGTTTGAAATACTGGTCCATTTGTGCTATCCATGCCGACGGGTGAGAACCATCAAATTTATGCATATCCAACTTGGGAGGTCGCTGACTGGGTGGTTGGTGGGTGTGCCAAACGTGAGGAGAGTGGCTAGACTCACCTTCATTGTATCCATTGCCATTATACGCCTCCTCGTGGGCTTGCTCCTTGTCCTTCGGGATGAGTTGCGCGACCTGGCTACTTAGTCCGTTAAGCTGAAGGGTGAGGGTGTGCATGGATTCTTCAAGTTTGTCGATCCTTTCATTGGCCATCGCTTGAGCTCTAGTTTCTACCATACACCAACCTGATGAAAATTTGGGACCGCCTAAAAAATTTTCACTAATAATTGAATGGTACCACAGTGCTCAGCTCATCGTCCTAACGGAGTTTTACTCCTTCCTTATCAATACTACAGTGGCCATAGAGGAGTGTCAGGTGCTACAGATCGCAATATACATAAGGGTCTGGCAATAGTACTCGGCCCAATGTTTTAGGGCTCTAACTAAGGAGGATCGACCGTACCCTTAGCCGTACAACCCGACTACCCTATCGTACGGGCGAGTAATCTCCCCGAGTGTTGTTCTCGGTGTACTATAGCCGCAAGACGGCCGACGGTTTATCTATGGCGAGGTTTCAAGGGAGACTAGGGGGCTTCCAATATAACCAGAGGGTACGTGGAAGACAATCCGTGTGCGGTTTTGTCTAATGCGCTACTACTCGAAGGGGTACCCACAGGGGTTACAAGGGAGTCCAACAGACGTGACCACCTCTTGTATTTCCTGCGTGCATGCCTCCCCAAATCCGCAGGTTTATGTGCTCAATCGATAGATCCCATGGTTTAAAGACGCCGGAACACGTCTCTAGCCAAAAAAAAAAAAATTGCTAAGAAATGGAGATCCCACCGGCCCTGGAAAGTGCTCTGATACCACTTGTTATGCTCTTAACCTGCAAAATGATACCCAAATACAGAATATGCGAAGAAAAGATACCCAGAACACAGAATAGCAATGATTTTATTATTCAGAGAGTAATGTTCACTTGCCTCTTCGAGGGGGCAACCTCCAATAGAGCAGAGCTCGACTACAAAATAAGACATGATGCTCCTCGCAGGGAGTCTCTATCCTTTATATATGACTCATACATGCAATACCACGGGCCAATACCGTGGGTTTTATTAATACCATCTATCTAATACTACGGCCCATTTGCAACTAACTGTGGTTCTGTCATTAATTACGGATTAACCACTTACAATTATTAATATGGGCTTTATTGACTCTTGACTATGACGTGATCCCATTACATAAATAAGGGGGTTAGGGTGGGACCCTAACATCATAGGTGTGCTCATGGGTGCACAGTCCTCCATTCCATATTTTTTGAGCATGTCTTTTAGATATTTGGTTTGAGATATACACAATCCTGCTCTGGTTTGAGATATTTGAAGTCCAAGGAAGTGGGACAGCTCTCCTATCATTGAAATCTCAAACTCTTTTGACATGCTTTGAGAAAATTCATGGCTCATTTCATCATTATTACTAGCAAAAATCAGATCATCGACATAAACAAGAGTAACTAGTAACTTACCTTCATCTGTCTTTATGTATAGATTACTTCCAGCCACTCCCTTTGTGAAACCTTGTTGTTGTAAATAGTGATCCAGTCTTCCATACCAAGCTCTAGGAGCTTGTTTCAACCCATATAAAGCCTTTTTC
Source organism: Pinus tabuliformis (assembly GCA_031772625.1). Classification (NCBI taxonomy): domain Eukaryota; kingdom Viridiplantae; phylum Streptophyta; class Pinopsida; order Pinales; family Pinaceae; genus Pinus; species Pinus tabuliformis. The sequence goes on along the minus strand of CM062816.1, from coordinate 310,038,622 downwards.
AACTTACAAACTGAGTCCTTTCCTATTGTTAGATCAAAACCTTCTGGCTGCTCCATGTAGACTTCCTCCTTGAGTTCCCCATTTAGAAATTCTGATTTCACATCCATTTGATAAATTTTGAATCCTCTTGAGCAAGAAAATGCCAAGAAATTCCTAATAGCTTCCATACGGGCCACTGGTGCAAATGTCTCTTCAAAGTCAACTCCTTCAATTTGTGAATAGCCTTTGCAGACAAGTCTTGCCTTGTTTCTGATAACCTGTCCTTCCTCATTCATTTTATTTTTGAACACCCATTTGGTTCCTATTATGTTTTTTTCCTTTGGACGAGGTACCAGCTCCCATGTCTTGCTCTTATCAATTTGGGACATTTCTTCTTCCATGGCTTTTACCCAATGAGGATCCTTACTTGCTTCTGTAAATGTTTCTGGTTCTATCATAGATAGGAGGGCAATGACTTTTCTCTTGGGTGTGATTGTTATCCTTCTTCGGGTCTGCACACCTTCATCTCTATCGCCAATGATCTTCTCTTTTGGATGATGTCTTTGGACATACTTCATCTTTGAAGGGGTATTAGGTGGTTCTCTTTCCTCCTCTTCTTCTTCTTCTTCCTCTTCTATTTCTTCCTCTTTAGGTTCTTCTTCTTCAATGAGAGAGTCATCTTCATGTTCTTCAATTTCCCTTTCTGGAAGATCTTCATCAACCTTTACATCAATGCTTTCCACTATTTTCTTCAGTCGATAATTGTAGCACTTGCAAGCCTTGCTCCGTGTAGAGTATCCAAGAAATATCCCTTCATCAACCCGAGAATCAAACTTTCCGGGTGAGCCATCATTTATTTTTATGAAGAACTTGCTTCCAAAGATCTTGAAGTACTTAACCAAAGCAGGTCTTCCTTTCCATAGCTCATAAGAAGTTTTTCATAATTTGGTCTTAATTGAGTTCGATTCAGTGTATAGATAGTTGTTCCTACTGCTTCTCTCCAGAATTTAGGTTGTAAGTCTGCTGCTAATAGCATAGTTCTTGCCATTTCTTGGACTGTTCGATTTCTTCTTTCAACTACCCCATTTTGCTGAGATGTTCTGGCGGTCGATAATTCCCTTTTAATTCCATGAATATTACAGAACTCACTAAACTCGTTTGATGTGAATTCTCCTCCTCTATCTGTTCTGAGGAACTTAATTTTTGAATCTTTTTCATTTTCTACAAGGCCTTTTAGATTCTTAAAACACTCAAAAGTTTCAGCTTTATACTTTATGAAATAGATCCACATCATTCTAGTATAATCATCAACAAATAACACAAAGTACCTTTCTCCTTGGAGTGCTTGATTTCTAGTTGGCCCACACACATCAGCATGGATGATCTCCAAGGGCTTCGATGTACAGTGTTCCTTTGTCTTGTGGTTGGTTCTGGTCTGCTTTCCATGTTGACATGGCCCACACACTGCTTGATTTGGTTTCAACAGCCTTGGGATGTCTTGTACATCTTTGATCTTGCTGATATTAATCAGATTTTCAAAGCTTGTATGTCCAAGTCGCTTATGCCACAGCCAACTCTCATCTGTCTGACTTAAGTAGCATTTATTTTCTTGAATCTTGTTTAGAATGTAAATGTTGTCTGATGTTCTCACCCCTTTTGCCACAAGTTTCCCTGAGGCAGAGTTCCTTATTTCACAGTCTTTGGTGATGAAAATGACCTTATGTCCTTGATCACAGATTTGGTTGACACTCAGGAGGTTGTGTTTGAGCCCATCAACTAGCAGAGCATCTTGACCTTTTCCTTTTCCATTGATCAGAGTAACTGTTCCTTTTCCTGCAATTTTTCCTGATCTGCTTCCAAAGGACACATTCCCTTCATTTTTACTCAGTGAGACAAACTTCTTTCTGTCTCCTGTCATGTGTCTGGAGCACCCACTATCTACAAACCACTGGTTTTCATTATTTTGATCATATAGATCCAAGCCGCATTTGTCCATGTTGTAGTTCTTACTACTCGTCTTTTTTCCTTTGAGTGGGCAGTCTTGTTCATAGTGTCCATTATTGTAGCAGAAAGAGCAAATCAGATCAAATTTGGTCAAGGGATCAAATGAATTGAACGTTTTGATTTGTCCCTGCCTTTTGGGGGCATATGAGTTGATTATTCGGTCCTTTAGCTTTGTCTTTTCACTTCTACGAGCCATACAATGTCTGGCTTGATGACCGAAGTTTTTACAGTGAAAGCAGTGTCCAAGAAAGATGGTTTTGTACTTGTTGAAGCAACCACGATTTGAGTCGATTTCCATCCTGGGAATTACTCCTCCCTCGTTCTTCAGATTTGCGATAGACCCTTGGTGGAGTACAGGTTTGTATTTGTTGTAGTGTCCATGATTCGACTCCACATTCTTCTTTGGAGTAATTCTCTCTTCATTCTTGGAATCTTGGATGCACTTTTGATAACACACTTTTTCATCTTTTGGATTGCAGGAAAGTGCATCGGCATAGCTTTTCACACTATTCTTAGTGCTTGAAGATTCTCCTTTGAAACCTATTCCAGACTTGTCATGTTGAGGTTTTTGATTTTTCAGAATAGCCTCAAGTATTTGAGAGCTTTTTCAACCCTTTTTAATTTGCTCCAACTCCTTTCTCAGAGACACTATATCAGCCTCATGTTCTTCACAAGTCTCTTCTTTTTCTTTAAGCTTTTCTTCCAAGATATCTTCTCTCCTTCTTATTTCCTCGTTTTCCACTTTGAGAGAAATAATTTTGTTCGGAGTTTCTCATTTTCTTCAATGGAGCTTATTAACAGTTCATCTACATTTCCTTCCAGCCCTGAGTCATCATCATCTGCGAGTGCCATGAATAATGCTTCTTGGCTTTCATCATGATCACTTTCCTCATCTGATTTCTTTTTTATGACCATAAACTCATCCTCATCAGACTCATCTTGCTTGGAGAAGAAGTTTTTCTTATTGAACCCTTTCTTTTTGTGTGCCATTCTTTTAGAATTTCCTTCATCATCACTGTCATGTTTATGAGGACATTTTGTTGCATAATGACCTATTTTACCACATTTAAAACAGATAAGAGGATACTTGCCTTTAAGCTTAGATCCTCTCTTCAGCTTTCGTACAAATTGAGCCAATTCGAATTCCACATCTGACTCATCACTACAGTCATTCCTTTCTTTCCCCTTTTTTGACTTTGAGGCCTTGAATGCTGCATCTTTGGAGCTTGGGACACCTTCCCTCATTTCATAGGTAGTGAGAATTCCATGGAGTTCATCCATTTTGAGCATATCTAGATCCTTTGCTTCTTCTATAGTGCTTATTTTGGAGTCAAATATGTCTGGAAGAGACCTTAATACCTTTTGAACAATGGTACTTTCTTCAACTTTTTCGTCCAATCCTTTCAGGGAATTTACCACTTCAGCTACTCGGAGGAGGTATGCTGCAATATCTTCTTCGTCTTCCATCCTCAAACTTTCAAATTGTCTCCTGTGAGTTTGAAGCTTTGCCTTTTTTACTTTTGAGTCTCCATCGTACAAGCCAACTAGCTTCCCCCACATTTCTATGGCAGAGGTACAGTGCATGATTTTTGTAAACTCGGAATCAGTGATTCCACTAGTGATGGACTTCATGGCCTTTGCATTTGCAATGTAGGCTTTCCTCTCGTCTTGGTCTGTTGGAAGAGTGGAAGTAGTTTTGTATTCATTTTGAACAAAATTCCAGACTTCAGGTCCAAGGGAATTAAGTAGTAGGTCATTCTTTTCTTCCAAAAACCAAAGTTAGTGCCATCGAACAAAGGAGGTCTTCCTAATGCTTCGTGATTTCTCATCATGGCTGCGGATCCTTCTTCAAGCTGTTAGGCTAGTATGAAGAAGCCTGCTTTGATACCAATTGTTGGAAATACTGAGAGGGGGGGTGAATCAGTATTTCTTATTTTTTATTCTAGTGATTGCCAAAAGCATATATAGATAAGTATATGTATACACAGAACACAGAGACCAGCAGCTGAAATAAATGCTTTTATTAAAACTCAAGACAGTACAATGAAATGAATACAATATAAGTATATATCTGACTGTGAATAGTTTCCAAGCTCCAACTTGGACTTCAGTGAGGTTCCAACCTCCAGAGCACCAACTCTGTTTTGCAGTGGTTCTGCACTTAGGAGCACCTACCCCCAATGACTTTAGTCTTGTTCAATTCTGAGGCTCCAGCCTCTTGGGCTCCAACCCAACCTTGGTATGAACTGTTCTGCTGTTGTTCTCTACTCACAAGCCTGCTGAGCTTCTGCTATTCTCCTGTTCTCTTGCTTGTCTGGCCTCTCCTTCCTCTTGCCTGTTTTTCGGCTTCCTCTCTCACTGATTATTCCTACATCAATCACCATCTCACTTTGTTTTTATGTTTTTATCTATTTCAGATGCCTCTGACTTTTCGTTTCCACTTTCCACCGCCTCTTTGGCTTCCTCCTCGGTCGCTGTCATTTCCTCTAACTCGCTTGATCTTTCAGCTTCCCTCCTTGGTCGTTGTGGCTTCCTCTGTGCTGGCTTTCCATTCAACTTCTTGGCTTTACAGTCACTGTGTGTTAAAACTGTAACACAGGCCCGTTTGTTTTTTCAATGATAACAGGCATCCACCGAGACTGTTTCATTTAACAGACATGTTATGCTCCAATCGTAATCTCCATCGCCCTGATACACCCCATGTAACTGACGCTCAGCCTTCTAATTCATCAGAACAGTTATCATAGGCCTTTCGGCCCAAAAACCCTGTGCAACCCAAAAAAAATTATTACACAGGAAATATGTGTGAAACAGACAAAAGACTGAAGGGGCGGACTTCAAGAAATATTACACCCGCATTTAAATGACATCGGGTCCGCTCCTCCACAACATTATCGCAATTGGAAATTGCAGCTTCCTAGAGTACTTTATATAGTGACCTTATGACATCGTCGATGGCGATGGGTCGATCCTCCTGTGGACACGATATGGCATTAAACAGCAGTTGATATTCTCGTCGGGTCCACAACCATTCATCACAATCGAGGTTTCCCCTTGGCGAAGCTCCGATGCGATATTGCTATCGGCTAGCGCAAGTCGCATATGGTCAGGGCCTTACACTGTATTACCTCTGCTCCGATTTCCCAATGCAATAATCGCTATCGGCGATCGCAAAGGGGCCGCTTGACACACTATAACACCTGCTTCCGAAGTGCCGATGCGATGTGTCGGACCCGATAGGATCCAAAATCTCTGTGCATATATTTTCAAGTCCATTTTTCGCGTGCGATAGTGTAACGACATATATACGTGAGTTTTGGCCTCTGATAGTGTATTGTCAGGGATTCATAGCTTGCCCGCCAATAGTGTTAAGGCTGCTCCCAATAGTGTTTAAATGCATATATATATATATATATATATATATATATATATATATATATATATATATATATATATATATATATATATATATATATATATATATATATATATATATATATATATATATATATATATATATATATATATATATATATATATATATATATATATATATATATAGATATAGATATATATGGGTTTTGCCTCCGATAGCTCCTCTTCTTTGGCATATATATGTTATATATATATATGGCTCCTTCGTTTGCTCCTCTTGCTCCAAAGTGGCTCCTCTGGCTTGGTCTGCTCCTCTTGGCTCCGTTTTCTCCTCTAATATTTCCATATTGACATCAATGACAATCTGTGTCCAACACATAGAATCATTTGTTTTTAAGAGTCACATAGAAAGGGGGTATTATTTCATCTACCATATCTGAGTTAGGACCAAAAAAAATTACTGGTTTTTCATCTTGAAAACTAATGATATCACTTTCAGCATCGACCGAGGTGTTTTGTATCCTTTTGGAGACTTGATTTTTATCTCCAGGGTTTTTGGAAAGTTCTGAAAGTGGTATAGGGATTTTAACTCTTTCTAACTCCTTTTCAACATTAAATGAAGTTAAAACAGTTTTTTCAATTTGAGTAGTATCAGTTGACTTATTTAATGGTCGAATAATAGTTGTTTGAGTTTCAACATCTTTGGTACGAGGTTCAATTGTTGGAGGTTCCTTAAGGGTTCTTCCAAGACCAGGTCTAGGCCTAAGATCATATCTTTTGTTTAATTTTGAAATTAAGAATTCAGAGAATGCATGGTATTTGGAAGCCTATGAGGAGTCTTGATCTTGTTGAACCTACTTTTGTTGTGAGAGAGGAATAATAGAAGTCTGACCAAAAGAGGTATCCATATTATTAATATCTTCAGTGATAGTCATAGTATTTTCATCAGATTGTTGATCATCTATCAGTAAAGGAGTTGGAACATGTTGATCATTACTAGGCCTTTGAAGAGTTTGTAGCGGTGGATTTCTTTTGAATTGACCTTGATTTTGATTTTGGCGTCGAGTGACCGTTTGTTGAACTATTCTAGGTTGAGTTTCAATCTTGGAAATTCTATTAGATAGATTTCTAACAAGTGAAGTGATCTCATCTATTTTAGAGTCTTCAATTTTAGTCTTAGAGGAAGTAGAGGCCTCTTGACTTGATTTAGGATTTCTTTGGGATTTTTCCTCTTTAGCTTTTAAAGTGGTTGAGGCAGACCTATTTGCTTCCACCTCAATAGCATTATTTTGCATGTCTTCAAGAGTCCTTGAAGTTCTTTCTCTTAACATCACAGCAAAGTCATCTTCAAAAGCTTTTGAAAACCTAGATTTAGCTGCTGCTACAGGTGGTTTGCAATCAGGGGGCATCTTATGATAAAGTTTGTTGAACCTTTTGATAAAATCAGAGACAAGTTCACCAAAGTTTCTTTTAAGTTCTTCAAACTCAGTCAAAAATTAAATATCATCTTTCTTCACTCCCCATTGATTTTTAAATATATTTGTTAATTCTTCCCAGTTTCTAATGGAATTTGCAGGTAACTTCCTAAACCAAGTCCTCACATTTCCCTCAAGAGACTGAACAAACAACCTCATGTAAACATTTTCTTGTTCTATGTTCATGTTATCTACAAAGTCTAGAAAGGCTTGAAGGTGATCCTCAGCTGAGGGACCAGTTTCTCCATTATATCTAGGAAGGTGCTTTAAATATCCATTAGGGAAAGCATCAAGGACTGGAGGTAAAACTAAAGCTGCATATCTTGCCTATACAATGGGTTGAAATTCCATAGTAGAAGATGATGAATGAGATGTTTGTGAAGATGATGATAAGGAAGAGGGAGATGGTGAAAGAGGGGGAGAATTACCATGTGGGGGTGAAGAAGGTGGAGACTTCCTGAATGATTTTAAAGGAGTTTTAATAACCAACTTGTGGACTTGAGAATGAATATCCTCTTCAGTTTCAAAGAGTGGATTTGAATATATAGCAAAGGTCCGTTCAGGTTGTTTAGAAGTAGAAGATTTCGGTGGTTCAGAGGTGGAATGAAATGAATAAGTTGTACGGGATATAAAGTATGTATGTTTGTATTCAGGTAGATGAACACCCAGATCAGACTCAGATTTAGGTGATCCCGGTGGAAGTGGGGGTTCTGGATGAGATTCAAGTAAATGAGTAAGGAAAACTGATTTGAAATCAACTCCCCTATCTAAGAGTTCAGCAACCCTAGGTGATAGGTGAGTGTACTCTGGATTGGATGGAATGTTACTATAGGGATCAAATTGTAATATATCTTCAGACTGCAAGGCTGAAGTAGAAGAAGATGGTTGATGTCTTCTTCTAGAACTAGCCTTTCTCACAAGTCTTTCTGGATCTGACAGAGGACTAACTGTGTCAGATTCAAAATGGGATCTAGTGTGCTTAAAAGGTGCCAGTTTGGTACAGTGGAGTCGCCAGGTGAAGGATTTTGACCTATCTAGACCTTTAATCACCTTAAAGGAATAGGAATAATATCATTGACCCATGAAAACTTAATGAAATTCGAATCCCCGGCAACGGCGCCAGATTGATGTTGTATCTCTGAGATGATAATGGTCAGCTATCATGCTAGGGCATCTAAGATGATTGTTTTGGGGGTTTTGTTTTAATTTGGAGGACCAATGTATGAAACATATTTAAAATAGTGATGCCTAACCTTTTGAATAGTATTAATATTTAAACAGAGGGTTGCTAAAATTCACACAATGATATAGCTTGCATTGTGGTGAGATGGAATAGAGAGATGGTATGACTATCACAGTCTTCAAATTGAAAATTAAATAATCATAAGTGAGAAAACCTTTAAACTATGTTCAGAAGGTTTAACAAAATATGCTTAAGCTTACAAAAGATGTTGATGATTTTATGATTTAGAGGGAATTAATAAAACAAACAATTTATATAATTCATTATCTTTATAGATGATCACTTCAGAAGCTTATAGGAATAATTGAAACACAATTACTCCTACCTGGTTATCTTTGTAAAACATAAGAATATGAAGAAAACGCTGTGAATTAAAACTAGAAAAACTTACAATAAAAACGAAACTATATGAATCAGAATTCAGAATCCTTTGCTTTTGTATTAATGATTCAGAAAAGTCAAGTACATTTGATGTTTTGAAATGCTTCTTCAAGGTTGCAACCCTTAATAACTCGTGAAAGAGAGTTATCTATACAATCTTAGAATTGAGAAAATATCTTAAACTACTTTACAAAAATAGATAAATACAAAATCAGGAATATAAACTAATAGTCGATCTATCACTATTTTGGTGCTGAGCTATTGATGACTGTTGCTTGAAAAACTGAGAACTGTTGAGTTGGTGATGATTGTTCCTAAAAATACTAAATACTATTTGATCACCCTTTAGTCAAGTAAATCAGTTAATTCTTCCCAGAGTTTCTTATCTGGGATAGATAACTTAGTTTCCCTTCTATAAACTTCATCCATCTCTGTATATTTAGTAAAAGTGAGTTTTACTGGAAATATGTGTCTGATTTCATTCAGAATGAAAAAGGAATCTCTGAGTGCATTTAGCACAACCCTTGGTGTCGCTGCACCTCTTATGTTTGAAACTGACGCTACATTAGTACCCACCTCTATAAGCTTTCGAACATAATCTTCAAAGGGCGTTAATTTGTCATTTATCACCAACATAGAGGGAAAACCCTTGTTGGTCAAGGGTTCTAACCTACTGAAAAATATTTGAACTATATATTCACATTGTTTCACTTTTCCTCCAACTGAAGGATGAGGTTTTTCTTGGTAATGATCTTTTTTACTTCCAGTATAGTTGTTTTCCTGTCATTTATACCCAATTCTTCAAGCTCATAGATGTCTTTAGAATTGAGGAACTTGATTATTTCAGAATCAATTTCTGGCATGTCTTCAAGCTCTTTAGAAATAATTTCGACAGCTTCCTGAGCTTTCTCCAACAAGTCTTTTTTATCAAAGATTATCTTGATATAGGGCCAGATATCCTTGACTGATTCAGTAATTTCTTCCCATAGAATTTCCTTTGCCAAACCTAGTTTGTTTCCAAGGTAGGACTCTTTGATTTCCTTCTGCAAAACTTCAATTTGACTTTTTGTCCTTTGCAACTCGGCTACATGTGAACTATCTGCAACTTCCTTCATATGTTTTAATTCCTTTAGTTCATCCTATAATTTCTTCATTTCAATTGTTTGAATGGACGGATTTCGAACAGCTTCTGCAAGTTGTTCCGCTCCTTCTGCTAAAACTGTAGTTGATGTTGTTCCTAAAGTAGAAACTCTGGTTATTGAGACTGTTGAAAGAGGAACTACATCCATTGGAATTTGAGCCTTCTTGACAGCTTCTTCTTTCTCTTTGACCAATTTTTCCATTTTCTCCTCCATCTGTTTTATTTGCAGATTATGTTCCATGATGAGCTTCATCATGTCAGATTTCTGAGTCTCAGTTTCTTCAATCTCCTTGGTCATTGGATCCTCAGAAGCTGGAAATTTTAGTTGTTTCCTTAATGTTGAGAGCTCAGCATTTTTCTTCTTAACAAGTTCTTCTGTTGCATTTATGTTTGAGGGATCATATCCCATCTTTAGCACCAGATCTTCCAAGGATTTGATCTTGGTGTCCTTTGCCAGTGAGGAAACCTTTTCCAACTTGAGCTATGACTGTGTATTGGCCAAGGTGACCTGCAACTTTGACAAACTCATGGCAGTATGAGTTAAAGTGGAAGAAATCATCTGTCCAGTTTGTTTGTGCATCTCAATTTGATCAATTGGATGCACATATTTTACATTAAACTCAAATGAGGATTGCTTTTCATAATGTGCATGAGTCTTGTGCTATGGAATTTGAGCTTGCAGGAAAGCCATCTGCATTTTCCCTTCTCAGAGTCAAAGACTAAAAGAAGTATGGCTTGAGAGCTAGAGGAATGTTTCCAGAATTGGCTATAGGTGTTCAATTTCAATTCTTCATTCTTCTTTTTAATCTCACTGAAAACATGAAAGATGTCCTCCTTGTCCTTCTGAATGCTTCCACTAGTCTGAATTACCTATTTTTCATTAGAAGTAGTGGAATGAGTTGGGGACAGGGTAGACTGTCCACCAGACTGTGTATAGAGTACGGTCTTTCCAAGTCCATCAAATGTTGTTTTTTGAGACTCATTTGTTGCTCCAACAATCACAGAGATCCTATGTCTCTTCTTTCTATGCACAATCCTAAAGCCCTGGCTTGGCGTTTCAATTGTATGGGATGATTGTTCTTCCCTTCCTCTTTTAGCTGTCTTTTCCTGTGCAAGTGGAGTTTTCACATTTGAAGTATAAAATGCCTGATCTTTAGCTTCTTGAAGGGTGTTCTCTTTCCATTCCATCTGATTTTTGTACTGCTCTATTTCAGGTCTAGATGTGTAGTGATATTGAAGTCCAAAAGATCACTGATTTTTGGTTGCCTTCCTCATCTATAAATATATAAAAAGGTATACAAGTACTGAAGCATACTTGAATACTTCTTCAGTGTTAAACTGGACAAATTTCTCAAGTATGGTGTCAGCTAGGAATTAGCTAAAGTTATAGAGAACAGTGGATTTGGAATCAGCAGAAAATATTGACAAGAAACCTAGGATAGCTTCATTAACATATTGATCATAATTGTAACCAAGAAGATAGGACAAAATAGTGGTGATTTGCTTGGTTCTGTCAGGGAACATCGATGAATCATAGGGAGGGTTTCTTTTAGGCAGAGGACTATCTATAGCTAGGAAAAGTGCAAGAGTTTGGGATCTTTTAGTAAAATGTAGCTTTTGATAAGCTTCTATCAGGCTTTCATGAGAAAAAGGATGGGTTGGTGTGATAGCTGGAGCTCGCAACATCTTGTCAATGGACTCTGCATTGATGAAACAGAGGATTTCTCTTGTGGGTGAAATGATTTCTCTTTGAGTGGGATCATAGGACTTGTGGCATTTCCTGACAAATTCAGGTGCTCTATGTATCTGAGGGAAAATGTAGTGGGGAAGGAGGGAGTCCCACATTCCTATTTCATCTGTCTAATCAATTAATTGATCCCCATCCAGTAGTAAATTTCATATAAATCAAATCGAGAAGAAGACTCAATGATTTTACAATCTTCGTCGACCAGGGGAGTATGATGGAAGTCAACTTGTGGATGAATAAGAGGATTTGGGATTTCTGAAATTTATTTTCCCTTAGGTGGCATCTTATCAAATTAATTGCAGACTAAAAGTGATGGAAATGGAAAAAATCGGTCTGAAACTGAGTGATAACAGTAAAAATAGTATGACTGAAAAGAGACAAGTGGACCTGGATGTCGACTTTCTTCTTAACAGGACAAAGTAGCTGCTTAAGTGTTGAACTGTTGTTGATTTGTAAGGAGGAAATCTTCAGTGATCAATTTGGTTACAGAAATGCACTTTGTAACAGTTTTCATGAAGGAAGAGGGCTTATAATGGAAAAAATGGAGCGAGACTATTTATGAATGGCTAAATATTCATTAACTATCCAAGGGGATTAATAAACGGGTCTATGGGGCATAAATTCGCAGGAGTGAGAATTGAATGAATAACGGATAGGCGACAGCTGATTGGTGAAGGATACTAAACACAATTAACACACATAAAAAATACCAAAAACATAGAAATGGCGGAAAAGGCCTCAGCCTCGCTGTATTCCTCTCATCATGCAATCCAATATACAAAAAATGATAATATTACAAAGAAATACATGAGGAATTTTGTCTCAAGATAGTGTGTCTATCTTGAACAAACTTGGTTGAGATATTTTCTCAACAAAACACTAATCTAGCAGAACTAGTTGGAGAGAATCTCTCATCTTAACTAAACTCCCTAGTTTGAGGAACTAACTCCTAATTCTCAAGATTTGATTTATTTAATTATAATTTTGGATTTATAATCATTTTATTATGAGATTGAAGCTAACATTCTCCCCCTCAATGATAAATCCAAAATAAGAACAAGGAACCCTCTTCCAAGTTCTCAAGTTGATCCTCAAAAAACATTGCCTGAAAAACCGCCAAAGTTGGATGCTGAAGAAACTGCAATATGAAGAGACCATGAGTCAGTTGCATGTTTGATTCATCTTTGAATGTCACTTGACAACTCCATCATGTGCCAAGCTGCAAAAGGATCCATCTGTACTTTCCTTTCAATCAGCATCCTTTGTCCACTGACAAAATGTTGAGAACGCCCACTAGCAAATCTGTTGTTGATGACGTTGAAAAACAACTCACTGTTGCTTTTGCTATGTTTGAAAACTGCTCACTGCTGAGTTTGTTTTCGATTGCCCACTGGCGAATTTGTTGATGCACTCGCTGATGAAAATGCCCACTGGTTACTTCGCTGATGTTGTTGAGACTTTCACTCTGACAACCACTGACAATTTCATTAGCATTTTCCCTCCTTTGCCAGCTGAAAGGAGAGACAATCTTCTTTAAATTATTTCTGAACTCCCCCCCTTCAGGTGTAGGAGTGTTTCACTAGTGTACTCCCCCGTTCAACTGCACGAGAGTACCATCTTCATTTTTACGGTTGGTTGCGATATGTTGGATTGTGTTATTCTTTCCACGACTAACCCACGTAGTGAACCGGGGGGTTAGAGGGGGGGCAGAGCCCCCCCTTCGTTGTGTCGATTGCACAGCGGGGGGGTTTGAGGGGGGCGGGAGCAAAGGTGTTGAGACTATTGTTGGGATCAGTGGAAGAGCTACTAGTTTTTTCTTACCAACAAACATCTGACAAGGGACACAACTTCTAACCTTTGCTCCTACTTGTAAGAACAATGCAGGCCAATAAAATCCTGCCCTTAATATCTTATATGTTGTTTCTCTCCAAGCATAATGTCCTCCACAAAATCCTGTATGAAACTGATCAATGATTCCTTCAGGCTTTGATTCTATTAAACATAATAACAAGATATTTAGTGGGTCCTTCCAGTATATATTTGCATTTAAACTTATTTTCAACCCTAAGTTTAGAAATCACTCCCATTGGATCATAAGACCAAGTGAAACTGAGACAAAACTTCATTTCCTTTAATAACCTGTCTGCTTCTTCTCCTACTGCTCTGGTGTTGTAGATGAATGGACCAACCTAAGCTTTTAGCTTGAATTGTGGTTTCTTCTTTGCTGCAAAAAAGTGTACTTCATCTGCATTTAACCTCTGCCTAATATATTCCAGTGCAAAGATTTTTATGGGGAAGTACTTGAGAAGCTTGTAGGGTGGAAGATCACAACCATAAACCTTGATTTCTGTATAGTTTTGGTAAAGATACCAATCTCCTGTTGTGGCTTGATCAACTAGTTGCAACACTTTCACAATTTCATCATTAATTCTTGGCACTGGAGTGGTACTAATAAGACTAATAGCTGGATGAATAAACAATTCTATGAAATGTTTATATGTAAATTATTCTTTCTCCTTCATTCCCATTGAAATCCAAAAGATCATTGATTGCTGGTTGCCTTCCTCATCTAGCTTCTATAAGGTGAGTGGAGATTTGTCTCCCTGAAAATATATAAAAAGGTATACAAGTACTGAAGCATACTTGAATACTTCTTCAGTGTTAAACTGGACAAATTGCTCATGTATGGTGTCAGCTAGGAATTGGCTAAAGTTATAGAGAACAGTGGGTTTGGAATCAGCAAAAAAGATTGACAAGAAACCTAGGATAGATTCATTAACATATTGATCAGAATTGTAACCAAGCAAATTGGACAAAATAGTGGTGATTTGCTTGGTTCTATCAGGTAACATGGATGAATCATAGGGAGGGTTTCTTTTATAGGCAGAGGACTATCTATAGCTAGCAAAAGTTCAAGAGTCTGGGATCTTTTAGTAAAATCTAGCTTTTGATAAGCTTCTATCAAGCTTTCATGAGAAAAAGGATGGTTTGGTGTAATAGTTGGAGCTTGCAACATCTTTTCAATAGACTTAGCATTGATGAAACAGAGGATTTCTCCTGTGGGTGAAAGTATTGCTCTTTGAGTGGGATCATAGGATGTGTTATCACCTAGAACTACAGTCACATGTATATAATTTTTGTCCAAAGTTCACTGTCAAAAATTGGTGTCAAATGGGTCTTGTCCTATGTTTCTTACTTGGGGGTCATGTCTCTAAAGGGTCTTGATGTGAATCATTATCTAATACTATTGGTCATCCTCCATCATGATTGCATAAGCCATGTCTTATCTTGTACATGTCACTGGTCCTTTCCGTATTTTCGCAGTGCAGTCTTATTGGTTGATTTTGCAGCGCAATTATGTTTTAGCCTTTTCGCAGCGCGTCAGCATCCAGCCATTTTGCAGTGCATTTTGCTAATTTATAACTGTCTGCGCTACGAAATCGCATTTTCGGGCATTTTGCAGCGCAGATTCCTAAAGGGTCACGTCTGGGGATGAGTCATTGTCTCCGTCTGGTTATTGTCAGTTGGCGTACCTCCCAAACACTTATGAGCCATCAGTCCACCAATAGATTCATAGGCATGCACATAAAAATCATTCTAACGGTTTATTATGCATGGATGTTTTATGATGTTTGTAAATAATGCATAAAGTGGCCAGCTTGTGTGATAAGATATTCGAATTGCAAATGAGCCCGAGTTTCTTTTTCAAGCGAGCCTGCGTTCTAAAAATTTGAATTTTCCATTTGAGTTGAAGCTGGGGGTGATTCTCTGTGCAAAAAAAAAAATCGAAAGCGGAATGGAGAGGAAGGAGCATCGGTCTGGAAGATGTCAGAGAACAGAGCCTAAAGGATTGGACCTTGCATTGAGAGATGAAGGTGTTAGGAAAGCTTTCAAGGATGTGGGCTGTTGGAATTTCTGTGAGAAGCTGCAGGGTGGCCATGCTCAGGTAACAAAGGAGTTTGCCTTGAACTTTACAGGTTTAAATTCTAAAGTATCTATGTTAGAATTTCAAGTATCTCCAGAGGTAATTGCTAATGTAACTGAGATTCCAAGAGGGCGACAGGAGTGGTTTAAGAACTTTAAATTTGATTTGAACCCCTGCAAATAATTTCTTAAAGAGGCATATGTGAATGAGGATTTAACAAAGGCTGTACCTAGAAATTATGTTAAAGAGCACTATGCCCTTCTGCTTACTTGTATTCAAAAGTATTTAACCTGTGAGGGTAGATATAACAAGGTTTACTCCTATCACTTTAAGTTGTTGTTGCATTTTACTGGTAAAGCATCCATAGATATTCCATTTTACCTGTTTCGTAGTCTCAGCAAGATGTGTGATAAAGTTCAATTAAGGAAGGATGACTGTGAGACATCATTATTTCACCATGGTTTAGTGAAACTGTTAGTGTTGGATGGTCTTCAGAAAATTGGTAGGGATTGGAACTCTTTTATCTTTATGGCTGGTTTCCAGAGTAAAACAGGCCTTACTCCACAGCCGGTTAGAGAAAGAGAAGAATCAGTTGAGGAACCCACAATAGCTGAGCTTAGAAAGGAGGTAAAGGATAAAAAGAAGACCAAGTCTAAATTGAAAAAAATCAGTGAAGCCCTTGGTTATTAAAGAGCCACCTCAGCCATCATCAAAAGAAGAGGTCAAGCACAAGAAAGATGTACCTGGATCAAGTGGGTCAGAAAAAGTATCAAGAGTTAAGACAAGGAGTCAATTAAGCAAAGAGAAAGGCAAATCAGTAGCTGTTGAGGAAAGTCCAATTTCTAAGGCCAGTTTGAGCGATTTGCTTGAGGCAATTGAGTTTGAGCAGGTTGAACCAATGCACATTGATTTGACTCAATCATCACTGGAGAACACTAAAAAGTCCAAAGCTTCAAAGAGACTAAGGTTTGATGAACCTGGTGAGGAATTTATTTTCAAACCACGAAGGCCGGTTACAAGGAAACTAGTGAGGGAGCTGCATACGAGAAGTTGGTTGGCACACCTGTCCATCAAAGAAGCTTCCAACACATTTGGGAATATGGTGATGCTCGTTATTTTTGGGGTATTAAAGAGCTGGGAACATGCTGCTTAATTTTTGAAGAATGGTGGGAGACAAGGACCGGAAAAACAGGGGTTTTATCCTTATGATTAATGAACCATCAGCGCATTCAGTATCCAAAGCTAGCTTGTTCATTGCATCCTTCTCTCAGCTATCTCGGCCAAGCTTTAAGGAGACAAGTGTCAAGGATCAAGAAAGAATCATGCTACGAGGAGAACAAAATCAGAGTTTTAGTTTAGTTAGGACTCTTTGTAATTACAGCTCAGCACTTAATGTATTTAATGAGTTAGTTAAATGGTAGATAGGGGTAATTAGTAGCAGTCATCGAGCTCCCCTCATGCTGGAGGAGGAAGCTCAAATTAGTTAAGGGTGTATCTCTATATATAGATCAAACTTTGATGTAAGGGGGGTTGGATGTTTTTGAGAAACAGAGTTTATTTTGGCTTATGTAAGAACTTGTTTTCAGTAATACAAATGACTGCTTTTTCTTCTCAGGATTCATACATTGTTTCAGATGCTCAAGATATATGTGTTTGGTTTTATCCTTTATGTTTTACAGCTTTATAGATACACAATCACTCAGAATTCACTCTGCTGCTCTGATTTCCTGTGTGTATTTGTAAGTTGAGGTTTATTTGAGAGGTGTCTTGAGTGTTTAAACATTACATGCCCTGACTTCTATGAATGAGTGGTTTTATAGTTTGCTGAAATGATGATTAACTCCATGAGCCCAATGGAAATCTTTGTAAGGTCTGTCCAGCCAATTTATATGTTAAATTTACTTTGCAAGAGTTAGCCATCTCATCAATATTTAAAATCAATAACCCCTTTGAGAGAGCCCTCTCAGGCTAAGGAGGCTAAGCCTTAGTCAAAAGTCTGGTTTGAAATAGTTACACAGAGTCTGACTGATTAGCAGCCTTCAGTGCTTGATTTTTGTGATAACAGGATGCATGGCATTTCCTGACAAATTCAAGTACTCTGTGAATCTAAGGGAAAATGTAGTCGAGAAGGAGGGAGTCCCACAATCTTATTTCTTCTGTCTAATCAATTAATTGATCCTCCATCCAACAGTAAATTTCATATAAATCAAATTGAGAAGAAGACTCAATGATTTTACAATCTTTGTCGACCAGGGGAGTATGATGGAAGTCAACTTGTGGATGAATAAGAGGATTTGGGATTTCTACAATTTATTTTCCCTTAGGAGGCATCTTATCAAATGAATTGCAGACTGAAAGTGATGGAAATGGAAAAAATCGGTCTGAAACTGAGTGATAACAGTAAAAATAGTATGACTGAAAAGAGACAAGTGGACCTGAATGTCGGCTTTCTTCTTAACATGACAAAGTAACTGCCTAAGTGTTGAACCGTCATTGAGCTGTAAGGAGGAAATCTTTAGTGATCAATTTGGTTACAGAAATACACTGTGTAACAGTTTTCATGAAGGAAAAGGGCTTATAATGGAAAAAATGGAGTAGGATTGTTTAATGAATGGCTAAATATTCATTAATTATCCAAGGGGATTAATCGACGGGTCTATGGGGCATAAATTCGCGAGAGTGAGAATTGAATGAATAACGGATAGGTGGCAGTTGATTGGACGAAGGAAGTGACATGGAGCGGATGCGGACAATGATGTTGGAGCGGCAGTAAACGGTCAAATGTAAACCACGTTCGGGAGCAACTTGAGGTGGTAAGCTATTTCGGGATTTTAATTCCCGAAAGACTGGGACAGGGTAAAACATTTTCGGAGGGCGGTTTCAAAAACTGCCCACTTCGGAATCCCCCCTCGCGGTTGATAAAGTTTGGATGGAAAATGAGGGCCAAGGAGCGATGTGGGCCATCAGATCGTGGGGGAGTGTGTGGGATGTGAGGTAAGATGAAAAGGATTTAACATCGTAAAGTGGAAAGTGATGGTGGGGTCAAGCTTTATGGCGGATGTGACAATTTGGTGTTGTGTGCGAATGAATGAATGAAGTTAGGATATTCATGAAATTACATTATTACTTAGGATTATGGTTAATTAAAGCCCATACCATATGCACATCTTTGTAATGTTATAACTTAGGATAAAACCCTTTCATGCTCCAATTGTATTCCATTTGTCTACCTACCCTTATCTTTCCTAACATTTTCTCACTTAGTTTTCTGAGTGCATTTAGGCTAGCAACTCAATATTTTCCTTTTAATGACTAATCTACATCTATCCCTTATTTCCTCCATTGGCTCAGATTAAACTATTGAGCCAATTTTATTTCCTACCTATTGACAAATAATTTAAATCAAATCCAATCATGATTAAACTGTATAATTGGATTGTATGAACTAGTGTGGCATTTAAACAATCTGCACACAACCTTTATTTGCAAAAATAAAATTGACTAAGAGTAGTGGCATTTGGATTTGCACCACTTTCAGAGTTTATTGTTTTTTCTCTCTAGCCTGACATTTTATTTTTGCCTTCATTCTTTAGGGCATCTATTCTAACATTTTATTTGATATGGACTCATTCATAAAAATATCCCTAACATTTTTTATTTAATATTCTTTTTGTCCATATCCTAACTTAACATTTTTTTTGAAATATATTTTCATTTTTTCACTAATTGATACTAACTTACCAAAACCAAAAAATGCTACAAAAATGTCAAAATACCTCTCAAACATTTGATGGATTCTCATGAGCATGTTGAGGCTCCTCATAACAAATTTAGAGGGAGTAGACCTTGAAAGAAGTTTCCAAATGATGAGCAGTAATATCCACCAAAATGGGTAATTATAGGAGGAATTTATTCTCCTACATTTGATAGCAAGCTAGTCAACGAGATAGCTAGCGACCATTACCAACCACCATTAGATGATGATATGCCATCTGCCTCTACCATTTGCATCATCCATGTGCCTCTCACCCATCTGACATTAGCACTTGGAGGAAGGTGGGTTGCTATTCAAAAGGTACTTTGATCATTTTGTACTTAGGTGCTTATACTTGTTTGTTTTGGGCATTTGATATGGATGATGGGGTGATCTAGAATATTGATGGACCTTGATCGTATTTTTGTTCTCTCACCAAGGGGGTTAATATTTCACTCTAGTCCAATGGGACCTCCGTTAAGGCCCTCTGGGTTATAGAAGGGAAATTACCTAGAAATCCAAGATTGATATAGCGTAGTTTCATCTTCCCCATATGTCATAGTTAACACCTTCCATATCACAATAAAAGCCCATATCTCACCTCCATTCTTCAGGTACAACTTGTCATGGTTCTTAGCGATTTGGCACTCATATGTTCACATACCTTGAGTAGGGCTTGAAAACTTTACCCCTAGGGTTGACGCAGCTAAAAGAAAAGAAACATTATATCATGGCAACAATAAACCAAAAGAAAGAAAAATAAAAATGCAAAAGATGGTTGACACGAAGATTAGCACGCGGGAAAAATCCTAAAATGAGATCTACTTACCTTATATGACCATCACCCAGTTCCTGAGGACATGCTACTCCATTTTATCAAAAAAAGGAACCCTTACATGTCCCAACCTCGATGAGTGATAAACAAACTCATCTAAAGTGGTAATAAAATTTCTACATCATACAAAGAAAGCTTACCCTTGAGCTATAAGTAGTAATACAAGGGATAATCAATAAGAAGTAAAAGGCACACAAAAGCAATGGAAAAATCAAACCAAATTAGTAACTCATGCATCCACGAATATTAGCACATAAAGATGGTTGGGACACGAATATTAGCACGTGGGAAAAATCCTAACATAAGCTCTACTTACCTTATGACCATCACTCTGTTCCTAAGCACATGCTACTCCATTTTATCAAAAGAAGGAACCCTTGCATGTCCCAACCTCGATGAGCATTAAAAAAACTCATCTAAAGGGGTAATAAAACTACTACATCATACAAAGCAAGCTCTAACCCTTAAGCTATAAGCAATAATACAAGGGATAATCAAGAATAAGTAAAAGGCGTACAAGAGCAATGGAAAAATTAAGCCAAATTAGTATCTCATGCATCCACGAATGCTCTCTCCTCACATCTATACTCTTAGAACGTGGACACCCCTATTAGTTGGTCCCTTTGATGATGGCACTTAACCATGAAGTATTATCCTCTCCATTACAACATTATTATTCACTAACACCTATCAAATTGAAGGGTTGGCCAAGTAATTGTTACTTCCCCTTAAGGGTAGAAGCACTTAATAGGGTTTACCATTTGCCACCCCTACATAGGCATAAAACACTTTTACGAGATCTTGGTCCTCATTTCAAAAGGGGATCCTCGTTTAAAGTATTAAATTTCCCTTAACATTCAAGTTTGGTTTAATTAGATGCATTATTGATCTTAGTCTATGATGGATGGTTGATTTCACGAGAATCCATGTTACTTTTTTCTGGTGGTTCAACAACCCAAACCTTAGGCACCCACTCCACAGGTACCCAAACCCTTCAAAGGAGTATATTTGGCCAAAGTAGGTGCAGCATCAGAGCCTCCTAATAGCACTCGCAAATGAAACATGCCCATAGTTCCTCCAAGACCCAGGGCGTTGGTCAACTTTGACCTAGTTTTGAGGATTCGTCAAGATGACACCATTGGACCCAGTGTGCCCCAAGGCTGGCATTGGCACAACATGATGTGTAGGATCTTATTCAGATCCCAGATGAGGATGGTCCCCCACTGAGAGACAAGGGAGGGCTTGTTACACCAGAGGAATCCCCAACGTTGGAGAGAAGGATGCCTCATTTAGCAATTGGATATCCGTGGAGACCACTTTGGGGCACCCCAACTGAATTTTGGGACCCCACAAGAGACTGAGATGGATTTGAGGGCCAACTCTCAAATCTTGTACTTTCTGGATATCTACACCTTCTTTGACACCTCATCACCCTTGGACATAGTATTTGGAGCATTTATGATGGATGATATCAACATTTTAGAGAATATAGCTCATATGTGTGGGAAAATTAAGCATGATTTAGTCTTAGCTAATGGGTTGGGTTGTAACCCAAGGTCTATTAACAATCAAACTTGTTTTATGGGCTTTGTAAACTAAAATTAGGTGACCTAACCCTCATGTAAATAGAGGAAAGGCTCACTTCATTTGATCATCATTTTTGACATCTTTGACCCTCTTGGAGAAACTCAACCTAGCTGAATTGTGACTTGAATCTTGTGGAGAAGTGATCTATGGTGGATTTTTGCTAATGGAGTTTTTTCTTTGCTTTGAAGATGTCCTTCTGGAGCAATAAAGGACTTGTTCATAAATTTTGTTTTGTAAGTGTACCTTGTATTTGATAAATCTTTGCTATTTGTGGCTATTGTATGGAATGGTTCATTATCTATGGTTTTTATGTGCAAATTTATGGTTAAAAATTATTCTATGAACTCTTGATGATAGTATTGCATGCATTACCCCCTTATAGAATGTGAGTGACAATCCCATGGGTGAAACCTTAAACTAGCTCTCCCATTTGACTTTTCTCCCTCACATAAGTGATAGTTAGGGTTTGAAACCTAAGGTTTCTTATATACTTACTCCTTTGCCAAAATTTAGCCATCTTTAACCATCCCCTAGACTCCATCACCCAAGGTCAAGGCACATGACTTTTGTTACATGGTTTACCATCTTGAAATCATCCTAAATTTCATTTTTCTTCTCCCTAACTTTGTTTTTGACCTCTTCAGGTAAGCTACAAGCTAGGGCTATGGTTCTTTTCTCAACTAGGGTTTGAAACGTTGCTTCTAGAGGATTCAACACATGGAGGTGAGGTATTTGCCTCAAAATATAGTCATTCTCGTGGCTGTTTCTCTATTTTAGGGAAAATGTCCCTTTTCCTACGTAAATTTTGCCTTAGAAAAGCCCCAGTTTTCCCTAGGCTTCAACTTATGGACTATTGAAAGCTTCTTGTTCCATACACTAAAAGTATACATTTGTTGGAACCCTTTTATTGGCCTTGTGATCCTAGATGATCCCATTTATCTTGTTGATTCTCGAATCCTAAATCATGTGGTGCTCTAATTAGGCCTTTTGGAGGGTGAAAATTTTCTATTTGAGGCTAGTTGAGCCTTGTCATTAAGTAGAGTAGCCCTCTTTTAGCCTATCTTTGTCACCTTATCCCCTGTACTTGATAGATCATTTAGGTGACTTGATAAAGGGAAGCCTCCCTAGTGGTGAAATTCCACAAAAGAGTAGGAGGTAGTGGTTGTGGTGACATTGAACCACACCTCATAGTGTTGTCCCTTGGTCTAGGGCTTGCCGTGTGAGTCCCCTATAGAAATTTGAGTTTAACATGTAGCCCAACCCAGTTTATGTTTTGAATGGTTTAATGCCCAAGCCCACCATGAAACAACACTAATAATTGCATTTACATAAAACATTAGATCTACTCTACCATATTCTTTTTCACATCTAACACACAAGATAAAATAACAAGCACACACAATATTAGACACAGTGATTTTTGGTCAAAATGACCCTGAAAAAACCCCACAACCTCTTGGGGAAAACCAGTCTTCTAAGGAGGAAATTTATTTACTTATTTAGAGAATTTTCTTACAACAAAAATAATAATAAGAGATTACTTATCTCTTCCCTTTGTAAAAGCTTTTATGACTTACTTTATTCACAGAAATTTTTGGATTGATATTTCTTCACACAGTCTCTCTCTCCATCCAGCGAAAGAACTCATCCTTTAAGCAGATCCTCAACACAGGAAATTAAATTTATGTTCATTCTATTGACCTCTCTTGGAATTTGTGTTTCTTTAGCAAGGAATCTCCACACTTGGAACAACTTCCTCCTCCCTTTACACATGCGTTGAACCACTACAAAAAGGATCCTGATATATACATTGAACTGCTCAAGAATCTTGGGTTACAATGTGGTTGTCTATAGGAATTAGTGGTTGTCTGAAATCTTAAGTTTGGGCCTAGAACCTACTCATTCAAACCTCCAAATGTCCTCTCCTTAAGCATTAAAGATGGCAGTGATGGCATTGTGATGTTCATGTGTGCAGCGAGTTGATGTTGGTATTAGGTTCATGACGGTAGCTAGTTCATGTTGGCACTGATGTCAACACTATGGAGCCTAGTTGATGTGTAGATGTGCATTCCTAATAGTATGGTTGCGGCAATTGAGTTGACATTGAGTTGATTGTGTTGGCATTGATGTCAACATTTTTGTATCCTAGTTGATGTGTCGATTTGCATTCCTTGTAGTATGGTTGCAGTCAGTTGAGTTGATTGTGTTGGCATTGATGTCAACCTTATTATGTCACACTCATAATGATCATATGATGGCAGTGATCTGGTATGTGGTTGATGGTTCCTCATGTGCTAGTGGTGTTCATGACCTAGTGCAAGAACCTAGTGCGAGAATTGGAAATTGATTTGTTGGTCTTATGATGATGTTATTGAGGTGTTACAGAGTGTTCATATGTGTTGCAGCATGTGCAGGTGTTAGAGGAGAGTAGAGGACTTGTTGGCACTCATGCCAACCCTTGTTTGTAGGTTTCTAGGTCAATTTGGGAGTGCCACTTGGGAGACATGTTGGCCTATTTGCAAAGGTGTTAAAGGACTTGATAGAGGTTTGGAGGCTTGTACAAGAGCTAGAGGAGAGGTTCCAATAGGTGGTTGAGGTCCTGAGCAGAGGATCTTTGGTTTTGACCGTCCTCAACCCCAACTGCACCCATTCAGGCTTGTGCATGCGGTTGAAAGGCTCAAACCGCATGGAGACAAGCATGTGCATGTAGTTTCAACCCTAATCAAGTAGTTTTGTGCATGTGATTCGGATTCTTCACAAAAAAAATCTTCATATTCTTAAAGCGAATCAGATGTATTTCGACATGCAAATTCCGAGAAGCTTCTAAATGAATTGACTAAAGTTGGGAATGGTTTGAAAAGGTCCTCCAATGATGTGAGTGCATTTAGTACACAAGTAGTGATGGTTGAGGATTGATTCCGTCAAATTTATGCACTCTTCTAAGTTGATCATAGACCTATGTGAGAACGTAGTCTTCTCATTTGATCAGTAGAATTGAGTCTCTTGGTTATTGGGGTTCAGTTGATTGCATTTGAGGTCGAGTCTCCTAGTTTATGGGAGTTAACAAATCTATGTAAAAGACCTATTTTGCTTAATAGAATATTCAGAGTAGCGTAGCAACAGCAAGGGTGTTTTTTTTCCCGGAGAAGGGTTTTCCACCAGATATCTTGCATCTCATGTGTTGATACTTTCTTTTGTTTATGTTCATGGTTATGTTGCTTATACGGTATACTTGATACTTGTGATTTATGCATATATCTACAAATGTTTAATGAGTTGTTGGTAATTAGTGTGTGATTCAATAGAAAAAATTTAATTGGAGAAAATTATTTAAAAGTCACCACTGATTCATTAGGTGAATAATTTTTATAAAAAATGGAAATTGGCGAATCTTTTTTGTGGAAAAATCATGGAAAATTAGCCCACCTGTGAATATTAGCCCCTAAAATTTTCCATGATCAAGTTGATCAGAGAAGTCTTGGATCCAATTTGAAAATGAATGAAATCAAGGTCTGCATAGAAGTATAGGAGTAGTGACTTCATGAGTGGAGTAGTGATTTCGAAGCTTCAATGAAAGGAATAGTATCTCCATCCAATCGGAGTTGGGCGAGGATAGTTGATCATGGTAGCTTTCAGTGGATGGTAGTCCATAGATCTATGTGAGAACATAGTCTTCCAAGTTGATCAGTAGAATCGAGTCTCCTGGTTATTGGGGGTCAGCTGATTGCATTTGAGGTCGAGTCTCCTAGTTTATGGGAGTTAGAAAATCTATGTAAAAGGCATATTTTGCTTAATAGAAGATTCAGAGTAGCGCGGCAACAGTGAGGGTAGTTTTTTGCATGGAGAAGGGTTTTCTGCCAAATATCTTGTGTCTCATGTGTTGATACTTTCATGTGTTTATGTTCATGGTTATGTTGATTATATGGTATACTTGATACTTATGATTTATGCATAAATCTGCAAATGTTTAATGAGTTGCTGGTAATTAGTGTGTGTGATTCAGTAGAAAAATTTTAATTGGTGAAAATTGTTAAAAAGTCACACTATTGATTCATTAGGCGAATCATTTTTATAAAAAATGGAAATTGGCAAATCTTTTTTGTGGAAAAATCATGGAAAATTAGCCCAATATTAACCCCTAAAATTTTCCATGATCAAGTTGATCAGAGAAGTCTTGGATCCAATTTGAAAATGAATGAAATCAAGGTCCGCATAGAAGTAGAGTTGCAGTGACTTCACGAGAATGGAGTACTGATTTTGAAGCTTCAATGAAAGGAATTATTTTTCCATCCAATCGGAGTTGAGCAAGGATTGTTGATCGTGGTGGCTTTCAGTGGATGGTAGTCCATAGATCTATGTGAGAACATAGTCTTCCAAGTTTATCAGTAGAATCAAGTCTCCTAGTTATTGGGGGTTAGCGGATTGCATTTGAGGTCGAGTCTCCTAGTTTATGGGAGTTAGCAAATCTATGTAAAAGACATATTTTTCTTAATAGAAGATTCAGAGCAGCGCAGCAACAGCAAGGGTGGTTTTTTGCCCGGAGAAGGGTTTGCCACTAAATATCTTGTAACTCATGTGTTGATACTTTCTTGTGTTTATGTTCATGGCTATGTTGCTTATATGGTTTACTTGATACTTATGATTTATGCATATATTTCCAAATGTTTAATGAGTTGCTACTAATTAGTGTGTGTGATTCAGTAAAATATATATATATATATATATATATATATATATATATATTGGTGAAAATTGTTAAAAAGTTACTACTGATTCACCCCACCCTCCCCTCTCAGTAGTGTTCAAAGGTTTCCAACAAGTAGCAGTTACCTCCAAGAGAATTGAGCCCTTCTTCAGACTAGAACTCGACCCTGAGAAGAAGTTATAACTATTGTAGGTTGCCTCTTTGATCTTTGTTGTATAAATTCTCAAATCTTTCCTCCTTTCACTTTGCTCTTCTCTTCTCAACATACTCATGAGAATAATAATGAGCAAATAATAGCCTTTTTTCTCCATTTGTGTGCTTGGGGGGGAACCCTAGGAATGGATCGTTGTGATTTAATCTTAAGATATTATATTGGAGGGCTAAGATTAATTCCCAAGGTTTGGACCCCTCATACATTGGCCCCATCTTCAAGTAGCTTCCTAGTACTTTATAATGTATTTTCTCCTTGGTCACTTTTTCTCTCATAAAGTGAACTTTAAAATATAAACTCACTTTAATTTTATAAAGTGTCACATGTATTTTTTATTATTAATGTGATTTTATAACACAAAACACTTTAATAATAAAGTATATAGTACATAGTACATTAAAATTACATTTTTCCCTCATGAAATAATTGTAAATCCTCCAATTCCACTACAAAAGTTATTAAATTGTATTCCTCGGCCTAGAGACCAAAGGCCATAGGAAACACTTGGTACCTCTTGGCATGCCAACTACCTCCCCTCTCATTCATTGCTTGATGACATGGGCCCCTCTATTTTTCTTTGCTTTTATCTTTCTTAAGTCTGAATTGGCTTGATTATATATATATATATATATATATTGTGTGTGTGTACTCACCTTTAGTTTCTAAACTTCTGAAGTTTATTCTTTATATCTTTTCTTTCATTATTGTTTCACTCACATGTGTTTCTCTACATGGAGATCAAGTGACCCTTGACATTATCGTGGCAATTGAAATGGATATTGAAGGGTTATAATTATATTTTTGCATTAAAATATTTGTAAAGGAAAGGTCGCTACAGAGTATCAAATTTTGTAGCAGCCTCAACTTCAAAGCTTATTTAATTCTTTTAATATTCAAAAAATTATGTTTAATTCAAATGCATTTATTTTTATTTTATCCTTATGTTTGACATCATTGATGAATCATGGTTATTGGTTGCTCATCTAATGTTGAGACTCTAACTATCAACTCTAGTTTTTCTGACCATGATATAGTTGTGAAACCTAAGTCTGTGACCTTGGTCCTGGGATAAACCACACTAAAAATTCTTGATCCTCAACCTATTTATTTGCAGTCATGGTAGGTCTATAAATATCATTGTAAAAGTACTCATGGTCCCGATTGCCTCCACCTATTTCGATCCAACGGTAATCTTTTTTAGGCCTATCATCATGGTACTCCGCAATGATTTCTCATCATTATTCCTTCCTCAAGATGAACGATTAGGGATTTTCCTAAATTCGATCTATCTCGACTTTGTCACTATCTTCTCACTCTTTCCCTGTCGAGAGTGCTAGTTAGGGTTTCTAGGGTTTCATTTGGCCGCATGTCTCTTTGTTGGTTTCAACCTTTGGTTCTCCCATCTCTCATATATCTCACGAGTTACACGAACAAAGACTATGGGCACAAGTTTGCTTGAGGCTTATGAGGAGGGTGCAAAACTCTTTCAAACTGTTGGATGGTATGAGCTCCTGCAGCTTTTTCAAGGTTTCAACCAGAGTGTAGTTGAGTCTTTCGCTACTACATTTGACGATCATAGAGCCAGAGTAAGAGATGTGGACACAATAATTGATGTTAATTTCCTTTTCGAAGCCACATGTCTCCCTATTGAAGGTGAAATTTGGTCTAAAAATCATAAGGTTTCAAATATCCCGTGGAGAAAGTTGTTACCTAAGACCTTTGTTTTGCGCCAAATTCCTTTGTTAATAAAAAAACCATCAAGTTTAAGAAGCCAGCATCGACACCACTCCATTGTGATTGGTGGTATTAGGAGGAGTGATCCCAGGTTGATCCTTCGTTGTTAATATGTGCAATCAGCAGTATGGGGAACCACCTTCTAGCACCTAAAGGCCTGACAAGACTTCCCTCTTTCGCGATGTCGGAACGTCGATGCATGGCCCGCCGCCCATATCCCTGTGCTTCCATTGGGTTCCCTTTTTCAATTTTTCGGGCTCTCCCTTAGCGAGCTATGTTGTTGAAGTGGGGACCTCCCCCTCGACTCTTCATTGGTCTGCACTTTGTCGTCGTGTCTCGACGTCGACCACCCAGTGCTATTGCTTTGTCCTTCCTTTACAATCCTTCGGGTTGTTAGGACTTTGCAGGCTTTATTGTCACTGTGGGGACTTCCCAATGCCTTTATCAATGGTTGTTGTTGCCAGCCTTTCCGCCACCATGCCCCGGCGCCCTGTCTCCAAGTGCTTTCGCTTTGTGAGCTTTGAGGCTTTGTCGGGGCTATATCATCGAGCTACCTCTGCCAAGTGGGCTCCACCTGAGCCAATAAAACTACTCCCACTTCTCTTTTGGAGCTCCTTGTCAACATGCTTAATTCATCATGATGCTTTAACTTGTGCGCTACACCTATACCATTGGGGTAACTCCATCGGGCCATGCTGTCAGGTAGGCTCCTCCTGTGCCAGTCAAACTACTTCATGTTGCTTTTTTGTCTTCCACGTCCGTCTATCTCCTCTTTAGCAGATCCACTAACAAGCACCGCCAACTTGCTATGTTGCTTTTGGAAAAACACCAAACTAACGCACTCTGAGGGATCCTCCTACCACTCTTAGCTCTGCCACTTTGACTTTGGGGCCTTAGAACTTTGATTGGCTCTATCTCTCAGACCAGGAGGCCATCTACAAACTTCAATATACCATTGGAAATTTCCTTCGGAACACTCTCCAACTATGTTGCTTCCAAGGGCATCTGAGTTCAACTTCAAAGGCAAAATTTTCTTCAAAGCCTGGGGCTCCCAACCATCATACTCGTCATATTATGGCTTCTCCAATAAGTCTACGACTATGGTGATTCTCTATAAGAGACTATAAGAACCATGGGACTCCCCCTAAGCTTGAAATATCAAGCACATCAATGTTAGCCCAGTTACCATCACCGCTAGGCTAGTGGGCATCACAACCAACATCTAATGCCACAAACATCCATGCTAGTGAGGTTGACATCAATGCTAACACACTTGTTGCCACTAGCCATCCAGACAATGCCAACTGTCCAAGCGCAGCGAAATGTGCTGGGCCCATAACCCTTGTTGGGCATTAGATAATCCATCGCTCCCCTTTTTTTTAGCAACATGTGCTTAACCGCCTCTCGAGAATCCATTAACTCTGGAAATGCGTCCATTTACTAACACTTGCGGGTTTTGGTGTAACAACAATCATGATTCCAACAAGTGGTATTAGAGCCAAAGGTCTCAAGTTCGAATCACACCCGGCTCACGTTGGTAGCAGATTGTTGGGCATTGGATAATACAACGCTCCCCATGTGTTTTGCGACATCTATTTAACTGTGTCTCGAGGATCCATTAACTTTGGTGATGCGTTCGTTTACTAACACCTGCGAGGTTTGGTGTAACAGAAATCATGATTCCAACAGGAGTTGGCTCAAAGATGAATGGGTAAAGCCATTGTTGATCCTACAAAAATTCCATACCTACGAATGGAGGTATGCTCTTACCTTATAGTGTCATATTCATATCCTTCTACATTTTCAATCTAGGCAAGATTTAGATTTTCCCTTTTATCTATGGAAGAGTCTTGGAAAAATGGCTAGTCAGGTGAAGAAAAATAAAAATAACCCTCTTACAAGCTTGCATCATCACAGTCTTGTTAAAATTTTAATTCTAGAAGAGCTCCAATATTGAAACGAGACCGAGGAGAATTCCATAGTTCAAAATGTTTTTTGTGTCACAACCATAATGGAATTTAGCAGAGCAATGCCCAAAACAAGGGTCTGCTTGATGTAAATCATGAAGAGAATTTTACTCAAGCCAAAGCCAGGACTATTGATCCTTCTCGACATAAGTCAAGGATAAGGAAAAGAAATTAATCAAGGGAAATTCCTCCAGTGTCTAAATCACCTACTCGTTGCATCACTCAAAATATGTCTAAGTAGTGAGGCAATCAATACAGAGTTACGACCTGTGCCCACACGTCAAGTAACTAAACAAACTCTTATTTGTATCTACAGCAATGACAAATAGAGTTTAGAGGGGATTTTTAGAGTGAAGAAGTAGAAAAATCAACCCTCAAGTTCACCACAAAAGATTCCCCCAGAATCACCTATCAAGGGGCCTACTATGAAAGTATCTAAGCATGATTACCTTTCTCCATATTTTCATAATGAAAATGTTGGTCATGTTGATCCTAATCCTCTACCAGATGAATCCATGTTTCATTATACCCCAATCGACCCATTGGTCAAGAAGCTAAAAAGTAGGATTAAAAATATCAAGAGTTTGAAATAAGAGATCATGGAACTCACAATACTTGATCAATATATGCAAAAAGAAAATGATCAGTTAAGAGCCCAAAGTTATAAATTTCAAAAAGAGATTAAGAAGTTATGGTG
Source organism: Pinus tabuliformis (assembly GCA_031772625.1). Classification (NCBI taxonomy): domain Eukaryota; kingdom Viridiplantae; phylum Streptophyta; class Pinopsida; order Pinales; family Pinaceae; genus Pinus; species Pinus tabuliformis. The sequence continues at coordinate 310,007,862 of CM062816.1, read as the reverse complement.
GGAAAACAAAAAGCTGCAAAGTAGGTTTTTGGACTCCATCCCATCTACATCCTAAGGAAGGCAGACAAAGAAAGTGAATAGGCCAGAAGGAGATCTCAACATCCTCATAAATGTTGTTGGGCTTTCCTTAGGAAAGATTGTGAGATGATAAGCAATTTTGACAAAGTCTGATTTTGAAATTTTGTGCATGTCTTGCATGAGGGCATGAGAGAGGTTTAGCGTGTGGGAGATGTTGGTTCTCAACATTGACATCCCTAACTACCCACTTTCCATACTATTCCCATCTCTTTTTTCCTAAAATTCCATATTGTTGGCTTTAAACACCTATAATTGTATGATGATGTACACCTTGCTTAACTTATTAAAATCTTGTGTTTTTAATTAGATTTAAGTGTATTTTGAGGTTATGTTGCTAATGATGGAAATGTAGTTCACTTCCAGTACCAACATAAAGATTTTGGCACCCAAAGGAACCATGAGGGCGTTGTTGTTAAAGAGTGAAACTAGGGCTAATTCCCCATCCTAGAAGCCCCTCGTTTGATGGCTCATTTCACATTTGGATTCCCCTTTATGGCAACTCCCTTCACCTGGAAAAATAGAATTTTTGCACACCTATAAATGCCTCAAAATCAAGTCATCACAGTGATGAAGAGACATGACTTTCACTCCACGCCAACCACTATAAATATATGTCTCAACCTCCTTATCTTGGCACTTTCATTCACAACACATTCTCTCTCATCTTTTGATTGGTTCATACTCCTTCTGAGGCGGTTATGTCTTCCACATGTGCGAAGGGTTCCTTGGTGGTTTTGTTTTTTCATGTGTTGACTTTTCTACAGCAAACTATTTGTGTTCATTGCCTTGGCTTGTCTTCTTGTGCATTGTTGTTGTTGTGAAATTGTTACTAGGCTAATAATATATTGAAGTCATTATTGCAAGCATATAACATACCATAAAATTAACATGGTATCAAAGCCAAGTTGAAGACAAACCAGAAGTAAGCAATCACTTTTGGAGTTCTTGCTATTGTTGGACAAGGTCTACTAGGAAGAAGTCTTTGTGGCTTCTACCTCTTCAAGACAGAGGATAAGATCTATGGAAAATCAAGTTATCATGCTTAGAAGATGACACTTGATTTGACCTTGGAGGAACATGAAGTATTGGACTATGTGCAAGGGAAAGTGGTGGAGCCTCCTTCAAATTCACTTGTTGCTGCTAGAATGAAGTATAGAAAATGTGAGGTCAAAGCTAAGAAAAATTTAATTGACTCCATTCAAAAGCATTTAGTTTCCTATATTTCTGATTTGGGAACTTCTAAGGAAATGTATGATAAGTTGATTGGGATGTTCAATGTCAAAAATGTAAATCAAATCCTCTTTCTCAAGAAAATGTATGGGAAGTGGTGCCTAGACCCAAGGATACATTTGTGGTCTCTTCGAAGTGGATTTTCAAAATCAAGCATGGATCTGATAGGAGGGTTGAAAAATGCAAGGCAAAGTTTGTGGCTTGAGGCTTCTCACAAAAGGAAGGCATTGACTATGACGAGATATTTGCACCGCCCAATAAACCACTATCCAAACTAAAATAGCATCGATTGCAAGTCAAGGATGGAGTCTACACCAAATGGACGTCAAGGTCGCCTTCTTGCATGGATCACCTAAGGAGGAAGTCTATGTGGAACAACCTCAGGGATTTGAAGAATGGGATAGAAGGGTGCTTGTTTGTCGACTGAAGAAAGCCCTCTATGGATTGAAGCAAGCCCCAGGGGCTTGGTACGAAAGGATAGACAGCTAGGGGGGATAATATATTCAGATTCTATATTCATATCTTGTATTTCTTGGGTTTATTATTTGCATTGTCTTATATTTTCATATCAGATCTATAACAAGCGGTATCATAGCACTTTCTTGGGCAAAAGTGGAGAATTTTATTTTATTTTTTTGCAGGAACTTTCTGGGCTAGCGAGTTTGCAGATCATATATGTACGTTTTATGGCGAAATCTGCAAAATCTAATTGTAGATCTAAATTCTTTGTGAAAAATACCCAAGATCAAGAAAAAAAATCGGCCAAATTGGAGTCCGGATGAAGGAGATATCGCTGACCTAAAAATCGATGGTGTTGCAAACATTTTTTCGGGGCGGCGAATTTTCAAATCAGATCTGTATGATTTGGGGCAAAATATGCAAAATCTAATTGCAGATCTGGATTCTTTGTGAAAAAATACCCAATTTCAAACAACAACAACAACAACAACAAAAAATCAGTCGAATCGGCGTCCAAATGAAGGAGATCTCGCTGATTTAAAAATCAGTGTTGTTGCAGACATTTTTTGGGGCAGCGAGTTTGCGGCGCAGATCTGTATGTTCTTGTGCAAAATCTGCAAAATCTAATTGTAGATCTGGATTGTTTGTGAAAAAATACCCAAGTTCAAAAAAAAATCAGTCGAATTGAACTCCGAATGAAAGAGATATCGCTGATTTAAATTCAGCTCTTTTTTTTCAGAAATTTTTTGTGATGGCGGGCCTAGATTAGAATTTGAAGAATATATACAAATTTGATGGCTCTAGTCCAGAAATATGGGTAGCACTAATGCAAGAATATTTCTCTCTGGAGCGCATCGTAGATGATGGAACTAAACTAAGTTTGGGAAACCTTTACTTGATCCAAGAAACACAGCAATGGTGGCAGGGGCATTCTAAATGCTATCCAAGGACAATTACTTGGTAGACATTCGCAAAATCCATTTGTGACCACTTTAACCCTAAATCTAATTTTTTGGGACCTCTTACTAAGCTTAGACGGACAGGCACACGACCTAGCAAAGATTTTATTGGTACAGGGAAGAAGGAAACCAAGAAACCTAAGGGGTTATTTTCTGCTAATATCTCCTTATTGCAGGTTCATGGATTGATTCAGAAAGATAAGATCGTTGTGTCTATAAATCCTAGTTGCAAGCATAATTTTATCAGTGTTAATGTGGAAAAAAAATTACAAGTTCCATCAAAATACATTAAAAATATACAGGTTGATAATGAGGATGTTCAAGTTTATAAAGATTTGAAGCTTTATATGGATAAGTATGTATTGCATTGTGACTTTTATACTTCAGATATGGATAACATGGATGTTGTTTTGGGATATCCTTGGATGGAATCTGTGGGAAATGTCAATATTAATGTGCAGAAGAAATTCCTGAAGCTCTGGTATAAAAAAGAAGAAAATTACATTGCATGATATTTCTATTAAGACCCAAGCAAAAACTATGGAGGCAAAAGCACAAAGCTCTAATGACACTTACACATCAGAGAATGAGCCTTTGATGGTTGATAATCAAACACAAACAGAGGTTGAAGCATAAAAGGTTACAGGTACTGATACATCAGAGGAGGAATCAGTGGTAGAAGTAATATTGGAAGATAAGAAACAACAGCAGGCACCACAACATGTACCAGATACCAATCAGAGTCCATTAGGTGGTGAATTAAAAAAAGATAAATCGTTAGTTAACACTTCAGCATATCACCACCCACATCACCCCGCAAGAAAACAACCAACAAGATGGAAACGAATTAGCCACCAGGACAACAACCCCAGCATGACAGATAGAGAGGAGCGACGATCCACACAGAAGAGTCACGATGGTCAGCTTCCATCTCAAGCGAGCGAGGCACCAACTAGATCGATGGTTCACTTTTCTTTGGGATGGCTAGATGCACGTGCATGGTACCAGTGGACTACTCTTTTGAGTAGATCTTATTATTTGTGTTCTTCTCATGTTTCAAGGACAAAACATGTTAAGGGGGTGGAATGTAATATACCTAGGGTGGATAATATGGGGTACAAAGGGAGGTACCCAAGGGAATAATGTAATAATGGGATAGGCCATAATAATAAATAAGGTGGTTAACCCGTATAATGTAAGGGACCACAAGTAGTTAGTAATAATGTAATGGGCCCATGGTATTAGATAGATGGTATTGAAGGAACCATGGTAATGATCCATGGTATTGTATGTATGAGGCCTATATAGAAGCTAGAGATTCTACATTGAGAGATGTCAAGGATTATTGTATGAACAGGCATATGGCTTGTGGAGTGTTCTCCTTCCTTAAGGAGTGAATGTATGGTGTTGCCCTACCTTAAGGGTTTGATCAATAAAGTGAAGCATTTTTATAATCAGATCGTGTTATTTCTTGGGTTTATTTCTATTATCATATATTTCTGGGTTAGATCTATAACAGGCTTGGTACGAAAGGATAGATAGCTACCTCATGAAGTTGGGCTTTACTAAAAGTTATATCAATCCAAACCTATACTTCAAGGTCGGGAAGGACATGCCACTCATATTGGTCCTATATGTGGAAAATTTCTCTCTGACATGTGTCGACCATCTCATTCATCAATGCAAGAGGAAGTTGACTTCTGAGTTCGAGATGAAGGACCTAGGAGTATTGCATTATTTCCTAGGCTTGGAGGTCTGGAAAAACCCCGACAAGATTTTCCTTTCTCAAGGAAAGTACATTGTGAAGTTGTTAGAGAGATGTGCCATGCCGAAATGCAAGTCCATGATTACTCCGATGGAGATGAATTTCAAGAAGCTATGTGAAGATGCTATTGGTCCTAAACTAGTTAATCCTTCTAAGTATCGACAACTTGTGGAGACTAATGTTCTTGGTCAACACTTCTCTGGCTATATGTTTTGCAGTGAACACATTGAGCCAATTTATGGTCGAGCCTCAACATGTTCACTGGGTCGCTGCCAAGAACCTTTTGAGATATCTTCATGGTACTATCAACCATGGTCTGAGGTACACTGTCGAGAGTTTGAAGTTACGTGGATATATTGATGTTGACTGAGCAGGTAGCGTCGTAGATAAAAATAGAACCTTTGGGTGTTGCTTCTCTCTAGGTTCCACTTCTATATCTTGTATGAACCGTAAATAAAAATATGTGGCTCTAAGCATCGCTGAGGCTGGAAACATTACATCTGGGATGGCTTGTTGCGAAACCATATGGTTGAGGAAGCTCTTCAGTGAGTTATTTAAACATGTGTTGGACACCACCATTATCTACTACAACAATCAGAGTGAGAGTTGCCTTTCAGAGAATCTTGTGTTCCACAACCACTCCAAGCATATTGACATCAAATACCACTTTATCCAGGATATGGTACAATGAGGAGCAATTAAACTTCTATTGTAGCGGCTACAACCACTCTCAAAAATTTTGCCTTAGCTTCATTTTGGAGCCTCCCTACCAACATCTTTAGCAACATGTCTTGCATTGCCCAGGTACTTATGCTTTTAGTTGAGTTTCTTTGGCTTAACAGCTTTTGTTCGCTAACTTGTTTGTCTTTTGCCCGCACGCTGACCTCCCATGACTTGGTCTCAAACTGGTCCTTTTGTTGACTTGAAAAACTGCACAGCACTGGAGGGCAACCAACCTTGCACTCCGGAATTGCGCAGTGCATCATGGCAGACAGCACTGCTCTCCAGAATTGCGCAGAGCAGGCAGACTACCTTCCCCAAGAAAACCACGCAGAGCAGCCCATCATCAGGCTTGCTCTCAGGAATTGTGCAATTCTAGTTGGGAGCCCGAGCTTCAGTCCAAAAACTACGCAGAGCTTGAGGGGCAGCGAAATCCACTCAACCTAGAAACTGCACAGAAGTCATCCCAAGGTTTGTTGACCGTTGCATGTGCTCACAAGTTTTATCATTTCCCTCCAGGATTGCGCAATATTTCCTTGCATGCATGGGCAGAGTTTCCTAAAAAAACAAAAAAACAAAAAGCATCCCTAGATTTTAGGGATCTATTTTTAACAACTATGGGTTCCATGCAAAATCTATTTTAGAAACCTCCCGCCAAGTGTCGTTTTTTCCTAGATTTGTGGCATGTGCATCATAAACCCCGATCTTGTCAAAACTATTTATTCGACGCCTTAGAGCTCATTCTTCACTTTCGATCTTGGAGCTCTTGCATTCCCAATGCATCTAGGAACCTTCGGCACACTCTCATCACAGTTTTTTCGAGTAAGTTCGGTTTTCATGTCTTTTGTTGCTTTTCTATCACTTTTTACATTTCGATTTGTATGAATGTTGTTTGTTTGCTTTTATTGAACGTTTGTTGTCATTTCAATGCATGTTAGCTTGTAGAAGCGTTGTTTTGAGTTTTGCATTGCATTTCCTTGTTGTCGCATGCATGACACTATTTATGAATTAACAGTCGTCATTGCAGCTACTCGCTTCACACACTTCATTGTCTTCCCATCTTACTGAATCTTGCACTTACTGATTGCATGCATATTTATTCACTCATGTCTGCACCCATCTTTGCACATGCATTCAGTGCTTATTGATTTTCAGTGGTACGTCGACAGCACTGAGCTGCCTTGGCCCAGACCTTGCTTTTTTCGGCTTGCACTGCGCGTTTCTGAGATGGAAGGCCTTGCCTTGCTCCCAGGAATTGCGTAGAGCCTGCCTCACACTGGCCTCCCAGGCTATTCTCTACACAGTTTTGAGAGGCAGTGCCTCAGTTGGCCCCTAGGATTACGCAATGCAATTTCCTAGGGATCAGTCATGTTGACTGACACTGTGCACTGCACAGTTCCAGTCCTTAACAGGCCAAGCTAAACTGTGCTCTCCGTAGTTTCAATAGTAAGTCAGCTCACTGACAACCTAGATTGTGCTCTGCACAGTTCCAGTGGTTAGTCTCCCAACCTCTCCGAGACAAAACTGTGCAATTTTCCTCGCGCAGTCACCCAGGTGTGTTGCATGTCAGTCCTAAAGTTTATTTTGGTTTTCAACTGACAGTCTGCTTGCCATGAGTGTTTCTCTATCTCCAGGTATCACAGGTGTTCATCAGTCTCTCAGAAGTACAGGTACAATGGCTTCCAATAGAGCAGGGTCAAAGGACACCACTGAGAGCACAACTAGAGATGTAATCGAGCAAGTGTCTATGAGCTTGCCCATCTATGAAGATACTAAATTGTTCATAGACAAGGAGTCCAAGATCACATGGCAGGACATCAATGATATATTTTCAGGCACCCTTGAGGAGAATCTAAAGGACTGCAGAGTCTATGTCAACATATACAAGTATGGCTTGTACCGGGTTGCATGCAGGTATCTCGCATTTCCATGCACGCACACTGATCCAGAGATAATGGTACTAAACAATATTATTGGAACAGAATTTGCTACCTTCAGGGCAGAGAACTTTCAGGAGATGTATCACTTGCCGCAGCCGATGAACAAAATGGATGCACTCTTCACCAATCCTAGCAGCAATACGAACTCAAGAGACATCTTGAAGAGATGGGTAAGAGAGTCGTCTAAGTTCAAAACAAAACCCCAACAAGGTATACAAGACAAAGGCACTCTAGAAGGCTTATCAATTCTTGGTCATCTTCACATGCCGCTTATACTGTCAGGAAAGTACAGATACCTTCCTGCAGAGTTGGGTGATTGTGTTGGATCAGCGGGCGATCGAAGAAAGACCTTTCAACTGGTCCAACATGTTGGCTCTCCAATTAAATGGGCTAGTAACAAATGTTCGGCATTTTCCCAAGGGTCAACAAGCAAAGATCTTCGTGTCCACCTACATTCTTGATGCAATCTATGCCCATCAATAGTTCCCTGGCTTAGATTGGGCATGGACACATTCAAAACCCTCTATCCACATCTATTGCAGGTTGTTCTCCAAGTGCAGCTTGCGTAGAGTAATACTACAGCTATCAAACCACTTCGTCACCCCGATGTACAAGATGATTTTTGAGCAGGACCCGCCTTGCATGTCACAAGTAGCGATGGAGACATTGGTTAACATAGCAGATTGGTATGCCTCACCCCTTGGCATGTCTTCATCTGGATGTACAGCGCAAAGAAAGCTCTGCATGTGTTACCAAAGTTTGGGTCATGCAAGAAGTTGCATACCATATCTCGATAGGGTTGTCAGCAAGACTACACAGGAAGAAAAAAGCACCTTGGCCCACTCTTCCTTTGCAGATCGGGTTGGATGACATCTAGAGTCTCAAGCATGTTGAACCCGAGGCGAAGGAATTTAAGAGATTCACCTTCAGCACCAGAAATTTAAATCCATATGACCCACACTGCGTAGTGAAAGACCATTGTACGAGTGTATCATCCTTGGATCCACGGAGCATGTCATTGGCCTAAGGAAGACCCATGGAGATATTGGCACAACTCCTCAAGGCTCAATGAACCAATCAGAGTGGTTGTAGAATGGTTAGCAGTGCACAAGACAATAGCAACATCAGCAGCAGCAGAGAGCAACGGACCTGCGTCGGATAAAGGCAAAAGGAAGATTGTCAACAACGCAGAGGCGGAGCAAAGCTGCAAGTTCAAGGAGGATCCACTTGCAGAAATAGCAGTTTTGGAGATTGAAGCAAAGAGGTGACAGCGCAACAAAATGATTGCGCAGAGGCAGAGGGAGAAGTAAACACTGAAGGAAGCAGAGAAGAAGTGGCAGGAGGTAGAGCAACAGTAGATTAATGATGCATACTACATCTTCAGTCCAACATCCTGCAGATATACTAATGGTGATTAGTGCCTTTTGATTGATTATCAGTGTCATTACCCCACATCTTCCTTGCATTGGCTCTAAGGTTTTGATTAACGAAACTTTTTTTGATAACTTCAAGGCATGAAATTCTTGAAGCCAACTCGAAACCTTTTTTTATCTCTTCTGGATTTTCTACCTATGTAGATTCTATTATACTATTTGTTCCATACACCTGTGAAAAAGGATTAGGAACTATGGGGTTTCTAAATTCCATGCTCTGATAATCCCATGGTTCTGAGAAAGTTCTAAGATACTGAAGTGTTCTTTCAATACACTGAGAAGCTCGAACTTGAACTTTCTTCTGACACCTGCCATTTTTGATTTCCCAATCAGCAAAAGGTTGGAACAGTTCATATTGTGGGAAAGAGTCAGTAGCTACAAAATTATCATCAACTTGTTTCAGGAAGGCTGCATCTAATTCTTCAAACAAATCAGAAATCCTGAGTGATTTCAAAAAACGTTCAACTAATTCATTCATATTGATTTCCTCACGATCTAGCATTTTTGCAGAGACATAAACAGCAATAGAGAAATCAATTCCACCAATTATTTGATAATAATTCAAAGTCTTTAAAACTTTGATCATTTCTTCTGTGTAGTGACTACTCCATGTGTCATCAAGCAATTTGAAATAAACTTTCACTTTCAAGTTTGGCAGAGGATAAACCTTTACCAATTCTTCATCAAGATTTAGAAAAACACCAACATTCTTATGTTGCCAAGCTTGGCATCTTTGAATCCATTGGTTTCTTCTCAATCGTAAGCCAACCAGCTTTTTAATTTCTTGAGTAACATCTTCTAACAGAAATTCCAAAATTCGGAAACTTTGAACAAACGTTTCAAAATTGTCATCAGCAGGGGTTTTGCCTGAAAGGCTGAATATTTCATTCCTATGCACATGAACCTTGTTCATTTCCCTGGTCAAAGCATCTGCTAGAAAATTAGAATTTCCCAGAATCCATTCAACAACAAACTCATACATTTGGAACCACATTTGCCATGCTAACAATCTTCCACGAGCTAACTATTTTGAGATCTTTGCATTCAGAAAATATTTAAAGTTCATGGAATCTGTTCTAATTAAAAACTTTGCTGGAGCAAGATAAATTTCAAACCTCTAGATTCCATTGAAGATGGCAAGAGTTTCCTTTTCAGCAGGAAAATAATTCTTTTGATGTTTTAAAAATTCTCCCGAAGCATAAGCACAAAGAACTTCTTATGTTTTTTCTCCTTCTCCCTTTCGTTCAAAAAGTGCGGCTGCCCAAAAATTGTCTGAAGCATCTGTCTGCAAAATTAAAAAACCATTACCTGGCGGTTTCAGTGCTGGGAGATGCTGACATTCTGCCTTTAAGAGCTGGACTGCTTTAGTTGCTTCAGGTGACCATCCGGAATGTAGATGCTGACGGATAGGAGCTGTTTTCTCTGAAAGATTAGGAATATATTTATGTACATAATTAAAAATTCCTAAAAATCTTTGAATCATCTCTACATCTGTCAACTGATCAGGGAATTCAGAAAGTTTTGTCAAAACATGTGGCTGCATCTGAATTCAACCATGACCAACATGAATTCCAAGAAAATCAATGTTGTCTTGAAAAAGAAGCATTTTCTTTTCTGATAACACAAGACCATGTGTTTTTGCTTCTTCAAGAAACACTTGTAGATGCTTCAAATGTGTTTCTAAATCTGGACTATGTACAAGAATGTCATCTATATACACAACAATAAAATCATGTTTACTGAAGATATGGTCCATTCTTCTCTGGAAGAAAGCAGGAGCGTTCTTCAAACCGAATGGAACAACTCTCCATTGAAAGAAACCAACAAGACATGTGAAAGCAGTTTTATGACGATCTTCTTCAGCAATCTGAATCTGATAATATCCCGATTTCATATCAAACTTGCTGAAAATCTTACTACCCTGGATTTTCTGCATTATTATCTCTTGGCGGGGCATAGGATAATTAAAACTTTTAGTGATGGTGTTCAATGGTTTATAATTAATTACCATCCTATCCTTCCTTCGGACTATTTCAGAATGATTTCTAACAAGGAATGCCGAGCAGGAGTAATGAGATCCACTTCTTTCAATAAGTTGAAGATCTAACAGTTCTTCAATCTGCTTTCTCATTTCTTTTTCTTCAGCTGGGGTGCAGGGAATCAACTTACCAGTTACCCCATTATCATGCATAGTGATAATCTCTTGCTTGGGACTGTCAACTGTCCAGAAAGCTTGAGGATAATTGGAACAACATTTTAGCAATTCTTCATATATGCTTACTTGTTCCGGAGACCAATCAGGATTTTTGTTGGCCTTCTGAGTAGGTTGAGATTTAGTCTCATAAATTTGCAACACCTCTTTCCAATCATGAGACTCATTCTTTGTTTTCTTTATACCTACTTTCTTTTGACTCTGCTCTCTTCTTGCTTCAGAATTTGCTAAAGTTAGCCTTGGGACTGCAACTGCTTTCTTTTTTATATTGCAAATGATTTTATCTGCACTAATTGTGACAGCCAATACTGAATTGATAAATGGCATTCCTAAGAATAGACTTGCAGAAGCATCATAATGTTGTATTGCAGAGATTTTCGCAATACTTCCCCCAACTTTTAAAGAGATATTATCAACATAGTGAGTGAGGTTAACCGAACCACCAATGGTTTCTGATACTAAAATATGTTGTAAAGGTTTCCATAAACCTTTAAATAGAGATGGACGAGCAAGATTATTGGAACCACCCGTATCAATAAAAGCATCAACAGAAACCCACTCACCCTTCACTTGAACTTCGACAGGAATATAAAGAAGATTATTGCACTTGACAATCTTGTTCAGAAATGCATTCTCATCAGCAAGAGCAGAATTATTGACAGGTAGTGATGAAGAAGATGACGCAACTGTTTTGGGATATGGACAAAAGGAATTCACCATGGGTTGTGGAGACAAGGAATTTAGAATGGGGGTGAGATTCTTAGAGTCATTAGATAGAACAGTGTCTACTGAAGAGTCATCTGAGTATTCTTCTGTAGAATCATCTGATTCATATTCATCACTATAATGAAGTTCTTCATATTCACTGGGTTCACTTTGCCATTCACCATAACATATGTTCATTTTCTGACTGACCTCAATAACTGACTCATTATCTGACACAGAAGCATCCATTAAAATATATACATCAGACACTTCATCTTGTGAATCTACGACTGACCAATTATCTAAAAATTCATCAAACTCAAAACATGCTTTCAACTTGTTAGAGGAACTCTTAGGACATTTGCGAGCAAAATGACCTTCTTGCTTACAAATAAAGCAAGCATTGTCTCGTTTGGGTTGTTTCCTCTTTTTGATATATTTGAATTTTCTGAATGGTCGCTTTGGATTTGCAACTCGCTTTGGTCTGTATTTTCCATATCTTTTGGATCTTCTTTTCTTGAAGGGAGTCCATGGTAATACAGAACGACATACATTCAGATTTGGAGAAACATTTTGAACTTGTTTTTGCCAACACAGATATTTTACTTTTTCCTGACACCTGAATAAAAGATCTATCCAATATGTTTGATCTATCTTTTTGCTCTGGATTTCAAGATCTTTCATTATCATATCTCCTAAATTTCCTGGCAACTTGGACAAGAATGAAATCTTCTGAGTAGAATCATTGGTTAGATTAGCTTTGTAGACTTTAGACATGTAATCACAACCAAACTGATCTAAGTCTTTTAAATCTTTGAGTTCCATTCTGGTCAAATCTGTGATAAGTTGCTTTTTCTCATCTACAGGCTCAGGGACAAATTGTGTAAGCAAAAGAACTTCTAAAGTGGCTAGACCTGAAGCTGCAACATTTCTCCTTTCATCATCTGTTCCACCCATCCACCAATCATATACAATACCCGCCATGCGTTTTTCTGCTAACAAGAAGATTGAATAGTTATCCAACTTTGAAACTACTTGCATCTGGTAAAGAGCGCCAATCCAGACTCTGATGGATTCTGCTGGATTCTTGGATTTATCTAGATCTAGAACATAACCAGATGAATTAGTGGGAAACAAATCTTCTTCCACTCTGGGGTATTTGGATTCTTTAAATACATTTGCTTTTTGGAGTGATGGCATAATAAAGGATGGAAACAAAGTAGCAGCATTTTCTAAAGTAGCCAATTCACTTTTGTTCTTATGGACAATAACTGGTTTCTGCGTTTCTATCTTGTGTCCAACTTGACTACTGGATTCAGCTACATTTTCTTCTTGGGATTCACTAGTATCCCAATTTTGAGGCACTTCTAATGTTTTAGAAAATCTCGGAGGTTGAGATTCTCGTTTCTTCTTTTCTCTCCGTCTTCTTTCTTTTTCTTCTCTTTTCTGTCTGTCGGCTTGTTGTTCATCATGCAATAATTTGAGATTGGCAAGGATTAATTCACTTTGACAGCCTAGATCATCAAGTACTTCTTCGGCATGTGCACACCAGGTGGTCAGATAATTACCGATCTGGTAAGTCTGATCCAATTCATTTGTATTCTGTGCATTATGCTCTATCAGGGGAGCACAGTCAGCACGAGTGGCTGGTTGTCTGGATGATGAAGAGGTTGTACAGAACTTTGTACGAGGAGGCCACTTGCCACCTTTGACAAACCGACGATTGGCATATTGCCATTCTTCAACAGCAGGAAAATGGCCTATACGATGCATTTTATTTACAATAGGAAGAAAAGGTTTTGACTCAGGTATGTACAACTTAGTAGATGACAACTGAGGTTCAGACTGACTAACTTCTTCGACTGTAGACAAATCATTACTACTAGATGGAACTTCACTTGGAGCAATAGAAAAGACATATCTTTTTGGCCTTGTCACTGGTCGAGGCGCTTTAGGTCTTGGAGGAATCAACTTTACTTGGCCATTATCTATAGCGACTCTTTTTAATTTTGACTCAGGCTTCTTTTCATCAGCGATGGATTTGTATTGGAAATACCAATTGCCGGGTAATTCAGCAGGGTCATATAAAACACCTTCAACTTGGGCATTGGATAAACCAACTGTGACACTGTGTTTTAACACAGGTTGTTTCAGCTTTGGATGGGCAGTGTTTGTCAGCTGAAATGAAGCTTGTCCTATTACAGAAAGATATTCGCTTTCTTCTGCCATGGTTAGACCTTGAACCCCAGTCAAAAGATTCCAACAATCTTTTAAATGAGCATCATTTAAACTAATAGAATAATCAGGATATATCGTCCCATATTGACATCCTGTGGACAGATTTCCCATTATGGTTCCAATCCTAGCATTATCATAGGATTGATGACGAGTATCGAACAGTTCAGCAATGCAAGGGGTATTTATACCATGACGAAACAATGGTGCTAGACCTATCCTTATACCTCCAAAATGAAGATAGAAATATTTTCCCTCTTTGGCATACTGATGGAACTTTTTAATCTCATCATCAGAAAACAGATTTAAAGCAAGGATTTGAACAGATGGTCCTGAAATCTTTATTGTAATTTCTACCTCTTTCAAAAAATTCTTTCGTTTCAACACAAAAGTCATAGGCAGTTTATAAATATCAGTAGCATGCAAAGCAGGAGGAGTCCAATTTGCAGGGTTCTCAACTATCTCATGACTTTCATTTTCAGCGATTTCAAACTCATTAGACCTTGATGAGACTTCAGTGATAACTTTGCGATCAATGGAAGAGAATGAGCGTAAAAGATTTGCCATGTTTTATAAACTAAACCAAAGGCCGACTAAAGGAGCTTTTATCTACTCAGCACAATGTAAAACAATGATGCTTTTCGAAGGCTACCTGGCTTTCTTTAGGCTCTGTCTATAGTTTATAACTCAGGACTAGAACAGGGCTCTGATACCATATAGATGATGGACTCAGCAACTTACTTGAACGTTTGAAGTGGACGCTTAAGGCAAACTATGGACTCAGCAACTTACTTGAACCTTTGAAGTGGACGCTTAAGGCAAACTTCCTCACATCAACCTGAGATATGAGCGGACTAATGCGACCCTTTCGCTTCTCCAACGCGCCTTACAATCTCACTCCTTGAGATGATCTTGGAACAGAACAGTCCTCAGACTGGCGGCCCAGCAGGCTTCAATATTAATTCAAGCAATAAGTTACATACCAAGTTAAACCTCAAGATTAGAGCTTGCTAGTCTCTGGTCTTTGAAGGCTCAGATTACAAATACACACTTACACTCAAAAACACGATGCTCAAACTATCTACAACATGCCTATTTATAAAACATATGAGAATAATTGAGGGTCCTTGTCTGACATTACTTAGTCATGACGGTGTCTGCTCAATATTCTCTTAGTACAATAATTCAGGACGCACTATGAAAAGAAGACGCACTAACAAGGTCTGGCTGCACTTTAGTCACTATCAAAATCTGCTTCAAAATCTGAATATGGTGGAGTCCTTTGTCGTTCCCATGAGGATGTGAGTTTTGACAGCATCTCTTCTGGCTTTTCCCATGAGGACGTAAGCCATGATAGATATTCTTTTTCCCAAGTGGGGTCATTCTGCACTTGAGCATCTTGATACACGTCAACAAACATTGTTTCCTTTTTGTCCCATACCTTTGCTTTTCCTTTAGAGTCAGATATCATGATTGAAGATTCTTCTTTCTATGGTGCATATGAACTTTGTCCGGTATCGAATATTGCTTTTGAGGACTGTCCCGTATGAAACTTTATAGAGTCAGATGATTTTCTTAGATTCTTTTGAGGGAAGAGATAATCATCTTTATTCCACCTGTTCACATAAGCAAATGGATCAATTTCTATGCTAAGAAAAGAATCTTTCTTGCTTTTTCTAAAGTCGGGCAAGGACTGAACTGCCAACTCAACTCCATCCAATAATTCCCACTTGAATATCTGAAACATACTAACACCTTGCTCTATCGCTGACTGTACCCATAATTTGCATTGATAGCTGATATTCCCTTTTTCTTGCCATCCTAACTCAAACATCATAGATGAACATACTCTGTTTGATAACAGTAGATTAATGAGGCATACTACATCTTCAGTCCAACATCCTGCAGATATACTAATGGTGATTAGTGCCTTTTGATTGATTATCAGTCTCATTACCCCACATCTTCCTTGCATTGGCTCTAAGGTTTTGATTAACAAAACTTTTTCTGATAACTTCAAGGCATGAAATTCTTGAAGCCAACTCGAAACCTTTTTTATCTCTTCTGGATTTTCTACCAATGTAGATTCTATTATACTATTTGTTCCATACACCTGTGAAAAAGGATTAGGAACTATGGGGTTTCTAAATTCCATGCTCTGATAATCCCATGGTTCTGAGAAAGTTCTGAGATACTGAATTGTTCTTTCAATACACTGAGAAGCTCGAACTTGAACTTTCTTCTGACACCTGCCATTTTTTATTTCCCAATCAGCGAAAGGTTGGAACAGTTCATATTGTGGGAAAGAGTCGGTAGCTACAAAATTTTCATCAACTTGTTGCAGAAAGGCTGCATCTAATTCTTCAAACAAATCAGGAATCCTGAGTGATTTCAAAAAACGTTCAACTAATTCATTCATATTGATTTCCTCAAGATCTAGCATTTTTGCAGAGACATAAACAGCAATAGAGAAATCAATTCCACCAATTATTTGATAATAATTCAAAGTCTTTAAAACTTTGATCATTTCTTCTGTGTAGTGACTACTCCATGTGTCATTAAGCAATTTGAAATAAACTTTCACTTTCAAGTTTGGCAGAGGATAAACCTTTACAAATTCTTCATCAAGGTTTAGAAAAACACCAACATTCTTATGTTGCCAAGCTTGGCATCTTTGAATCCATTGGTTTCTTCTCAATCGTAAGCCAACCAGCTTTTTAATTTCTTGAGTAACATCTTCTAACAGAAATTCCAAAATTCGAAACCTTTGAACAAACGTTTCAAAATTGTCATCAGCAGGGGTTTTGCCTGAAACGCTGAATATTTCATTCCTATGCACATGAACCTTGTTCATTTCCCTGGTCAAAGCATCTGCTAGAAAATTAGAATTTCCCGGAATCCATTCAACATCAAACTCATACATTTGGAACCACATTTGCCATGCTAACAATCTTCCACGAGCTAACTGTTTTGAGATCTTTGCATTCAGAAAATATTTAAAGTTCATGGAATCTGTTCTAATTAAAAACTTTGCTGGAGCAAGATAAATTTCAAACTTCTGGATTCCATTGAAGATGGCAAGAGTTTCCTTTTCAGCAGGAAAATAATTCTTTTGATGTTTTAAAAATTCTCCCGAAGCATAAGCACAAAGAACTTCTTTTGTTTTTTCTCCTTCTCCCTTTCGTTCAAAAAGTGCGGCTGCCCAAAAATTGTCTGAAGCATCTGTCTGCAAAATTAAAAAACCATTACCTGGCGGTTTCAGTGCTGGGAGATGCTGACATTCTGCCTTTAAGAGCTGGACTGCTTTAGTTGCTTCAGGTGACCATCCGGAATGTAGATGCTGACGGATAGGAGCTGTTTTCTCTGAAAGATTAGGAATATATTTATGTACATAATTTAAAATTCCTAAAAATCTTTGAATCATCTTTACATCTGTCAACTGATCAGGAAATTCAGAAAGTTTTGTCAAAACATGTGGCTGCATCTGAATTTGACCATGACCAACATGAATTCCAAGAAAATCAATGCTGTCTTGAAAAAGAAGCATTTTCTTTTCTGATAACACAAGACCATGTGTTTTTGCTTCTTCAAGAAACACTTGTAGATGCTTCAAATGTGTTTCTAAATCTGGACTATGTACAAGAATGTCATCTATATACACAACAATAAAATCATGTTTACTGAAGATATGGTCCATTCTTCTCTGGAAGAAAGCAGGAGCGTTCTTCAAACCGAATGGAACAACTCTCCATTGAAAGAAACCAACAAGACATGTGAAAGCAGTTTTATGACGATCTTCTTCAGCAATCTTAATCTGATAATATCCCGATTTCATATCAAACTTGCTGAAAATATTACTATCCTGGATTTTCTGCATTATTATCTCTTGGCGGGGCATAGGATAATTAAAACTTTTAGTGATGGTGTTCAATGGTTTATAATTAATTACCATCCTATCCTTCCCTCGGACTATTTCAGAATGATTTCTAACAAGGAATGCCGAACAGGAGTAATGAGATCCACTTCTTTCAATAAGTTGAAGATCTAACAGTTCTTCAATCTGCTTTCTCATTTCTTTTTCTTCAGCTGGGGTGCAAGGAATCAACTTACCAGTTACCCCATTATCATGCATAGTGATAATCTCTTGCTTGGGACTGTCAACTGTCCAGAAAGCTTGAGGATTATTGGAACAACATTTTAGCAATTCTTCATATATGCTTACTTGTTCCGGAGACCAATCAGGATTTCTGTTGGCCTTCTGAGTAGGTTGAGATTTAGTCTCATAAATTTGCAACACCTCTTTCCAATCATGAGACTCAATCTTTGTTTTCTTTATACCTATTTTCTTTTGACTCTGCTCTCTTCTTGCTTCAGAATTTGCTAAAGTTAGCCTTGGGACGGCAACTGCTTTCTTTTTTATATTGCAAATGATTTTATCTGCACTGATTGTGACAGCCAATACTGAATTGATAAATGGCATTCCTAAGAACAGACTTGCAGAAGCATCATAATGTTGTATTGCAGAGATTTTCACAATACTTCCCCCAACTTTTAAAGAGATATTATCAACATAGTGAGTGAGGTTAACCGAACCATCAATGGTTTCTGATATTAAAATATGCTGTAAAGGTTTCCATAAACCTTTAAAAAGAGATGGACGAGCAAGATTATTGGAACCACCCGTATCAATAAAAGCATCAACAGAAACCCACTCACCCTTCACTTGAACTTCGACAGGAATATAAAGAAGATTATTGGACTTGACAATCTTTTTCAAAAATGCATTCTCATCAGCAAGAGCAGAATTATTGACAGGTAGTGATGAAGAAGATGACGCAACTGTTTTGGGATATGGACAAAAAGAATTCACCATGGGTTGTGGAGACAAGGAATTTAAAATGGGGGTGAGATTCTTAGAGTCATTAGATAGAACAGTGTCTACTGAAGAGTCATCTGAGTATTCTTCTGTAGAATCATCTGATTCATATTCATCACTATAATGAAGTTCTTCATATTCACTGGATTCACTTTGCCATTCACCATAACATATGTTCATTTTCTGACTGACCTCAACAACTGACTCATTATCTGACACAGAAGCATCCGTTAAAATATATACATCAAACACTTCATCTTGTGAATCTACGACTGACCAATTATCTACAAAATCATCAAACTCAAAACATGCTTTCAACTTGTTAGAGGAACTCTTAGGACATTTGCGAGAAAAATGACCTTCTTGCTTACAAATAAAGCAAGCATTGTCTCGTTTGGGCTGCTTCCTCTTTTTGATATATTTGAATTTTCTGAATGGTCGCTTTGGATTTGCAACTCGCTTTGGTATGTATTTTCCATATCTTTTGGATCTTCTTTTCTTGAGGGAGTCCATGGTAATACAGAACGACATGCATTCAGATTTGGAGAAACATTTTGAACCTGTTTTTGCCAACACAGATATTTTACTTTTTCCTGACACCTGAATAAAAGATCTATCCAATATGTTTGATCTATCTTTTTGCTCTGGATTTCAAGATCTTTCATTATCATATCTCCTAAATTTCCTGGCAACTTGGACAAGAATGAAATCTTCTGAGTAGAATCATTGGTTAGATTAGCTTTGTAGACTTTAGACATGTAATCACAACCAAACTGATCTAAGTCTTTTAAATCTTTGAGTTCCATTCTGGTCAAATCTGTGATAAGTTGTTTTTTCTCATCTACAGGCTCAGGGACAAATTGTGTAAGCAAAAGAACTTCTAAAGTGGCTAGACCTGAAGCTGCAACATTTCTCCTTTCATCATCTGTTCCACCCATCCACCAATCATATACAATACCCGCCATGCGTTTTTCTGCTAACAAGAAGATTGAATAGTTATCCAACTTTGAAACTACTTGCATCTGGTAAAGAGCGCCAATCCAGACTCTGATGGATTCGGCTGGATTCTTGGATTTATCTAGATCTAGAACATAACCAGATGAATTAGTGGGAAACAAATCTTCTTCCACTCTGGGGTATTTGGATTCTTTAAATACATTTGCTTTTTGGAGTGATGGCATAATAAAGGATGGAAACAAAGTAGCAACATTTTCTAAAGTAGCCAATTCACTTTTGTTCTTATGGACAATAACTGGTTTCTGCGTTTCTATCTTGTGTCCAACTTGACTACTGGATTTAGCTACATTTTCTTCTTGGGATTCACTAGTATCCCAATTTTGAGGCACTTCTAATGTTTTAGAAAATCTCGAAGGTTGAGATTCTCGTTTCTTCTTTTCTCTCCGTCTTCTTTCTTTTTCTTCTCTTTTCTGTTTGTCGGCTTGTTGTTCATCATGCAATAATTTGAGATTGGCAAGGATTAATTCACTTTGACAGCCTCGATCATCAAGTACTTCTTCGGCATGTGCACACCAGGTGGTCAAATAATTACCGATCTGGTAAGTCTAATCCAATTCATTTGTATTATGTGCATTATGCTCTATCAGGGGAGCACAGTCAGCACGAGTGGCTGGTTGTCTGGATGATGAAGAGGTTGTACAGAACTTGGTACGAGGAGGCCACTTGCCACCTTTGACAAACCGACGATTGGCATATTGCCATTCTTCAACAGCAGGAAAATGGCCTATACGATGCATTTTATTTACAATAGGAAGAAAAGGTTTTGACTCAGATATGTACAACTCAGTAGATGACAACTGAGGTTCAGACTGACTAACTTCTTCGACTGTAGACAAATCATTACTACTAGATGGAACTTCACTTGGAGCAATAGGAAAGACATATCTTTTTGGCCTGGTTACTGGTCGAGGTGCTTTTGGTCTTGGAGGAATCAACTTTACTTGGCCATTATCTATAGCGACTCTTTTTAATTTTGACTCAGACTTCTTTTCATCAGCGATGGATTTGTATTGGAAATACCAATTGCCGGGTAATTCAGCAGGGTCATATAAAACACCTTCAACCTGGGCATTGGATAAACCAACTGTGACACAGTCTTTTAACACAGGTTGTTTCAGCTTTGGATGGGCAGTGTTTGTCAACTGAAATGAAGCTTGTCCTATTACAGAAAGATATTCGCTTTCTTCTGCCATGGTTAGACCTTGAACCCCAGTCAACAGTTTCCAACAATCTTTTAAATGAGCATCATTTAAACTAATAGAATAATCAGGATATATCGTCCCATATTGACATCCTGTGGACAGATTTCCCATTATGGTTCCAATCCTAGCATTATCATAGGATTGATGACAAGTATCGAACAGTTCAGCAATGCAAGGGGTATTTATACCATGACAAAACAATGGTGCTAGACCTATCCTTATACCTCCAAAATGAAGATAGAAATATTTTCCCTCTTTGGCATACTGACGGAACTTTTTAATCTCATCATCAGAAAACAGATTTAAAGCAAGGATTTGAACAGATGGTCCTGAAATCTTTATTGTAATTTCTACCTCTTTCAAAAAATTCTTTCGTTTCAACACAAAAGTCATAGGCAGTTTATAAATATCAGTAGCATGCAAAGCAGGAGGAGTCCAATTTGCAGTGTTCTCAACTATCTCATGACTTTCATTTTCAGCGATTTCAGACTCATTAGACCTTGATGAGACTTCAGTGATAACTTTGCGATCAATGGAAGAGAATGAGCGTAAAAGATTTGCCATGTTTTATAAACTAAACCAGAGGCCGACTAAAGGAGCTTTTATCTACTCAGCACAATGTAAAACAACGATGCTTTTCGAAGGCTACCTGGCTTTCTTTAGGCTCTGTCTATAGTTTATAACTCAGGACTAGAACAGGGAATACTTGAGAAAGTATTATTGCTCGAGACAGTCATGCAAAAGTTGTACTTCAAGTTCATCACCGTGCATAAGTCAATTGTCCATCTAATGGTTAGCAGCAACGTTGTGCTAGGAGAGCAAGCATCTTGACAGACATACACACTGTTGTCGATCACATGCAGATATGGACAATGAGGTACAATGGAGCCCCATTGTACTTGCCGAAAATGATAAAGCCAAAGGCGGTGGAGTTGAAAGCACGCATCCAGAGTCAAAGCCAGAATTATGTGGAACTCCCACAGTTCATCACCAATTTGCAGACTTCACATGCACGTGGGTTCAAGAGTATGGATGTCATTGTGCGCATACATGCGATCCCATCCATTGGCACACTCAACGAGGCAAAAGAAAAGGACCAAGTCTAACTGGAGCTAGACATATACTTCAAGCAGTTGATGTGCATAGCCACGAACGTAGATTTGCAGATGAGCGTAGACACTATGCACAACTATGTTGTTGGTATCGGTGCACTCAAGATTGTGATACGCATGCTACATGACAAGTTGGACAGAGGTGCCAAATCAGTGTACCCAAATGCTACGGAGGCAAGAGTTCGCTTTCAGAAGAATGTCACCACGGAGTATGCGAACACCATAGCAGACTACCAAGCTTGGCATCAGTGCACCACCAACGATCACCAAGAGGATGTCGACGAGTTAGTCTTCCCATAGTTATCTGAATCTCAGTGATGTCTTGTATGGCTTACTCAAGCCAATTTTTGACTCGCACGGGTACATGTGTAGATTGTATTGTAAACATATTGTAAAGTGAAAGACCAAATGTCAATAGTGGAATGTAAACAGTGATGTGTCAGTTGAAGAGTCACAAAGGGGAATGTCAAGGGTCACCCCACCCTTTGTTATATATAGAACCTCATAACTCATTGTAGGGGCTTTTAGGAGCCAAGCTTTTGTTATACATTGCTTAGAGAGGGCTTGGAAAGTATTGTGACGAGCCTTGGCTTCTCCACAGTGCAGAGCAGGTATGTCTCTTTGGAGGAGCAAGCGATGTTCACTGTAATGTTCCACTATTGGGGCTAGTGGCTGTCATGGTTGTATGTATGGATGGAACTTTCACTTTATATAATATAACAGAGCCAGCACGTTTCATGCATGTGTTGTTATTGTAGTTCGATTATTCTGGTTACTTTAGCAATGTATGTAATTTACTTACGCATTGATGTATGGACTACTTCGTATGTGATTGTACGAATCTTATTGAAGTGTGTTGTTGGTTTAACGTATCACTTTGGATTGTCGACTATTTTGCTTTCCAGTTTGTGATGTCATTCAACTTGTGTGTTCCTTTCAGGCTACGTAATATTACAAGCTTCCATGGGATACACTTCTTCTCCCCCTCTGTGTGTTAGAACCTCCCCATGCATCTCTCCTACTTGCTGCAAGGTCACACACTTACTTCCGACAAGGATATCTTGCTTACCTTTGCACGCTATCGCAGTGAAGACATAGCTTTACTATCCACTGTTGGGACTCCTACTCCAAACAATATGAGGTCTAGTTGGGACTTCTTACCGAGGAGATCCCCTGACATGTTGGTGAGTCCAAGCACCGCCAACAGTGCCATCACATCAAGACAGATGAACAGGTTGTTGACATCCTCACAAAGCCTCTTAGTAAATTCAAGTTCATTGCCTTTAGAGAGAGGCTAGGAGTCATGGAATGACCCTCCCACAAGGGTCTTGGTTGAACAATGAGCTCTAGGAGCTCTTAGACATTGGGGTACTTCTTGGAGCTATGTGCGACCATAAGGTGAGTGGTTCACCATCCCCTATAGGTAATATGTGTACAAGGTGAGTGGTTCACCTTCCACTATGATACCCCATGGTGATATATGTGAGCATAGGGTGAGTGGTTCGCCTTTATGGTTGATGACATATGCATAGGATGAGTGGTTCACCTTCTCCTATGGCATATGAGCATGATGAGCGGTTCACCTTCTCCTGTGGATGCCCTAACATACATCTTACCCTTGCAGTCTGGGACCCCTGCGAAGTACCTCTCATTTGGCCAATGAGTTGGGAACAGTGGTTAGGGACCATAGCACTACAGATGGACGAATTGTGTATTGTCGTACTCCCTATGTCTAAGATGCATGATGTTCAACAACTTTATCGTTGAGGATCAAGTCGGGTTAGGTTTCTACCCCTAGTTCTGTGGACTAACTTCCGTCAATGGGAAGAGAGTGGTAATGTCTTGTGACTCACTCTCTATCGATTCTTCTTATTGACCATGATATCAATCTTCAACAGAGTCGAGACAAGATGCAAAAATGGTACATGATGGACATGATGGCATAGTCATGGATGGACGTGGTCTGTTGGAATTAATCCCTCATTGAGGTGTTAAAGAGTGCAACTAGGGCTAATTCCCCTTCCTCGAAGCCCCTCCTTTAATGGCTCTTTTCACATTTGGATTCCCCTTGATGGGATCTCCCTTCACCTGGAGAATAAGAATTTTTGCACCTATAAATGCCTCAAAATTAAGTCGACATAACCACTATAAATATAAGCTTTGACCTCCTCATTTTGGCACATTCATTCACAACACATTCTCTCATCTTCTGATTGGTTTGTACATTATCTGAGGCAACGTTATCTTCCACACATACAAAGGGTTCCTTGGTTGCTATGTTTTTCCTACGTTGACTTTTCTACAGCAAACTTGGCCCAACGTTCACTGAGGCCTTTTTAAGGTGATTTCACTGCATTGACTTGGAAAGGCTTTATTTGGGCAAGCCACGTTCATTGGCACACAAATCAAGGAATTCTAGGCATGTTGACCATAGGCTAAATCATTGACTTTGACCATAGAACATTAACTCAATTTGACTAGTTTTTCAACTTTAAAATTTATAATTTTCCAAGAGAAGGGAGATGCCATCAAGGGGAATCCAAATGTGAAAAGAGCCATCAATGGCCATCCACATAGGAGTTTGATTTGTAAGCTTGGATGAGTACATGGCACCATAGCGCCTTTCTTCTTATAGAGCACATTGGGTCCCATAGAGCAACCCTAAAGTCAAATCAAAGCATCCAGGGTTCCATAGTACACCTACAAGTAATGAAGTCATAACAAAACCCTATTGTGATGCCAACCAAGCACCTCTTAGGACTTTTTGTCTCACCACACCAACAATGGACTTGGCAAAGGTTACAAAGGCGAAAGGAGAACTCTTATTTGATATCTTAGCTATTACAAGGAGCTATATTCCTAGAAGATAACAACAAATATTATCTTTGTATCATGGTCTCCTGTACGCAATATTTGGATGTAATATTTGGTGTAACACTTATAAATAGAACCAGGCATTGTGATGCCAAGTTAGCTAGTCAATACTATGATTTTGATCTTGTTTCTTGGACTTTGTATAAGCCATGCATTAACAAGCCTATTGTAATATAGTTGTGATTAATAGAAGACTAATTCAATAGATGATTTCATTATGATTTATCACCTTTCTTGATAGTAATCTACCTACATGCTACCTGTGAGAGGGCCCCTCACATCTACATTCTTGAATTGTAATGTATCATTTCCCTTTATCCATATATACTCTATATTTCTTTTCAACATATACATTGTTCTTAATAGCACTTTGACTATTGATGAATTGATAACCATTATGAATATCATTGTGCGGATTGTATAAAGAGAAACGTTGTGTGGATAGAGATTATTATTTTAGTTCATATTCAACCCTAACTTCCTTCATTTTAATGATTCTATGACTGCATCATATCACTCTGTGTTTGCTTCAAGATTTTGTTTATACTCTAGAACTAAGGTCGGTTACATACTCTATAAATCGTTGAGAATATTTTGTTTTTACTCTGGAACTAAGGTCGGTTACATACTCTAGAAATCGTTGAGAATCTTCTTAAGACATTGGGATAAGTAATCTTGTTCTTTCCAATCCTAGTCTAATCCCCTTTCTCTTTGATTCAACATCAATACAATATTGGGATCTAAGAAAGCACTCTATTACACTATGTAATAAGTGACCTCAGTCCGATATGATTTTTATTGAGTTTATAAATGATGTTTGCCCTTTATACTTAGTATATCAAAAGGCGATTTGCATTCTAAGGACCAATTCAATACCCTTACCTTACAATTTTGAACTCTAACTGATCAATACACAAGTTTGGTTTCAATTCCTATAAAGTGCATTGTACATGTTTGCATGCACATTTGGATCTTGCCTATGGTTACATTCTAGATCCATTAATAATCTACACTCGTTGTGATAGCCAAGATTTAAATCATTTATACATAGTTGCCCTGTAATACATGTTGACTCTAGTTTAGTACATACTCTAAGATTGGTGTATTTGTGGATTGCAAGTTATATTATGTTTATGTTATTTACATTGAATTTGATCTAGAAGGTTTTAGTTAGGACCATTGCTCACGCAAACCAATAGATCTTCACTGATTAGTTTTAATCTAAAGTTCATTCCAACATCTAGACTTTGATTTAATGCTCGGCTTTTGATTTCTATATTTGGTTTCAAGAAGCCAAGGACCATAACTAGAATCTCTTATTTTCAAATCCAACCTACAAATGAGTACATGAATGTTGCCCTGAAGCAACGAGAGATTATATTCCAGAGCCAAGCCAAAGGATGTAAGATAAAAGGCTAGTTAGAAGGATCTTTGCACATTTGGTTTTATATCTTTCACACTAGATATGAGTTATTCTTTCGAATCAAATTAGAAGAAAATAATTTTAGTTGTTTAAAGAAGTAAATAGCTTTTACGTTGCATGCACATATGGTGTTTACGAATCATAAGTTTACGTCTCGAACAAAGTTGTTTAGTGTTCTTATTGTGACATTAAAATAGTGCAACACATCTCCTTTTGGAAACCAAGACTCCACAATTAAAAAGCCTTCATTATAGATAAATAAAGAGATGCCCTAGCATTACAAAATTTATCATCAAAGCTTAGCAAGAAGATTGATTGAAATAGTTTTTGCCATCAACACCCACTTCAACAAAAGGATGGACTCCAACTCAACCCATCATATGTGGTGAGTTTTTGACCACAAATTTTGTTTATTGTCTTTTTTTTCAAAATCTAGAAGGGGCAAAGCAAATAAGGATCATCGTGCTAGAGAAAAGTCATCATTGTTCTAGGGAAAAGTGATCATTGCTCTAGGGAAAAGGTGTACTCTTCTTCAAACCAAACTCATCATCAATGTCCATCAAAACAACCACAATATTGTTGGATCTCCTTATCCACTTACAAGATAAGTGAATTTTAAATGGCATAATTTTGGGCAAATTCTTCAAGATTGACCCAAACAAAAGAAATGTATAGAGATTGTCTAAAGACATGCAATCTAGAGGAACCCTACCTGATCTCCTTATCCACTTACAAGATAAGTGAATTTTAAATGGCATAATTTTGGGCAAATTCTTCAAGATTGACCCAAACAAAAGAAATGTATAGAGATTGTCTAAAGACATGCAATCCAGAGGAACCCTACCTAATGGTCAAGATCTCTAGAGAGAAAAATGGAAAAATAACAAACTCAATCACTAAAAATACTTGAATATGAATATGAATATTGAAAAGTTTTTTAAAAAAAGGATGCAAAGAGATGCAAAATGAATATATCATTACAAAGGAACATCCCCCTCCTCCACTACTCACCTCCTCTAAAAGCCAGTCAAGAGAGGCTAAAGAGGCAACATGACTCAATCAATTTTAACTAAAGGAACTAATCCCTTCAACCAAATCAAGAAAATAAATGTGATTGGCAATATAGGAGCCACCAAAGTCAAATCAATCAATAAAAAATGGTAGAAAGGGAAGATCACAACCGTACAAAACACTCAACTAGGAGATTTAGAAGAATCTCTATTTATTGGGAATTGTAAATCCACCAATCGAAATACTCATGAGAAAGGGAAGATCATGAGCGTACAAAGATACTCAACTAGGAGAATTAGAAGAATCTCTATTTATTGGGAGTTGTAAAGCCACCATCCCAAATACTCGAATCCAAGCAAAGAGTTTCAAAGTTTAATATTTCAGTCTTCAAAGTTTAATATTTCAGTCTTTAAGCTTAGTAAGGATCACATGTTGAAAATCTAACTTACCAAGCAAAGAGTTTCAAAGTTTAATATTTCAGTCTTTAAGCTTAGTAAGGATCACATGTTGAAAATCTTACTTACTAATGAGGAATCAAAGAAGTCTAAACATTATACAACTTGGACCTTTTCTTATAATCATCACCAAAATCTGACTATCCAATTTTTGGTCGGAATGCAATTTTTCAAAATTGCATTTCCGAAAGCCTACAACACCCTCAAATACCCCTATACTTAACCTAGATTGCACTCCTAGATTGTGCAATCTCAACAACTGATATCTGTTATTCCAGCAATTCTCTTGAATTTTTTGTCAAATGTTAAGCAAAAATGGTCAGAAAATTATGACCAGAAATTGACTCTGCTAATCAAATTGTAAATCGACTCTGCTAGAATCAAATTGTAAATCGACTCTACAAACAATACAAACATTTTGTAAAAATAAATGGATGAGAAATCAAAATATTAGAGTGCATCCCATGTACCCACTCCTTTAAAATTCAAAATTATAATACCTCTTGTTGAGATGGGTTTTACACCAAGGAACCTACTAACAATCATTACTTCAACCAGGCACCATTTGTTTGAATAATGTAGTTGCAAGCTTAAATGCAACTCTAAGTGTGTTGCATCTTTGTTGAAATTCACGTCCACAAATTGCCTTAACAACTAAACACCGTCGAACACACAACACCGAGTGCTATGGTGGAGTATGTCTCAAAACTTGATGACATGCATTTAACGTTAAACACAATCTTTAAAGCTACATAAGGAATGTGGACTCCATTATAACAAAAATCATTGTACTTATTGGAGATACCATATGGCAGTTTTATGATCTGTCATGGATCTATAATACAGTATAATCAACTTCATTTTCATCTTTATCAATTTAATTCATACAGTACAAGGCCCATCTTGGTGCCTCAATTCAACTTGACATCTAATTTCAAAGGTCCTGAAATGCACGCTTATAATTAGCTCTTGTTAATTTGTTTGCATTCTTCAACTCAACCTTATTCATGCACGCTATATTCTTTTTATGTTCTTTTATTATCATTCGTTAAAACCATATTTAGAGGTGACAGAATCTAGTTATATCAACCTATACAGCAGACCGAAGGTATGTTCTTCATTGATATTCAGAGAGACTCTAGGTAAGACCAACAAACTAATGCACTAGAGAATTAACCTGCCGTATAACTGGGTATTGCGACGACCATGTAACGGCCAATCAATCTCCTGTATAAATTCAAATAGCAAATGAATGCATACAAATGATTTCTCTGGGGTAAGCCTGAAACAATTATTGGACCCCGTCTAGGAAAAGCACTTCCTTGACTCCCTGCTGCTATCAAAATTTCTAAATTAATGAAACATTGAATTATAATGCCTGTGACTAATGCACCTTAGGTTGCTTGATCAAGTGTGTGATCCTGTTTTATGGACTTCATTGTAACTCCAGTAAATTGTCTGCAATTAAGCTACAGAAACCGCACTGTGCTCACAAATAACACTTATGAGCGTCGAATTAAAGTGGGGGTTGACCAGTAACTGAAACCTGAGGGTCAGTGTACACATTAGTGAAAATACCTTGATTTTAGTAAATATTGATTGTGGGCATGGAATCATGTTCCGCATGTATTTAATCATTCTATTATGTTATTTTCTATTTAAATTAGCATTTAATTTCCCTATGCTTTGATAAGTTATTCAGCTAAGTACTTCCCTCTACCATTTAGATTTACTGTTCATTATGCTCTGTCATGGTCAGCGCTTTCTCTGGGTAATGATTATCAAATCTAAATAAATATGGTAAACCATGAAGCATAACCATATTCATGCGTAGATATTGACTAGAGCATTTACTTATATAGTAGAACCGTAACATTCTTAACCTATAAAATCATACTGGAAAGGAACTTCCTATAGTAATACTGACCACAATCGTTAGACTACTGTATAAAGAATAAAAAACACTCTAGATTGGAATAAAACACCAAATTCTCGAGGTTAGTTCAAGCTAGATGATATCCACCTAAACAACAGGCATAAACATCTATATACAAAAATCTCCAAAACAAAGTCAATATTAACTGTACATCAAAAGACAATCCTATGGCCGAGAACTGAACTCCTTAGGTGTCCACGAAGACTCTGCACGCATTAGATGCAGTTTTTCAACAAAAGGCTCCAGAATTTCTGCTTCTTCCACTGGGGCAAAGGCCATACAAATACTAAGCTCTTGGACGGCTTCTCCATAGCGTCTGTAGGTAAGGCAGAAAGCAATATTTAAAAACCAAAAATCATAATCCCCAAGTATTATAAATATTATCCCCCGTAGTATCAGATATAAAATTAGCTGAACATTCAACATCTCAAAACTAACTAATCTTCTAGCAAACTCGAGATATATTCAATATCTGGGATAATGAATGGAACAGAATAAAGTCTGCAGATAATAACACCCCTCACCTGCTATGGTATAAAAGCATGCCATGGTCTCTCCGCAATGCCCAGTTATGTGGTTGAAGAATGAGAAGCCTCTCGGATGACATAATGGACAATCTAGATAACACATTTGACGAAAGATAGCATTCAACATAATTAGCCACAGAAGAACACAAAGTCATAGTCATAATCACACATCTAGACAAATAAAGATTCCCATCATTTAGACTACTAGTACTAATAATAGATATTAACAATATAATATTTGGATCTAAAACAAGATTTCTTTTCACAGGTACAACACTTTATATTCCATATGAGGAACAAAGAATATCCGTATACTGTCAATACTGCCAACATCTGTCATGTCACTTGCAGGAATTGAACTTGGGTGGGCAGGATTACGTTCCTTCCTCCCAACCACCCAGGATAACCCCAATTGACTAGATCTAAAACAAGATACTGGCATGTTACAAAATGAATCGAAGGTGAAGATTCCATTCCTTCCTCCCAACCACCCAGGATAACCCCAATTGACTATTGATGTAAAACAAGACACTGGCATGTTACAAAAATGAATCAAAGGTGGGTTGATATGAATCACAGACCTTAAATCTGACTGCAAAGAGGAGCATAGAAAACAATTAATATTCAACTGCACAGTACTGTCCAAGTAAAACCCAAAAAGAAAGAAAATACCAATGATACACAACTCTGCATGCCAGTTAGAAAGAAAAGAGTAACAACAAATTGTAGGAAAATAACTAAATTATTGATGTAGGGTCAGCTTTTAAGAGTATCTATGGGGGCAGAGAGACTCTTCAGAGGGGGGATGGGGGGCAGGAGGGCAGTTCAGCATACCGTTGACGTCCAAGATTGAGTTCAAGCATTAAGACACGTAGGAAAGCTTCTCAAAAAATCTAAACTGAAATCAACAAAGGAGAAATTCAATTTTTAAATTCAAAGCTCAAAAATAGAAAGGCAAAAGTTCAACCCTACCGTTGAACAGATGAGCACACAAAGCGTGAACCCAAAAAAACAAGATTAGGAGTTTCCAAAAGGAGAATATTCCCTGCATTGTCAAATAAAACTTGGCTTGCACCACAACGACATAAGTAAAATGAATTTCATGAAATAGGACAAGCTATTCTAGACAGAGAAATTGACCTAGGAAATAGGAGTTGCTACAGAAGACTTGAGCAATTGGAACGAGAAATATTGAAGTAAAATCCACTTCAAAGTTTTAAACTCAAAATCCAACTGAACAGGAGATCCAGAATACAATTAATACATCATAAATTCCGACCTAGATCAATTTAGCTAAAAGTTCTACTCTTTAAATCACTGCTTCAGATGATAGCAAACGAAAAAATTAAAATACCCACCTCAATTCTTGGGGGCGCAATGTTAAAGCATTTGAGTTATCAAACTTGCTAGGCTGGTCAGAAGTATGGTGCACTGGTCGAAGAGGAGAAGTTAACAATAAACCAGGATGGGCCCTTGATGCACGCTTCCAATAAAGCCTCTGAAACAATCATGTAAAATCAATTCAGTGTATCAGACTTTTCAACTAGATTCGAAACTTATACATAGTGCAAAAAACAAAATTAATTTATATTGCAGCCAGAGTGAAGGCCTTGGAAAACATTCAGACAGACATAACATTTAAAAATTAATTTTATCCAAGAACTTTATAAGCCATCCACATTTCAGACCCCCCATCCATCGAATAAATTCCAGTAGCAGGGGACCTACTTTTAGATTTGCCAAAGCAACTGCAATTATGTCTCTGTTTGATCCAAGCTCAATATCTGGAAGTGATCTGCTGTTCAAATCGAAAGCTTTTGATCCAGGATGTTTAACACAACCACCATTTACTTTAGCAAACCAGCTTTCTCCTTCAGACAGTTGAAAAAGCTCCTGAAAATAAATAATCCAAAAATATCATTAACAACTAAGTTTGAGGACATCGTCATTATAATTTGATTATAATGTCTTAATGAAGAACTATCTGAACTAATGTTTCACATGTATCTATATCTCTGGCATACACATAACTCTGTTTGTTGTTTGTCATGCAAAATATAAACAGAAGAAAAGAAACCAACACATATGTATGACATGCAACTAACACGACATCATGTCTTACAAAGCATCGGTGTTTGCATGGCAATGAAATTCAAGGATGCGGGATAATCTTCCTGCAGTCATAGAGCATATTCCAAAAATAATAAACCCAATGTAACTCAGTCAATAAGAAAATTTCCCTAAGAAACATGCTGATTTAATCAAAGAATTGGGACAGTCTAAAAAGTGAAAGGAGGAAGTTGAGAAGCCTTGCGTAAATACGATAATTCCACCATATGTAATCTTAATAATATGGAACGGTTATAAAAAGCAGAAGTCAAGAAGCCTTGCATTTATTTTCCACGATTCCATATATCTAACCATGATCCACTATAACAAAAAAACCAACAACATGCCCAGTTAACAATCCAATAGAGTCAGCAGAGTAAAGATCACATATAAACTTTTATAAGACATTCTGCAAATACTTAATGACCTTAACTTCTAGAAAAACTTCAGTAGTAATTATTTACCTGATCTAGACATCAATAAAACATTATAGATGATCGTGAAAAAGAAACAATGTATTTGCAATCCAGACTGCCTAAATCACAAGCCAAATAAGCAATATATCAAAAATGATAACAAACCTCAGTGTATTCAGTTTTGGGCCATATCAAAAATTCTTCCCCAACACGAGCTCCTACAATAGTAACTCCAAGTCTTCGGCAAACTTCAATATATATTATGCTTAGCATTATTCCTGCCAATCATTCCACTACTGATTTAAAACATCAATTTCATCAAACACAATCTAGTTTTAATATATGCATATTCATGTGCAGTAAACCTTTAAATTGCAAATGCAGAATGCTGTTTGCAATAAAAAAAAATTAATAATAATAGTTTACCATTTGAATGATCATTGCTAATTTCTCGATATTAACATCAATCACAGCTAAGTAATTTCCACATATATAAACAAAGAAGGCAAGAAGGATAAGCAAGTACCACTTCCAGATGCAGATTTTAGCACTTGATGCAAGTATGACTGCTTTGGATTGTTAAGAAGAGATGACCTAGAAAAGCCTCGTAAATCAAAAAGAACAAAATTCACCGCCTCCAAAACTTGAACCAAATGGCACCCAATTTCTTTTGATACTAACTCTGCTTCCACTTGTTTTGCTATAATGTCAAGCTCAGACAACCATGCTGTAATGCTTCTGCCAGCTAGTGGAAAGGCATCTAAGCTAGCCCATTCGTAGGTAACTTTTGACAAACTGGGAGCTTCTCTCCCCTCCTTTACAACTGCTCTAGCATCCATATCTCGATTATAAGACATAAATGCTTCATCCTCAACAGCAATCAATAACATAGCCTGTAATGGGGTTTAGAAACCATTACAAGATGTTAATATTAAAGGAATCAAGACACTCTTCAAATTCAGACCTAACAAAAGGTGCCTTTATGGGGATGACTACAGGAATAGATTACTTTTAAGCCTGTCAAAACAATCCAATCCGCCAAGCCAAATGCAAACAAGTTAAAGAAGGTTGACAAGAGACCAAGAAAAAGGGTGCAATTATGAGAAGTTGAAAATGAAGAATTTTACGAGTAAATACACCAAAATAACTATAACACCAGCTGAATACATGGAAATCTGAAGTTCATCATAATTTCATGTGACAAATATTGATGAAGAATCATTTCTGAAACATCAACACATAGAATTGGTAAGCACACCAAACCATCAAACTTAACACACATCATCTTTGACATGATATACGATACAATAGACCCACATTTCACATACTAAAGGATTTCATATATCTGATAAATGTTAGCCTGCAAACCCACATGGATAAAATGCCATGAAGTATTTTCATTTTGACTTCGAGGATAGAAAAAGTAACCAACATGCCACTATGCACACAAAGGAGCAGATTATCCCAAGCACTAAACAAGGAAACACCTTCTAATGAGCAAAGCACCTAAGAAAACTTATATACTTCACAATACAATTATAAATATAGAGAATTCTTAGTACTTTTGCACACAATGTTATTAAGGGAGGAAACCAAAATTACCCTCAAATGAAGTAAACAAACTCTAGTCTCCTCTAATTTCACAAAGATATCAGTGCATGGACGGTGAAAGAAAATCCAGTACATGCTAATAATAGCCATGTTTGACAGAGTGAAAATTTACAACATAAAAGAGACATCTTGCAGAAAGGTTAAGCTAGAGCTCAAAGATCCAAAACAAAACACACTTCTTCCCAGATATAAGAGAATAATGACAAGACAGATTGTCAGATATTGATTTGAGAAATCTTAGTAGTGAGAAAGTTCTTCATGCTATAAATTGAAAGAAACATCTCAGAAGTGAGAGGGGCTCCTCATACAACCCTATTAGTCAAGGTTGTAAATAAGCAATAGTGCTAGCTGCAAAAACCTTTATATCAGAGCCATAATTTAACTATCAACACAAAAGTGCACAGGCACACATTTGAAAAACCCTCTTAATACTTTAAAGGAATCCAAGCCCACATCGACCATTCTTCACATAAGTCAACCCTAAACCTACCCAAGGCAAGTAAGTCCTATATTTCCTCAAGCGAGAAAAATCAATACTTAAAATTTAAGAAACAGTTAACAATACCCATAACTAGTATATGCCCATAGCAAGTAATAACCAATATAGTCCCTTATTTATCAACCCATTTACCATATTTAGATGTATTGAATAAGCAAGTGGACGAACTTTGGAGCGGCACAAATGCCTTGGGCCTTAAAGTAGGGGGGTGTATAGAGAAGGCAGACGAGATGAAGACCCACAATATTGGTTGGTTTTGGGTAAGCAGGATTGATTGGAATCGAATTGATATGGGGACACAAGGCAAACTAGTTGAGGTGGGGGAGTGATTAGTTTGGAGATTACTATAAGCGGAGTCATTTTGGACAACCTTTTCTTTTCTTTTCTTTTCTTTTTTTCAATATTCAATATGTGCAGAAGAGACTCTCTCCGCTGCAGGAAAACGCACGGCCCAAACTGATCTTCCCCAGGAAGGTCATTCAGCTATGCAATTTGTTGACTCCTGATCAAACCGCTCCTATGTGTGGTATTCTTCTTTTGTAAGACCGCTTATCATTTACTTGTTGAATTTACATTCCTGTTCTTCACAGATATCTGTTTTATATCTGGAAAGGTGGGCCATCTCAAGCAGTAACTCTTTGATCCCATAGATCCTTGATATCAAGGACATTTTTTGATAAAAATCCCTCTCTGAATAACGGATCTAACTACATATACATGTATATTATATTTGCTTATTTTGCAATCCACGTTGCGGCTTTGATTGATCTTGTTTCTATAGTTTTGTGTTCTTCTTCGCAGAGAGCTTGGTGTGGGCCCACCTGCACTAAAATGAAGAAAAAAATAATTGCTCAGAAGCATTCCCTGACTCGTAGAAAAGGCTAGAAAGTGATCAGGAAGCTTCCACAAAAGTTTCAAGATCCAAATGTGTTCCTTCAATTTCCAAAACGGTTTGGGGTCAGAAAGCATGATAGAAGATAATATTCCAATATAATATAAAACAAGAACATTTAGGGTGGCTCATGAATGTCAGGAAAAAAAAAAATACGACTATCATAAAAAGAAGAAAATGTAAGCAAGCTATAAAACCTAGAAAAATGATATTGAACTTATCACAGGAGCTACATAAGAAGAGGCCTCAAAAATACTTCCTTGATGGACTACATAATGCAACTAAGATATTAATTCATGGATTACATCTCCATGCACATGGCAAACATAAGACAAGAGTAGCTAAAATTATTGAAGGAACAAGTAAACTAGATCTCAAACTATTGTAGTTACCTTTGCAAGAGAAATCTCCCTATCTGTTACACCAAAAGAAATCTCATCACAAAACTTTTTCCGTGCATTCTTCAAAACCTGCCAACATTATAAAAATAAGTATAATAGAACATTAACTGGGGCCATAAAAAAAAATGATAACAATAAGATCCACATATCCAAAACTGATATTTTGTTAGTGCCAATGCATTCATGTTGCCATTGAAAATAAAAATTCCTTTCATGCTAGATAAGATCAACAATAAAAATAACTTCAGAAAAGATGAGTCCAAAAAGCGCAGATGCTTATCTCAATAAGGGTTAAAAATATTTAGAAAGGGTTTCTTAGAGAAGACTGCCAGAAACAATGATTCTTGTCTTCATATATGGGTCAAAAATATTTAAATACATAATTTGATTGTGACAGAAAAAAATTTAGACATATTAAGACATGTTACTTCAACAATTGAGATCACCGATACCCATTAAAATTAGACACAGTAAGACAGGTTCCGTCAGCAATTGAGGTCATTGATAACCATTATTTAATTCAGACACTAGAAAAATTCCTGAAACAATGGTTCTTGTCGTCAAACTGGGATCAAAAATATTTAAATAAATAACTGTGACAGAAATAAATTTAGTTATGGTAAGACAAGTTACTTCAGCAATTGAGGTTTCTGATACCCATTTAGATTAAACAAAGGACAAGTTCCTTCAGTAATTGAGGGCACTAACAAACACTAATTAAGGTCAGACGCAGTTAGACAAGTTCCTTAGTCAATTGAGGTAATTAATGCCCATATCCAAGATGAGTCAACCATTGAAATCAAAATATGCTTGCACATCTCTAATCCGAATAGAAGACCACCCACAAAACATTTACCAAACTAACCGTGTCAATCAAGGAAAAAAAGTAACTACACAATACTGAATATCCAGCAGCTAATACAAAGTTACAAAAAAACACCCACACACAATGATTCCTTTGCCTCTGTTCTTTAATCAAGCTTCATTTTTCCTATAGATTGGACATAAAAAGGGGTTGTATATCCTCGTAAACCACCGTTCTTTTCTGTAATGGCATTTAAACATGCACTCCCTTAACAAACTTTAGGAACCTAAAACAATAGCAAAGCAAGGGTACGAAAAAAGAATCTCCACATAAAATAAGCTTCATCGTTTATATTTAAAAAATGAGGAACATGGGAGGCCTTTCACTAAACAAAAACGCCTGTCAAAGTAACTAAATATTGAACAGGGAGATTATTATATAGGGTTGATAAGGTACCAGCGAACCTTTTTCTTTGCCCCCAAATGTGCAAGGATGGGTCGAGCAGATTCTTTCTGGGATTACCATAGCATCCATAAAAAGGATGAATTCCCATTTGAAAATAAAAATCAAAGATTGATTGCACAGATCAAAACTTAACAATCAGCGGAAAAAATTAAAAGCATGTCCATACAAGAAAGCAACAAGATTTCATATAAAAAAGGACTATCTGTTTAACACAAATAAGCTGAAAGCATTGTAGAATTATCTTGAGATATTTAAGATTTGAAAGAATTTCTGGGATTACAGACCTCGTGATCAGTTGCACTTCTACTCAGCTGACCACTCAGAGCAGAAGCAATGGCAGGCACCCGTGCAACCTTGTGAATCGTATCTTTTCTCTTTAGCATACTTAGTTTATTGAACTTCACATATCCACACCTGAGAAAGCATTATTAGACATCATAAAACATGTAAGCTGTGAATAGCAGACAGCTTTAAAGAAAAACTGTAAAATAGGCAGAAAAAAAATGAAAATATCATGGACGTTACCATGACGACTGACTTTGGCCTTTATATTCCCATGTAGAAGCAGAATGGGAAGCAATGAAACATGAGACTTTTTCACCTGGAGCTCTGACCACAGAAAAATTGGATACAGAGGTACCCATCTTCATTTTTACCAGAGGCTAGACATATCAGTGTCCAATAGAAAACTTAGAAGCTGTCTTACTGATAAATAAAACATGTAAATAGCTCTCAAAAACATGATTGACTAAAAAGAATGAGAACACATGTTAACCTGCAAAACAAAATGTTAGAACACATCAAAAAATGACGAACTTTAAATACCTTGAGAAAATCTTCCTTATTTGTATCAACAGGCGTACAATGGAC
Source organism: Pinus tabuliformis (assembly GCA_031772625.1). Taxonomy (NCBI): domain Eukaryota; kingdom Viridiplantae; phylum Streptophyta; class Pinopsida; order Pinales; family Pinaceae; genus Pinus; species Pinus tabuliformis. Next base: position 309,969,625 of record CM062816.1, on the reverse strand, counting down.
TAGCTCTGGAACAGATGAAAAAGAAGATGACAAAATCATCATAAGCCAAGAAACTTTCAACTGCTTGAAATAATACTACGCTCCTTCAGAAGGGAATCCAAATTCTCTGAAACTTATCGCCAAATAAGAAACCCTTCGCTTATAAAAAGCATCGACTAAACTCGGTTTCAAATATGAAATGGCAATGGCATCTTTACTAGTGGCTTCATCGTGATAACATAAGGAAGAAGCTGCTGCCATCTTCTGGCCAAATATAACCAAATCCCTCTGCTTGCTAACCATGAAATCAGTTATTTATTACTAATTTTGGTACCAGGCTACAAGGAAATGCACAAAAGGAACAAAATCTGGTAAACCCAGTGTCAACCCCTCCTGAAATATCCAAACAGGTGGGTTTTTATATGATTTTTCAGACCAATCCAAGTCATTTTCAATTTCTAACCCCAGAACACAACTTCAAATCAAGGCCAGGAAAATTTGATGAATGCCCCCCTCAAAAGAAGCCGTGTATCCTTATTTAGAATTAGAGATGCCTGCAGAAAACGGATGACAGATCAATAATAAAGATCATGTGATCAAATAACCAAAAACATTGCAATTTTAAGAAATAACAAACGTTACCCAAATATCAAAGCGTTTTTATATTTAAAATTGATTGATAATATCTAACTCGAGCAAAACTTAGGCATATGAATTGCAATGCTGTTGGAAGGCAAACAGAGCCAAAATTTTGAAGAATGGTTGGATGAAAATTATTCGCAGTCAAAACCCAATAAATTTCAAAAATAATTCGCTCCGATTTCAGTAATAGTAGCCTAAAATAATTGAAACTGAAATGACGACAGTTAACTCCAGAAATTGAGGGAAAAAAAAGAGCCAAATTTTACGCTGACAAACCGCAAATGCAATGAGCTTTTGCAGTGGGACAGAAGAAGTTTGAGAAAAATTTATTGCTCATAAGCCGTGAGCAAACAAAACTGTCCAAATTTTCGCTAGATTAACATAAAAACCCGCGGGAATGAAATAGAAAAAGTGGGGGTGCATTAAACCTAAATATTACAAAAGGAAGGCAAAAAGCCACCTTCAGTAAGCTGAATTTATGAATCTGGAGTTAAAACTAACCATTTTTAGCCATCCATTATAAATCCTCCAAAATATAGTGAAATTAGTCGTTTTAGCGAATATCCACGGAATTTCATCCAACGTATACAAATAAAGCCTTTCGAGAAAAGATCTAACACAATTTAACAAAAATCAAAATAAGTGAATGAAAAACAAATTAAGCATCAAATATTCTGCATGATAATAAATTCTATTTTACAGCATATACCAAACAATAGAAATTAGAGATCTTTGTATAAAAAGTTATACCAAAACCGGGATAACTGGTAAACATGCAAACAAAATCCCAACATTTAAGATTTTAATGTTATAAAAAAAGCCAATACCGGGATATGTGATACAAATTTACACTGTTAAGCTTTACACATATACAATTTGAGCAAATATGAGAATATCTGATACAACATTTGCCATGTAAAGTTCTCTACCGAGATCGCATCGAAGGGCAGCCAAGGAAACCGGAAAGGCGAACAGAAAAGATATCAGAAAAGAAGAAATTGCGCAAAATGAAGAGCAGCAAGCAACATACCAGAAGAATGCCGTTGAATGTTGTAACAACGGAGCTCTAAGTCTGCAAAACCATGAGGAATCCGTTGGTATTTATTGCCTTCTCGGTCGATAAGCCAAGGGCCTATAAAGAGATAATGGCCGGAAAAATAAATATAACAATATTTGAAACCATACCAAAAGAAAGCGTGCTGCCGCGATCCCTATCAAAAGCCTGACCCCCGTGATATATAATTTCTGGGAAGCCACCGCGGAAGGTTAAAAAGCAGAGACGAGGGATCGCCAGTGGTGGATCCCGCCGACGCAGACAGGCAATTAGGGTTTGGAGTGTTTGAATGGTTAAACTGAGTTGGCGCCGAGTACAGAATTGGTAAAAGAATTAAAAAAACCTTGCTAGTTGCTAACATTTAACTGGATAATGAGGGGTCATACACTTGGACCCCATCACTAGTGGTGCTGACGCGGAACGGATCCATACCTGCCGTCGAATATGCCCTCTGCAAATGATTGGCCTACGAACCTAGGCCCTGGATCGCTCGAAATCCCTTCCCGAGAGGAAGGAAAGGGCGTTCATTACCATGCTCTTAAAAATCTCGCACCTTCCCATGAGCGGGTGCTGTCGGTTTCGGGAAGTGCGCTTGAGATCAAGGGCTTGCGTGTACGTACACCTCTGACACAGCTGTATTTCGAATTTGGGCGCGTACGGCTGAATAGAGGTCTTTTGTCATCGAGAAACCACCATCTGGTTTTTCATGCTCTTCGAAACTCCTGGTTTTTCAGGCGTATGGACTGGCTGTTAACCCCGCTGTGCTCTTCGTTGAGATGAGATATCTCTGTGTTGACGAGTCACAGTCATATTTTTACCGGACATAGCATGAACTTAACTGGTTTCATTTTCTTAACTTTAAAGAAAAGGGAAAAAAAAATTCTTTATTCTATATGCTATGGGTAGGTTTGTTTACATTTTACATGTGAATTTTTGAAGTAAACATGTTCAGGGTGGAGTATTTTATCACTAGTTTAAGTTTGGTTTCAGAGACAGTTATTTAACATTGAACATGTGAATGTGATTCTTTAGAGCAGCATGTTTAAGTTGATTTTGAGACAAACGGTTATTTGATATTGCATATTTGAATCTTTAAAATAAAAGATTTAAAATTGATATGGTATTAATTTTAAATTTAAAAAAATTAATCATAAATATGGATGTAGGGTTTGGAATTTTAAAATAAATTTATTTGTTAAATTTAGTTTAATGGTTTATATGAGGTATAGTTCAGTGGGGAGAGCTTTAAATTGAAGACTCTCACGGCATAAGTGGAATAGGAAGTTTTTTGGATCAGTGTTATTTGGAATTTTCCATTTTAGTGTTATAGACTATTTTTAGTCTCGTAAACATTAAAATATCATTTTATTTCATTTACTTTGCTCGCTTTTACATTAAGAAAGATCTTGAAAATTTTGCAAAAAAATAATTATATTTAATAAGTAAATTACTGTCAAATTTATCTATCAAATTTCATTCCTAAAAACAGAATAAAAATAAAATCTAAATTTTTAACTTTACTTAAAGAATAAAACAAAATATCATTATTAAAAAATTAGAAAAGTTTAGATTTACTAAATTGTAGATTTTTTTAATATTTTATTGATACATTTTTTTTGCAGAGAAAAAATCAAGATGTATATTATATTCAAGAAATATAATGAGCTGATACATTGAAAAGCCAGATTCAAGCTTGCAGTTCCCAATAACCCTTCTCATTTCAAATGTACATATTTTGAAGATATGTACATATTTTGAAAATATTTACTTTTTAGTTTTGAATAACTACAATTTTTACTTTCAGTTATCACAACTTCAATTTGAAATAAAGTTGAAATCAGAATTTGGCTTTTATGTTGTACTTATTTTTGGGATTGTAGCTTTTGGGTTTTATATTGTGTAACAATTTTACCCTGTTGTTAGCTATCATATACAATAACTTTTCTATGGTAAACCTTATAAAGGTTCTCGCAAAGATGTAACCTAGGATAATCAACAAGGTTATACCTAATTCAAGGAAGGCATCTCACAGTTATCATTATGGTATTATAGAATACACCTTTTATGCAATGCTAATTCTAATTTTTTGAATGGTGATATTATATATGGTAATTTTTTACATGTATAATTTTGTTTTTTCATAACCATGAAACATTGAATTACCAATTAGTTAATTATATATTAATTAGAAGATAATATATCAAGATGTTAATCATATATTTTTATGCGATAATATTTTTCAATAAATATTATATTTGATAAATTTTTTGGTTTTTGTATGTTTGTATAACAATAAATTATTAAATAAATAATATTATATTAGTGAAAATATAAAATATATGAGAATATTTTTTTGCAATTTATCCATATATTATAGTATATAACTTTTATATAAATATATGAAGTAAATTAATCTTTCATTTAAGTAGTCATTTTTTTAAAGTTGTTGGAATCTAATTCTTTGGTTGGTTCAACAAACCCAAAAAAATTATGAAGTAAATTAATCCTTCATTTAAGTAGTCATCATCATCATCATCATTAAATTATGAAGTAAATTAATCCTTCATTTAAGTCGTCATTTCTTTATAGCCGTTGGAATGATTCTTTGGTTGGTTCAAAAGGCGTTGACAAATGTATGTTGATGTGATTATCACCCAAAAAAATTCTTAGAAAAAAAGATAAAATATGCAGTTGTCTATAACGGGACTTTTTGAAAGTCTTTCCGGCGGGTTTTTCGGTCGAAATCCGGCAGGAATTTATTGGAATCGCAAGTTTGATAGCTAGTTTCTGCACAATGAAAGCGTCTCAGGGGTTTTTCCACCGGATTCCGTCACCGGAATCTCCAAAAAGTCGCATTATAGACAACTCCATAAAATATTACAGTTTTACAGAATATACTTTTTAACAATCGACAAATGTATCTTGATGTGATTACCACCTAAAAAAATTCTTAAAAAAAATAGAATATTATAATTTATACTTTTAATGTGACATTATTTTTATAGTGTGTCTATATATATATTAAATATTTTATATAATAAATTTATTAAATATAATTTTTTTATTAACTTTTTTTAAATATTTTATGTAATAAACTTTCACATGTATATATTTACACCATGTAACATTAAACTACCAAATCATTAATTATGTATTATTTTTATATAATAAATTATTAAATGCATTGATGTAAAGCAAGCTTTAAAACTTCCATGTGGTTATCACTCAGAGATGAGAAAAAGATCTCATCTATCTATTACTCAAATTAAGAATTTCACACTTATGTGTATTTCACCCATTCCATATTCAATTCATATATTTATGGTTAAAGGATAAATGTTAGAATTGACAGAAGAAAAGAAAAGAAAAATAATAATAATAAAAAAATCCATATAAAAGTCTTTACTTTTTTATTTTTAAGTTGAGAGGCTCTTTCTACTTCCAAAATGATGTGTAAGGGTGTGGGTCATTAAAGTTTATTTTTTTTATTTTTGAGCCGAGGGTCCAGAACGATGTGTGATGTGTATGTCATTAAAGTTGAAAATTTTGATTACCTATACCAAAATAAAAGAAATTAAATAACTATACAAAACTTTCCTATTTAAGATGGATCTATGCTCGTATTAGTTAATTTGCTAATGGATGTAAGTAAAGTAACCACCACATGAACACACAAAATGTAAGTAACCATGTTTAAGAATGATACCTATGTTATTTTGAATTTTATATATATATATATATATATATATATTACAAAATTATATTATGGTTATTTATATGTTATGATTTAGTTATTATTACACATCATTAAAAAGAGAAGAGATGGTGAATTGAAATGAAATTAATTTTTTTTGCATTTCAAGTTTAACTGAGGTCGAGTACAATGATACCAATTTGGCATCATGTGAGGTTATCTAGATGAGGAAATTGCTTATGGGACTTTTCAGGGAAGGGATGGATCCTACTGTAATACATTGTGACAATTAGAGTTGCATTAAGCTCTCTAATAATCCAGTGTTTCATGATCGCTCCAAGCATATCAAGATCAGTTATCATCATCTCATGGATTGTGTACATAAAGGGATAATGAAGCTATCGTACATTCCAACAAAGGAGAAGACAGGAAATATCTTGACCAGGGAATTGGCAAGAGGCGGTTTCACCTATTTTAGAGATAAATTGGGAATTGTACAGAATCCCTTCCTCGCTAAGAGGGAGTGTTGAAAATGTACCAAGTGAATGTCTTTTGGCTTGTGCCTTAGCTAGTGAAGTCCTCAAGTTTGTCTTTCTCTAGCGTGAGTGCGAGCTCATGAGATAGACTTCAATTACGATGAGTTTATTTCCATTTTACTGGAATAATCATCAAATTTGCATGTGTGGTGTTGGAGCTTTAGTTACATGGAGTCTTCTTCAGTTTGACTATAGGACAAGGTGGCAGTTACAAGTTAGTCTTTAGTGTTTGGAGAATGAATTAAGACTCCAAGTGTTGATTGGAGAGAGGGTGAGTACAACTCTCATTCAACTCACAATCAAAACTTATACTTCTAAATTGAGCTAGGCCTACTTGCATGCTTGAATTGTGTTTATAAAGAGGAGGACAAAAGCATGGGATCAACACAATCCTTGTGAGATCGTTCTTTGTGTGTGTGCATAATTGAGGGGCTTGTGTGCTAGAAAATAGGAGGCCACAAGTGCACAAGGAAATAGGGGATTTGCACTAGAAAATAGGAGTTAAGATTTGTGCCAGGAAATAGGAAGAAGTGTGCAAGGAAATAGGAGCAGGGATCAGAGATTGCAAGGGAAGTCAAGGTTATTCAGCAAGATAAAAAGTGTGTTCTCAAAGACAGATTGCTAGCTGCAGGGAGCAACGTGAATTGTAATTGATCTGAGGATCAAAGATAGACTCAAAAATGAAAGTGCTCAGAATCTTCCGAAACTAGTTTTAATTCATAGTGTTCGTCGTCTTGATTCTAGTGACACTTGAATCGCCTCAATCTGAAATCGTATGAAGAATTTATAGTGTTTTGAATTTTTTGCCAACAACTAAAAAGTCAACAACAAGGTTGATTGGCCGGTCCGTACATCTGATTGTGAAGGGTAAGGTTAGAAGAGGACCAATCAGGTTTTGACACGTGGCATCATGGTACGGGTGCAAGTGTCACATTTTGGTTGGTTCGTGAGTTTTGAAGTGGCCCAATCAAAGGCCACCACGTGGCCCAATCAGAGGGCACCACGTGGTGCCCTGTGGTTGGCCAAAATATTTATATAGGGACAAATGGCCTAGGTGAGGTTTGACCCCTAGACCTCCGGCAGACCAACCTCCAACTTTATCGTAACACCATTGCATTAGTTCTTAACCCATATAGGGTGGCGATTATATTTATTATCGAATGTTTTGGTGTTGGGGAAGAGGGACCATGATCTGAATTGGAGCAGATTAGTAATTCTGTGCTAATTCCCTATTCAGAAATAAACCCAAGATGCTTATCATTTTCTTTTTCAAGTGCTTAAGGATTCAAAACTTTTGCATAATTAACAGATTCCCATTGATAGTTTCTTATATAAATGTTATAAATAGTTTAACATAAAAATATGTGTTGAACAGCAGCAATAAAACAACAAAGAACATCAAAATATAACACATAACAAGCACATGATAAAGGAGTTCACCCCTCCTGCGCTACGTCTCCTTGGTCCAGCGTCCAATGGCTTGGGCCTCTCTATTATGCTCAAACTACATCAAAAGTGTGTTTACAATGCTCAAATGCCTCTGAAACCTATCTCAATGAGTTCAGAATACTCAAAACTACCAAGATTGACTATTTTTGCATCAAATTTGGATAAGAACTAAAGGAGTTATGACTTCTCCCAGTTCTCCCATTATTCTTTCCACAAATCACTCAAAATTCGGCATAAAACTACATAGTAGCCCCAAAATCAGCTAACAGGGCAAGAATTTCTCCGCATCGCGAGCCATATCCTGTCGGTTGTATCGCAAATCGCAATTGGCGAGTTTTGACGGGCAGAAGGCCTTGTTTACTCGGCGAAATGTTGCGATTACGATATCACGGACTCACCAATATATTAAACTGTGATTCACAAACACCTCGCTTCTGGGGTCTTATCGCATTTCGTAATTCGGTGGAGAACCAACGGTAGTTTTAAAGCGAGACTTGTTCTTCCTGCGAGTTGTGATTGCGATCTACGATTTATCGCTTCACAACTTGGTACTTGTCAGGGGCCAATTCTGACCTGTTCTCCCCTTCACTGATTGAGATTGCGATTTGTGATTGCCTTATCGCATCGCAATCTTGAACCTGCCAAGGGCCGATTTGAGACACATTTTCTACCTACCACTACGATATGCGATTTGCAATGGCCAATGGTGGGTTGCCACTTGGCGCCTCCTTATTGGTTGAATACCTTGCCACATCATCCCAATCCTGCCATGTAGGCAAGTCAAATTTTAACTTTGGTTTGCTCTAACTTATTCATACAAACTCGGATTTGAGTGTCATTCACACCATTGGATTCAGAATGACGATCTCTTCAATCTGAAGCTAAATTTGACAAGATTATAACACTTTCATTTTTTAGCATAATTTTGAGCACCTGATCACTCCTCCCCACTGGAAGCCTTTTGGACCCCAAAAGGATCACTTTCAGTTATTGAACAGATGAGGGTATTGTTCCCTCACCTTCCCCACTTCAATCCATTTGGCCTTGGGATGTGTATCTTTGAGACCCACCCGAAGATAATCAATACTTCCCCTTTTTGTTTTCCTTGTCCTTCTATCAAGTATAGTGTCTTGTTGAAGCACATCAAGGAATTCTGGAGAAAAGTCTTCAATAGATGGAATTTGAAAATTCTCTCCTTGATCTTCACCTTGAAGCCTTTCCTTGATAATGTAAAGCCAAACTTCATCACCTATTTGAAACTAATGATCCACATGATGCTTATCATTCCTTGCCTTATACTTGCCTTGACTCTTTTCTATTTGTTCTTGAACTGTTTGGTGAATCAACTGAATTTGCTCAATGAATTTATTTGCTCTATCTATGTCACTATGTCCATCTACAGCTACATCTTTCTCAAAGATGAAATCCAAAGGTGATTTAGGCAAATAACCAAGACATGCCTCAAAAGGCGAAGTTAGAGCAGAAGAGTGTTTTTCTCGGTTGTAAGCATGCTTAATATAATGCAACTGTTCATCCCACAACTTAAGATGTTTGCTGCAATATCCTCTTAGCAAATGAATGACTGTCCTATTAACCACTTCAATTTTACCTTATGTTTGTGGATGAAAGGTTGTACTTTTATTCAACTTGGTGTCCATCAAGTTCCATAAACTTGACCAAAAATTCCCAACAAATTGAGAATCACGATCACTTACAATAGAAGTAGGCAATCCAAAATGAACCCATACATTTTGAAAGAAAAGTTGATTTGTTTGTTCAGCTGTAATTTTCTTTTTACAAGGCATTAACATGCACATCTTGTTGAACCTATCCACAACTACATACAAATAATCATGACCTTTCCTTGATAAAGGAAGACCTCCTACAAAATCCATAGAAACACTTTCCCATGGTCGTGAAGGCACTAGAAGTGATGTGTACAATCCTAGTTTCCTATTACTAGGCTTACTAACTGCACATAATGAACAACCTTTGATAAAACGTGACACACTTTCAAGCATACGAGGCCAGTAAAAATACCTCTGAAGATTTTCCACTGTTTTACTTACACCAAAATGTCCAGCAATAAGAGAAGTGTGCGCTTCCCTTATGACATTTACTCTCTCTCCCTGTGGAACACAAAGTTTTCCCAAATGATATAACAGATTATCATGTACATGGTAGTCTAATTCCTCAACTTGGTGGCCTTGACTCAAGTTTAAATACACCTCTTGAAAGTCAGCATCCTGTGCGTATTGTTCAACATAACTTTCAGGCAAAACATAATTATTCTTGAGTAAAATGGATACATTTACAACCGGTCTAGAAAGCATATCAGAAACTCTGTTATAAATGTCTTTCTTGTACCTGATTACCAAGTGGAATTGCTGTAAAAATCCCATCCAACGAAAGTGCCTTGACTGTTGCAATTTGGTTTGAGATTGCAGATATTGCAAAGGTTGATGATTGGTGTGAATAATGGTTTCTTTTCCCATCAAATAATGCTTCCATTTCTTCACACTTTGTGCCAATGCATAAAGATTTGTCATATGTAGGATAATTAATAACAACACCATTTAAAAATTCAGAATGAAATGAAGTGGGCTTACCATGTTGTAAAATAACTACACCCATGGCGTAGTCACTTGCATCTATTTGTATTTCAAATGGTTGTTTCAAATTCAGCAATGCTAACACTGGGGTTGAAATGATCTTTTGTTTCAAAGCATCAAATGATTTTTGTTGTTTGCCTTCCCATTGGAAGACAACCTTCACGTTGGTCAACGCATGTAGTGGAGCTGCTATGGAGGAGAAATTGGAAATGAACTCCCTCCAGTACTGCGCTGCTCCTAAAAAAATCCTTACTTCTGTAACTGATTTGGGTATTGGCCAATTCAAAAAATGACTGAAAATTTAGAGGGGTCAATCTTCATCTCACCTCCTGCAACTATGTGGCCCAAATACACTAATGAAGTTTTCTCGAATTCACATTTAGACATCTTCAGAAATAACTGTTCTTTTCTTAAGATATCCAACACTTTCCTAACATGTTTGACATGCTCTTCTCGTGATTTGTTGAATATCAAAATATCATCTAAATAGACAATTACAAACTCATCAAGAAATGATCTTAAAACATCATTCATAACTCTCATGAATGTATTTGGAGCATTACAAAGACCAAAAGGCATAACCAGCCACTCAAACAATCCCTGTTTGGTTTTAAAAGCAACCTTCCATATGTCCTCCTCATCTATTCTAACTTGATGATATCCATTTCTCAAGTCTAATTTAGTGAGATACTTTGCATTTTTCAACTGATCTAGCAAATCATATATTATTTATTGTAATCTTATTCAAATCTTGATAATCTACACACATGTGCCACATGGCGAAGTAGAAGGACGAATTCTTCCTTTATCTAACAATTCCTGGACTTGTTTCTTAATTTCTAAGCTTTCTAGAATTGACATTTGATACATACCGATGTTTGGGAGTGGACAATCCTGTTGTAGTCAAATTTCATGCTAAACTCCTCTTTTTGGTGGCAATCCCTTTGGTTCTTGAAACATGTCTCCATATTGATTTACCACATCAACCAATTCAGCTTTCAACTTCACATCACAACCTACAAATGATTCCTCCTCCGTGTCATTATTTTGCGTAATCATAAGGAGCACAAGACTCTTGCTGGAATTGACCAATCGCTTCATTTCCCTTGCACTTGCCAAAGACAAACTAAGCTTTCTGTGATGAGTGCTCACAATGTACTCCACTCCGTCTTTGAAAAAATGGTATTTGTTCTCAAATCTATGGAAAACAACTCTCTTGTCATACAGATATGGGCTTCCCAATACAATCCCTGAGATATCCAATGGCACAACGTCTAATTCAACTTCATCAATGAAATTAGCGTTGATTGCAAACCTAAAAACACATTTCCGTGTGACCTACAAATTAACATCCTTGGTTATCCAACCCAATGGATACAGTTTATGATGAGGCACGGTTTCTAGATTCATTTTCTTAACCAAATCTGCAGAAATTAAGTTGGCCTAAGATCCATTGTCAAACAGTGTATCGATCTTCGTATGTTTAGAAATAACTTGGATATGGAACAACTCGATTCGGTTTTCCTCATTTGAAACGTTATGGGAATTATTTGTTGCACTGGTGCTTGCCACAACTGTCTCTTTGCTTTATTTTTCCACAGATTTCCCTTTGGTGACTGTGGCTGCGATCTTGGTTTCATCTCCTGAGTCAGAACCCAAGTCTTGTTGTGCAACAGTGTTGGTCTTTTGTTTCCCTTTATTGTTAAATTTCTTTGGTCGTAATTTTGGATGAAGCTTCCAACAATGAGCTTCATCATGTCCCTCCTTGGAATAATTCTTGCACACGGTGTTAGCCCCCTAATTTGATCTCTTTTTGCCATTTTCCCCTTCCTAAATCATAACCATTTACCGATGTTTTACCTCTTTTATACACCCCCATCTTGCACGAGTCCAAGCACGGTGACATATTTCGTATAAACTTTATTTTTCATACTTTTAATTTAACTTAGCATTAATTAATCATTTATTACATGATTTCTTACTTTTAATCACTCTTTGTAACTTATCGATATCTCCAATGTTTATTTGGTAGTTAGAGTACTTACTGTGACCGTTGATCCTAGTGTAGGATCGGATCTTGCACCGTTGCCAGCACAACAAATCCTTGCAGCAGATCCGAACCTCCTTGATCATCGCCTCGTTTTGAGCAGCTTCAACCATGACAGCAAGATCGATCCAAAGGCAGCCGAGATCGAATCTATGAAGGATGAAAGCTGGAGATTGGCTACGGCCAGTTTTGCTAACTGTTTAATTTTGAAGGCCAAAAAGCTAAATTATGCGTTTGGTTATGTAATCGGTTGAATGATCTATTTTGGCCTTTGGCCAAAGATCTATATAATGTAGAATGTAAATAGGACTAAGCAGAGTTTTTTATAGTAGAAGAGAATAGAGACACGGCTAGAGAGGCGGTAACAGGTTGTTGTATCTTGTTATCACCCGAATCTGGGTTGGACGCTGTATTAATGTATGTATTTGCCTCAATGAATTAATAAAAGGGAGCTCCACCTCATGTTTCACAAATTGTGTTTCTGTATTTGAGCTGATGAATTGATTAAGGTACTAAGCAGCGTTTTTATTTAAAGGGGAAATGCGTTGGTTGGCTAGGGCCCAACCAACCCAGCACATTTACCCCATTTCCCGTTTTCCTGTAATTTGTGTTTACATTGTCAAGTGTGATTTAATTTTAAGCACATGCATTCCTGTCTGAGTGAAAGCGGATCCGTTGTGTGAAGTAGATAAATTCCCTTTCCTGCACTTGATTTCAGATTGGTTTTCCTCCGCCTAGTCCAAGCAGGAGAAATAACCCTGCACCAGTGCACGTTGGTGTGATATCTCCTTTTCTGCAATTCTGTTTGATTGGTTTTCCCTGCCTGGTCCAAGTAGGAGAAATGAACCTGCACCAGTGCATATTGGTGTGATGCAGCAAGCCTTCTTAGTCTACTTCCCGCAATCTTCTTTCTTTCATTAAATGCTCATGATAGGATGAATGTATATTGATTGTTTCTTTATTCCTGCACTCTGTTAAGATCAGAAACATTCACTTTTTATGTGTGCAATTTGATTTAATAGTATAATAGCACTTGCAATAATTAAGCACTCATTTTAAGAATTAAATGCTAAGTGTAGGAAGCTCTGATCCAGTGCAAGAACTAGTTTCTTGCCACGGGATCTGAGTGCTTTGAACCTGGAAAAGTTCAAGCCCTTGCAGGAAGTAAAAATCCTTTGGTAAAGACACCATTTATACCTTCTGCATAAATCCATGTTCCTGCACTAGTGCAAGCAGACTACAATAGTACATGACAGATTAGTGCAAGAAGGAAATCTCTAAAGGAGCAGGTTTAAGGGCCCATCTGATGACACTGCTAAGTGTCTCTGCTAAAGAAAAACACACACTCAGTAGTTAAACAATAATTAGCTAGAGTGATTGCCCTTTATCTTTAATTCCCTCTTGCAAATGCATTCTTCCTTGTGCTAGTCTTAGATTATTTTGATGGTTCAAGTTGCCTTTTTCTCTTTTTAATTTGATTATGCAATCTGTCCTTTAAAGAAAGTAGGGATTTATATTAGGAAGATTCATACCATCTCTAGCATTGCCTATGCTTCATCTCTAAGTTTACGAATCCCCTGGGTTGACAAATTAAGTGTTCAGGAGTTTGCTTAAGTGTAATTCCTGCACTCAACATTTTGGCATTGTTGCCGGGGAAGCGATTTGATTTGGTAAGAATTTTCTGATTATACAATAGAGGTAATTTTTCCTTTATTTTTGCAGTATTGTTTGGAAAATCTTCTTTGAAGGAATTTTATTGGTGTTAATTGATTTCTGACAACATTTTTTATTAGAAGTTGTTTGTTATTTTTCTTTCTTTTTTGAAATGAATGCCTAGAAAAGGTAAGGGTTAAAATCCCACTAAGGGTCGAAAGAATTCTGAAAACAATTCTCATATTGGGTCTCCTTCTATAAGCAGGAAGCCCAATCCAATTCAAACCCATCACGCAGGAACAGTCCACCTGGATTCTGGTGACAACAGCTCAGGTGTGGTTCAGCCTGTTGAGAGCGGTTCAAGTAAAAGGGAAACAATGGTGGACCATGAAGATCATTTGGAAGGGACTGGTGAAAACCAGGTAAGTGGAGAACAATCCACTTTTGTGTTTCCAATTGTGGATCCTGATACTGTGGTGCAAATGAAGAATATTCCACCATCAGCTCTCCCTCATTTCCATGGTAAATTTCATGAAGATCTTGACTCTTTTCTATTCGAGTTTGATATTCTGTGTAGAAGTTATGATTATTCAACTGACGCTCAAAAGTTAAGATTATTTCTTGTTACTCTCAAGGACTCAACTCTACGCTGGTTTATGGGGTTAGGAGGAAACACTATAACCTCTTGGGATCAGATGAAGAGAGTGTTTTTGTCTAAATATCAAGAATATTGAAAAACTCGGGACATGCAGGATGAGATTTTTACAATCATACAGGATGATGATGAAACTCTTGAAGATTACCTAGAAAGATTTATGTATATTTTACAAAGGTCGAAACTTAAGTTTGATCCCAGTACTATTAGAACCTTGTTCTTAAGAGGACTTACTGATAATGCTAGAAATAATTTAAATCTATTAGGACAAGGTGATATTTCTCAGCAAACTTTTGAACAAATTTGTGAATTATGCAAGAAATTTTCAAGAAATCAGTATAGATCCGGTAGAGGAACTCGAAATAGAAATAGAAAAACTGAATCTACTGATGCTATGATTATTGGACTAGAAAATAAAATGGAAAACATGAAAATTGATATAATGAATATTGTTACCAAACAGTTGGACTCTTTAAAATTTCAACAAAAACTCATGAAGGAACAAGAGTCATTATGTATTTTCTGTCCTAAATGTAGAGACAAGCATCCTCCTAAAGAGTGTCCTCTTAATTTGAAAGAAACTAATAAGTGTGCTATTTGTGCAGAAGACCATGTCACAGAAAAATGTCCCTCTATACCAAGACTTAAAGTTGTATTTACAGGGGGACAGCCTGAAGCTGAATACTTGTTTGCTATGGGAACAAGAAGGAATTGGCCTCAAGTAGGTGCAGGTATGGCTCCTGAATTTTCTCCACGCTATTTTGGTTATAATTCACATGCATATTCTTATCTTAACACTAATCAGCAGTGGCAGTACGAGAATCAATATCATCATGGGCATCCTTCTCAACCATGGCAACAAGGTTGGAGAGGGCCAACTCATTCTCCATATTCCTACCAGCCACCTATGCAGTCATATCCATCTACGCATACACTTATTCAATGCCTCAACTTCTGAGTTAGTCTACTCCACCGTTCCCTTTACCTCCACCTTTTCAACCTCCTTAGTTGCCTGCTCAACCTATTCCCAATCCTAACAATAATAAAGCAGTGCAAATGATCTATGCAACAAACCCACCTTTACCATTCGAGTACCAGTCTATTCCAATTGGGGTTCATGATATTCAATTAAGATTGGGAAGGACTGTAACATCAGAAAATCAGAAGCAACCTATAATGATTGTTGAAAAGAAAGGAGAAGAGTAAACCCTTAACCATTCTTCGAACGTTGTCACTAAGCAGCCCTTACCCTCTGAATCCTTGCCACCTTCTTCCAACCAGCCTCCCTTCCCAGAGAGGCTAGTAATGGAAAGAAGTGAGCCTATTTCTGAGACTAGCTTGGCATCAGAGCTTTAGAATCTTTTCATTAAGATACCTTTGCTTCAAGCCATCAAAGAGATCCTCATTTGTAACAAGATTATTAAGGAACTATGTCTCAAGAAACCCGGTAGGAAGAGATTGGAACCCCAAACCATTCAATTTGTTGGTAGGGCAACAAGTTGATGACAGGATGTGTGTCTATGGAAAAATATACTGATCCCGGAAACCCTGTTGTCTCAATTTAGATTGGTAATGTCCTTGTCTCTAACGTTCTTATAGACCTGGGGGTAGCCATTAATGACATGACTAAGCAAACCATGGATCAACTTCGGTTATCTCATCTTTGCCCTACTCCCACTGTGCTTGAATTAGCATATAGATCTAAAATTAAGCTAGAAGGAGTGTTGGATGATGTGATCATCTCATTAGATTCTTGGGAATATCCTACTGATTTCATTGTGCTTCAGCCAAAGAACCCAGTAGGAGGACATCCCTTGATCTTGGGTCGACCATGGTTTGCTACAACCGATGCATATATTGGATGTCATTTCGGTGATATGTATATTTCGCATGGAAATTCTAGGAAGAAAGTTACTTTATACCCCCCTACTAGATCCATTCAGGACCTTCGAGATACTTTATGGTTGGATCAAAGCAGTGATGAGGAGACCCAGCTCATTTCCCTTATCCATCATTATATTGGGTCTTCACAAGAAGATGAGATTCAAGATTTCCTGAATAATCTAGACACTATGCCTATTTTTGAGCCATTGAGCCAGATTTTCAAGATAATCATGATTCTCATTCTTCTATACCACTGCATTTGACCACTCCCTTGAGTACTCCTGAGCCTAATACTACTCTTGTTGAGATTAGCCCTGGTAAATCCTTGCATATTAGTTCATATTTGGACTCATCTCAGCAGGAGCAGCGTGTGAATTTGTTGCAAAACCATCTTAGTGCCTTTGCTTGGGGCTATGAAGATATGAAGGGTATTCCTCCTGAAACTTGTACACATAATATCTATATTCAGGAAGGAACCCGACCTGTCCGACAACCCCAAAGGCAAATGAATCCAGGTCTAAGAGATATTGTGAAGGAAGAAGTACAGAAACTCTTGGATGCCGGTTTTATCTATCCTATTTCCAACAGTCAGTGGGTCTCTCCATTAGTGCTAGTACCTAAGAAAGATGGAAGATGGCGTATTTGTATTGATTATCAAGAATTAAATAAAGCCACTCTCAAAGATTATTTCCCTCTCCCTTTCATTGACCAGGTGTTTGATACCCTTGCAGGAAAGAAATATTTTTCCTTTTTGGATGGCTTCAGTGGCTATAACCAGATACAGATTGCACCCGAAGATCAGGATAAAACTACTTTTACATGTCCATGGGGTACATTTGCTTATAAAGTGCTTTCCTTTGGTTTATGTAATGCCCCGGCTACCTTTCAAAGGGCAGTCCTGGCCATTTTTGATGATCTAGAATTTGTAGAAATTTATACGGATGACTTTTCTGTGTTTGGTGATTATTTTCAGGAAGCTCTCAAAAATCTAGAGAAATTACTTCTTCGTTGTCAAGAAGCCCATCTCACCTTGAGTGACAAGAAATGTAGATTAATGTGCAAAGTGGGAGTGGTACTTGGCCATTTGATTTCTGGTAAAGGTATCCAGGTTGATCCAGCAAAGATTGAAATCATTTTGCATCTTCCTGCACCCAAAACTCAAAGGGAAGTAAGAGGTTTTTTAGGACATGCTGGTTACTATAGAAGACTCACTGAAAATTTTTCTAAGATAGTTGCCCCTCTTTTCCGACTTCTAGCTAAGGATAGTGAATTTTCTTAGACCACAACGTGCCAACAGTATTTTGAAACATTGAAGGAAAGGTTAGTACAGGCACAAGTTTTGAGAGGTCCTAACTGGTCCCTACCTTTTCACATTTCCTCTGATGCTTTAGATTTGGCTATTGGTGCAGCTTTAGGACAAGAGGAAAATAAGCAATCCTATGTTATTTATTATATTAGTAAGAATTTTTCTTCCATTGAATTAAATTATACAGTTACAAAGAAAGAGTTTTTAGCTGTAATTTTTGCAATTAATAAGTTAAGGCACTATATTACAGGATATGAAGTATTTGTAAATACTGATCATTCCACGATTAAATATTTGATGAACAAACCATTGACTAGTGGTAGAGTGACTAGGTGGTTACTATTGTTGATAGACCAGGAAAATCTAATATTGTAGCAGATTTTCTTTCTAGATTAGATAATCCTGGTGAAGTAACTCATGTTAATGATGATTTTCCGGATGAACATCTTTTTTCTATGTCAACAGATTCTCCGTGGTTTGCTGACATTGCTAATTACTTGGTTATTGAGAAAACACCACCCCACTTGTCCGCTCGTGAAAAACGGTATATTATTCAGAAAAGTGTTGCATACTCCTGGATTCAAGGAGATCTCTTTTACATTGGTCCAGACTTGATTATCCGTAGGTGTGTAAGAGAGGAGGAAGTGTTTGACATATTGAAATCTGCTCATGATGAACCTTGTGGAGGCCACTTCGTTGATAAGCGGACTGCATATAAAGTATTGTGTGCTAGTTGCTTTTGGCCTTCCTTGTTTAAGGATGCCACATAGTATGTCAGGCGATGTGATAGCTGTCAATGAGTGGGCCAACCTAATGAGACCAATGAAATGCCTTTATGCCCCCAAGTTATGATTGAGCCATTTGAAAAATGGGCTATTGATTTTATAGGGCCAATAAATCCAACGTCATTAAGTAAAAAACATATTTTGGTTTGTATAGATTTTGTTACAAAATGGGTAGAAGCTAAAGTTGTTTCCTTTGCTACAAAAAAAGTTGTTGTTGATTTTATTTTTACTGAAATCTTTACTAGATTTGGTGTGCTTAGAAAATTGTTTCTGACAATGGTTTGTAGTTTATTTCTAATCTGGTACAGGGTGTGATGGAGCAATACAAGATCCGGCACAGGATATCCACGCCGCATCACCTGCAAGCAAATGGCCAAGTGGAATCCACAAACAAAGTGATCAAGTCCATTCTTACAAAGACAGTAAATATGCATCAGAAAGACTGGGCTGAAAGATTACCAAAAGCTTTGTGGGCATACAAAACCACTTGGATAAATAGCATGGGACATACACCATATGAGCTGGTATATGACAAACAGGTTCTAATGAGCCCCAAAAATGGGTAACTTATTGGGCTCATTTTGCCTATTATTCTCGATTAATCCACCATTATTCATAGTTTATGCATGCTTTTGAGTATATTTATGTTAATTGAATGAATGAGGATAGTCACTTGACCATGAAGTCTAATACGTGCTTATTGCATATTTTTGGACATCTTTTGGACCAAGGTCAAGCATTTATGAGCCAGTTGACAGCCAAATACGAGGGAACAAGGCTGAGGATTAGTAGGAAGGGTGTCTCCTGGACTAAATGGCCACTTCCTCAAGTTCTCCACCATCAGCTCGGAGTTCAGCAGCCCACCAAAGATGATTTCAAAGGGCAGCCGAGCAGCTTTTGTGAAGTCGTTGATTATTGCAGTTTTGAGCAGCCAAGCCCCTCGAGTTAAGGAGGGTTGTTGGAGGTCCTCGTGGTGCATAAGAAGGAAGACTTCAAGCCTTGGTAGTTTAGCTCTTGAATAGTTGTTTTCGGACTTTGGTGTTGCCCTGCCTTTCAGCTCATTTTCAAGCTTTTACTGTAAACATTTCTCTGACATGGTTATTTTTTGAGTAATGGAGATACATTTCACTTTGCACCAGCTCTGAGCTTTTCTTAGGAGGCTGTAGCTCTTGGGGTTGGGCCCAACCCAAGTTCCAGTACCTCCTTTGTGTACTATTATGTGTTTTCTTTGCATTCATAGAATAATTTCTGCTATTTAGGTTAAGATCTTGCTTTGTTACTTAGGTTGCTTTTGATGATTAAAATAGCTTTTCATGCTTCAGGTTGATTTGACAGTTTGAATATAGAAAATTTCTTCAAAAAATACCATCAAGCAACCCTTGATCTCACCTCTCCCTCCTTGGGACCATGAGTTGAGACCAAGGCATACTTGCTGCCACAAAAACACTGTTTTGCCTTTCAATGCAATTGCAAGTGTTGGATTTTTAGATGGAAAAGTGATACCAGTCATGCTTGCATATTTAGATCTGTTCTTGCTTAGATTTCCATAGTTCTCTTGCATGATTTCCTGTGCATAGCTTGTTGTTCATCATGATTCTGGTTTCTAGGTCAGATTAGGTCAAAGTAGATAGATCTCTGATTTTTTTAGTCTTTCTTTGATTAGTTTTGAGAGATAGTGTGCAGATCACCTGTAATCCATCCCTGCCTATCCTTCCTTCCTCACACAACTTGCTTCAACCCCAAATTCTGGATTCCTCCCCTTCATTTGCCACACTTTGCCAGTTTGACCTAATTTCTTCATGTTTGTGCAACCTTGCTCCCTCCATCCTTGAACAAGTCCAACCGTCTTCATCACTCCTTAGTCTCATTTACCAGGTCCTAGACCTCTTCACAGCCTCATCCATCCTCCATTTCCACTTTCCCACCGTTTTTCCTCCATCAACCCTCAAAAATCCTCTCTTGGCCCTTCTTGTAGAACATCCTGTAGAACCCCTGCAGACTTCCTGTAGAAGATCACGTGAGCAGTTTCTCGAGATCTGATCGCTGTGAAACTCTCTGGAAGGGTGCTAGGGACCCCTTAGGCCCTCTTCTCACCTTCCCAACCTCCTGCAAATTCCCACTCCATCTCCTTTCGCCAATAAACCCCTGCACAATTAAACATAGTTAAAGCACATGCATAATAATCCTGCAAAATTACTCAAAAATACAAAAAGATGTGTTTTCCATATTTTCCTTCAGAAGTAGCTTAGTCACATGCATTTCACCATTCCAAGAGTCAATGGCATCCATTTCTGCAACTTTCATCTCTTTTCTTGCACCAGTAGGGCTATTCGATAAAACTAGGGTTTGCGTTTCCTTTCAGCTTTCAGCTTCTTTCTGCAAGTAGATTAGCCTCCTTTGAGTTAGCTTTCATCCATCATAGTTAAAAGCTTCTTCTAAGAGCTCATAGAAGTTGGCTTAAGCTCCTAGCGGACTTGTGCCAACTGATCAAGTGACATCCTGCGGCAAGAGCTAGTACTTGTGCATACAACACTGTCGCTTCCAAGTTTGTTACGAACTACCGGGTTGATAAAAGTAAAGAAGGGAGTCCCAGGAGTTGCAACATCATTGCTGCAATACTAGAGCCCACCATATTTTTGGCGCCATTGCCGGGGAAGCGTCAGAGTATTTGTGATTGCTGCTTTTCTTCTATTTTCTACTACAACTTTCTGCTAAGTAGTTTATTTCAACAAGAGTAGAGTAGTTGTTTCATTTCCATTCTGCAATTTCATTTCTGCAAAAGTAGATTAGACATTTCCTGCTTTCCTAGACTAGCATTTCAATTCTGCAAGCGTAGATTAGCATTTCCATTCTGCAATTTCAATTCCGCAAGCGTAAATTAGCATTTCCATTCTGCAATTTCAATTCCGCAAGCGTAAATTAGCATTTCCATTCTGCAATTTCAATTCCGCAAGCGTAGCTTAGCATTTCCTTTCTGCAATTTCATTTCAGCAGCATAGATTAGTCCTTTCCTGCTTTCATTTCAATTCTGCATTTTCATTTCAGCAAGATAGATTTTAGTTAGTTGCAGTTCAATCTATTTCAATTTTGCAAGTACAAGCAGAAAAAAACAAAGATCGACCAAAAATATTTCATTTCATGCCTCGTAGGAACAGAGATCATACAGGAAAATTCTTACCCAACACCCCCACCACATCACTGAGTCACCCTTCTCTCTTCTTCGGTGGCAGTGATCCAGAAGAACCTATAAGTGAACCTCCAGAGATATACGAAGATCTTATAACAGAAGGAGAGCAAGAAAACGTTCCTCTTGAGACCATGGCTGAACAAATGAATGATATAGGGAATGAGGAGAGAATAGAAGGTGCCTTTCCCATCCGAGAGACAAATGGGGACACAAAAATGAAAAACATAAGTCCCTCAGCCTTACCTCACTTCCATGGATTGACCACTGAAGACCCTGATACCTTCTTGTTTGAGTTTGTTGTCCTTTGTCGAACTTATGACTATGCAGAAGATGAGCAAAAGTTGAAACTCTTTCCCTCTACCCTCAAGGATGCAGCACTACGCTGGTTCATGGGGTTACCTGGAAACAATATCACAACTTGGGCTCAAATGCAGCAAGCCTTTAACAAAAAATACCGGGACTACTGTAGGTCAAAGGAAACGAAGGGAGAAATCTTTCGAATGACCATGGGAAGTGATGAGTCTCTGGAAGACTATGAAGAAAGGTTCCAACTTAGTTATAAAAGGGCCAGGTGCACACTTGACCCCGAATCTCTGAAGCTGGTTCTACTCCGAGGAGTCCCTGAAGACCTTCTAGATACCCTCCATTTGCTAGCTGGAGGAGACATCTACCAACTACCTTATGATGACATAAAGACTGTGTTTAGAAACCATTCTAGGGCAGCCCGGAAAAGAGGTAGGGGGAATCCACTTTCAGCTAGTGCCACCTTCTCCAAACATGAGTTTACAAATCAGATGGAAGACCTTAAAAGTGAGGTGAGACAGACCATTGCCATGCAACTGGATACTTTTCGAATCCAACAGAAGAAAGAGGAAGCTGAGAGGGCTTTGGCCATCTTTTGTCCCAGATGTACAAGGAAGCATCCTAAGAACGAGTGTCCATTGCACTCAGTAGAGGTATGTTTCGTTTGTGAGGAAGACCACCCTACAAACTAGTGCCCAACCTTACCCGGACTTAAAGCTGTGTACCAAGGGGTTGAAGGAGCCACTGAGCCACTCTACTTCCTCAACCAAAGGAGGCCACATGGATCCAGACCTTACCAGCAGGGGATGCAGGGGAAATCCCAAACGTATTACAACCCCAACCAATCCACTCACATACCTTCTTGGGGTCCCCCTGCTCATCCTTCCTGGTCCACGCCCCCTCCTTGGTCATATCCACCTCGATACCATACTCAACTTGCTACTCATTTGTTTCATTCTCATGTTCAGCCACAACCTCAGTGGAATGCACAACAACAGGGGTGGAGGCCCCAGTACAACTCTCCTCCCACCATTTTGCCTCCACCACCTGCTCAACCACAACCATTACCTCCTACTCCTCCAAGACAACCCCAGATGCCTGCTCAACCGAACCCAAACCCCAATAACAGATAGGCCCAGCAGGTATATACTGGAGAGACAACATGCCCTACCTATGCTATGGAGATTCAGGAGATCAACCTTCGATCTGGGAAGGTCCTCCTAGATAGCCAACCTCCTCCTAAGGAGGATGAAGCAGAGGAACAGGAAAGTGAACCCAAAGCCATTCCACCCTTTCTAGAGAGACTAACTGGTAACACGTAACCAAACCCAGAAGAGACTGAACTTCTGGGAGAACTTAAACAACTGTGTGTAAAAATACCACTTCTCCAGGCCATCAAAGATGTACCAACCTACAACAAACTGAGCAAAGAGAAGTGTTTCAAGCACCCAGGCAGGCGCAAGAGAGATGCCCCAACTATCAATGTCATAGGACAACTATCCGACGTAATGTTGGGACAAGTAATCTGTCCAAAATATTTGGACCCTGTGAGTCCTGTAGTGGATGTCCACATCAATGGCACCATAATCCCCCACACCTTGATTAATCTAGGGGCTGCCATTAATGTGATGACCAGGGACACTATGCTCAAACTTAACCTTTAGGGTTCCCTGAGAAAGACCTCGACAGTACTGCAGTTAGCAGACCGCTCCACCGTGACTCCTGAAGGGATTGTGGAAGATGTCCTGGTCTCTGTTGATTCTTGGGAGTACCTTGCAGACTTTTTGGTCCTTCAGCCAAAGGCAAAACTCACTAGATACCCCCTCAGTTTGGGAAGGCCTTGGTTAGCTACTGTAGATGCTTACATCAGTTGTCGAGTTGGGAGCATGACCATTAAGAATGGGCCAATGTCCAAACAACTAGTGCTATATCCTCTTTCCCAACCTTTGCTCGAACATGACTTACCTCTCTGGTTGGAGGAGGAAGATGAGGATGAAGTCTACTCTGCACCTGTGTGCACCGTGGAAGCCACCAGGGGGGTCCTTAAACTGAGGATGACCTTATTGAGAATTTAATCCAAAATCCACCTCCCAGTGTGATGCCATTAGAAGAGTTGGTAGGAGACACCCAAGCCAGTGCTTTGGTGGATCTCTATGTGGCTGATCTGACCTCTTCCCGAGTTAAGAATGTGGAATTTGGCCCTGAAAGAACCTTGAAGATCAACTCATCCCTATCTCCCTCTCAAGAGAAGGAGTTTTGTAGCTTATTGAACTGTCATTTGGAAGCTTTTGCTTGGAGCTACAAGGAGATGAAGGGAGTCCACCCTTCAGTCTGTACCCATCACATTTACATTAAAGAGGATTGTAAACCAGTCAGGTAGCCTGTGAGGAGAATGAATCAAACCCTTAAGGACATTGTCAAAGAAGAATTGCAAAAGTTGTTGGATGCAGGATTCATCTACCCCATCTCTGACAGTGAGTGGGTTTCTCCTTTGGTGCTTGTGCCCAAGAAAAACGGGAAGTGGAGAATCTATGTAGATTATCGAGAACTTAACAAAGCTACCAAGAAGGACCATTTCCCTTTGCCTTTCATAGATCAAGTGTTAGATGGCCTGGCAGGGAAGAATTTCTTTTCCTTCCTAGATGGGTTTAGCGGGTATAATCAGATCCAAATCAGCATGGAAGACCAAGATAAAACCACTTTCACTTGTCCATGGGGTACCTTTTCCTACCAGGTCCTTCCCTTTGGGTTATGCAACGCTCCTACCACTTTCCAGAGAGTAGTACTGAGCATATTCGCTAAGCTGGTTCATGATTCGATGGAAATCTATATGGATGACTTTACTCCTTATGGGTCCAACTTCCAAGAAGCATTAACTAACCTGGGAAAAGCTTTAACTAAGTGTATTGAAATGAACCTGTCCCTCAGTCCTGAGAAATGTGAATTCCATATGACTGAAGGGACTGTGCTAGGTCATACAATTTCTTAGCAAGGCTTACAGGTGGATCCCAACAAGATTGCTATCATCCAAAGGGTTCCACCTCCTCAAAAGGTAAGGGATGTTCAGAGTTTTTTAGGCTTAGCGGGATATTATAGAAGGTTCATTAAAGATTTCAGTAAGCTAGCCTCTCCATTGTTTGGTCTTTTGGGGAAAGATGTTGAGTTTATATCCACTGACAGTTGTCAAGAGGCTCTAGATGTGTTGAAGGATAAGCTGGTAACTGCCCCAATCTTGAGAGGTCCAAACTGGGCCCTACCTTTCCACATTCACACAGATGCCTCGAACAAAGCTATAGGAGCAGCCTTAGGACAAGTTGAAGAGAAGCTACTGTATGCCATATATTTTGTCAGTAAAAACCTATCCAAGGAAGAATTAAACTATACTGTAACCGAGAAAGAGCTCCTTGCTATAGTCCATTCCCTAAACAAGTTCAGACACTACATCACTAGTTATCAAACATTCGTACACACTGATCATGCTGCAATTAGGTCTTTGATGAATAAACCTGATGTAAATGCTCGTATCATTAGATGGTTACTTTTATTGCAACAATTTGATTTGACCATTTTTGACAAGCCAGGTAAGGAAAATGTTGTTGTTGATTTTCTATCTAGACTAGATTTGCCTGCAGGAGAAGAAGGGGTGGTGGATGATCAACTGCCAAATGAACAACTGTTTGCTATTTCAGTGCTCTCACCATGGTTTGCTGATATAGCAAATTACTTGGTTTCAGCACAATTCTTGCCACACCTATCCTCAAAAGAGAAGAGCAAGATCGTGAGGAAAAGCGCCCCATTCACTTGGATTGGGGGCAACCTGTTGGGTCCCTATAATACTAGTGATTACCCCATTACTATTGTAGTTGTACCCCTTATTAATATTGTTGTGCCCCTATTATCCCCATATTGTTATTATTGTGCCCCATAGAATTCCTCTATTGTTATTTTTGTGGCTTTATATTATTATTGTTAGGTCGGTTGGGTTATATTGTGACTCCTTAGACTCCTATATATAGAAAGGAGGTTTTGTCATTTGAATCATCCAAGAATTGTTCATTTATGTAATGTAAAGGAGGTTGCCCCCTCGAAGAGGTTGAATTCTAAGGCGTTGATCTATCTTTTCTATCTTTTTCTTGAGCTGGTTTCATAACATTTGGTATCAGAGCTTTGGATTCTAGGGTTTCGCTGCTCCAAACAGGTCATCGTGGAATTTTCGCTATAACTTTTTTTCTGCGACGTTTCAGAAGTTGCAAAAAAAACCCATTTGAGAAGAAATCGCGCTGAACCTCGGGTCCGAATTTCAGAGCTGTTCGCGCTATATTTGCGGAGATATGATCTGAGGAAGTTGGTATTTTTGCAGACTCCTGAGTTACATTCCAAACAGGTGATCTGGGGAAAAACGTCATAACTTTCTTTCTGGGGATCGGATTGAAATTTCGTAATAAGGTACAGAAAGAGGACAGACTTTAGTTTCTTGTATGCATTTTTCAGATCTAAAGGTCGAAACAGTGACTTGTGGCACGTCGTACAAGTTCGCTCTACTGAACTAGTCTATAATCAAGTCACTGTGGGAGATTTCGCATAACTCTTCCTTGGAGAATCCAATGTGGGTCAGACTTGTGGCATTGGAAGGAGGACATAGAGGGCTACTGCAGGTCACAAATTTAGATCTAGATGATTGGAAAGTACAGAGATACATCAGAGGCAATATCGAGGTCCTACAAAGTGAAAAAAGGTGTGTAGATTTTCTTAAATTTTTGCTTAAGCTTGGTTTGAAAATTTATTTTAAAGGAATTCAAAGGGCATAGTAGAGCATTATTATCGGTAACTGATGCCCCAAGGAAAGAAAATGAAAACACCTAGTAAGGAACCTGAAAGCTCTAGCATGACTCATGAAGAAGAGGAAGAAATGCAACATGATATATCA
This sequence comes from Pinus tabuliformis, assembly GCA_031772625.1. Taxonomy (NCBI): domain Eukaryota; kingdom Viridiplantae; phylum Streptophyta; class Pinopsida; order Pinales; family Pinaceae; genus Pinus; species Pinus tabuliformis. The sequence continues at coordinate 309,942,912 of CM062816.1, read as the reverse complement.
AAATTACAAGACCAAGTGCAACAACTGTCCCTTGCACAAAAAGGAACAGAATCTAAGATAGATGGTTTAAAGAAAGGCTAGAAGATAGAAAGAGGAACAGAAGAGAGATAAGATGGATTTAAGAGAAAGAGAAGCTAAGGAAGATTAAAGAAAGGTGTAGAAGCTAAGATGAATGACGTGGAAGCTAAGATGGATGATTTGAAGATAGACATGGAAGAATTGAAGATAAATATGAATAAGTTGCTACAAGAAAGGGTCACTAATGGTGAAAGGGTAGTAAAGGAAACTCATGATGAGAACAAAATAAATGTTAATCATGATTCCATAGACTCTAATGTTGGATCAAAGACCCACTATATTCCAAAAATCGATATGAGGAAGTTTGATGGCAAGGATCCCGCAACATGGATATTACAGATGGAGCAATTTTTCGATCTCAATAATGTGCAAAACACACAAAAGGTACGTATTGCAACTTTATATTTGGACCCAAATCAGTTTGTATGGTATCAATGGCTTTGCTCTCGTAAACAATTTATCACTTGGGCAATTTTTACGGAAGAATTGATAGCACATTATGAGGATACAAAAAGCAACACTTTTTTTAGCCAATTGATAAGTCTCAAACAAAAGGGTTCAATAATGGAGCACATTGAGGAGTTCCAAAAATTGAACATAAGGGTAAAAGATATTCCAGAGGAGCATAGGATTGATGTGTTCATAGGGTCTTTAAAGGATAATATCCAACATGATGTTCACCTTTGGGAACCTGATTCATTAGAGAAGGCATTCAGGTTAGCAAGAAAAATGGAAAGCAAAATTATGGCAACCAGGAAGCATACCACTCACAACTATAAAGACGGAAGTGTTGTTGCCGCTAGTCTTCCACAACCTATAAGGTTGACACCACAACAATTGGAAGAAAAAAGAGCAAAAGGGCTTTGTTACAGTTGTGATAGCAAATACACTAAAGGTCATAAGTGTGCTGAGAAGAAATTATTCTACATAGATTGTGAAGAGGAAGAAGAAAAGGAGCAAGAAAGGTCAAAAGAAGAGGATATACTCCAGGAACAAAGCCTAGATAAAGAAGAAATTAATCCAACCATATCTTGTAATGCATTGGCGGGAATTACCACTCCTCAAACCATCAAGATAGAAGGACAAATCAAGAAGAAAAAGGTAATAGTGTTGATTGATTCAGGAAGTACCCACAATTTTATTCATTGTAAGGTAGCAAGAGAATTGAATTGCTTCTTATATCCAGCACCAGAGTGTCAAGTGATGGTTTCAAATGGAGGAACAATAAATTGCTCGGGAAAGTGCCATAATATCAAGCTATCCATGGGAGAATATGTATTGACTAGCCCAATGCTTTTCATTCCAATGGGAGGTGCTGATGTTGTACTAGGAGTCCAATGGCTACAATCCTTGGGTACAATAGCTTTTAATTTTCAAGAACTTTTCATGAAATTTTCTGTGGAAGGAAAGGAAGTTGAATTAAGGGGTATTGCAGGGAAACCGGGAAAGATAATCAGCTCTAACGGTATGACAAAGCTTCTAAAAAAGGAACAAAGAGGTGTAATTGCACAATTATGTTCGCTAGATGTGTCCACATGGAATCATCTATTTCTCCAGATCTCCAAAAAGTCTTGGACAATCATTCCAAGGTATTTGAGACTCCCAAAGGTCTCCCACCTATTCGTGATCATGATCATGCTATTCATCTGATTCCAGTGAGTGTTACTCCAAACATCAGGCCGTACAGATATCCCTATGCCTAAAAGAGTGAAATTGAACGTATGGTTGCAGAAATGCTAGAGGCTAGTATAATTCAACCAAGTCAAAGTTCTTTCTCTACTCCAGTAGTATTGGTGCACAAGAAGGATGGATCATGGCGCATGTGTCCGGATTATAGGGAGCTCAACAAGCTCACTATTAAAGATAAGTTTCCCATTCCTGTCATTGATGAATTACTGGATGAATTGCATGGATCAATTTACTTCACCAAGTTGGATCTTCATTCAGGATATCATCAAATCAGAATGAAGATTGAAGACATTCCGAAAACAACATTTAGAACTCATGAGGGTCATTATGAATTTTTTGTCATGCCTTTTGGCCTTACCAATGCACCTTCAACATTTCAAGGTTTGATGAATTCAATTTTCAAACCATTCCTTAGAAAATTTGTGTTAGTATTTTTTGATGATATACTAATCTACAGCAAGTCTTGGAAGGATCATGTTGAACATGTTGACAGGGTGCTACAACTATTGGAGGAGAAACAATTATATGCAAAAAGATCCAAATGTTTCTTTGGAGTACAAGAGGTGGAATATCTGGGTCATATTGTATCTCATGAAGGAGTTAAGGTAGACCCTAGCAAAATTAAAGCCATTAAGGAATGGAAAATTCCCACATCCATAAAGCATCTGCGAGGATTTCTCAGGTTGACAGGGTATTATCGCAAGTTTGTTAAGAATTATGGGAGAATAGCAGCACCTCTAACAACATTATTGAAGAAAGATGCATTTTCATGGACTCCAGAAGCAACAAAGGCATTCGAACATCTTAAAGAGGCAATGTGCCAAGCACCGGTCTTAGCTACATCGGACTTCACAAAAACCTTTATTGTGGAATGTGATGCTTCAAGAAATGGAATTGGTGCTGTTTTAATGCAAGATGAAAGACCCATTGCTTTTGAAAGTCGTCCAATCAAGGGAAAGTTTTTACACAAAGCTATTTATGAGAAGGAAATGTTGGCAATACTCCATGCACTTAAGAAATGGCGACCCTACCTAATGGGAAGACACTTCAAGGTAAAAACGGATCATGATAGCCTTAAATACTTTTTAGAACAAAGATTATCCTCTGAAGAGCAACAAAAGTGGGTCACAAAGATGTTGGGTTATGACTTTGAAATCATCTACAAAAAATGGAAGCAAAATGTGGTGGCAGATGCACTCTCAAGAAAGGATGAGGATGTGGAAGCATTGTTGTGCGCCATTTCTATTATCCAACCAGATTGGATAAACGAAGCAAGGGAGGAATGGAAGAATGACGAAGAAGTGTGGGCACTTATTCGAAAGTTACAACAAGATTCTAGTATGTCTGATACATTTAGCTAGCAAAATGATTCATTATGGTACAAAGATCGCTTATACCTCTGTAAGAATTCCCAGCTAAAACAAAAGATTCTTATGGAATTGCACACTTCTCCCTTAGGAGGGCACTCAGGATTTTTAAAAACTTACCACAGGGTTAAGAAGGAATTTTTTTGGGATGGCCTTAAATCAGATATTCAAAAGTTTGTGGCGGAATGTTTGGTTTGCCAACAAAATAAAGTTGAAACAATTAAGACACCGGGTCTATTACAACCTTTATCCATTCCAAGCCAACGTTGGGAGGAGGTTTCAATGGATTTTATCACAGGTTTACCCAAGTCTGAGGGAAAGAGTGTCATCATGGTGGTAGTTGACAGAATTACCAAGTATGCACACTTTTGTGCATTATCACATCCATTTAAAGCCAGTACAGTTTCTACTGCATTTATGGAAACAATTCAAAAGCTACATGGAAACCCAAAGATTATTGTAAGTGACAGAGATCCCATTTTCACTGGAAATTTTTGGACAGAATTATTTTATTGTCTTGGTACTTAGTTAGCTCATAGCTCATCTTATCATCCTCAATCTGATGGGCAAACTGAGATAGTAAACAAATGTTTGGAAGGATATCTTCGTTGCTTTGTATCTGATAAACAGACACAATGGGTCAAATGGTTGCCTCTGGCTGAATGGTGGTATAACACTTCCTTCCATACAACAACAAAAATGACCCCATTTATGGCACTTTATGGGTATCAGCCACCATCCATCACATCATATTTAAGAGAAAATTCTAAGGTTCAAGCAGTGGAACATCACATTGAACATCAACAACAAGTCCTCCAACTCTTAAAGGATAACCTCGTGTTGGCACAGAATAGAATGAAACAACAGGCAGATCAACATCGTAGCGAAAGAAGTTTTGATGTAGGTGATTGGGTATTCCTACGGCTACAACCATATAAGCAAATGTCCCTCAAGCAAGCTAAGAAGGATAATAAATTATCACCAAAGTATTATGGTCCATACAAGGTGTTGCAAAAGATTGGTACTATGGCATACAAATTGGAGCTTCCTGCAACTTCTCGATTGCACCCAGTTTTCCATGTTTCATGTTTAAAGAAGGTTATAGGCGACAAGCTCCCAGTTCAAACAATATTGCCAGAACTTGACAAGGAAGGAAAAATTATATTGGAACCGGAAGCAGTCACAGAAACAAGAACTCGACAGCTAAGAAATTGATCAATTTCGGAGTATCTTATCAAGTGGAAGAACTTATCCGTGGAAGATTCCACATGGGAGGATGAGAATTTTATACAGAAGCATGCAAAACTTCTCAAGCGTTGAGGACAACACTTTTTTGAAGGAGAGGGGCATGTTGGGTCCCTATAATACTAGTGATTACCCAATTACTATTGTAGTTGTACCCCTTATTAATATTGTTGTGCCCCTATTATCCCCATATTGTTATTACTATGCCCCATAGAATCCCTCTATTGTTATTTTTGTGGCTTTATATTATTATTGTTAGGTCGGCTGGGTTATATTGTGACTCCTTAGACTCCTATATATAGAAAGGAGGTTTTGTCATTTGAATCATCCAAGAATTGTTCATTTATGTAATGTAAAGGAGGTTGCCCCTCGAAGAGGCTGAATTCTAAGGCGTTGATCTATCTTTTCTATCTTTTTCTTGAGCTGGTTTCATAACACAACCTGTTCAAACTTGGCCCAAATTAGATTTTAAGGCATTGTGTCAGGGAGGAGGAAGTTTTTGACATCCTCCTGACCTGTCATGATGGATCCTGTGGAGGCCACTTTGCAACAAAAAGAACCACTTTCAAAATTCTACAAGTGGGCTACTATTGGCCCACTCTTCATCAAGATGTCAGAAGATACATCAGCCAATGTGATCGATGTTAGAAGATGGGGAAACCGACTCCAAGGGATGAAATGCCCCTCCAACCTCAGGTGACTTTTGAGCCATTTGAGAAGTGGGGCATGGACTTTGTGGGTCCTATCAACCCTCCTTCAAGACAAAAGTCTTACATCATTGTGTGCACGGACTACCTGACAAAGTGGGCAGAAACAAAGGCAATCAAGGCAGCAACAGAAGAAAAAGTGGTCGAGTTTTTAAGGGAAAATATCTTCTATAAGTTTGGCTACCCAGGGGAATTAGTCACAGATCAAGGAAGCCAATTTACCTCTAACTTGATTGAATACCTACTTACTCATCACAAGATTAAGCACAAAACTTCCACCCCTTATCATCCGTAAGCAAATGGGCAGGTGGAAGTCACTAATAGGGCTTTGGAAGAGATCTTGACTAAAGTGGTGAGTAGCAGCAAAAAGGATTGGGCAGATCGCTTGGTTGAGGCCACCTGGGCCTACAACACTAATTGGAAAACTACAACAGGTTTCACACCTTATGAGCTGGTCTACGGGAAGAAGGCTTTGCTGTCCATAGAATTTGAATATAACACATTGAGGTTGGTAGCTCAGCTAGACCTAGATCTCAGCCATGCACAACAGGAAAGACTGCTTCAGCTGAATTGACTAGATGAACAAAGAATGCAGGCCCTCCTCCAATCAAAGGTGGTCCAACTCCAAAGAGAAATATGGCATGACCGACACCTTAAAGAGAAGCAATTTGAGCCAGGAGATTGGGCACTGTTATATGATTCAAGATACAAGGATTTCAAAGAGAAGCTGAGGACAAGATGGCTGGGACCATATGCAGTGGAGAAATGTAACGACAATGGTTCAGTCCTTATCAGGACCATTGATGAAGAAGCCATCCCCATGCTCGTCAATGGGCATTGATTGAAGATCTATAGGAAGCCCCTTTCTAAGCAGGAGTTCATTGAAACTCTGGATAAATCAGTGCTGGTAGTGGAGCAGGCCCCTGTCTCCACCCCATCCACATTCTGAGCACCAAAAAAGAAAAATAAAAAACAGGAAAAGAATAAAAGATCCTTGGGTGAAAACGTCTTGGAGGCAGCTAGGACAGGCAGTGAGGGTGAAAACCTCCTGGAGGCTCCCCAGTTGTCTAAAAAAAAAAGATAAAAAAGAAAGAAAAAACATAGAAAAATAAACCTGACTTCTGTTGAAAAATTTGCAGGTTGCAGGAAGGACATTGCAGGTTAGGAGGATCGCACAAAACGAGGACAGAGGTCAGCACCAGGCTGCAAGCATCCCTCACAATCAATTCCTCCATGACCACTACCCTTTCCTAAGATTTGATCTCATTCGGGCCAAAATTTCACCTTCTACAGGAAGTTTTGTGCCTTCTACAGGAAGTTTTGTGTCTTCTACAGGAAGATCCTGTAGAACCCACATGTTAGTGCCCAGATTTACCTCAGGCTGAGGAAGGTAGGATCCAGGGCCAACATCAAACCACGCTTAAACTGGTAGCTAGCCCTACCAGGTCGGGAGAGGGCTCTCTCCGGGTCAATCTTAGCAAATTATGATCGATGAGGGCTTGAGATGACTGATAGAAATACTGATCTTAGGTTAGGTATATGTGCAAAGGGTTTGATTGAATAAAATGATGTGTTTGTTGGTTCAGATGGAAAGGTAGATTTTGGGTGCGGGGATTGAGGCTCAGTCTTGCAGAGATCTCAATGGGGCAAGGTAGGCAATCATTTTGGCACTTAAATTTGAGTGAGATGGAAGGAATAGACAGGTGAGGTGTTGAAGAGGGCATGTGCAATCATGGATCCTCCTCAAACAGCTGAAAACATCAAATAACTAAAGAAAACTTCAAGTAGAGCACTCCACTTTCAATGGATTCTACTTACACTCTTGTTTGTTTAGTTCAAAAGAAATAAGATAGATAATGGCATGCAATCACATAAACAAATTCACAATTACAAAGAGAAGCACTGTACCAAGACAAATTGCCACATGAATCCCAAAGAGTGCTACAAATCCTGGTCTCAATTCCTTATCCAAAATGAAAATATGAGTGTACAATGAAGCTTAATGCTTTCTCAAGAGTTCCACCATGCTAATGATTGAAAAACAACATAATATAGACAAACATAGCTCATCCATGCCTCTAGGGGTCGAGCTCACATGTTTAGGAGCTGTTCCAATTGATTCTAAACTGAGAACTAGAAACTAGGCAACATAACAACATGCCTCTAGAAACAAGGGAACTGATTCATTCAGTTTCAAACAACCTCTAAACTGATGAATATACCTCTACAAGTGAAAATCTAACATATTTACATCATAATCCATCAATGTTCATCAAATTAATCATAAATTTTCCATTAGGAAAGTGAAAAAGTCAAACTAGGCGAAGCTGGATGAAAAACAGAGCAAAACTTGGTCAAACTGGCAATTTTTCCTCTGTGCGCCGCGCCTGATTCTCTATGCATAGCACCTGTTTGGACCCAATTTTGTAGGCCTTCCCGATGTCCAAATGAGCTCTAGGTGTGCTTGCTGGAAAGGTCTGCTTGTCTACTTTCCACCAAGTGGAATTTTTCAATTTGGCCTTCATTTGCCCCTCCAGAAACCCATTTTCCCAACACTGCTTCCCGTGTGTCAAAATAGGGGTAGTGAGGTCATTTTTTGAGTGTTTTTGACCCTCTTGAGGGCTCATAACGTGCCCAAATTTCTTGGCCATAGGTAGGCAAGTGTAATTTTGCATGACAAATCCAAAAATGCTGAGTTTTTGAGATTTGGAGGCCCCTAGCAAAAGCGAGTGCCACGTGGCACGACGCATTGGGAAGAAAAGCCTGTTTTTGCTCAAAAATTTATATTTTCACACTTCCTCTGAGTATTACCTACGGTCCTGCACCCATTGGTCATGTCTCCAGCGCACCTGACCGCACCTTTTATTTGTTAAAGGTGCGGACCATTGAGTGCGTCGTGCCACTACCCAGGTGCGCCGCGCCTTTTTGTAGATGACTTTTGGAGGCCTTATCGATATCAAAATTGGGCACGAGATAGCTTGTTGGAAATATTATTGAGTCTAATTTCCAGCCCAACTTGAATTTTTCAATTTGGAGTTCATTTTCCCTGTCAAAAGTCAAATCTCCCAAGACTGGTCAAAATGTGCAAAATGAGGCTGCCTCAAGGCAGACTGATGTTGCAGTCACCTTTTGAAGGTCTTCCTCAACTCCAAATTGAGCTCATGATAGCTCATTGGAAATCTCTTTGTGTCTAGTTATCAGTTGACTCATAAAGCAAGTCATTGGGCCAACCAAGCTAGGAGAAAACTTGATTTTCCCAAGTCACTTCAGAGGTGCATCAATTCTCCCGAGGCAACTGTATTTTTGACATTTCTCTAAAACAATGACACATGTGTAAAAAGTGAAGGATTTTTTTATTCCTTGGCCTGTTATGGACAAAAACCTCTCTCAGTTTTCCAAAATTCATCTTTTCTTGCTCAGAAACATCATTGGAGTAAAACCTATCCTGATGTGTGGAACAGGGGATTTGTCGAAATGAAGTGAAATGAAGGGGATAAGGGGCTTCTGAATTCTTGAAAAAATTTTGGGAAGTAGGGAGGGATGTTAGGAAGTAGGGGAAAGTAGAATTTCAAAGATTGAGTGAGGGGAAAGGGTCCAAAAGGGCGAAACACAGGCCTAGGCTAGAAAATAGGGTTTGTAGCAAGAAACTAGGGTTTGTGCGAAAATGAGGAATTTGGGGGATCTTAGTGATGGGAAGTGTTTAATAAGGTACATTAAGGATAGGGGAAGGTGTATGAACATCAGGATACAAGTTTTTCTAATGACTTGACCATCCAGGAGAAATTACCTTCAAAACACTAGGAGAGGGAAATGAACCTTACCTAGGCACAACTGAAGCATGAACAAGGTGTAAAATGACCCATTGGAACCTGACATGATGATAACAACCCTCTGAATGATGGTACACTTAGCTGAATGGTGACATGGACCGACATTTGGACAACTTTGGAAGGAGTAAAAGCAAACCCTAGACCTAATACCTAGTGACCAAGTTTTACTTGAAGACTCACTGAAATGATAAAATTTGACCTTGACACCTTAAAATCACTTTGTAAGAGCATGTTTGATCACTGGAGCAAGGCTACAAAAACGGATACTAACACCACATATGAGAAAAATTGATCTCAGAAGGGAATCCGAAGGTTGGGAATCTGCCTATGAGACCTGCAAACATCCCCGTTTCCGTCCATCGCCATATGTCACCCCCTTCCATCTCTTTGCACCTCCATTGCACCCATTTTTTATTTTGTTCCTGCACAGTCACACACAAAAAACCTTGTTTTCTTCATATTGCCAGCAAAAACTCTTATTGAAAAATCAAGCAACAATTTTCTCACTCACCATGCCTGTCAATCTCCATCTCGACCCCTCAACAGCCAGAACCCTCGTCAGCAGTGTAGCCCTGCTCATTCTAGTTTGCATTCCAAGAGGAGAAGCAGCTACAAGACATCCTATAGGAATCCTGTAGCAGTTGATCCCTCTGGAAGACATACTCCGGAGACAGGGACAACCAAGAACAACAACAGGGACATGCAAAGAGCTCTTCTTGAACGTCAGAATATCAGCAGCAGCCGAAGCCAAGCATGCAACGTGCATGCAGCAACAACAAACAAAGGAATGGGTTCCAAAACCTGTGCATGCAGCAACAACAAACGAAGGAATGGGTTCCAAAACCTGTGCATGTGGCAATAGCACACGAAGGAATGGGTTCCAAAGCCCGAAATCTGCATAACGCGACCGTGACCACGCAGGTAAGTGCCTAAACTCATTCGTCAATTGCATAAATCATATTTTAAAAGTTGCATGCCTATGGGAATGGTTCAGATTGAGTGGAATCGGTGGCCAGTCAACTGGCCACCCTCGGCTAGTTACATATCCTCGTGGGATCCAAACGAGCCCTGTTACATTCAAAATTGTTGATGAGAGGTGCAGCCAACATGTGTGGAGTGTCCATTCAGGGATAAATCGTCGGGATTGGTAGTGGTGGCGGCGAATAATGGCAGAGAAGAGGTGATGGTGGCCAGAAACACGCCGAAACATTATGGTTGTGACATCGAACCAATGGTCCGTTCCAGCCGCCTCATCCGCTCACCACGAATCACACCACAGTTAAAATATGCCCGACCGAAACATGCACCACGTTCTGTTCACTCTGCACTTACAACGTCCTCGACTGGAGTACGCGCCCACCGCTTCCAAAAACAGTTAACCAGTCGTCCTCCACTAGTTTTTTTGCTTGTGTTCGAAAATCTCTCGCATATCGGGCTCGCTCGGAGGCACAGTGGCATTCTATAGGAACCGGGGGCCTTCTATAGGAAGGATTCTATAGGAAAGGCAGAACAACTTTACGGAGCAGGAAAACCTGGGATTTTCATTGAATTTGGAGCTCCAAATGAGACAGTCGAGTTCTGGGTGACAACGGTTTTCAAACAAGGGAATTGTTGCTAGTTGATCTTGAACACGAGAAATTCCTTCTTGAGTTCAGGGGAAACCAAATTCAGCTATCCTTCGTTTCAGATTGGTTGTTTGTTTGCCTGAGCATCTCCTTTTCTGATTAAGACATAAAAAAGCACTCTCACCATGCCAGGAGGATTCATAAGGAAAGAACCATCGGACTCTAGCAAACTGCACGAGGATCCTGAGGTGGTGGACCTTTTCACCTGAGAAAATTAGATATCCTTCTTTGACAAAATTTGGGGTCATGATGAGGAGATAACTGAGGAGTTTTTAATGTCCCTAAGACCATAGTCAAAAACACATGCCACAGTTAGTTTTAGGGGTTTGACCCTAGAACTCACCCCTGAGCTCATCAGTGCAGTTACTGGTCTACCATTGGGGCTCCCTTGGAGCAAAGAAGAGAGATCATTGGGCCAAATTGCTAAGAAGTCATTCTTTTTGCCCACGGAGCATCCCGTAGAAGACAAAAACAGGGTTAGAACAACCAACTTGCCTCCTCTCTGGAGTGAAGTCAGTTTCCAAATTATGAAGTACATCACATGTGAAGGGAGGTTTAGCATCATCTATGGATATCATTTCAGGTTACTGTGTGAACTAAGGCATGGGATTGACTTGCCTCCAGCCAAGAAACTGAGCATCCCCTATTTCCTTCTTCAGTCACTAATTGAATGTGGTACAAAGCTCAATGAGGGGATCCCAGATCAGTTGGCCCATCATGGGCTCATCAAACTATTGGTGGAAGATGCTTTGCACACCTACACTGTCCCCATATCTTGGGAAATCTTCCGAAACATGTCCAAGGATGAAAACATTAGAACTTTGGCCGAAAACATCACACCATCCAGCAATGAGGAGGGAGAACACACTGAAGAAGGTGAGAAAAACAGTGATGAAGGAACACAGGACACTCAAGCACAAAAAGAACAGAAAGAAAAAGGGGAAATGGGCTAGATTGCTGAGCCTAAGACAGAGGAAGAAACAACAGCAAAAACACCAAGGGAAAAGAGGATGCAAAGTAGAATAGAGAAGGTCAAAAAAGCCCAAATGAAGGCTGCCACAGCGAAAGCAGGCACACAGAAACAAAAGGAAAAGACACACCCTGAAATCTTAGCAACACAAATAGAAACAATTGACACAGGGATTTCTACAGGAAGCAAGGAAAAAGGACAACAAGAGGAGAAATCACCTGAGATATTGGCAAGGGAGGCAACAACTGTGCTTGCTGCCTTAAGCACACCTCCAAAACAAAAATGGAAGAGAAAGAGGCAAACCTCCATGTACTTTAAAGCAAGGAGAAGCACAAGGATAAAAGTGGGTAGATCCCAGCCATAGTTAAAGGAGCCAATTGTCATTGAGGACACAACAACTAAACCAAAAGAAGAGTCTCCTTCAAATATGTCTATCACCTATGAACGAGGAAGCCCAAAAACCTCCACCTAGAGAGAGAGAATTATGATGATGGACTCAAAGACAGCTCTACAGGAAGCCGAGACGTCTCTACAGGAAACTCTGGCTAAGTTAAAAGAGACCGAGAAATTGGAGGAAAAGGCAGCCAAATCATCACAGGGAGAGGAAAGACCAAGGAGATACTAGAACCAAGCCCTCAGCCTAGCTTGGGATCATACTACAACCTGTTAGAGGGTGGGAAAATCATCCCATAGAAATTTGTTGTGCCACTCTTCTTTGCATTGGAACAAGAGAGGATCAAAACACACACATGGATGAAAATTGCCAATCTAAGGGAATTGAGGACATAGGCCACATGGAGGAGAAGTTAAAAGAGTTAAGAGGAGAACTGGCCATGGTCAGGCTTGTAGAAAGTTGTAAAAGAGCCCAGTTGCAGGAGGAGAATGAGCTGCTAAGAAAACAGTTGTAGCTACAGGAAGTCCACAAGGAAGGTAGCCCGTCCATTTTGGGAGGGCAACAGTAGCAAGAGGGACCTCCAGCAGACAAGGACACGACTGAGAAACAACAGAATGAGGCAGAGCTACAAGCTAATGTGGAGATGCTCACAAAACTGCTGCAAGAACAGGAGTCTCAGGCAGCAGAAAAGATACAGGGTTTAAAACAACAGTTGCAAGAAAAAGACGCCCAGATGGCCTGCATGGCCAACTGGGCAGTAGAAGCCTTACAATGTAGGCAACCTGCCAAGTCATATGCCTTATATCTTAAGGATCAATGGTTGCAATTTCAAATTAACACCTTGGCCCAGAGGGGCACCGTTCCATTTCAAAATTACCATCAGTTTATGGACTTGTGTGACAGTAGCTCAGCAGAAGATAAGGCCAAGTTATCAGAGTTCTATTTACACAATTTGGCCCTTTCGAACATGAATTTGTGGGACCCCAATGCTTCATTGGGAGATGTGCAACTCATGGCCATGGCCTCTTGGTTAAACCATGAGGAAAAGAGGGCAGCAAAAATTCAGAATGTTATGGACAGGGAGCTACGGGAGCCACTCATGATCAGAGCAGATTCAGGAGATCCCTTAGCTTTATTATCTGCCCATCATCACCTCGCCAACAACCCCTAGGTTCACCCAGACTACATTGAAAGAAAAGCTCAGGCCATTGCTCACTTTGAGGACATGGAAAGACTGTTGGGGGATAACTGCATTCATGCTTGCACAAGGAGATGGAACACACTGTCCCACAGTCTGAAAATCAGAGAATACCACTCCCCAACAAGGATGAGGGAGGCCTTGGCAGGAGTACCACTCTATAAACAATAAATGCGAAATCTGCAGGCCAACTGGATCAACCTAAAGTTTAGTCCTCCATTGCTTTTAGGACTGTTGGAAGGGGTCAAAGAAGAAGAAGAGCACAGGCAATGGGAGGAAGTAGAGAGAAAAGCAGGGTTTCATGACCAAGAAGAGGACATCACCTCGGAAGCCTGGGATGTTAGAGAGGCAGTCAAAGCAATCAAAGATGATGAGCTGGATTAGTTGCTCAGAGGATGAGCAACACATTTAGCAGGGGGGTGATGATGAGCCCCAAAAATGGGTAACTTATTGGGCTCATTTTGCCTATTATTCTTGATTAATCCACCATTCTTCATAGTTTATGCATGCTTTTGAGTATATTTATGTTAATTGAATGAATGAGGATAGTCACTTGACCATGAAGTCTAATATGTGCTTATTGCAGATTTTTAGACATCTTTTGGACCAAGGTCAAGCACTTATGAGCCAGTTGACAGCCAAATACAAGGGAACAAGGCTGAGGATTAGTAGGAAGGGTGTCACCTGGACTAAATGCCCCCTTCCTTGAGTTCTCCATCATCAGCTTGGAGTTCAGCAGCCCACCAAAGATGATTTCCAAGGGCAGCCGCGCAACTTTTGTGAAGTGGCTGATTACTGCAGTTTTGAGCAGCCAAGCCCCTCGAGTTAAGGAGGGCTGTTGGAGGTCCTCATCGTGCATAAGAAGGAAGGCTTCAAGCCTTGGTAGTTTAGCTCTTGAATAGTTGTTTTCGCACATTGGTGCTGCTTTGCCTTTCAGCTCATTTTCGATCTTTTGGTGTAAACATTTCTGTGACATGGTTATTTTTTGAGTAATGGAGATACATTTCACTTTGCACTAGCTCTGAGCTTTTCTTAGGAGGCTGTAGCTCTTGGGGTTGGGCCCAACCCAAGTGCCAGTACCTCCTTTGTGTACTATTATGTGTTTGCTTTGCATTCATAGAATAATTTCTGCTATTTAGGTTAAGATCTTGCTTTGTTACTTAGGTTGCTTTTGATGATTAAAATAGATTTTCATGCTTCAGGTTGATTTGACAGTTTGAATATAGAAAAGTTATTCAAAAAAAGGCCATCAAGAAACCCTTGATCTCACCTCTCCCTCCTTGGGACCATGGGCTGAGACCAAGACATACTTGCTGCCACAAAAACACTGTTTTGCATTTCAATGCAATTGCAAGTGTTGGACTTTTAGATGGAAAAGTGATATCAGTCATGCTTGCATATTTAGATTTGTTATTACTTAGATTTCCATAGTTCTCTTACATGATTTCCTGTGCATAGCTTGCTATTCATCATGATTATGGTTTCTAGGTCAGATTAGGTCAAAGTAGATAGATCTCTGATTTTTTTAGTCTTTCTTTGATTATTTTTGAGAGATAGTGTGCAGATCACCTATAATCCATCCCTGCCTATCCTTCCTTCCTCACACAACCTGCTTCAACCCCAAATTCCGGATTCCTCCCCTTCATTTGCCACACTTTGCCAGTTTGACCTAATTTCTTCATGTTTGTGCAACCTTGCTCCCTCCATCCTTGAACAAGTCCAACCGTCTTCATCACTCCTTAGTCTCATTTACCAGGTCCTAGACCTCTTCACAACCTCATCCATCCTCCATTTCCACTTTCCCACTGTTTTTCCTCCATCAACCCTCAAAAATCCTCTCTCGGCCCTTCGTGTAGAACATCCTGTAGAACCCCTGCAGACTTCCTGTAGAAGATCACGTGAGTAGTTTCTCGAGATCTAATCACTGTGAAACTCTTTGGAAGGGTTCTAGGGACCCCTTAGGCCCTCTTCTCACCTTCTCAACCTACTGCAAAGACCCACTCCATCTCCTTTCGCCAATAAACCCTTGTACAGTTAAACATAGTTAAAGCACATGCATAATAATCCTGCAAAATTACTCAAAAATAGAAAAAGATGTGTTTTCCATATTTTCCTTCAGAAGTAACTTAGTAACATGCATTTCACTGTTCCAAGAGTCAATGGCATCCATTTCTGCAACTTTCATCTCTTTTCTTGCACCCATAGGGTTAGTCGGTAAAACTAGGGTTTGCTAGGGTTTGCGTTTCCTTTCAGCTTTCAGCTTCTTTCTGCAAGTAGATTAACCTCCTTTGAGTTAGCTTTCATCCATCATAGTTAAAAGCTTCTTCTAAGAGCTCATAGAAGTTGCCTTAAGCTCCTAGAAGACTTGTGCCAGCTGATCAAGTGACAGTCTGCGGCAAGAGCTAGTACTTGTGCATACAACACCGTCGCTTCCAAGTTTGTTACGAACTACCGGGTTGATAAAAGTAAAGAAGGGAGTCCTAGGAGTTGCAGCATCATTGCTGCAATACTGGAGCCCACCAGGTTCTGTTACCAATTGAATTCCAAATCAAAACTTTCAGAACTGCAGTTCAGTTAGGACTAGATCTCTTTGAGGCACAACAACAACGTCTTCTCCAATTAAATGAGTTAGATGAATTTCGTAGGGACGCTGTTCAGCAGAACATACTAATTCAGCAACAACGCAAAAGGTGGCATGACAAGTCTATTCAGAAAAGCCAATTCCAACCAGGTGATTGGGTGCTCCTTTATGATTCTAGATTTAAAATTTTTAAAGGGAAATTCCATACACGTTGGATGGGACCTTATGAAGTGATCTGAATATTCGAGAATGGAGCAGTGGAATTTAAAATTATTGATGGACATAACTCAGTATTCTTGATAAATGGACACAGATTAAAGAAGTATTTTCAGCCACTTGCTAGGAAAGATTTTACACAACAAGTCCAATAGCGATTTGGGACGGTAGTGATGAATGGTAATACTAATCTTTTGAAAACATGAATTCTTCTTCTTCTTAAAAAAATAAAAAAATAAAAAAAATTAATACAACTTTTTTTAAAAAAGTAAGGAAAAAACATTTTCCTGTAATTATGAAAATCAGTTCGTTGACATGATTGCAGAAGGATCAACCTGAAAACCAGCTTGCTGGCAGGAAGATCAAAAATTTCTAATAAAAAGAGAATGTTGCTTGATCTTTAGATATGTTAGCGACCACCAAGTAAAAGCAGGTTCAGCAGAACCAACCTTTATACAATTGGGGTAATTAGCATGGATATTTTTATTCAAGTAACGCTTAATTTTCGCTACAATTATTTTTCTTGCACCAGTGCAGGCAGACCTTCCAGAAAATTTTCTGCCTTTCTTCATATTCCACTTTTGTAATATTCCCTCAGTTTTCTTCTTCAATCCCAGAATGATTAACCTTCCCATATTCTTCTGAATTTACCCTGTTCGTTTCGTAAAAACCCCACTTTACCCTTGAATTTTTTTTCCTATCCCACTTCTATTTATCCCCTCTTGTGGTACTATTCCTGGAATCCTTGTAATAGAATTCCTTCCCATTCTGAAATTTCCCTTTTCCCACTTCTTTGTTCCCTCATGAATTCGTTGCAGGATCTCGTGCACAAAGAGCAAAAGGATATGCTCTAAAGCATCAAGAAAGGGCAAAACAGATTCCAGTATAAATTGAGGAAGCCATGTTGGAAGTCCAACCTATATTTTACTTAAATCTGCTGTTCTTTTCTTCAGTATTATGCTTGCACTAGTGCAAGCATGTCGTCCTATATAATAATGCAAGCAGAATGGTACCAACAGAATAGCATAGTTTAAGCGGTGCAAGCATGCACCCTGTCAGAAACATAGTACAATTTGTTCTTTTCATAGCATACGTCATAGGAAAGTGGTCATCATGAAAGTTTATAAGAAGTCCTTTCACTTAGTCGATGAGTACTTATGCTATCATATTAACTAGGAGAAAATTATTTAAAGTACAAGGTGTTTTTAAGTTAAGAATCATGATCATTTTGTAATGAATGCTAAGTTCTTTTTTGAATTATGAAGGAGTGCGGAAGTGTTTAACCATTGCTTGGATATAATTGCCCCTTTCCGCCATAATCCTAGATGTCCTTCACTCATAATGATTACCTCACCTAACTGTTAAAATGCCGCCGCAAGTTCTAGTTTGGCATGATATCAAAGATGGCGCACATCCATGGTTATTTCAGTTGAATGAATGGGTGATAAGATGGAAGGGATGGTGGACGGTTGGATCCCTATCTATAAGAACCAATTCTCCCGGTGTTGCATGTAAATTCCTGACTGTTCATAACTGTTAAGTAGCGATGCCGCCTATTCAAAGCAAACCTTCATCTCTCAGTAGGGTAGAACAGACTACTGAGTATCGCAATAGTCTTGCATTGTTGCAAGACACCGACTTTCTTCAATTCTTGCAAAATTTTGACTGGGAACAATAGTGAAGTGGCCTTACAATTTGCCAGAAGTTTCAAAAATGGTCGAGTAAAAATTGTGCCTCTACAATTTGAGGTTACGAAATAGTTTATAGCAGCAGCGACAGGCTTGGAAAATACTGGTGAGCAGTGGTTTAAAAATTAGAAACTAGAAAGGAAGCGATGGCAGCATTTCGTCGTCGACAAGAAGATGAAGGTAGATTGGAAGGAAGGAATTCCACGCAGTGCCCTGTTGGGACAGTGGCGGGACCTCCTTTTCATCCTACAGAAATTTGTAACCTGTGAGGGAAGGTACTCCCTCACTTTTGTGTACCATTTTAGGATGTTGCAGCATTTCAAAGCTGCCCAGCACATTCGGTGGAGGCTTAATTTCCCCCATTTTTTGCTTAAGAGCTTGGAAAAAATGGCCAAGGGTGTGCGGGACGAACGGGCAGACCAGGCCGACAAGAAGTTATATCACCACGACCTGATAAAGATTTTGGTCCAAAAATAATTAGAAGTTAAAGGCATGACCTGGGAGGCACTGTTAAAATAGCTACATAAAAAGACAGCTGCTGGAAAGGAGACAAAGGACCCCGCTAGCACAAGCAAGGGTCCGAGTAAGAATTTAAAGGGGAGTCCTTCTTGCACCAGTGCAAAAAGTAAACGACCTGAAAAATCAATAGAAGAAAGGGCCCCATCTCCAAATAAGAATACAGCCAGTGCACCTGTTGAAGAGACTTCTTCTATGCCACTAGTACAGGCACAGATCCCCGAAGAAGACAACCTGTCAATCCTTGCGGACGCAGCAAAATTTGTAGAGGTCGAAGATGACACTATATTGGCCGATTTCATTAAAAGGCCCCAGAAAAATAATGAAGAATTTGGTGTAGGCAAAGAACCACAGTCCCCACAGGACGTTGAATCCCCTTCTGCACCAGTGCAAGAAGAAGAACCAGAAGAAGAAGAATTTCTTAATGTAACCATGAGGGATACTGAGGTCCCTGAGGAAGACACAGCCCCTATCGAGACAGAAGAAGAAGAAGATTTGGTAACTCCTGCTGCTTGGATAGTTGAACTAGAGCTTCAAGTGCAAAACTTAGAATAGCTCATAGCTAAAGTGCAGGAGGATAAAGAACATAGTAAAGAAGAATTAACTGCGGAGATCCAAAAAAAGAAAGGAGAAGTTAGAGTTTGGAAGTACCGAGCTACGTGATGTTTCAAGCGACTTAAAAAGGTGACAAAGAAACTAAAGAACATCAGAAAGAAGAAGTTTGAAACATTGCAGGCTGATGTTAGTATGTCAGAGCAGGATTGAGCTGGAATGCTCAAAGTTTTGAAGGTTTTTTGCAAAGGTAAAGAGTTGTGTGAGGACACACAATAGCTTATGGATGGGAGGATGTTAGCCCCCTAATTTGCTCTCTTTTTGCCATTTTCCCCTTCCTAAATCATAACCATTTACCGCTATTTTACCTCTTTTATACACCCTCATCTTGCACCAGTCCAAGCACGGTGACATATTTCATATAAACTTTATTTTTCATACTTTTAATTTAACCTAGCATTAATTAATCATTTATTACATGATTTCTTACTTTTAATCGCTTTTTGTAACTTATCGATATCTCCAATGTTTATTTGGTAGTTAGAGTACTTACCGTGACCACTGATCCTAGTGCAGGATCGGATCTTGCACCATTGCCAGCACAACAAATCCTTGCAGCAGATCCGGACCTCCTTGATCACCGCCTCGTTTTGAACAGCTTAAACCACGAGAGCAAGATCGATCCAAAGGCGGCTGAGATCGAATCTGTGAAGGACAAAAGCTAGAGATTGGCTACAACTAGTTTTTCTAACTGTCTAATTTTGAAGGTCGAAAAGCTAAATTATGTGTTTGGTTATGTAATCAGTTGAATGATCTATTTTGGCCTTTGGCCAAAGATATATATAATGTAGAATGTAAATAGGACTAAGGAGAGTTTTTGGTAGTAGAAGAGAACAGAGACACAGCCAGAGAGGCGGTAATAGGTTGTTGTATTTTGTTATCGCCCTAATCTGGGCTAGATGATGTATTAATGTATGTACTTGCCTTAGTGAATTAATAAAAGGGAGCTTCGCCTCATGTTTCACAAATTGTGTTTCTGTATTTTAGCTGATGAATTGATTAAGGTACTGAGCAACGTTTTTATTTAAAGGGGAAATGTGCTGGTTGGCTAGGGCCCAGCCAACCCAGCACGTTTACCCCATTTCCCGTTTTCTTGTAATTTGTGTTTACATTGTCAAGTGTGATTTAATTTTAAGCACATGCATTCCTGTTTGAGTGAAAGCGGATCTGTTGTGTGAAGTAGATAAATTCCCTTTCCTGCACTTGATTTCAGATTGGTTTTCCTCCGCCTGGTCCAAGCAGGAGAAATAACCCTGCACCAGTGCACATTGGTGTGATATCTCCTTTTATGCAATTTTGTTTGATTGGTTTTCCCCACCTGGTCCAAGTAGGAGAAATGAACCTGCACTAGTGCACATTGATGTGATGCAGCAAGACTTCTTAGTCTACTTCCCGCAATCTTCTTTCTTTCATTAAATGCTCATGACAGGATGAATGTATATTGATTGTTTCTTTATTCCTGCACTCTGTTAAGATTAGAAACATTCACTTTTTATGTGTGCAATTTGATTTAACAATATAATAGCACTTGCAATAATTAAGCACTCATTTTAAGAATTAAATGCTAAGTGCAGGAAGCTCTAATCCGGTGCAAGAAATAGTTTCTTGCCATGGGATCTGAGTGCTTTGAACCTGGAAACGTTCAAGCCCTTGCAGGAAGTAAAAATCCTTTAGTAAAGACACCATTTATACCTTCTGCATAAATCCGTATTCCTGCACTAGTGCAAGCAAATTGCGATAGTACAAGACAGATTAGTGCAAGAAGGAAATCTCTAAAGGAGCAGGTTTAAGGGCCCATCTAATGAGACTGCTAAGTGTCCCTGCTAAAGAAAAACACACACTTAGTATTTAAACAATAATTAGCTAGAGTGATTTCCCTTTATCTTTAATTCCCTCTTGCAAATGCATTCTTCCTTGTTCCAGTCTTAGATTATTTTGATGGTTCAAGTTGCCTTTTTCTCTTTTTTAATTTGATTCTGCAATCTTTCCCTTAAAGAAAGTAGGGATTTATATTGGTAAGATTCATACCATCTCTGGAACTGCCTGTGCTTCGTCTCTAAGTTTACGGATCCCCCAGGTTGACAAATTAAGTGTTGAGGAGTTTGCTTAAGTGTAATTCCTGCACTCAACACACGGGTTTCTCCCCTTCTTTCTTAACAGAAGCAATTTTCTTCTACTTTCCTTTAAATTTCTTCCCTTTTTCACCACTCTGAAATGACTTCTTCTTACCTTCTTCCTGTATATATTTCCCTCTTGCTTCGAGGTGTGTAGCTTGAACACATACCTCATCAAGATTCATGGGACTGGACATAAGAATGGTATGTCGAAGATGGCTATGCAACCCTTCTATGTATTTCAGCAAGGTATCTTGTGACTGTAAATCTACTCCTAGCATAAGAGCTCTTTTCCTAAACTCTTGAGTATACTCTTGCACATTTTGACCTTTCATCTGTTTGAAATTTTGCCTATTCATAATGCCTTTCTACATATGAGCAAAAGGGTAGAACTGTCCTTTTATAGCAGCAATGAAATTAGACCACGAAATAGAGATCTTACCATGTTTTTTGATCTCATCTTGAGTCCTTGCTTCCCACCATACAAGTGTTGCACACTACATTCTCAATGAATCCAACTGAATTTTGGTATCATCCTCTTGAAGGTTCTGAATTCTACAATACACCTCCAACTGACGAATCCAGTTATCTAGCTTCTCTGCATTAACTTCACCATTGTACAGGTAACTCGAATTTAACATCAAGCTTCAGAAAAGGCGATTTACCAATTCCTTCCGAAGAATGATGATGAGTATGAGTAACAGTGGTATTTGTGGAAGAGTGTAAAGATGCTTTTGAAGAAGACAATGAAGAAGATGGTGGAGATGGTGGAAGTTTGCCTCCATTCCCATTACCTCCATTTCAACTACCTCCTCCTGAAGAACCTTCTCCATTGTGATGCTTGGAGATTTCTCCTTGCAATCTGTTGTTCCTCTGTTCATAGAGGACCTTAACCATCTTTGTCATATCAAAGAAAGCCTTTCTAAAGGTCTTCTCATCTACTGTCATGATAGGTTGTCCTTCATGAGACATTGTCTCTGAAGACTCAACTACAACTTGAGGTTGTACTGCTGTTGGAATCTCAGCTGCAACTTCCGCAACTTGAGGCTGAACTGGTGTAGAAGACTTTGGAAATCTTTCTCTTCTTCCACTTGATCCAACTTAAGGGCTTTCAACCAGCTTTCCTTCACCTTTTTTGAGCTTTAACCTTGTAAGCATGACATAAACTTGCAAACAATTAAATCATTCTTTCACAAAGAAAATCTAGTAAGCAAAACCAGTGCTCTAGTACCAACTTAATTCCCCATTGAGAAATAAACCCAAGATGCTTATCATTTTCTTTTTCAAGTGCTTAAGGATTCAAAACTTTTGCATAATTAACAAATTCCGATGAGAGTTTCTTATGTAAATGTTATAAACAGTTTAACATAAAAACATATGCTGAACAACAACAATATAACAACAAAGAACATCAAAATATAATACGCAACAAGCACATGATAAAGGAGTTCACCCCTCCTGAGCTACGTCTCCTTAGTCCAGCTTCCAATGGCTTGAGCCTCTTTATTATTCTCAAATTACATCAAAAGTGTGTTTACAAAGCTCAGATGCCTCTGAAACCTATTTCAATGAGTTCAAAATACTCAAAAGTTCCAATATTGACTACAAGCAATGAAGGAGTTATGACTTCTCCTAGTTCTCCCACTATTCTTTCCATAAAACACTCAAGATCCAGTAGAAAACTACAAATTAGCCCAAAAATCTGCTAACCGGGCAAGAATTTCTCCACACTCTGGGCCATATCCTATTAGTTGTATCGCAAATCACAATCGGTGAGTTTTGACGGGCGGAAGGTCTTGTTTAACCAGTAGAATGTTGCGATTGCGATATTGCAGACCCGCTGGTATATTAAACTACGATTCACAAAAACTTCGCGTCTGGGGTCTTATCGCATTTCGCAATTCGACAGATAACAAGCGGCAGTTTTAAAGCGAGACTTGTTCTTCCTGCGAGTTATCGCATCGCAACTTGGTACTTGTTGGGGGGCCGCTTCTAACCTATTCTCCCCTTCACTGATTGCAATTTTGATTTGCAATTGCCTTATCACATCGTAATCCTGAACCTATCGAGGGTCGATTTGAGACACCTTTTCCGCCTACTGCTGCGATATGCGATTTGCGATGGCCAATGGCGAACTTCCACCTGATGCCACCTTATTGGCTGAGGACCTTGCCACATCTTCTCAATCCTACCATTTAGGCAAGTCAAATTTGAATTGAACTTTGAATTGCTCTAACTTCTTCATACACACTTGGATTTGAGTGTCGTTTGCACCGGTGGATTTAGAATGAGGAACTATTCAATCTGAAGTTGAATTTGACAAGATTCTGACACTTTTATTTTTTAGCATAATTCTGAGCACCTGATCAGGCTAGGCGGTGGCCCTGGCCCTTGGTCATGTTACCACCATATGCCCACGGAGCAGGCGGAAGGGAGTGGGGTGGGGAACTTGGCCCTAGCACCCGAACCTATCGACACTCATACAACTAGGCAAAGAGCTATGGCGGAGGGTTGGGGCACTTGGCCCTGGCCTCGAGTTTTATGTGACAACCACGTGACCATAACCGAAGTTGACGACGAGGTTTAATCGAAGGGGGTGGGGAGTTAGCGCTGGCCCTTGGCCACATCAACACAATGTGATCCTATCCCAGAGCAGCGGAGGGATTTTCCGGCCGGAGCAAGCAGTTAGCCTTGACCCCCGGCCAATGTGCTTCCACGTGACCCTGATCCGATGCATAGGGGTTATTGGTGAAATTAATGATGCGACAAATTGCACCTTTTGCAACGGGAATCTTGCTAATTCTAGGTGAAATTGTCGCTTGGTGGACCGTGTATAGGGATAAATCGTTGCGCATTTAGCAACTTTTGCCAATTTGTAGGATCTATAGCAGAGCTTGGCTTGGAGAAGCATATCTTGCTCAATTTTAAACCTTTTTGAGCTCAAGTAGTGCCTATATGGGGGTTTTTGAATGTCATGGACTCAATGGCAGCCTCAATTTTCTGATTTGAGCACTTTATGATAGAATTTTGACATAATAAAGTCTTTTAGTGCTAGAAGCAGAGAGAGTTTTGAATTAGTATGGAAGCATATTTGAGCATGGAGAGAGCCTAGTTAGAGGTTTTCAAGCCTTCTAGTTTCTCTACAACAATTGTTACTTCTGTAAAGCAACTTCTTTTAGTTTTTTCTCAATATGTTAAGGAGGAAAGCCCTCTTCAATTCTTCATTGTGAAGGAGTTTCATGTTTATGCATTTGATTTTAGGTGGAGTACAAGGACCTGTTGTGAAAGAGTCCTTTTTATGTTGACATTTTTATGACTTGGTGTAGGGAGTCATCTTTCTCAATGCAAATTCTTTGTAGGAGAAACAAGCCACTCTATTGTCAACAAGTTGTATGTACTCATTTGCTACTGAAATCGATATAGTGGTTTAGCTATTGGAGTAAGCCCAGAGATGTAGCCCAGGAGGGTGTAGAAATTCCCACTATAGATCACCTGGTAATGCAATGTACTAAAGTAAAACACTTGATCTACTTCTACAAACAATTTAGCAGAAGCTTAATCGAACATGAGCAACATCAAGCATGAACAGATATAATTGAGAATGAGAAGTAATCAACCATAACATAGAAGATATATCACTGGGGAAAGCACCAGCCTAAAACCCCAACTCTGTATTATCATACAAGTGGAAATCTTGTTCAAGTTACAAAAATAATCAGCTCTCAAGCTATCCTGCTCTCTCTTCAATCAAACAATACAACTCACAGACTGAATAGACACAGTATATGTCTTCCTCAAGCCCTCCAAGCCTCCTATTTCCTTGTGCAGCTTTGATTGGGGTCCAATGATATCACATGTGTGAATTGGCCTCATCATACTCACTATAACCTTAGGTCCAACTACGCAATCCTCAAGGAATAATATTCCTTCTGCATGCAAGGAATATTCACCAAGGAATATCCTAGCAACTGATAGTACATTGTCCCTCCATCTGATCTCAACTGGGTCTCTGACTGAACTGACATGCATGAGTTATCCATGAGTGAATCTTCATTTATCTTAAATACAGTAGTTACATGCATGCAAGAATTAACTAACTGAACTCTCATTAATTTAACAAACTGTTAAATTAATCTAACTGGACTTAACTCAGTTAACTACGCCAACTAATTACAACTCAATATTACAACTCATCCTTATCTATTTAACTGATGGATAAATCCCTCAATCAAAGGAGAAACCGTTGCATGTCCTCACATAGACTTCAAGTTTGATTTTCCATAACTAATTAACTCAATATGAATTAATTAATTAATTTTCAAACTGCTGTTAATATCAAATTCGAATTTTACTTCCTATGTTTAGTCCAGGGACTGACTAAAATAAGAAGGGATTTCGAAATGCTATTTTTAGAAAATCTATTTTTAGCACTTTCACTTTTCACCCATTGTTGCTAAGATCTCCAATGGCTGAACTGCTATTTATAGCCCGACTATTTATAGCAGTGCTATTTTTATCATTTTCTATTTTTAGCATTTCTTGTTGCAAATATCAACAGAGGGGTGAAATCCGTTATCAAATGATGTTTTTTTCTCTTCATGTTTATCATCTTGAGTTGATTGTGAATTTATTTCTCTTTTAAATTCATGTGAAAACTTAAGTCACCATCTTGAAGAGGTTGTGAAACTTATTTTACCTTTAAAGAACCATTTTGTTAACTTGCAAAGTGTCAAAGGATGGTCAATTTTGATAAGAGGGGCTTTCCTCCAATTTTTAGATCAATAATAGATCCAATTTCTCAAGTACAATCAATAAAATACCACAACAAAGAAAACATGTTTTCCCATTTGGGTTTCCTGGGTAAATGAGCGTGTCAATTTGTGTGCCTATGTTTTTATCTCTCGATTATTTTCTATTGCTTAGAAATTGTTAAGAAACTTTCTATCTTGGTGAAAATAAATTTGGTTTCAGTTTTCGATTGCCTTATTTTCAGTCATTCATCTAAGTAGTTGTAGAGTCTCAAAAGAAAATTAATGTTCAACATTCTAATTATGTTTGGTGGGTCACACTCAACTACTCACATTTAAATATCACACTAATAGCTTTTAGATATATCTAATCTTGTAGGAAAACTCTTTCCAATTATAAACTGTAATGTACCTATGGAAGGTGATATGAAGGTACATAGAAGACTAAGAATATATATGTATTGTAGTAATGCGAACATGATATAATGTTCTAAGAATAAAGGATGATTTTCTAGAAGGTTCCACCTAGTACTATGTTCCTTCTCTAACAAGTCTTACAAAATAGAGAGCAATAAATAAAGTAGTGTAAGCAATGTAATGAGACACGATGAAGAAGATTATTGTAACAAGTAAGTATCGATTGAGGAGTGTGTTCCTTCCATAAGGAGTAATATATGGTGTTACCCTACCTCAAGCGTTTATTGCGCTAAGAGGCACTCTCTAGCCTATTATAGATGAGACGTTGTCATGTTATGTTATATATACATTTTGACAAGGTCAAATAAAAAACAATATTAAAAAAAATAATAAAAAATCAAATTAATTAAAATAAAAATAAAATTAAAAAATTATAACAACTAATGCTTATAAATATTATTACGGTAGTTAAGGTAAAAGGTCATAGAGTCAATTTACTGTTGACGGTTTTTAGATCCATATTGACTATGGATCTATCAAGCGCCAAGAGGGATCAAATATCTCGAGGTGCAAATATTTCCTCAAGTTTTGCACTCAAAAAAAAGTTTTCGCCTCGAGAGATTTGATCCCTCTTGGTGCTTAATAGATTTGGAGTTAAGATGGATCTAGACTAGTCTATATTTTTATGTTCAATATTTTATGAATTAATGGATTTATTACTTAAGATTAAGGGTCTATTTTGTACTATATTCTAGATCTATCAAGGTGCAGGGTTTATTTTGCACTATATTCTAGATCTATCAAGGTGTATAACAAAAGGTATCAAAGCAATTTCCTTGGCCAAAAAAAGGCATAATTTTCTCCATTTTACAAATCTTTCAAGGGCAAAAAAGGAGGGCAACATTCGCTAATTTCTGCAACTTTATGAGTGAGAATTGCATAAACCAACTACAAATCTAAAATCCTCTTGAAAAACCACCAAATTTTTTAAAAATTGTTTGAAATGGAGTCCATACCATGGAGATATCATTGATTTAACAATTTTAATGCTTTTCCAAGGGATGGCCACGCAAATTGCGGATATGATATCTTTTTACATAGTGACCATATTTCAATCAAAATAGTGTCATTATATGCAAAGTGAGTGTGGGATTTCATTATTGGGGTCATAATATCAAATCAAATATATGGTTATCATTATGTCCATTTTCATCTAGATGCCTCAAGGAGCTCCATTGAAGAAGCAGGGGATTTTTTTCAAACACTTGTTCTCTTTTTGGATTATGACAAGCAAGATATATTTTACGAGGAAAGATAATGACCTTAATATTATAGAATCATACAAAACCAAAACTCAATATGGAAATAGAAGAGGAAATTTATTTTACACATGAGTTTCTGTGAAGATAGTGCCATGTGGTGGAAAGCATTGGAGTACTGGAAAATGATGGCACTTTTTGAGAATAAAAAAATATGAAAAACTACTCTTAGATAAATGGTCTCATGCTAATAAAATTGATTCATAAAGCACCATGGATTTATTTTTATGTGGCAAATCTATATTACAAGTTTGTGGTTGTAATCAACAAGAGAAGGTGATTTTCTCTATAACCCTTAGTAGTTAGTACAATTTCATTAATGCTAATCTTGTTAAAAAAATTCAAATATTAACTAAGAGTATTCAAAACACACATGTCGATGTTGTAAATGTTCAAAATTTTAAATATTTGAATATTTCTGAGGAGAAATTTGTGTTGCATTCAATTTTTTCCGCTATAGATATCCATGATGTCCATGTCATTCTTGGATATCCTTGGATGGAATTAACTGGTACAACTAATATTAATGTTCAAAATAAATTTATGAAGATTTGGTTAAAAAAAATCGCACTACAAGATATGTCTCTTAGTAAACTAGAAAGGCCTAAAGGGCCATATGCAGAAGTTTCTACAAGGAACCCAATGGCAAAGGACGAATCCCCGGTTGAATTAAAAGAAGAGTGTATAGCAACACCTACAAAATATCCACATGAGGGGCATACATTGGAAGAGTAAGATAAGTAACCTCAAGTTGAAGATTCCAAGCAAGAAGAACTAAGATTGTTGTATATCGCCTTCCACACCAATTAGTGAAAACCTCGATAACTAACATATGCTACTTATGATACTCTCTTATGGACAAAGTTATGCATGTTGTCGCTATCAATCAACACCACTACTTGTTGATGTTTAAGAAAAACTCAGATTTTGAGAGTCTGGGGAGAAGAAATGTCGGCCAGCGGATGGAGTGAGATAAACGACTCATCTAGCATAGTTGTAGTATCATTATATGAGGTTATTAGGGGTTCACCCACTTCCTACTCAAGCACTTCAGTGGATGGTGCTTCATCAGCAGAGTTGTTTTCCGTAGCGTCAATTTGAAAGAATTTTGATTCATTGCATTTATGTTATGGGGAGTATTTGCCATCATAGTAGTAGCAGAGTCCTTGTTTCCTTATTTCGGCCATTTTTACCGGCAACACCTTTTGAACCTTAAGCGTTTGGGTGGGTCTTGTAGCCAGGGTGGGACGTGCCCATGCGACAAAATTTGGACAATTCGATTGGACATTTAAAGTGAATTCTACCTCTAAGGCCTTGTTGCATGCTTCCAACCAAATAGATGGTTGATCCATTAAGACATGGGCTTGGATGGCTTCCTTTAGGCCACTGATGAAACATTCCAAGTAAAAGGCCTCTCCCAGTCCTGCAATACAGATGACAAATTGTTGAAAGGTTGTAATGTAGTCTCATACTACACCCGTTTGCCTAAACTTAGAGAGACGACCGAGAAAATGAGATTCCCGATCAAAAAAGCAGTTAGAATTGCTTTTGGGAACATTTTCCAAGTTGGTCTCTTTGGATAACATTTATGATGCCACTACCACCGCTCTTGGTCCACGTAAATAGCTCCCACATGTAGTTTAGTGTCATCATCCCAGATATTATTAAGGTGGGAATATTGTTCCATTTGCGCCACCCATACTCCCGGGTTAGAGCCATCAAATTTGTACATGTCCAACTTGGGTGTCCGATGGCTCGAATATTGGTGACCTCCATGGAGATGAATGTGATAGTTGGATTCTCCTTCTATGTGTGCATCAACATTGTGTTCTTCCCTCGTGGGCTCATGAGACATCCTCAAGGCATCCAATACTTCTATGATTTTGTTGGTAATGGATGTCTGGAAGTCATTGATTTTTTTCTTGAGGGCTTTGACTTTCTCTGCAGCCATAACTTGAGACTTGGTACCATGCATACACTAGCCCTGGTAAAAGTTTGAGCTTGTGTAAGAGTAGTATAGTTGGAAAGAGAGGAAGCTCAAAATTCTAGTGATGTGGGTCACTTGAAACCGCTTTGGGAAAAATTTGGGATCGCATGAAAATTGGGGGCTTACAGGTGAATGCTACCACTGTGATCAACTCGTCATCCTGAATCTTATGGGCCGGGTCTCTTACAAGCATCCTGTGATGGCCCCAGAATATTTTTTTACTTCTAAAGAAGTTTTACTCTCAACTAATCACTACTACAGTGATAGAAATACAAAATGCTCGATATTGCCAAATATCATGTGAAAATCAGGGCTGAATTGTAGTAGTAGAAACCCTCATTGCACAAAGAGTTTGTTCTATGCTTATAAACCCCAACTGTTGAATCTGATATGTAAGTGATCAAGGTGGATATTGGTGGCCACCCACCTATTCCACCTATACCTCTATTCAGTTTCATCAATTTCCTTTATTATATCAACATTTACTATTTTTAGCAATTTTTCGAGTCCTGAACTTTCGGTGTTGTTTTGACCCCCTAAACGACATTTTTTTTGAGGTCCACCATAATAAGGGCATGCTACAAATCATGTAATAGTCAGAGAGATCTTTCTAATGAGTTATTGTATGCGCCAAACAAAGATCATGTGACCAAGTTACGACCTTGGGACATTGCTTCCCAACTAACCCCAACAGGGCCCACAAATTCTTGGTGTTCCATCCCCTAGGGTTAGGTTTTTGGTTGTTTATGGTTTCCCTATGTTGTTCAATAATAAAAAGGCTCTTGAGAATCATTGTATATCCACCTATTTCACCTAGACCTCTGTCAGTTTCATCAATTTCCTTGATTATATCAACATTTACTATTTTTAGCAGTTTTTCGAGTCCTGAACTTTAGGTGTTGTTTTGACCCCCTAAACAACATTTTTTTGAGGCCCATCATAAGTAAGGGCATGCTGCAAATCATGTAGTACTCAGAGATATCTTTCTAATGAGTTATTGTATGCGCCAAATAGAGATCATGTGACCAAGTTACGACCCCGGGACATTGCTTCCCAACTAACCCCAACAGATCCCACAAACTCTTGGTGTTCCATCCACTAGGGTTAGGTTTTTGGTTGTTTATGGTTTCCCTTTGTTGTTCAATAATAAAAAGGCCCTTGAGCATCATTGTAACATAAATCATAGGCATGTAGCCACTAGATCGCTTCTCAGAGATAAGCTACCATTGCTCGAGCTAGTTTATTTCCATTCTGTATGTAAGCATATTTCAGTTCTCTGATGTTAATGAAATGAAGTTTTATTTCTATTGTATCTTTGTGTTGATGTTTATATATGTATTATGTTGCATTCCTGCATAAGTCTGGATTAGTGGTATCAGAGTGGTTTGCTCTTTCTCTGTTTTTCTTTGCATGTCGCCAATGAGATCAGGGTATAAGGAGTTAGGGCTCGAACTGGTTGAACCTTTGCAAGATCAACCTCACAAACCCCGATGGCCTCCCATAGCGGAAGAAAGTAAATACAAGTGAGCAGGAGATCCTTTCAAAATATTGCTCGAAGAAGCCCTCGAGTGACAAAGGAACACGATGATGGACAACTTTACCCAGATCCTTCAGCAGCTACCCACAGGTGACACATCTTCATCCAGCAACCGTTCTGGAGACGCCACTCCCTTTAAGGTACAAGTAAAATTTGGCATTCCCATATTTGAAGGCTAGATAGATGCAAATGTCGTAGATATATGGTTAAATCTATTGGAAGGATATTTTTTGGTTCATGATTTTTCCAATCGAGAAAAGGTTACTTTTGCACTCCTCAATGTCGCACACACTTGAAATTTTTTCTGAGATGCCATCAAGAAACAATATTACCCTGTCGAGAATACAAATACATAAAGTGGACCATGCTGCGATAGGGAAGGGACTAAGATGTGTTAGAGTTCACAAATATTTTTCATACCCTTCGCACAAAGCTGGGTATCAAGGATTATGAGTAGCATTTGGTAATCAAGTACCATGACTATCTACACAAGTACATCCAGGACAAGATGGAGTTCCAGGAGATCTCCTCGCTTGGCGCCTCTTATCAATAGATTGTCAAGATCAAGCAGAAATTTACATAGAAGAAGCAAGACTGTGGATCTGTGAACCTAAAGCAAGGGAAAGTCACCCCCAAACTACAGAACAAAGGACAAAGCCAAGGCGGGGCGCCCCAGGAGAACCCCCCAAATCCACAAGCAAAGAAAAACACCACGAAGACAAAAAAATGAGACATTAAAATGGTGTGAGTTCCTTAAGAGCCCCAATCACAACACAAGTGAGTGTCGAGACAAGCATTCACTGGTGGTCGAGCTGAAGGCTTCTGAATCAGATGCATGTTCTAACCCTGAGTTAGAACCTGACAAGGGGAATGATAAAGGGAAGTAGATTATTGATGCAGAGCCCAATGCCATCATTGCCACCACCAAGATCTAGAAGATTGAGCCCAAAGATCTAGAGGAGGGGGAGCGTCTCTTCCACTCACATATGTGGGTGAAGAGTTCTCCGCTGTAGTTCATTTTCGATAGTTGGAGCTAAAAGAACCTCATTTCAACAAAGTTCGTGAAGCAGTCGGGCCTACCAACCACAACGCACCTGCAGTTGTACACCATCAGGTGGCTTCACCAAGGACAAGATATCTGCGTCAACCAATAGTGTTTCCTTCCCTATAACATCACGCCCTTCATAGTTGAGGTATTGTATGATGTTGTTCCTCTTGAAGTTTGTGATGTATTATTAGGCCAACCATACTTTTGGAAGCGTCATACTATGTATAATTCGAGGCCTTGCACTATTATTATTACTTTGGGCAATAAGTTGTACAAGATACCAAAGATAGCACCACCTACTGCCATCTCTTTGATCTTGGCGAAGCAATGTAGTAATATCGTTTCCATGATGAAGAAATTTTTCTTCCTTTTGATTCACCCTCAAGGCAAGAAGAAGATTGTGACCACATCCATAGCCTCCAAACAGGGCTCCTTTGCATGACAATAACATATGGAAAAGGTCGTGGAGGAGTACATGAACATCTTCACCTCACCCACAAGGGTACCCCTACACTGTCAGGTCAATCACTCCATCGATCCGACCCCGGGCATGCTGCTACCCAACAGACTGATCAATCGATGCTTTGTTTTGAAGAACAATGAAATAAAGAGGTGGATTCAAGAGTTTTTGCAGAAAGGGCACATTAGGCCAAGTTCATCACCCCGTGGGACCCTAATCGTGTTGGTACAGAAGAAAGACAGGACCTGGAGACTTTGTATTGACTATCGCACTGTTACACAACATTTTGTCACTGTCCCTATACTCTCCGTTCTATGATCCCGAAGGACCTCTACAGTGAACCGTACATGCTTCCCCTTCATGAAGAAACTCCCATTGTGTCCCTCTTCATGAGCAGAACAATTCCCTTTTGCATCATTTCCCAAAAATATTCTATTTTTCCCAGTTTACAAGACCGGCGCTAATGACTAGTGTCCTCCTCACCCCGATATGCAGGTATTAACACTGTCCCTAGCACTGAACGGAGTGACTGAGCCTTGTTCCAGTCGTGCCAATCCTCTTTTGGAAAGTTTTTTAAATAAGGAGCCAAAGCTTCCAGCTCTAGAAGCTTCGTAACGGGAGTTTGGTAAATGGTTGGGTCAGATGGAGTCAAGGATGTAGGTTTGGGTTAATTTTCCCTATAAGGATGGAACTACCTCAAGAGATAAGACCTTCTCCCATGAGAAGAGGAATCATCTCCCATCCATTCATGCTATATAAACCTCCTTTTTTCCCAATCACAAGCTAGTGTTAATGTTGGTGTGCTAGTGCTAATTAAGTTTGGAGTAATCAGCAAGTTATTCATAGTTGTAGCTCTCTAGTTGTGTGTGAGGGAGAAGTGTGAATTTGGTTTAGTGTGAAGACTAAAGGAAAGAGCCTTAAAACTATCATTGTTGAGGCGACCATGGAATGGTAACAGATGTGTGTGAGAACCTGGTTTTTTCGGAGGAGAACAACAACGTCAAGACAACTGTTCTAATCTCTTCTTGATTTAATATATATGCAACTATTGATTGATTTCCTACATAATGTGTCATCTCACATGTTTATGGCTTAATGCTTCTTGACTTGTTAAGTAGGTTGAATTACAATTTGTCTATTATAATGGTTGTTGTTTGCTGTTGTTTACTTGTTTTAGGTGTTTGAACAAGGAAACGAGAGATAGTTGGAGCAAGCAAGCAAGATCATCACCAAAAGGGATAAGCATACTAAGAGGTAGGCCCTCTTAATTGGTTTTAACCTAAGGAAATCTTCCATAGAATGTCTTGTTTGTGGCTAGACCCGCTACCGAGCTAGAGGAATTGTTTGTGTCCGCACTTAGAATTTTACTTCACCACAAATTGGCGACTACGCTAGGGAACCAATCCTTTTGTTTGTTTGCTTGGAATTTCATGGTTTTGTGTGAACTTTTCTAGTTTTTCCATTTCCCTTTAGTTCTGTTTTCTTTGCTTTGCTTACTACTATGGGTTTGAAATTCATAGTAGCAAGTTTGGTCCCAGCTTTTGAATTTTTTTTCTTTGCATCCTCTCTCAGTGCTCTTATTTCACTGACAGTTGCACCGATCAGCGCGATATGCTGAGAAATAGTCGCGTCGACCCCCTTCTGGCACTTGTTGTCAATTAGGCGGTCCGCTGATGCCTATAAGTGAAGATTAGGGTTCACCCTAGATCTTGGCCAGTGTGTCTTGCTCTCTTGATTTCTGCCTGTAAAATATTTAGACCATCTTCTCCTTGACTAGAAAGTTGCTTTTCATTTGGTTTATTTTCTTGTTTATTTTCCATCTTTTTGCTTGATTTCTTGGGTCATTGGATAGTTTGTGGCCCTAGGGCGTCTAGGTTGTCATCCATTCAGCTAATAGTGAACTCGGTGAGTCAAGTTGTTGGTGCATTTACTCCTTGCATTTCGTTTATGGTCCTTCTACGACTTTGACCTCCATTACACAAGTTTGAGAAGTCTCGTTTGCTTGTCTAAACATCTCTTTTCTAGCATAGATCACATTGCTTGTCTTGTTTTTGCTGAAGTCATTACGTCATTAGTCTGAAAGAGATTCTCTTTTCATGTTTTTCATTTGCTTGAGAATCTATTTTCTTGAAACTTTTCATTGGAGTGTTTTATGAGAAATTCATCTTGTCATTTCATGAAAAGTATAAAATTCTAGTTTGTTGCATCAATATGTTATGGTAGTTAGCAATATTGAATACTAGGGTTGCATTTGCATTTGAAAAGAAAAATAATCCTCTTTACTTCTGAAAGCACTGTTGGAGTGTACCTGTTAGGAAATTAGGAATTGGAATGAATCTTTCATTATTTATTTTCTCGAAAAGTGTAGTGAAAAATAATTTTGCTTTCGGTTTCTTGGTTGTTTACATTTTATTGTGTTTTCTACCCTCTCTAGTGTAGACAATTAATCGAATTGAAAGTGTTAGGATATTCCGACACATAGGATATAGTTAAGTTCAACTTGGTCTAGTATAGAGTTAGGTTAGAGTTAGGTAAAGTGTGTTTCTTTACCGTTGTACATTTTGTAACTTACAATCCGACGATCACGATATGTAGTGATCCGACGGTTCACTCTCACCTCGGTATTACCGACACTTGATCCGTGGCTTGACACCCGATTGGTCCATGAGTTCTATTTAAAGCGCATGGAGGGTCATTGTTCGGGTAATCCGTGCATGAGAGAAGCTTATGTAAATTTTCATTCTTTGATTAATAAATTGCCTGTAGTACCCACGTTGGGACAGGCCGTGGACTGTTTCCCTCCTTGCACTCTGAAGGTTTTAACCACGTCAAAATACTGGTGTATTGATTTGAGATCTGGTTGTGAGTGGTGTCCTTTTGGTATTCTTTCTGTGGAACTTACCCTGTAAACTCCTACATGGTATCAGAGCTATTTGAGGGCCGCGTCCGTTGGTGATCCAAATCTGAAGCCGGTAGAACTGCATGCGGCTGTCGTTTCCTAGATCTGTTGTTTCTGACTGCTTTCAGGCCGAGAGGACTGCTCTGTTGCGTTCAGAGCATCTGTTCCAGTGAGGAACCCCTTTCGTTTCACGCGAAAATGTTTCCGGTAGCCCTAGCTGCGTCATTTTTCAGATCGGGAGGTATACAATGTTTCTTTTGCAGTTTACTGTTATTTTCTCTCTGCTTATTTCGGTCTCAGTTTATTTAGCCTTTTTTTTTAACCAGATCTATACCTTTCATTTCTGCGTATGCTCTTTGCCCTGCGACTCTGTGCGATCTGGGCAAATCAGAAACAGAAAGGAAGGATTTTTCTCATGCGTATGCTCTTTTCCCTGCACCTTAGTGTGATCTCGGAAAATCAGAAACATTGAGAAAAATATTTAGTTTTTCGGCTAAAGCTAACTTTGAGATTTTTTTTTAAAATTTCTAGTTTTTTGGCTAAAGCTAACTTCGAGCCGCAAGGTTCGTTTTTCTTTGCATATTCGTGTTGGGTTTTGTGTTTTGTGTTTTGTAGGGAAAAAGAGCTTTCTCAAGGCAAGCACGCAAACCAAGGGCGCCCCCCCCCCCTCTCTCTCTCTCTCAAATTTTTTGTATAGATCAATTGGTTCAAAGCTATTTTAAGAGAGTAGAGGTCTTGGGTTCAAGTCTCCATTTTGTGGGGGCGGATTTTTTCATTCCCGCACATTCGCGCACTTTGCCGGCAACGTCAACAATTTTTTTTCAAAAAGCCTTAACTTCTTCATCCGGAAGCCTTTTTCAGAGCCGTTTTTTTTAAAACCGCCTATTTTTTCGAGATCTATCTGTTGGAACACTTACTTTCAGCATCTTCAGCTTCAGTTTTTTTTTAAAATGGAAAGTCCATGCCTAGTCATTCTTGACAGCACTAACTACTTCCAATGGGTAGAATACATGGAAGATTTACTTAGAAGTAAAGGTCTCTTCAGAATAGCCACAAACCAAGAGAAGAAACCAAAAGATGAAGACAAGGCGGCAAAATCGGAAAATAGACAAGATCAAGCACGTGGTTTGATAGGGATGTCTATTTCTCCTGATCTTAGATTCCACATTGCAGGACTTGAGACTCCTCATGAAGCATTAGAAAAACTTGCTAAAGTTTTTGGGATTAAAAATGAAATTAGAGCCCATCAACTTGAAAATGAGCTGCTTACTTTGGATCCTAATAATTTTTCTTGCATTGAAGATTTCTTGTCCAAATTCAAGACCCTTAGATATCTCTTGGAAGGTGTTAAAGTTAAGAAAGAAGATGGCAACCTTATTTATTCCATCCTTACTAAGTTGGGATCAGCCTACTCTGTATTTGTTTCCACTTTCCATTCTACAAGGGAAGCTTTCATTTGTCAAGGACAAGACTACAAGGCCCATTCCTTTGACTCCTTTTGTGATTCCTTAATAAGAGAACAAGAAAAACTCTTACACCTTGGTCTTCTTAATCTTGGAAACTCTTCCACGAAAGCGTTAGCCGCCCAGCAGCAACCAAATTCAAAGAATCCTAAGAAGTCATATCCTCAAAAGAATGGTCCTAAACCATCTCAGCCTCAAAATGAAAGATCATTTCAGCAAAATGATAAGACCAATAAAAACAAATGGAAGAAGACTGATAGACATTGTAACTTTTGTAATCGAGATGGCCACTTAGAATCTAAATGCTTTAAGAAGATGGAAGCCTTGGAAGCCGCAATGAAGAAACATAACATCCATGTGGAGCCTACTTCAACTTCAACTTCCGGAATGGCACTTTCTGCATCTCATTGTCAATCATCTCAGTCTGGTTATGCATTAAATGTATCTTCTTCTTCTTCTCATTCTCATGAGTGGCTCATTGATTCTGGAGCCTCTTGTCACATGGCCAAAAACCAAGCCATGTTTTCTTCTTTAAATGATTGTAACACCAAAAATATATATATTGGTGATGATAGATCTCTTAACGTTGTAGGGACTGGGACTGTTCATCTAGACAATGGTCAGTTTAATGATGTATTATGTGTTCCAACCTTATCCTGCAACCTTCTATCTGTCTATCAGATAACTCACTCAGGTGAAGGTAAAATTGTTGAATTTTCACCTCATGATGTTGTAATCAAGGATCTAAAAGATCCTAAACAGATTCTAGCTACTGGTCTTGCTGATGATTCCAAAAGGTTGTATAAGTTTCACAACTTTGGGTCATCCAATCTTCCCTCAGTATTTGTTGCTCATAATGATGAAGTGAGCAAACTTTGGCATGAGCGATTTGGTCACTTAAACTATCGCTCCCTTCAGCATCTATGTAAAGAAAATATGGTGACAGGTCTTCCTATGGTATCTTGTAGAGATGGTGTTTGTTCTGGATGTGTACTCGGAAAACATCATCGGGACAGTTTTGACAAACGTGCCTCTTGGCACGCCTCAGCCCCTTTACAGCTTGTGCACAGTGATTTATGTGGTCCTCTTCCTGTTGCTTCATTCTCTGGCTGCAAGTACTTCTTAACTTTCATTGATGATTTCTCCAGACGCACTTGGGTATACTTCTTAAAACTCAAGAGCGAAGTATTTAACACTTTTTTGGCCTTCAAAGCCTTTGTTGAAAAATAATCTGGACATCAAATTCTTAAGCTAAGAACTGATAATGGTGGAGAATATGTTAAAAACACATTCATCAACTTTTGCACCGAAAATGGAATTCAAATGCAACATACTGTTCCATACACTCCACAACAAAATGGTGTAGCTGAAAGGAAAAATCGCACCTTAAAGGAAATGGCTAAAGGACTCAGTCTTAGTTTTTGGGCCGAAGCAATTAATTGTGCAAATTATATAATCAATCGCACTCCTACTAAGGTTCTAGAGAATATCACTCCAGAAGAAGCTTGGAGTTCCATTAAACCAGATGTAAGTCACTTTCGTGTGTTTGGAAGTGAAGCATGGGCCCATATTCCAGATGAAAAGCATAAAGCTTTAGAACCTAAGAGTGAGAAATGTACTTTTGTTGGATATTCTGAAGATGTAAAAGGTTATAGACTTATTCCATTTAAGTCCAAAAATGTTATCATTAGAAGAGATGTAAAATTTGATGAAAATAAATCGGCCTGCGAGCCTAGTCCGGCGGATGTGCCACCTCTTCCTATCTCTTCTACTTTTGAAAACCTTTCTTCTTCAGATGATGAAAGCGAGGATGATAATCCTCCCCCACCTTCTCAGGATCCTCAACTTCCAAGATGGGTCCGTGCTACTCGGGATGCAGCGGGTGATCTTGCCGGTGATCCTACAGATCAACGACGTACACGTTCTCAGTTTGAAAGAGCCTCTTCTTTACTGGCTCAAGCTCTAGTAAATCATGATCCTGACACTTTTGCAGAAGCTTCAAGCCATCCACATTGGGAAGCAGCTATGAATGAAGAATATCATTCATTGATGACAAATGATACATGGGATCTTGTTCCTCTACCAAAGGGACGCAAACTTGTTAGATGTAAATGGGTTTACAGAACCAAGTATGGACCAGATGGGAAAGTTGATAAACATAAAGCTCGTCTCGTTGCTAAGGGCTTTTCACAGGTTGAAGGCATTGTCTACACTGAAACCTTTTCCCCTGTTGCCAAAATGAACTCTATCCGCCTTGTTCTTTCCCTTGCTGCCTCTTTAAAATGGGAAGTCCATCAGATGGATGTTAAATCTGCCTTCTTGCATGGGGACTTGTAGGAAGAAATCTATATGGAACAACCCATTGGCTTCATACAAACAGACTCCAGCCTTGTTTGTCGACTTAAGAAATCCCTTTATGGCCTCAAGCAAGCTCCTCGGGCTTGGTATGCCAAAATGGATAACTTTCTTTTAGAATCTGGCTTTTCTAGGTGTCATTCTGATAATACTGTCTACACCAAGAAAGTGGGCAACTCTCTTATCATCCTTGTTCTTTATGTTGATGATCTTATTCTTACTGGTAGTGATCCCAACCTTATAAACCATGTGAAGTCCAGCCTTAAAAAGAAATTTGAAATGACAGACTTAGGACATTTACACTATTTTCTCGGTCTTCAAGTCTTGCAATCCCAAGAGGGTATTTTCCTTTCCTAGTCCAAGTATGCTTGTGATATTCTTCGTCATTTTCACATGGAAGACTGTAAGCCAGCCCCTTCTCCCTTTCAGTCTGGAGTCAAACTTTCAGTCTCTTGTACTTCTCCTGAAGTTGATGCTACCTTATACCGTTAACTTGTCGGAAAACTCTTGTATTTAACCCATACTCGTCCTGATCTTTCCTTTGCTGTTGGCCTTGTTGCTCGTTTTATGCAAAACCCCCGTGAAAGTCATTGGAAAGCAGCTAAAAGAATACTTCGTTATGTTCGAGGTACAGTACAGTTTGGGATTCATTACAGTGCCAAAGCAGCTCCTCTGTTAGTTGGTTTCACTGATTCTGATTGGGCTGGTAACCCTGATGATCGGAAGTCTACTGCCGGTTATGTCTTCACTCTTGGTTCAGGACCTATTACATGGGCTTGTAAGAAACAGGCTGCCATTTCTCTTTCGTCAGCAGAAGCAGAGTATCGTGGTGCCGTGGAAGCTAGTAAGGAAGCCTTGTGGCTTCGTCAGATCCTATCAGAGTTTGGCTTTGAGCAGCAGCATCCAACCACACTTTGGTGTGATAATCAAAGTGCCATTCAGCTATGCA
Organism: Pinus tabuliformis; assembly: GCA_031772625.1. NCBI lineage: Eukaryota > Viridiplantae > Streptophyta > Pinopsida > Pinales > Pinaceae > Pinus > Pinus tabuliformis. Next base: position 309,902,900 of record CM062816.1, on the reverse strand, counting down.
AAGATCCAGTCCAGCATCAGTGCAACAAACACATTGAACTACACATGCACTTCATCAGAAAGCTCATTCATGACCATGTTCTTGAAGTGCAATATTGTCAAACAGATGATCAGGTTGCAGACATCTTTACAAAGGCTCTCACAGAGGCGAAGTTCACTAAACTTCGATATATGCTTGGAGTTCAGGAAGTTGTCACTAAGGGGGGATAGGCTCTAGTGCCTCCTTCCTTCTCCTATTGTGTCATATTTGTAAATCCTTCAATCCTATCCCAAGTTGTTCTTAAGGGGGGATGTTAGGATATTCCGACACATAGGATATAGTTAAGTTCAACTTGGTCTAGTATAGAGTTAGGTTAGAGTTAGGTAAAGTGTGTTTCTTTACCGTTGTACATTTTGTAACTTACAATCCGACGGTCACGATATGTAGTGATCCGACGGTTCACTCTCACCTCGGTATTACCGACACTTGATCCGTGGCTTGACACCCGATTGGTCCATGAGTTCTATTTAAAGCGCATGGAGGGTCATTGTTCGGGTAATCCGTGCATGAGAGAAGCTTATGTAAATTTTCATTCTTTGATTAATAAATTGCCTGTAGTACCCACGTTGGGACAGGCCGTGGACTGTTTCCCTCCTTGCACTCTGAGGGTTTTAACCACGTCAAAATACTGGTGTATTGATTTGAGATCTGGTTGTGAGCGGTGTCCTTTTGGTATTCTTTCTGTGGAACTTACCCTGTAAACTCCTACAGAAAGGGTCTTGTCTCAATTAGTTGCATTTATACCTTTTCGAGTCACATCGCTAAGACTTGAAAACCAAGACATAATTCAAGATAAACTTTAAAATGAACTCAATTAACCTAAGGCGCATTTGAAACCTAACGATCACATCTAGAAGGTCTAGGCTAGAGACCTGTTCTGGTGTCTTTAAACCTAGAAGCTGTCGTTATCTTCGGCATTAGATAGCGCTAGTGTGGACTTGTGCTTCCCGTACCGTTGAGTATATAATGGGAGACCCCTCTAGGCTGCAATCCTTTATCCATAGGAAGCCGAGTCTGTTGCCTTGTAAACATGATACAACGAACACAACATTCGGGGAGATTTCCTGCCTATACTTCCCGGTTCGTCTGGAGGTATTCTGTAGTTCACGGTTGCCTGGTAATCCTTTTTACCTAGATCATCTGGAGTAGTCATTTGATCTTTTTGACTCATTAAACTTAAAATATCATTCGAGCGCTTGTCCTTTCGAGCTTGTTTCCAATCGAAAGTGATAGAGTCATCTTTGCTTCTTTCTCGACTCTTAAAACATGAAAGAGCACCAATTTATTTATGTGTCTTAAAAAATTGTTGCCCATGATCTTATAACATCCTATTAGTCTTTTCTAGAACAAATCATGAGTTTTCCCTAAAGTACATTTTAAAGCCTTGAAATTTATCTCTCTTTTCCTGTTAACTAAGACAAGGTCATCATGGTTGAACCATCTAGTTCACCTAGCTCCTCTTCCTCTCCTCCGTCTGAAAGATTGTCTGAGGAGCCTTTTCCTGAATTACCAGAGTCACTCGAGGACCAAGGTGTTGAACTCAGAATCGTTCTGAGCATTCAACCTTTTTCATCTCATCCTCCGCCTACTTCAGATACTGGGTCACCTGTTGATATTGGTCCGGAATCTCTAGACAATCCTGTCCAGACTCCTGAGACTTCATTGAATACTGATGGTTAGCTTGGATTGGTTATATATCCTCTGAATCCTTTTTTTGACCCCATTGTGATATCATTATAGCATCCATACAGTCCGTACGATCATCCGGGTGTTCCTTTTGAATTATCCCCTCATACATCTTCGGTCATTCGTAGTCATTTGTTCCCAGCTATGGAACCCGGAGGCGACGCTCTAGTTACCTCTTCGGATCAATCAGAAATTTCTACTCCACACACTGTCAAGGAGGAAGAACACAAATTTCCTCCTGAAGGTTTCCCCTTCACGGGGAGCATTCCCATCAATGTATATTGGGATTTGACACCTAATTATGTGACTTTGGCACAGTTGGTCTCAGGTACACCTAGTGCCTCATCACTTTATCACCACCCTATTTGGGCATCTGACGCCATGCCTACTACAGGTCCATTCATTCCAAACCCGACCTCCCAACATGCTGTTACCTTAGTCCCGGTGCAACCCAACATTCTGAACCCTCTTGTCTTGTCCGTCCCAGTCACCCATCCAGTTCAACCGATGATCTCAAGGCATGTTACTGTCAGTTATTCGACCCCTCCAGTAAGTGCACACGCTGTGCCACCGCTTGGGGGGCAGAATCTAAGTATTTTTATGATGTCAGGTAGCACCAATGTGAGTAGCTCATAAGCTCACATGGTTGGTATGAACCAACCTTGTTCTGGTGTTATCCAAAACCCTGTTGGTCGTGCTGGATCAAGCAATGTTTAGTACCAACAGGTCCAAAATCCTGTTGGTCTGTCTGGGTCAAGAAATTTCCAGTATCAACAGCCTTATGAGGCTCAGGTTCAGTACCAAACTCCTTATGTTCCATATGGTTCTCAAGGAATGGTCAATCTGCCTTACGTCCTTCAGTCTGGGTAGTATGTTTAGCTTGGCCCATCCACTTTTTAGGGTGGCTATGGCCAACTACAATTCAAAAATTTTCTGGGAATTGTTCAAGTACCCTTGTAGAAACAAGGACAACCTCTGCAGTAATAAGGACAACCTTTGTTGCAGCAAGGGCCATCCGTGCAAAAATAGGGGTAGATGATACCGTAGCAAGGACAACTGCAACAACTGCAGGGGAAACCCTCGCAATAGTTGCAGCAAACCATGCAGCAGCAAATGCAGTATGCTCCGCAAACATCCCAGCCTATGTCTTCGCAAGGCCAACCTCTGCAACTGTAGGGACAACCTTTGTAGCTGCAAGGTCAATCCTTGCAACAGTAGAGCCAACTCGGGCAACAACAATCCTTATATACATATCAACAGGGTCAACCCTTGCAAGGACAAGACCAAGGTCAAGTCGTGTAGCAGCAGACCCAAAATCCTAATGTCATGGGCCAATAGGTATAGAATCCTTTTGTCCAAGAGCAACAGGTCCAAAAACCCTAAGCCCAAGGACAACAAGTGCAGAATCCTTATGTCCAAGGACAGCAGGTCCAAAATCCTCTTGTTCAGGAGCAGCAGGTTCAAAACCCGTATGTTCAGGGACAACAGGTGTAATATCCATATTTCCAAGGTCAACATGCTCGACAACCTCTTAACCCGTATGCTGCTTATCAACAACTTATGTGGTGAGCACCAGTATTGCAGCAATAATGCTGCAACTCCTGGGGCTTCCTACTTTACTTTTATCAACCTAGTAGTTCGTAACAAACTTGGAAGCGACGATGTTGTATGCACAAGTACTAGCTCTTACTACAGGCTGTCACTTGGCCAGCTGGCACAAGATCACTAGGAGCTCAAGCCAGCTTCTATGAATTTCCAGAAGAAGCTTTTAACCATGATGAAAGAAATCTAACTCTACAGAGGCTATTCTATTTGTAGAAAGAGAAGGAAGACCGAAATGTAACGCAAAACCTAATTTATCCAACTAACCCTACTTTTGCAGAAAAAGAGTTAGAAACTAATGAGATGAATCCCATTGACTACTGGGAAGGTGAATTACATCTATTTAAACTACTTCTGAAAGAAAATGAGAAAAGAGCATCCTTTTGTATTTTTTTGAGTGTTTTTATGTGAAATTATTATGCTTGTAATTTATCGGATTGTGATTGTGGCAGAGGTTTGGTGGCGATGGAGGATCGATTTGGTTTTTGTAGAGGTGGAGGAAGGTGTGGAGAGGTCCTAAGAAGCCCCTAGTACCCTTCTAAAGACTTCCCTTGCAATTAGACTTCGAAAAATCACTCACAGGAAATTCTACAGGAGGCTGCAGGGGATCTACAGGAGGATCTACAGGAGGAGGCCGAGAGCTATTTGTGCAGGTTATGAAGGTGGAAAAATGATGGGAAAGGGTAACTAAAGGCTAGATGAAGGTGTTGAGGTGTCTGGAGCTTGTCAAGGAAGATCAAGAGGGGACATGATGGTTGGATTTGTTCAAATGGCAAGAGGGAAGCTTATGGAGAAAAATGTAGAAATTAGGGCAGATTGGTGAAATGTTGCAAATGACTTGGGAAATCTGTGAGAAGTGAGTTGATGCTGGCTAATTTATGGATGTATGGTGAGCTGAGGTGCCCTACAAGAGATCTGCACATCTACTTACGAAAACTGATCAAAGAAAGGACTAACTATACCATGAAAACAAAACTTTCTCTAGCTTGACCTAATTTCTGACCTACAAACAAAAAATGCTAAATAGTAACCTTTGAACAGAAAAGCATGCAGAGAGATCTATTGTAAAAGAACAGGAAATGATCTAGGCAACTGAATCAGAAGCAATACATTAATCTTTCCAAATCAAGTCATCACACTAGAAATTGCATGGGAGAGAAAAACTGTGTTTTTGGTGGTAGCAGTAATGCCTTGACTTCGAATCATAGTCCCAGAAAGGGAGAAAGGAGATCAGGGCTTGTTGTTGGCCTTTTTGAATCTTAGCCTGTCACTGCATTAACCTACTTGAGCAAATGAAACAAAAACAACTATGCAAACCATCAAAAGCAACCTATTCTAAACAAGGTAAAATGAATCTATGTAACATAAATTAACTCATGAACTGAAGCAAAAAACATATAAGTACAAGGCAAGAGGTGCTGGGTAGCTTGGGTTGGGCGCTAACCCAAGAGCTTCAGCCCTCTAAAAGAGATCAGTGTTGGCTCAAAAACTGTTTCATCTCCATTATCAAAAATAAAAGTCACATTACATAAACTGTTCTAAAAAAGGAAGCTCGAAAATGACCTGGACTCGAGCTGCACAAAAGTGTGAAAATTCTACTAATAATTGGCTAACCTATTGAGGCTCTAAGCCCCCTTATTTATACAAATGGAGTCCCCCAACAGCCTTCCTAAAATCAAGGAGCTCGGCTTCCCAGAACTGGAGATAAACAACAGTCCTTCTTTACTTGCTCGGCTACCCCTTGGATGCATCAATGTGGCTGCTTGTGCTCCGAGTTGCTGATGGAGGATTCGAGGAAAGGGGTCATAAATGAAGGAGACACCCCCCTACAAATCCTCTTCCCTATTTTCCTCAAATATTTGCTGCCATTTTCTCATAAATCCTTTGACTTTGTCCAAAATTGACCAAAAAATCTGCATAAAGCACACATTAGACTACATGGCAAAATGACTAACCCAATTCACTCTATTAGCATAAATATAATAAAAAACATGCAATAAACTAATGAGAATGGTGGATTAAGTTGAATTAAGAGGCGAAATGAGCCCATATAGATACCCATTTCTGGGGCTCATCATCACCCCCTTATTGAATGGGTTGCTCATCCTCTGAGCAACTAGTCTATCTCTTCATCCTTGATGGCTCTGATAGATTCCCTGACATCGCATGCTTCTGATGTGATATCTTCCTCTTTATCATGGAATCCTGCCTTTCTATCCACCTATTCCCACTGTTTTTGTTCTTCCTCCTCTTTTACTCCTTCTAGCAGTCCTAGCAGCAGTGGAGGACTGAATTTGAGGCCAATCCAATTGGCCTTCAAACTTTGCATAGAGTGCTTATACAGTGGCACTCTCCTCAAGGCTTCTCTCATCTTGTTTGGGGAGTGATACTCCCTGATATGTACGCTGTGTGGTAATGTGTTCCACCTTCTCATGCAGGCATGAATGTAGTCATCTCCAAACAATCTCTCCATGTCCTCGAAATGTGCAATAGCATGGGCCTGCTCATCAATATATTTGGGGACACTTTGAGGATTAGCTGCAAGGTGTTGGTGGGCACTGATGAGAGCCATGGGGTTTGCTGGCTCTGCTCTAATCATCAGAGGTTCATTCAACTCTTTTTCCATCATTTTCTGGATTTCTGCTGCCCTTTTCTCTTCATGGCTCATCCAAGATGCCATGGCCATCAGCTACAAGTCTCCTAACGCAGCATTGGGGTCCCATAGGTTCATATCAGTAAAGGCCATGTTGTGTAAATAAAACTCTGCCAGCTTTGCTTTGTCCTCAGCGGAACTGTGATCACATAGATCCATGAATTGGCCATAATCCTGAAAAGGTATGGTGCCTCTTTGGGCCAGAGTCTTGATTTGGAACTGGAGCCACTGATCCTTGAGGTATACTGCATATGATTTGGCTGGTTGCCTGCACTGTAGTGCCTCCATAGCCCAGTTGGCCATGCAGGCTAATTGGGCTTCCCTTTCCTGTAGCTGCCTTCTTAAGATCAACACCTCATTTTCTGCCTGGGGTTCCCTTTCCTGTTGCTGTCTTATTAATATCTCACTTTCTACCTGGGGTTCCTTTTCCTGCTGCTGTCTTTTTAAGATTAACAACTCATTTTCTACCTGGGGTTCCCTTTCTTGCAGCTGCTTTTTAAACATTTCATTTTCTGCCTCCAATTGAGTTCTTCTGATGCTTTTTGTATGCCTGAACATGCTCAATTCTTTGCCCATTTTTCTCAATTTGTTTTCCATGTGCCCAATGTCTTCCACCCCTTTTGATTTTGCAATCTGCATCCATGTATGGGTCCTTACTCTTTCCTTTTCCAGCTCAAAGAAAAGAGGGACTGCAAACTTTTGTGGGATGATTTTCCCTCTTTCCAAAAGGTTGTAATAAGAGCCTAAATTGGGCTGAGGTTCAGGCTCTGGTATCTCTTTTTCCTTATCTTTCTCCTTGGTATGTTCTTCTGCCTTCTTTTGAATATTCTTAGTCTCCTGAAGCTTTGTCAATGTCTCTTGTAGAGCGGTTTGCGCCTCCTGTAGGACTGTTTTAGAGTCCATAAACTTGATCATTTCTTTCCAAGTAGAAGCTCTAGGGCTTCCCCTTTCATAGGTAATGGGGGTTTTGGATGGAGATTCCTCCTTTTTGGTAGTAGGGGCATCTTCAATGATGATGGGCTCCTTTGAAGGTGGCTGAGGCTTCCCCATCTTTATTTTGGTGCTTTTTCGAGCCTTGAAGTACATGGATGGTTGTCTTTTCCTTTTTCCTTTGGGCTTGGTTGGAGTACTCAGTGCAGCAAGAACAACTGCTGCCTCCCTTGCTAGTGTCTCAGGAGACACTTCTTCCTGCTTTGCTTCTTCTTCTTCATTTGTTGTTTTTCCTGTTTCTGCTGGTTTTGCCTCTGCTGTCTCTGATTTTGTTACCTCCTCTTCTTGCTTAGCTTCTGCTTTTCTTGTGGCAACCTTTTTCTGAATTGTCTTAGGCTTCTTCCTTTCAGTTCTTGGTCTCTTCTTTTTCTCTGCTGTGGTTTTACCCTTTTCTGCTTTTGATTCTTTCTTCTTCTCTGCTTTAGGCTCATATTTGGTGGTGTCATGTTTCTCCTTTCCTATCTAGTTTTCTTCTTTTTCTGTGGGGGGTTCCTCTTCTTCCATTTGAGTGTTCTTTTCTGCTTCATGGATTTCCTTCTCAGCTTCCCCTTTTTGTTCTTCCTCTTCACTTTTAGATGGACTAAGGTCATAGGTGAGAGTTTTTATATCATCCTCTTTAGTCATGTTTCTGAAAATCTCCCAGGCTATGGGGATTGTGAAAGTGTGGAGGGCATCCTCCACCAGCAATTTAATTAGCCCATGGTGAGCCAATTGGTCTGGAACTCCTGCCTTCAATTTGGTGCTAGATTCTATTAAGGATTGGAGGAGAAAATATGGAATATTGAGTTTTCGGGATGCAGGAAGGTCCATGCCATATCTTAGTTCATGTAATAGTCTAAAATGGTACCCATAAACTATGCTGTATCTTCCTTCACAGGAGATGTATTTCATAATCTGATAATTGATCTCATTCCACGGGTAAGGTATACTTGTTCTCCTGATGCCATTCTTGTCCTCCACAGGATGTTCATTAGGCTGGAAAAAGGTTTTCTTGGCAACTTGACCCAGTGGTTTTTCTTCCTTGCTCTAGGGTAGTCCAAGTGGGAGACTTGTAATCCTGCTGATGAACTTTGGGGTGATTTCTATAGTTAGACCCCTGAAACTGACAGTGGCATGGGTTTTTGAGTGAGATTTTAAAGACAATATAAATTCCTTTGTGACTTCATCATCATATCCATGCAACTTTTCAAGGAAAGACATCCAATTTTCTCTAGTGAAGAGGGCTACCACTTCTGGATGTTCATGCAGCTTAGTTGAATTTAGAGGCTCCTTCCTCATAAAACCCCCTGTCATGATGTTTTAGGTTCTGTTGGAATATTTCAGTTGAAGAGGGAGGCAACAAGTTTCAATCCCGAAAACAGAGGAACAACTGAGGTTTTCTTTCAAGAAACAGGGAGAGAGTTTTTGTGTTCTTTCTTTTAAACAAAAACAAATTGCAATTTTCATTCCTTCCAAACTTCGTTCTCTAGACTCACATTACTTCTCTGTCTGTTTGAGGGAAACAATATCTTAAAGAAACAGATAACATATAGAATTGTGTTTTTTCCCTTTTACAAAATAAGCAGACTACCCAATGCAAGTTCACTCTTTACAGGCTTAATTTTCTATAATTTCATCATTTCTTTACATAGGAGAATACCACAGAGGAGAAAGAGACAGTATTTTAGTGCAAAGAGCAAATGGAGAAACTTTATATATTTTTTGAAAACACAGGCAGACTCTGTTCTCACTTTCCTTCCCTTTTCAACTCAATGCCTCATTTGGAATCACACCACCCCTTGTATATATGGAAATGCAGAGTGGGTTTTCACCGATCCTACCTTTTTCAGCCCGAATTTGTCATAAAATTGTGAATTTTCCTTTGTGATGCTGCTCACTGGCCTTCCTGTAGAAAGGCTCCTGTAGGACTGTGTTTTCGCTCCTGTAGAGTCCGATAAGCGGGCAAGTTCTAAGAATGATAAAATTCGATTGTTTCGATGCTCTGGGGGTGGTAGGTAGGTTGCTACAGTCAAGAGCTCGTCGACACAAATGAGAACAAAGGTGGTGAAGGCGGTCGATTGCAGCATATTTAAGCTTATGGGAGCGTTCTGCGGTGATGAGGTGAGGTGGCAGGAAGGGTACGTTACCCTCATCCGGACTGTTGGTCCCTACTTCAGTGTCATTATGAAACTTTTATGCCGCCTGCCGCAATTATTTCAATCATTCCCGTTAGATTCCGCCACTACCTGTTTTGAGATTTTTTCGAGTTGACTGAACACACGTGCTGAGTGCACCCGCTGAGCGCAGTTTGAATTGGATGAGGGTGGCCAGTTAGCTGGCCACCGATCTAGTTTAATCGCAACCATCTCACTTGTTCATGTAGTTTTTAAAGTATACCCATGCAACAGAGGAACGAGTTTAGTCACTTACCTATTAGTCGAGAATTGCGTGCTACCGTGTTGTTGCATGCTCAGACTTTGGCGTTCTATCCATGGATTTCTGCTGCTGGTGCCCGTGGCTTCTGGATTGGTGGCTCAACTACCTTGTACTGGTGATATTTGATTAGGATCGAACTCCTTGCGCGTTCTACACATCTGTGGCTGCACTGACCCTGCCTCTGGAGCTTGATTTTTAAGGGGATTAGCTGCTATAGGAATCCTACAGGATTTCCTGTAGCTGCTTCTCCGTCTAAAAATTTTGGCTGAGGCTTGAGTAGGGACTAGAGAGGCAGCTGAGGAAGATTCTGCCAGTCATGGAAAAGCAGCTGGTATGCACTAGGTAAGAGTTAAGTTAAGGATGCTGCTTGTTTATTCTTCATTTTTCTAAAAAACAAAAGAAACAGGATTTTTGTGTTTTTTTGTGCAGGGAGGAAAGAAGCGAGAGGGAATGTAGTGGTGCGGGTATGGAATGGAGAGTTATGAGGATGAATGGTGGTAGGGGGTTCCACAGGTCTTTTGGACGAGTTTCTAGCCCTTTGATCCTTTTCTTGACTTGATTTCGAGCTTTCTGTGATTTCTATATGAGCCTCCTATAGAATGCACAGAGCCTCCTGTAGGATGCATAGTTTTGCAGAAAAAGTGAGACCAGGGACTGGGAAAAGACAATAGCGATGGAGAAAGGGTCTATCAAAGGTGTATTCGGGTTGGTCATGTCCCTTTTTCTTTTGTGGCACTCTTGCAACCTGCATTGCATTCAAAAGAAGTTAACTTTTCTGTTTCTGTTTTTTTTTTTTTTTAAGAGATAGTTAGGGCACCTCCAAGAGGTTTTCACCTTACCTGCCTACCCTGGGTGCCTCCAAGGAGAGGTTTTCACTCAGGGATATTTATTCTCCTCATTGTTTTTTTTTAGGGAATGGGTGGAGTGGAGGCAGAGACTTGCTCCACTACCAACACTGTTTTACTCAGATTTTCAATGAATTCTTGCTTGGATAGGGGCTTCCTGTAGATTTTCAACCTATGCCCATTGACAAACATGGAGATGGCTTCTTCATTGATGGTCTTGATCAGAACTGAACCATTGTCATTGCACTTTTCTACTATGTATGGTCCCAGCCATCTTGTCCTCAGTTTGCCCTTGAAATCTTTATACCTTGAGTCATACAGCAGCGCCCAATCTCCTTCCTGGAATTGTTTCTCTTTGAGGTGTTTGTCATGCAATATTTTCCTTTGAAGCTGGACTACCTCTGTGTGGAGAAGGGCCTACAATCTTTGTTCATCCAATCCATTTAGCTGGAGTAACCTTTCCTTCTATGCATGGCTGAGATCTAGGTCCAGCTGAGCTGCCATCCTTAGTGTGTTGTATTCAAATTCTATTGATAGCAAAGCCTTCTTCCCATAGACCAGCTCATAGGGTGTGAACCCTATGGTGGTCTTCCATGTGGTGTTATAGGCCCAGGTGGCCTCAACCAATCGATCTTCCCAATCTTTTCTGCTACTACTCACTACCTTGGTTAAAATTCCTTCTAAAGCTCTGTTAGTGACTTCCGCCTATCCATTTGCTTGCGGATGGTAAGGGGTGGAAGTTCGGTGCTTAATTTTGTGATGTGAGAGTAGGTCTTCAATCAGATTGGAGGTAAACTGACTCCCTTGATCCGTGACTAATTCTATTGGATACCCAAACTTATAAAATATATTCTCCCTTAAAAACTCAGCTACTTTTACTTCTGTTGCTGCCTTGATCACCTTTGTTTCTGCCCATTTTGTCAGATAATCAGTGCACATGGTGATGTAATATTTTTGCTTTTAAGGACGGTTGACATGACCCACAAAGTCCATGCCCCACTTCTCAAATGGCTTAAAAGTCACTTGAGGTTGCAGGGGCATCTCATCTTTTGGAGTAGGTTTCCCCATCCTTTGACACTGGTCACATTGGATGATATATCTCCCTACATCTTGATGAAGAGTGGGCCAAGAGTAACCTACTTACAGAATTTTGAAGGCAGTCCACTTTGCTACAAAATGCCCCCCACAGGGCCCATCATGACAAGTTAGGAGAATTTCAAAAACTTCCTCCTCCCTGACACATCTTCTCAAAACCTGATCTGGGCCAAGTTTGAAGAGATCACCCCCAATCCAAGTGAAAGGGGCACTTTTCCTCACGATCTTGCTCTTCTCTTTTGAGGATAGGTGTGGCAGGAACTGTGTAGAAACCAAGTAATTCGCTATATCAGCAAACCATGGAGAGAGTACTGAGATAGCGAATAGGTGTTCATCTGGCATTTGATCATCCACCATTCCTTCTTCACCTGTAGGCAGATCTATTCTAGACAAAAAATCATCAACAACATTTTCCTTACCCGGCTTATCAACAGTGGTTAAATCAAATTGCTGCAATAAAAGCAACCATCTAATAATGCAAGCATTTACATCTAGTTTGTTCATTAAATACCTAATTGCAGCATGATCAGTGTGTACAAATGTTTGATAGCCAATGATGTAGTGTCTGAATTTATTTAGGGAATGGACTACAACTAGGATCTCCTTCTCGATTACAGTGTAGTTTAATTCTACCTTCAACAAGTTTTTACTTACAAAACATATGGCATAAGGTAGCTTCTCATCAACTTGCCCTAAGGCTGCTCCTATCGCTTTGTTCGAGGCATCTGTATTAATGTGGAAAGGTAGGGCCCAGTTCGGACCTCTCAAAATTGGGGCAGTCACAAGTTTACTTTTCAAGGTATCCAAAGCTTCTTGACAATTGTCAGTCCATATGAACTCGACATCTTTCCCCAAAAGACCAAACAATGGAGAGGCTAGCTTACTAAAATCCTTAATGAATCTTCTATAATACCCTGCTAAATCTAGGAAAATTCGGACATCTCTTACCTTTTGAGGAGGTGGGATCCTTTGTATGATGGAAATTTTGTTGGGATCCACCTGTAATCCTTGCTAAGAGATTGCATGACCTAGCACAGTCCCTTCAGTCATCAGGAATTCACACTTTGCAGGACTGAGAGACAGGTTCATTTCAATACACTTGTCCAAAACTTTTCCCAGGTTAGCCAAAGCTTCCTGGATGTTAGAACCATAAGGGGTAAAATCATCCATATAGATTTCCACTGCATCATGAACCAGTTCAGAAAATATACTCAATACTGCTCTCTGGAAAGTGGCGGGAGCATTGCACAATCCAAAAGGAAGGACCCGATATGCAAAGGTACCCCAAGGACAAGTGAAAGTGGTCTTATCTTGGTCTTCTGGGATGATTTAGATCTGGTTGTACCCGCTAAACCCATCTAGGAAGGAGAGCAACTCTTTCCCCACCAAGCCATCTAACACTTGATCTATGAAAGGCAAAGGAAAATGGTCGTTCTTGGTGGATTTTTTTAGTTCCCGATAATCGACACAGATTCTCCACTTCCCATTTTTCTTTGGCACTAGCACCAAAGGAGAGACCCATTCACTGTCAGAGATGGGGTAGATGAATCTTGCATCTAGTAACTTTTGCAGTTCTTCTTTGACAATGTCCTTAAGGGTTGGATTCATCCTCCTTTGAGGCTACCTGACTGGTTTGCAATCTTCCTTAATGTAAATGTGATGAGTACAGACTGAAGGGTGCACTCCCTTCATCTCCTTATAGCTCCAAGCAAAAGCATCCAAGTGGTTTCTCAATAAGCTACATAGTTCCTTCTCCTGAGAGGTGGATAGGGATGAGTTGATTTTCAAGGTTCTTTCTGGGCCGAACTCCATATTCTTAACTCGGAGAGAGGTCAGGTCAGCCACATAGAGATCAACTAAAGGATTGGCTTGGGTTTCTTTCACTAGCTCTTCTAATGGAAACATACTGGGGGGTGGATTCTGAATCAAGTTTTCAATAATATCATCCTTAGTTTGTGGTTTCCCCCCATGGTAGCTTCTACTGCACACAGTGGTGCAAAATAGACTTCATCCTCATCTTCCTCCTCCAACCAGAGAGGTAAATCATGTTCTAATAAAGGTTGGGCAGGAGGATATATGACTAGCTGCTTGGACATATGCCCATTCTTTATTGTCATGTTCCCAGCTCGACAGCTGATGTAGGCATTTGTAGTAGCCAACTAGGGTCTTCCCAGGATGAGATGATACCTAGTGAGTTTTGCCTTCAGCTGGAGAACCAGGAAATCAACAAGGTACTCCCAAGAATCGATGGAGACCATTACATCTTCCACAATCCCTTCAGGGGTCACGGTGGAGCGGTTTGCTAACTGTAGTACTGTTGTGTTCTTTCTCAGAGAGCCCTGAAGGTTGAGCTTGAGCACAGTGTCCTTGGTCATCACATTAATGGCAGCCCCTAGATCAATCAGGGTATGGGAGATTATGGTGCCATTGATGTAGACATCGACTACAGGGCTTCCTGGGTCTAGATATTTCGAACAGATTACCTACCCCAACATCAGGTCAGACAGTTGTCCTATGACATTGATAGTTGGGGTATCTCTCCTGTGCCTACTTAGATGCCTGAAGCACTTCTCTTTGATCATATTGTTGTATATAGGCACATCCTTTATGGATTAGAGAAGTGGTATATTTACACATAATTGTTTCAATTCTCCCAGAAGTTCAGTTTCTTCTGGGGTAGGTTGTGTTGTTCCGGATAATCTCTCAGGAAAGGGTGGAATGACTTTTGGTTCAATTTCCTCTTTTTCTTCCTCATCCTCCTTAGGGGGAGGCTGGTTATCTGGGAGAACCTTCCCAAATCGAAGGTTAATCTCCTGAATCTCCACAACATAGGTCGGGCATGATGGTTCCCCATTATATACTTGTTGATCCTGTCTGTTATTCGGGTGCGGGTTCAGCTGAGCAGGCATTTGGGGTTGCCTTGGTGGAGTAGGAGGAAATGGTTGTGGTTGAGCAGGTGGTGGAGATAAAAGAACGGGAGGAGAGTTGTACTGGGGCCTCCACCCCTGATGAGGTGCATTCCATTGAGGCTGAGGCTAAGCATAAGAGTGAAATGAATGAGCAGTTGGTTGAGCATGGTATTGAGATGGATATGACCACTGCGGAGGTGTGGACCAGGAAGGATGAGCAGGGGGACCCCAAGAAGGCATGGAAGTGGCTTGACTGGGGTTGTAGTATGCCTGGGATGTCCCTTGCATCCCCTGTTGATAAGGTCTAGGCCCATGAGGCCTCCTTTGGTTCATGAAATAGAGTGGTTCAGTGGCTCCCTCAGCCCCTTGGTATACAGCTTTAAGTCCGGGCAAGGAAGGGCACTGATTCGTAGGATGCTCTTCTTCGCAGACTGAACACACTTCTATAGAGTTCAATGGACATTCGTTCCTAGGATGCCTTCTGGTGCACCTAGGACAAAAAATAGCCAACGCCCTCTCTGCTTCCTCTTGTTTCCTTTTGATATGCAAAGTATCCATTTGCAGGCAAGATTTCGCAGCATCTCACTTTTGAAATCTTCTAGCATGTTTCCAAATTCACCTCTGAGGGACAAACTGGATGAGGAGGTACTAGCTATGGGTTGACTCCCCCTACCTCTCTTTTTGGTTGCCTTAGAATGGTTTCTAAAGACAGTCTTGATGTCTTCATAAGGTAGCTGGTAGATGTCTCCCCCAGCTAGTAAATGGAGGGTGTCTAGAAGGTCTTCCGGGACTCCTCTGAGCAGGACCAACTTCAGAGATTCGGGGTCAAGTGTGCACCTGGCCCTTTTATAACTGAGCTGGAATCTCTCTTCATAATCCTCCAAGGATTCATCACTTCCCATGGTCATTCGGAAGATCTCTTCCTTTGTATCTTTTGACCTACAATAGTCCCGATATTTGTTGTTGAAGGCTTGCTGCATCTGAGCCCACGTTGTGATGTTGTTTCTAGGTAACCCCATGAACCAGCACAATGCTGCATCCTTGAGGGTAGAAGGGAACAATTTCAACTTCTGCTCATCTTCTGCATAGTCATAGGTTCGACAGATAACAAAAAACTCAAATAGGAAGGTGTCAAGATCTTCTGTAGTTAATCCATGGAAGTGAGGTAGGGCTGAAGGGCTTATGTTTTTCATTTTAGTGTCCCCATTGGTTTCTCGGATGGGAAAGGTACCCTCTACTCTCTCTCCATTTCCCCTTGCATTTCTATTTTCAGCCATGGTCTTAGCAGGGATGGTTTCCTCCTCTTCTTCCTCTATAGGATCTTCGTATATCTCTGGTTGTTCACCTATAGGTTCTTCCAGATCACTGCCACTGAAGAAGAGAGAAGGGTGGCTTTCTGATGTGGTGGGGGTGTTGGGTAGGAATTTCCCTGAATTATCTCTGTTCCTACGAGGCATGAAAAGAAATCTCTTTTTTGGGTGATTTTTTTGTTTTTCTGCTTGTACCTACAAAAATGAAATTGATTGAACAAACAAATTGAAACTACTGAAATGAACTTGCTGAAATGAAAATTTGCAGAATGGAAATGAAAGCAAGGAAATGACTAATCTACTTTTGCTGAAATGGAAATTGCAGAATTGAAATGAAAGCAAGGAAATGCAGAAATTGAAAGAACAACTACTCTACCTTTGCTGAAATAAACTACTTAGTAGAATGTTGCAGCAGAGAATAGAAGAAAGCAGTAATCACAAAATACTCTGACGCTTCTCCGGCAACTGTGCCAAAAAGTGGTGAGCACTAGTGTTGCAGCAATAATGCTGCAACTCCTGGGGCTTCCTACTTTACTTTTATCAACCTGGTAGTTCGTAACAAACTTGGAAGCAACGGTGCTATATGCACAAGTACTAGCTCTTACTGTAGGCTGTCACTTGGTCAGCTGATGCAAGATCACTAGGAGCTCAAGCTAGCTTCTATGAAGTTCCAGAAGAAGCTTTTAACCATGATGAAAGAAAGCTAACTCTACAGAGGCTATTCTATTTGCAGAAAGAGAAGGAAGACCGAAATGTAACACAAACCCTAATTTATCCAACTAACCCTACTTTGGCAGAAAAAGAGATAGAAACTAACGAGATGAATGCCATTGACTAATGGGAAAGTGAATTACATCTATTTAAACTACTTCTGAAAAAAAATGAGAAAAAAGCATCCTTTTGTATTTTTTTGAGTGTTTTTATGTGAAATTATTATGCTTGTAATTTATCGGATTGTGATTGTGGCAGAGGTTTGGTGGCGATGGAGGATGGATTTGGTTTTTGTAGAGGTGGAGGAAGGTGTGGAGAGGTCCTAAGAAGCCCCTAGTACCCTTCTGAAGACTTCCCTTGCAATCAGACTTCGAAAAATCACTCACAGGAAATTCTACAAGAGGTTGTAGGGGATCTACAGGAGGAGGCCGAGAGCTATTTGTGGAGGTTATGAGGTGGAAACATGATGGGAAAGGGTAACTGAAGGCTAGATGAAGGCGTTGAGGTGTCTGGAGCTTGTCAAGGAAGATCAAGAGGGGACATGATGGTTAGATTTGTTCAAATGGCAAGAGGGAAGCTTATGGAGAAAAATGCAGAAATTAGGGCAGATTGGTGAAATGTTGCGAATGACTTGGGAAATCTGTGAGAAGTGAGCTAGTTCTGGCTGCTTTATGGATGTATGGTGAGCTGAGGTGCCCTGCAAGATATCTGCACATCTACTTACGAAAACTGATCAAAGAAAGGACTAACTATACCATGAAAACAAAACTTTCTCTAGCTTGACCTAATTTCTGACCTACAAACAGAAAATGCTGAACAATAACCTTTGAATAGAAAAGAATGTAGAGAGATCTATTGTAAAAGAACAGGAAATGATCTAGGCAACTGAATCTGAAGCAATACATTAATCTTTCCAAATCAAGTCATCACACTAGAAATTGCATGGGAGAGCAAAACTGTGTTTTTGGTGGCAGCAGTAGTGCCTTGACCTCGAATCATAGTCCCAGAAAGGGAGAAAGTAGATCAGGTCCTGTTGTTTGCCTTTTTGAATCTTAGCCTGTCACTGTATTAACCTACTTGAGCAACTAAAACAAAAACAGCTATGCAAACCATCAAAAACAACCTATTCTAAACAAGGTAAAATGAATCTATGTAACAGAAATTAACTCATGAACTGAAGAAAAAAACATATAAGTACAAGGAAAGAGGTGCTGGGCAGCTTGGTTTGGGCCCTAACCCAAGAGCTTCAGCCCTTTGAAAGAGATCAGTGCTGGCTCAAAAACTGTTTCATCTCCATTATCAAAAATAAAACTCACATTACATAAATTGTTCTAAAAAAGGAAGCTCGAAAATGAACTGAACTCAAGCTGCACAAAAGTGTGAAAATTCTACTGATAAATGGCTAACCTACTGAGGCTCTACGACCCCTTATTTATACAAATGGAGTTCCCCAACAGCCTTCCTAAAATCAAGGAGCTCGGCTTCCCAGAACTGGAGATAAACAATAGTCCTTCTTTACTTGCTCAGCTGCCCCTTGGATGCATCAATGTGGTTGCTTGTGCTTCGAGTTGCTGATGGAGGATTCGAGGAAAGGGGTCATAAATGAAGGAGACACCCCCCTACAAATCCTCTTCCCTGTTTTCCTTGAATATTTGCTGCCATTTGCTCATAAATCCTTTGACTTTGTCCAAAATTGACCAAAAAATCTGCATAAAGCACACATTAGACTACATGGCAAAATGACTAACCCAATTCACTCTATTAGCATAAATATAATTAAAAACATGCAATAACCTAATGAGAATGGTGGATTAAGTCGAATTAAGAGGCGAAATGAGCCCATATAATTACCCATTTCTGGGGCTCATCACTATGGTCGGACAATTCCAAAGTGTTCAAGGTCAAAATCCTCCCTACGACCAAGGTAACCTACATTGGGGGCAGAATCAAATGCCATATGGCCAAAACCCTCCACTATGGGGACAAAATACTTACTAGCAGGGATGGGCTCCTCTAGTTGGACTCACTTATTGACCTCCAATGCCTTTCAATACTCAATTTCCGTTCTTGGCTACACTAGAGTTATCAAATGTGTCTCGACTCATGAATAATCCAATTCTTCATTCATCGTACTAGCCTTCGTTTCCGTCCAAGATCCCGAGCAATTGTCCCAAGTTCGATGGGAAAGAAAAAGAAGGTCCTCAAGCCCATGTGATGACATATCACCTCTGGTGCTGTTCAAATTCCTACGTTGATGATTCTATTCGTCTCCGTCTTTTCCAACAAACCCTCACAGGTGCTGCAGCCAAGTGGTACATCGATCTCCCTCAAAGTACTTACCATGACTTCAACTCTTTAGCCATGGCTTTCCTCATGCATTTCTAGTTGTCGGTTCGATATAAAACTGGCACCTATTTTCTCACATTTCTTAAGCAAGATACTGCGACGCACATCTCCGATCACATCCATGAATGGAGACGTAGACGTCGCTTGATCAAATTTGAGATTACTAATCAGTTGCTCACCGAATGGTTTACCAAGTCATTCGTTGCTCCAATTGCTCGTGATATAGCTATGGGTGGATGCATTATTGAAGAACAAGCCATTTCTCGTGCCCAGTACTTAGATCTCATTTATTCTTAGTCTAGCACTTTGTATGAGTTATTACCCAATGCTCCATAGCCATCATCCGATCCTATGTCATTGAAGTCACAGGCTACACCTCCTGTTGATGGAGTAATTGGTTAAGTATCCCAGACCCTTGCCAAATCTTCTTCCAAACAGAAGTCGGTCTCGAACACTGCTTCCAATAGCTCCTCCAAGAATCCACCTGGCCTGGGTAAAACCTCAGAGGTCCACGCTGTCCAGTCTACCACAACGGAAAAATCCTCGAAAGGTAAGAAGAAAGGCAAAGGCAAGGGTAAATCTGATGCCCCAAAATAGGGTCCTCCTAAGTTGTCTACTGGTGATTCTTTACAACGGAAGCCTAAGTATTTGTGCCTCATTTGTGAGGAGGATCATTATACCAAGGATTGTCCTCGACGGTCCGAAGTTAGTCATTTACTCAAAGGGACCCTAGTTATCCTGAAAGAGCCGTTTCCATCTCAGCAGACTCAAATTGTAGACTAACCTCTATCATCTGCTTCCTCAGGATCTCAAGTGTTCATGATGAGTACACCTATTAATGTGGCTACTAGATTAAAATATTATCAAATTCCTGCTCCGACAACTGGGAAGGAGAAAGAGGCCACCCCTTCTTCTTCAGCCCCAAGTTATGGCCCTCTTCATATCGAGCGCCCTAACCCTGATTCCACCATTTGACCACCTTCTCGAGGTGTGCTAAGGAAGTCCTCGTACAATCCCAACACTTGTGCTGCCCAACACTAATATTGTTGAGGATTTGGCTCAAGCGCCATCAGCTATGTCTACTCTCGAGGTACTCCAAAGTTGTTCGTCTTAGCGGAAATCCTTGTTGTCGGATATTGGGGGTATTGATCCTACTGATTCCAGTTTTATCTGTTTTGATCTAGAGAACCACGTTCCGTAACTGACTCATCAGATTGCCTTTCTCATTCAGGTAATCATCAATGAGAAAACCATTCATAGGACTATCATTGATGAAGGTGCTTCTACCTGCATCATGTTAGTCACTTGCTGGAAGGAAATTGGTTCTCCTACTTTGAACCAATCCCCTAACACTTTCAAAGCTTTCGACGGGCGTGATTCATGACCCTTCGGTATCTTACCTAACCTTGCCATTACTTTGGAGGGCAAGATAATACACGTTGAGGTAGAGATTGTTGACTCTAATCTCAATTATAATCTTCTACTCGGATGGAGTTGGACCCATGCCATGCATGCTGTAGCCTCCTCCCTGTTCTGTGTGATTCGTTTTCCCCATCAAGGGAAGATCGTCACAGTCGACCAACTATCCTTCTTTGCCTCTTCCTCCTTGGATGGCAATTTTCCATATGTTAAGCATGCTAGTGCTCCTTATGAGAGTGTGGGGGTAGGACTTTTTAAAGATTCTGCCTTGATGGGAATTTTTCTACTCCCACCTCCTCATGTTGCCTCTGTCAACATGATCTTGGTCAAATATGATCCTTGGGTCATACCTTCACCAGATCTTGTTGATACCTGGGGTGAGGTTATGCCACTCAGTCCTACTAAAATCAATTACGTGGAAATTGTTTCAGCATCAAGTTCTGTATCCTCTGATTTTCTTGTTTCGAGGACTTCTCTCGATACGTATTCTCAATCCTCATGGCTTGGTGCTTCGGAATCTCCTGATCCCTTAGCCGAGATTTTTCTTGTTGATGAGAGTATCATGGAAGTAATGTCTCTGGAGGAACCACCATGGAATGATACTCATCATCGTTCCTCGTTCCTGCTTAGCCCGACAGTCATTTCTATGTGTCTTAAGAAGTTCTCTTCTCCGCTGCCTATTGACATGCCAATTTCACCTGCCATTGTCAAGATCTTTCAACCGATGGCACCTTTATCCCCTCATGGATTTAGGTTTTTTCTCCCTACCCGAGTTTCGATTTCCCATTCTTGCATGGGGGTTGTCATCTGATTCGTAACCCTCCCCCGCCCAGGGGGCATGGGGGCAAAGCCTTATATGAGTTCTACTCTATCATTTGGCCGAGTTGATGCTTACTCGTTATGGCAACAGTAACACTCTGGTGGTCATCTGTGTTGATTGATTACCTGAGTCTGAGCATGGACTCTCTCTTAAAGTACTATGCTTAGGTTATCTTGCATGGTTACGTGTGTACATTAGTGTGCCATTCATTTTTGTGTGGTTTGGTGTATTAGTTTTCAAACAACTTTCCTGTTTACTTTGTTTTTCCCTACTTTGTAGATGTCTGTGACTCCTCACATCGGTTTCGCTAATGGTGCTTGCTGTAGTATTCAGAATATATCTTCTGTGGCATGGGCCATTTATGACCCTCACTAGAGTTGATTGATCTTGAAGGTATTTGTTTAGGTCGCACAACTAATAACATTGCTGAATATAGTGCAGTCATCGAATTGTTATCATAAGCCATCGCTCTTGACATTCGGGAATTGGTTGTCAACCTGGATTCACAGCTTGTTGTCTTTCAACTCATGGGAAATATTCCATCAGAAACCCTCATTTATTGAGAATGTATCTACATATTCGTCTACTGGAAAGAAATTTTGATTACATTACATATCATCTTATTCCTAGACACATGAATACACTCACAGATGCATTAGCTAATTATGTGTTGGATAGACATTTACGAAACATGTGAAAAACCAAAACAAATCATTTGTATCATAGTAAGCAAGAATATACAACATATATATATGGTGATAATGTTTGATACATCAAAACCCCAAAAAATAATATGTGTGTTCAAATAACATCGGCGGCTTGTAGGCCTCATATATCCATGGTACGCGGGCCACAAAATTGTAAATGTTGGACCTATGAACTAATCAGCATGGTGATCATGGTAACATGAAACTTCTCGTGCAACACGAGTCAACAATTGGCGGATCTAGTCTGGTACCCCATCGTATGCCTCTGGTACTGGCGTGGGATGTCTCCCACCCAGGAATACTCTGGGATACCACGAGTCAACCCCTCAAGGTTCCTCGCGATCTCCTCCTCGTTGTGACTCCCCTCCTGATAGAGAGAAACATCAAACTGGAAAGTGACACGCCTAGCTATCAGGGACATCCCGGCGAGATGCTTGATGAGCCTCATCATTAGGTAATTATATGGGCCTTAATTGGCCTTAATTCACCTCCTAGCTTAGTCAAACCAACTATTCTCACAACTTAGTGCATACTTTTAATTGTATTTTGTTTATGAGATAAGTTAGAGTTGGATTTTTGCTTTGTGGTCTAATGTGCATGTAATGCAGAAATAAAGGATAAAAGCAAGGAACTATGGCAAAGACCTTGGTCAAAACTAGAATGGAACAAGGGCAAGGAATTATAGGAGGTAAATCCTCCTCATTTACTACCCCTCCATTCGAATATTCCTCCGTTAGCTCGGAGTGAAAACAACCAAACCACGAGGACTAGAAGACAACTGAGCAAGTGAAAAGGATAGAAACCAGTTTATCTTGAGTGGAGCACGAAGCCTCCCTAATTTGGAAGGAAGTTGTTGGAGACTTTAGATGTATAAGTAGAGAGGCTTAGGACCTCAGTAGGATTCAGATTCTTATTGTAAAACTCTACTTTATTTTTGAGCTACAAGACTAGTGACAATTTGTTATATAATCCTCGGTTTTTATAATAAAGATGAGTTCTGTTTTGAGCCAGCACTGAGTTAACTCAGAGGGCTGAAGCTCTTGGGTTAGGGCCCAACCTAAGCAGCCAAAGATCCTCTTTATTGTACATGTATGCTAGAATAGATTTTTGTTTTTGTTCATTTGCTTAAGTCCCTTTTCGGTTCTGTTCATTTGCTTAAGTAGCTTTATGGTTCTGTTCATTTGTTTAAGTAGCTGCATTTCCATTACAACAATATAGCGTGGATGATTCATGGTTTTTCCATTCATTTGTTTAAGTAGCTACATTCCGCTTGTAGTAGTGTAGAGTAGATCGGTTGTGCTTTATTTTACCTCCATTTATGCCTTCTTTCAGTTCACAGGTTAGCTAGGAGGAAAAGATCACCACAAGGTTGTCCGCAGGTGTCTCAGCCTCACCTCCTCCCTCTGGGACCATGAATTGAGGAAGATACCCTTCAACAACCCTAAAAACATAGGTTTCTGGTTCTCACATGAGCTATGGAGTTTTTTGTTTGATGCAGTTACTTGTTCACCCTCGCTGGTTTTTTTGTTTGTTTGTTTTGAAACCTCCTTCAGCACGTTATTCATGCATAATCCCACTACCATTTGATCCACAACAAACCTAACCAATCACCATTCGATTCATTAGTTTATTCAACTGCCACCTTGCGTGAAGTCTTCCACCTACTTTATGTGCTTTAAATCCCCATCGTCGATCTGCCTCACCTGATCTGACGGTTGTCGCGTCACCCGATCGTCAACTAGCTTGGCCAATCTCCATTGTTGATTTGTCTAGCCTGATCTGATGACTATCACGCCATCTCATGCGGATTCTTGCACGACTGTTATCCACTTCAGAGCATGCAAGAAAAGTGGTTTTCTCGTGCTACGTGTCGCTCATTTAGGCTAATCGTGTGAAATTTAGAAATACAACCTACAACTTTGAAGGCGCGTGAGAAATTGCTTACCACTTTCGAAACCCGCTCCATCATTTCCGCATGTTTTCTTCCCGCGATACGATCTCCGTCATCCATCCTCCAATTAATCTTATTCGTCCATCTATTGACTTAACATCCACGATAAGATCTTTGCCATTCATCTCATGTTAACCCTGTTCGTTCATCTAGTCACTAAACCGCCTGCGATACGATCTCTGTCGTTCATCTGCTTTGTTACCTAGTTCGTCCATCCATTCACTTAATTCCCTGTAATAAGACCTCCGCCATTCATCTGCTTCGCTACCCTGTTCGTTCACCTATTCCCTAAATCGCCCACGATAAGATCTCCATCGTTCATCCTATTCATTAACCCTATTCATCCATTTATTCACTGAAGCCCCCGCGATAAGATCTCCACCGTCCATCTTTTGTTAGTTGATCGATCCAATGGTCCCTATGCACTACCGCGTCCTTACGTCCTCCTTTCACCAATTTCGATCTCCGATTGCTCTTGCGCTTGAAAACAGATTTAGTCTAGTTTCTTTGCTTGCACCTTAGTATAGTTTAATGCTCTTTACTTCTACAACTTAGATAATGACATTAGGTTAGTCATTGATTTAGCAATTTTGCCTTGCATAGTTGTTTAATTGGTTAATTAGGTTATGGTGTGAGTTAGCATTGCATGTTTTTTTGTTCATTACTGCAGTAGAGTAGCTCTCTCTTAGAATAGATTTGCTCTTCTTCCATCAAAGAATCAAGCTTCTTCTGACCTTATAGAAGTCTAGCTTGGAACCCCTGGGGTTTCTTGCCAGATGAACAGTGACAACAGGCAGGACCTTCACTTCTACTTGTGCATATAGCACTGTCACCTCCAGGTTTGTACAAAACCTAGGTTGATAAGTAAAGCTGGTAGCCCTGTGAGTTGCAACATTCTTGTTGCAATACCTAGGCTCATCAACACTCTGGTCCAACATCTGCATTGATAAAACAAAATGTTATAAACACATATATATATAAACCAATTGAAAAATAAAAAAATAAAAAATTGATTTTTTACCTTCATCGTCGAAATTCTCCCCATCTGGCGGCGGCATGTTCAAATCTCTACAGAAGTCGGTATCGCTGTATGGCTAGTCCTCCACTATGATCAATTGTCATCGTAGCCATGAAAAGAAGGCAGCCCTGTAAGACATATGTTGGCCCCTAGTGATCCTAGGCATCAAACGACTCCAACGGACCATCTGTGGGTCTCGTGGCATCGACGGATCTACCTCAGTCAGCTGGTACTAGAACAACGAAACCTGTTCCAAGAAGAAGGTCACTAGTATAGATCCGAAGCAAAATTACTTCAGATTCCCCACCTTAGCTTTTAATAGTTGGTGTTTCATGTTGATCTTCATGGCTTCCGCCCAATTGAAGATCGTCGGTGCTATATAGTCGATAGCATAGAGAAATTTTGACTTTGTTAGTCTCGTGCTCTGCTTGGGACCCAACCACTCTGTTGATAGTCAACAATAGCACTCCGTGTCAGATCTCACATAGTGGCAATATCAATATTATTGCTCTTGGATTTGAGGGCTTCTGGGAAATGTTCGGCAAGTAGCATGGATATGCTTGCCCCAATCGATCGTGACCCATATAGGTTGACTGGTTCCCCTCTCTGGGATAATCCTGTGATGAAATAGACGTCTAAAGTTTCTAACTCTAGCTCCTGGTCACCGATGATAAATATTTCCCAATTTATGTCCTAGAGACTAATCAGGTATTGAAGTAGCTCAGGTTGAGCCCATATTGTTGTTGGGAAAAGTATCCAATACGGAATGACCCTATCCCACTCTAAGGGTGATAGTACCTTAGCAACAACTGAATGCAAAGCTATTCAAGATTACTTCTTTATGAGATGTAAGAGAGGGGAGAAAGAGATCCACTAACCGTTGTCTTCCGCTAATGTTTGACCCAATCTTCTCTCCTTGCTGCTTGCTCCCAGCTCCTTGCTCTTTCACTGGCCCAGCTACACAAAGATCCTGCAAAAGCACAAGAAAGGGAAACTACAAGAAGCATACATCCATAATTGATTCAAGGATTAGAATAAATCAAATATACAAGCATCAATACGCCACAAAGACACATGCATATAGAAGAACCTCAAATGCTTTATTAATGGAAGAAGTAAAGTTCTGAGAGTGTTACAACCATAATAGGCCCAATCCAGCAACACCTCCCAGCAGAAAGAAATCTCCTCTTCACCTCCTTCAAAGCAATCACCCAATAGTTCTATACTCAAACCAACAGCACTTCCTTACATTCACCAGATTCCAGCCTCCCTAGACCTCATGAGAGAGCTCTATATATAGGAGATTTGGAGAAAGGATGAGTCAGCTTGAGGCTGGCATGAAGCTGACTAGTGTCCTCTCCCACTTCAGTTATTCTTCAGTTCTTGAGTCCACTTGGAGTTTCTTGCTTCCACTTGGAGATCTAGATCCTCTTACTCATCACAAGGCGAATTCCCTGATCCAAGTGTCATTTTGGAAGCTTCCTGGGCATTTGACACCTTGCAGAATGACTGTGCCACTTGGCCAATCTCGCCCAGCGCAGGTAGCCTTCATTAGATTTGACATTCAGCGCAGGTACAGAGTGGAGCAGTTGACATTCAGCGCAGATGCTCAGTGGAGCAGTTGACATGATCCAGAATTAGCTTGTTTTTGAGTGTTTTCAGGTGGAGAACTGATTTTCAGTGCTGTGGTTTGCTGACCTTGTTCCTCTAGGGGTAGGAACAACATGTTTAGGGACTTTGGATCCCTTAGATTATCGACATTTCATGCTTCATGCTGTAAGGCACAAAAATGTCTATAACAGTTGCCCCCTAAAGTATGAGGTCGTTTATCGGGTGAAATGCTTTATCAGGAGGATCCGAAGTTCATTCAATCGCTGAGAGGTGCCCTGTAATAAAATACAATACAATACATTATTTTTCATTCTGCTTTCATGATCTAGCTGAGGCGGGCATTCCCATGCTCAGCTTTATAAATTCATTTTGGTACATAGAACAGACGATCGTCTGATGGTAGACTGATAATTCTCTGCTGAAATTATCATCCTTTGAGTAGGATGATCATCTGCTGCAATGATGTACATATCAAATGTCTTTATATTTCCTGAATATATATCGCAGCCCGGATGGATGAAACTAGATCCGGGGTCTTCAAACTCGTTCGATCTTCACTCTAAGTACAAGTCGATCCATGTGAGAATTGCGCTGAAGTCGAACATGGAAAGACATCGCTTGATTACCGGTCAATAATGTAAACCGTTAACAAGCGCGAGAGGAATCACCAGTGATGACAATGACCCTCAAGGTACTGCAGTACAATTCACGTGGTGTGAATAAAGGACTTGGCGTCGAACACCACGCAAAATCTTCTGGTCGAAGGTCATTGATGTATACCTGTCGCCGGAAGTGAGAAACTTGCCATTGAGGCATGCAAGCTTCAAAGTACTGAGGGGGGTGTTCCTAGATCAACTTCTTGGATAATGAGCTGAAGTCGACAAGAAGCGATCCGTCAAAGGAGGGCCTTAATGAATCCCACATCAGTGACACGGAACGGAGCTAATGATTTTAGTGGAGGTGAAAACAATCTGTGAAATATGATTCAGGGTGGCGATCATGGGTGGATGAAGGATAATGTATGGCAGTGGATGGGACACGGTTGACTCTTTCTGAACAACATCTCTTGAACATATAACGACACTGATGTGATGGATCGGTAGCATTACCCCAAATGTGGATGGTTTGGCGAGGACCATGGTGATGAGACCGGTGAATGAAACAACCCAACCCGATGTGATACGGAGGAAAAGTGTCATGTTCAAGAGCGACTTGCTACCATTAAAGCTTTGAGGTTCTCCCAATTTTTCCCCAGTCATTTCTGACCAGTACCTCTTTATTTTTGTCAAGCTTGAGGAGGATAACATATGCTTGTTCTATAACCTGCCCTTCGGGCAAGCCCATCGCTATGTTTTAACGAGCCTAGCGATAGGGAAACTCATTCTCGTCTAAAGACAAGTTTGTCGCTATTTAATCATTTTAACGAGTCTAACGACAAGGAAAACTCGGTCCTTTTCATTTTTAGAGAGTCTGAAAAGGTACAGAAAGTTAACTCCAAAATTCCTTTTTCGTCATCTAATCCCTTAAGTCCGAAAAAGTATAAAACAATACAGAAGGGATGAGTTTTCGATAACTTTAACGAGCCGAATAAAACAAGCGCTCGACCTTTTTGTGTAATAATCCCTCAGGTCCAAAAAGATTAAAATCTAGAGGAGGGATAGCTCTTCCGGTCACTTTAACGAGCTGGAAGGCCAAAACTCGGCAAACTTTTCATATTTTACGAGTCAGGAGAAAAGAGCTCAAAGAAGACTCGTCTTTTGAGGAACGAGTGATAAACAGGGATAGCAGCAGATTCCAGGTACAGGTTGGAATTTTCCAATCACGGCAGTGTCACAAGGATGGCTAAGTGAAATCACTCTTCGCAGCTGTTCCTCAAAATGGGTAAACAATCATATGGAGGTAAACGATCGGCCAAATGAACGGTGGAGGTGATGGCTGCAGCAAAACACGACCAAGGTCTTTTTACGGTTGATCAGGGTACATTCTTAATGGTTATTTACCGGGAAGTTCATTTTTTAACGAGCTTAAACTTGCTCAAAAGCTTATGTTTATTTTTTAACGAGCATGAACTATGACGCTAAAACTGCTCGGATCTCGCTTTTCTATTTTTTAACGAGCATAAATTCCGCGGTAAAACTGCTCGATTGTATGGTCAAATTTTGATTTTTTACCATTACTAGCTTTTCTCCTTTCAAATATAGTACTGCTTTTTTCAATTGCTGCAACAAACTTTGTTAGAAATGAATAATATTTGCATGAAAATGAGATTATAACCCTAATATTTCACTTTAAACTGTGTAAAAAGCCATTAAAAGGTGTTTTTACCTCTCATTTACCATTTCATTTGCATTTGGTTTGTCGGAGCTCTTGAGGTGCCTCTTCCCCCTTGATTTTCACCAGCTGATTCCGGGAGATTCTGCGGACGATTTTCGGCGCCGTCTGGACCAGGTAGGAGCTAAACCCTAGCTCTTTCTTTTCATGGTTTCCTTTTCCTGTTTCATGCCTGTTTTCCAGTATTTCTGAGCCCCTGGGGTTTTGCCAGGGCGCCCTAGGATCAGCGCAGGTTCCCCTTTCGAAACCTGCGCTGAAGGTCAAGCTGCCTTAAGGCAGCCTGACCCTCAGCGCAAGTGGGAGACTCTCTGCCTGCGCTGGGCTCAAAAACTGAGTTTTTAAGGTCATTTTTTGATGATTTTTTCGCCAGTTTTTCATCAAAATCAGGAACTTACTCCTTCTCTTGTTTGCTTTGCAGGGAACTCTGAACAAAATGTCCCTTACATGGCGAGAACGAGAACATGAAGAAGAGGACATGATTGCCCTCCATGACCCTGTCACGGTGAACGCGCTGCGGAACTGTGGCCTGCTGAAGTTCTTCCGTATCTCTAGTATGAGAGCACATATTTCTTTGCTGCAGTACATGCTTGATGCTTGGGATCCTGTTAACCAAGTGTTCCAGATTAGGGGAAAGGCCATCCCCTTGACCATAGAGGACATGTACTTCTTGACTGGACTGTCAAGGCGAGGTGCCCCCATTTCCTTGTCAGGTACGGCCCGGGGAACTGATTCTACCAGAGATTATGTCCGCCAGTATTGCAGGGAAGGTTCTCAGCCGAGCAGAGACGGCAAGATTGTTATCTGTGAGATTACTGATCGGGCTCTCAGGTCCATTCTGTTCACTATTGGTAGGATGGCCGGCAGTGCAGCTCTACATGTTGCCAACAGATCTTATATGCAGCACGCCTTGGAGTGTCTCCAACCGAAAGTATTCAACTGGTGTGACGCAGTACTTGTTCAGATGAAAAGTCAATTGACCAAGGTAAAGGACGGGAAGCTGAAGAACTTTGGATTTGGTTCTATTCTGACTGCCTTCGCCTTGGAGAAAATCCCACTGATGCAGCCTCAGTACATCATACTCGACTTGCCTTCTCCGACCGAGCCACGCATGCAGAGGTGGGTCGACCACTTGTCTAGGCATGCTGGTCAACCTCAGATTACTTTTACCGAGGCCTTCTTTAGGTGGTTCGAGCGCCAGGAGATGGCGTTTTCCGAGTATCCATATGTGGGTATGGATTTCCGAGGTGATCCGGATTTGGTGCTACCGGATGGCGAACAGTGGGGCGCCATTGGTAAACTCCTTGACCATATTACTGTTTACTGTTCTTATTCATAATGTTGCTGTGCTTTATTCTATCAAGACTTTTAATTGTACTCTTGGGTGCATGCAGATATTGGTCCTGTTCGTCCAGCAGTTCGTCCGAGATCGCCAGTTGCTGCCCCGGCAGTGGAGCCTGCTAGGAGAGTTGTTATCCGCGATCTTGACGATACTGAGACCCTTACAGCTGTGCAGGAGCAGGTTGAGAGCCTTACTCGTGGTCTTCCGGATGTACAGATTGACGAGTTACCTTTACAGCTGCAGCGGCATACTATTGGCGTGCCTAGACGATGGACTCGTCTCTTGCGCATGATTGCACAGGCCGTGACGTACTATCATGAGCACCATTAGGCTAGGGTGCCCCCTAGCATCTTTTTGAGTTTTTGGGTCATATGACCGATTTTGTCTTGGTTACAGAACATTATGTATGAACTTATATAAACAGCTTATATGTATTTTGATTTTCGGGTTTTATTCTGGTTGATTTATGTGATCCATATGTACAATCTTTGATGATGTGTCCCTTTTATAAATGCTGCAAATGTCTATCTAACACATAGTTTGCTAATGAGTCAGTTAATGTGTTTAAGTTTCTTGAAATATGTTGATATTGAATTGAATCAAATCGTCTTTCCAAGATCTTAACCCTTAGGAACATGCGATAAATAGCTGGATTGCGAACAGAATATATACCATTGAGTTGTAGTATTACGAGCTGTGAGTCTAGCCTGACAATTAGTCGGCGTATGCCACGTGTGATGGCATCAGAGAGTAGTTCTATCAACGCGCTATACTCAGCGATGTTATTCGTTGATTGCCCAATACATACACCTCTGAAACTTACTAACTCGCCGCTTGGATCAAAAATGGCCCAGGCTGCGGAAGATAAGTTCCGTGAACTACGACTCACTCCGTCGGCATATCCAACACATGTCTCCAGAAGGTTCGACATCTGCAATAAATGAAAAGGTGGATCACTCGACCAGGACAAACACTTTAGCGAAAACAAAATACAACAAAAGCATGCAGGTTACTATTTAAGCATAGTAACGCTTGAGGTACAACCCGTTGCGGGGCTGCGCCAGTGGAATTCCATCGTAATCCATTAACTCGTAGGCTCCTTTTGCTAACACCCTTTTAACAATATAGGGGCCCATCCATAAGGACTTGAATTTACCTGCTCCCAATTTATCGGATTCTTGGTCATAAAGCAAGACCAAATCACCTTCTGAGAAGACACGGGGTTTGACATTTTTGTCGAACTGAGCCTTGACTCGTTTCTTATGAGCTTCGTTAGCCAAAGCGGCATCACGACGGATTTCATCCAATTGGATTAGTTCCAAGAAACGAGCCTCTTCTTCTGAAGTTCCGGGGAGGAGATCAATTGCGAGTTTAAGCGACGAAATTTCGCACTGGATTGGCAAGACTGCTTCCAGGCCATACACCAGTTGGAAAGGTGTGAACCCGGTCGCGTTCTTTACCGACGTTCGGTAAGCCCACAAGGCTGAGTACAGGATTAGGTGCCACCTTCTTTTATGAACCCCAATCATCCTTTGCAACATACGCTTCAGGACCTTGTTGATTGCCTCAACTTGTCCGTTGGCTTGTGGATAATATGGGGTAGAGCTGTCGTGAGATAGCCCTAGCTTGGCAGCTAATTCGACCATCATGTGATTGCGAAAATGCGACCCATGATCTGTAACTATGGCCTGAGGTACGCCGAACCTGGAGACTACATGATTGAAAAAGAAAAGGGCAGCTGTTTCACCAGTGTTATCCAATGTAGGCATCGCCTCGGCCCATTTGGTAAAATAGTCAACAGCGACTATAATATACCCATGCCCCCCGGTCGAGGTGGGGTTACATTGCATGAAATCGATGCCCCACTTGGCGAAGGGCCCAACAGCAACTATCGGCTGTAAAGGTGCGGGTGGTCGTCTGGTTTTGCTATCAAAGATTTGACAAGCATGGCAACTTCTGACTGCGGTTATGCAATCTTTGAACATGGTTGGCCAGAAGTATCCTGCTCGTAAGATCCTTTGTGCTGTTGCATATCCAGACTGATGCCCCCCACACGCGCCTGAATGACAATCATTCAGGGCTTTTTCGGCCTCCTCATGGGTAAGGCACCTCCTCAGAACTGTATCGACACCACGACGGTAAAGTGTATCACCGACGATCATGTAGTCTTTTGCTTGGTATCGTATACGTTTTTGTTCGGAGCGAGAGGTGTTAGGCCTGAACTTTTGGGTTTGGAGATAAACTATGATATCTCCATACCACTCATCGCTTACAGATATCAGAAACAAACTTTCGTCCACGATTGACTCTTCCGATGTTTCATCGTTGGACGATGATGGGAGATCGCACAATAATTCTGCGAAAACTAGAGCTTTCTTTGATTTGGATTTCACAAATTCCAGATCAAACTCTTGAAGGATCGCTATCCATTTTGAATATTTGCCCCCCAGCAACTGTCGCGACAGTATATAAGTCATGGGGTTGCAATCTGACAAGATGGTAGTTTTCCGAAAGAGGACATAATGTCGAAACCTTTGAATCGCTTGAACAGCTGCAAGCGCTAGTTTTTCAACATAAGAATATTTACTTTCTGTATCGTTTAAGTTTTTACTTAAATAATAGATAGGATGTTCAATTCCATCGACTTCTTGAACTAAAACCATCGCAATGGTCGTATCCGCTGCAGCCAGATACAGGTTAAAATCTCTTTGATAGTCCGGGGCGTACATTAATGATGCTTTTACTAGACAATCTTTCAGAGCATCAAAAGAAGCTTACGCCACCTGGTCCCAGACAAAAGGTATATCCTTTTTCAAAAGACGAGTATAACCCTTAGCAAGTTCTGCGTAATTTGGAATGAACCTCCTCAGAAAGTTTGCTTTCCCTTGTAGTTTCTGAATCTGAAGCAAATTTGAAGGTGGAGGCAAATTAATGATTGCCTGAACCTTACAGGGGTCGAGACGAATCCCATCTCTAGAGACTACAAAGCCAAGTAAACGACCAGAACCGACGCAAAACACACATTTGTGCGGATTGAGTCTTATCTTGTAGTGTCGGCAACGTAGAAATATCGCTCTTAAATGCTGCGGATGATCAGTCCGCTTTCGCGAATGAGCCGGAAGATCGTCGAGATAAGGTTGAACGATGTTCTTGATGTCATGGAAGGCATAATTCATTGCCCTCTGAAATGTCGCCCCTGCGTTCTTTAAACCAAAGGGTAATTTTCGATAAGCGAATGTGCCCCACGGACAAATAAATGCAGTCTTTGACTGGTCCTGTGGGCGGATATTTATTTGATTATACCCGGAGAATCCATCCATAAATGAAAAGATTTCACATCCGGCGCATTCATCAATTATCTGGTCGATGAAGGGTGTAGGGTAGTTGTCCTTCGGACAAGCTTGGTTTACATCCCTATAATCAACACACACTCTAATCGTCCCTTGTTTCTTCATAACAGGGACAATATTCGATACCCAATCGGTTAGAGGAACCGGGTAGATGAATCCAGCATGGAGAAGTTTTTCAACTTCTGCCTTAATGGCAGCGGCTTTCTTCGGGTGCACTTGCCGAAGCCGTTGTCTTACTGGTTTGACATCAGGATACATTTTAATTTCATGTTCAACGATACTCGAGTCAATGCCTGGCATCTCATCATATGACCAAGCAAAGACATCTCTAAATTCGCGAAAAAGAGCGTTATATATTTCCAGTTCTGAAGGGGAACAACCTTTGCCGACATAAATATTCTCTACAACATCTGTTTTAGTCGAGATATTTATGGCTATAGTCTCTTCAATATTGGATAGGTTTCGCTCGGAATCCACCGTGTTTACAGTATTCGTTAGGAATTCAAATACTGAAGGGTGATAAAGGTCACTTTGAGTATCTTCTTCATATTCCGGAAGAAGGGAACGATGGTGGTGATCATTCCATGGTGCCCCCTCAATCATCATTGATTGTAAGATTCCTTCGTCAGTCCCATGTACTCTCGACCAAGGATCTAATGGGGTTCCATATTCTCTAGACCTATCTACCCAAACGCTTGACGAGCGTTGATTTGGGCTCGCCTCCCATGCTTGAAACATTGATTGCTACAATATTTCTAAAGGGCTTGGGGGCAAAACCATTGAATGATCCATGTTGACCTTCGTGGAAGATATCATGTTGCAGGTTGCTACAAACGGTACATTTCCTGTATAAATAGGAGGTGGTAGCGCGAAAGTTCCCATCAATGTGGGGTCTTTCAATAATCCTACTCCGATATCTTGAATTGAATGGTTGCTCTCATGGATCATGGGAATGCTTCCTGTAACTTGCGAACCATTAGGGAGGAAATTCTGTTGGTCGACGATCGTAATCCCTCCTTCAAACGGGAATGCGATCTTCCTAAAATAAGTCGACACGACAGCTGCCATGGCATAAATCCATGGTCTACCTAGTAGGATGTTATAGTCAAGATTTCCATCAATGACTTCTACATCAATTTCTACCGTCTTTCCTCCTAGTTCAACTTTCAAGTTATTAAGGATACCGTAAGGGGTATAAGTCCTTCCGTCGAAAGCCTTTAATGTCGTCGAAGATCGCGACAAGGTTGGAGATCCTAAAGTTTTCCAGCAACTCATTGACATAATACATGTCGAGGCTCCCTCATCAATTATTGTTCTGTGAACAGTTTTGTTGAGTGCTTTCACTTGAATAAGGAAAGCTAGCTGAGCTGGTAACTGAGGATCATATCCCTTGTGATCAAAGGATACAAGATTGGAATCCTTAGGATCAACCCCACCAATTGCCGATAACAACGCCTGCCTTTGGGTTGGACAATTTTGTAGCACTTCAAGAGTCGACATAGCGGATGGCGATTGGGCCAAATCTTCCACTATGTTATAATGCTGCGCCGCTCTGGCACGAGGATTAAATGTCGACTTGTGTACTACACCCTTCGGCGGTTTTATTGTTAATTCAGGGATGGTGGGCGTTACAACTTCTGTCGAAGTTGTTGTCGAACTACTTGGTTGATCTTTACCTTTTTCGTTCGACGGCTGAGGATTCCCGTAATCTTTGTTCCTTGTCGAAATCAAAGCATCATTCTGCTGTTTCGAAACCGACAACATAAGTACTTGCGACGGGGAAGCATTTCCACTATCAACCAGATTTTGACCTGGGTTGGGAAACGGATCAGTCAACACAGCTGAGGTTTGGGAACTTTTAAAGAACCTTTTAAGCTCAGCTTTGTAAGGACAATCCCTTGTCCAGTGATCTTCATCACATATCATACATGGACTGTTTGGTTTCCCTTTTCCAGGAGGGTTTGAAGAATTTTTTCCAGGGGATGACTCACCCTGTTTCTTCTTCTTCCCTTTGTTTTGCTTTTTCTTGCTTCCTGGTTGATTGGTTTCTTTGCCTTTATCTTCGGATACGGCATTTACTTCCGAAGCAAGAATTTCTTCTTTTGCATTTTGATCCGAATTCTTACGGGCTTTCTTTGACGAAGCCTTTATCGATTTCGTGTTTGCTGTGCCAATCACGCCATCACCGGCATGAGAGTCACTATTTGATTTAGGAGGGGGAGGAATTGAAAATTCCGGTCTAGGGGCGTCAGGTATTTTGTCATAGAGTGTGCCGGACTGCGTATAAACTAAGTCCAAATACTGCGCACGAGCAATGACTTGCTCCTCTGTTACGACTCCCCCCTTGGCCACATCTTCCGTAATAGTCGGAAGTAACGACTTTATAAACCATTCAGCTAATAGCTGATCGGGAACATATGTTTTCACCATCCTACGACGACGACGCCACTCATGTATATGATCAGATATATGGGTAGCAGTTGTCTGTTTGAAGTTGGTTAATATTTCTGTTCCCGTTTCATACCTTATCGGTAATTGAAAATGGGTTAAGAAAGTCGTGGCTAGGGAACTAAAATTGTCGAAAGAGGCTCTTGGCAATTCAATATACCATTTAGCCGCTGGACCTGTCAATGTCCTCTGGAAAAGGCGAAGCCTTATCGAATCGTCGTTAAGGGTGTTTGACGAACACCACAGATGAAAAGTCATCACGTGATTCGATGGGTCTTCACCTGGATTTCCATTGAATTTAGGAATGTCAGATGGAAGTTTATGAGGAATCGCTGGCCACCAAGGGGCATAAGCAATCGGATCGTTGGTTAAACGGTGTAAATCGGGTAACTCTAAAGTTGCCACGAATGGTAACTGTTGATTCAGGTTAGGCGAAGCGTAACCAGGGTACGATGGAATCGCTTGAGCAGTGGGCCTTTGCATACCAGCATAAAGTAATTGATGTTGGTATGACTGATACGGTTGGTGGACTTGACCACTATAAAGTGGTTGGTTTTGACCATTTTGGATATACGGTTGTCCACTATTCGCAAAGATCTGCTGCTCAGAACCTTGGTACACTTGCTGGAACTGCGGTTGTTGGTATTGCACAAGCCATGGCTGTGACGCCATGTTTTGTTGTGCTATGCTAACCGTTGGACCGAGGTGTGGGGTAATGGTACCCGTTTGTACTTATGTCGCCCCACCAGTTGGCGATTGTGGTTGTGACCCATGATCAAGTGACTGTTGCATTACAACCTGAGAAATCTGAGGTTGACATGCAACAGGTATCGCTTGAACTTGTGACACTGTTACAATAGCCGGTGTGGTTGGGATGTTCGTCACAGGTACACACTGTTGCATAGAATATACAACCCTTGGTTGTTGAGGTAGCATAGGTACCCAACTACTTGATGCAATTCCAGTATAACCTGAATACTGTTGAGAACTGCCATATGGATATCCTCCCAGAGGAGGTAATGAAAGGGCATACTGCCCCCCATATGGTAGCAATCCGGAACTCAGAGGGATTGTTAGTCCTTGAGGACTGGATGGCCCAAATTGACCTCCATGAGGATCAATTTGTCGAGTTTCAACATAAGAGTTGCCGGGTATTACTCCGGATGAACAAACTGGAACAGACCATACTGTCGAAATAGCCCCTTGGTGGACTCCTTCTAGCTGTTGAGAGCTAGTTGGGACAGCTGGTATGCCGGCAAACATCGTTGGAGTGACGGCAGGGGCTTCTGCTGTCGCTGTGTCATTTGACACAGTCCTAGACGATGACGGTTGTTCCGACATTTTAAGTCTATCCAATAGATTGCCTAGCGATTCTACAGGGACTTCCACTTGTGGTGGATTAACTTCTGATGAAGGAAATAGAGTGACCCCGACTCCAAAATGAGTTGGAGTACTTGCTTGCGGATCCTCTGCAATTTCCTCTATCGCAATCAAACCCGGTGGAAGAGGAAGACCGTCAGGTCCGTAAAATATTTCTGGTGCCGAAGAAGTGGTTGTTTCGACAGCGACAGTTGTTTGGGGAACAAAACTCTCTGGACCGGTTACAGATGGAACTGGTTCAGTTACACAAGTACTTGCCCCCAGACTAGGATCAGTATTACTGTCCTTCTACGGCTGTTGAACTTCTTCTATAGAGGCAGGGTTTCCAGAAATGTTAGGAGTAACCGGAACCTCAGATGGAACACTTGTTCTAACTTTCAAAGGAGATTTTGAACCGGTTAAACGAGTTCGCTTTGCCCGTACTGTTTTCGATTCCGGAGACAAAGACGGTTGACTCGTAAGCCTCCGCGAACGACGGGGTTTCAATTGACTTTCTTCCACGATTGCGGATTACTCGATCAACTAAAATATTAAAATGGGAAATTGGTGTTTCCGAATTGAATGAATTTTATTAGACGCTTTTAGACACAACTCGCTTTTTCACTTTTTAAGAGTCGAGAAAAAGCTAAAGATGACTCTAGTCTCCTTCGATGTATTAACGAGCCCGAAGTGACAAATGCTCGGTTGGACTTTTTCAGTTATAGAGTTTGAAAAAGGCCAAAAGAAACTGCTCTGGAGATCTAGGCAGAGGGTGTGCCAAACCTTTCGCAAAACCACAGAATACGTTTTACGGTACGAGTGGTCGATCTTCGTGAATGCTGTGTTCACTGCATTGCGATCAGTAGGGCGGCCGACACGGCTTCCTATGGATAAAGGCTTTGTTCCTATAGGGGTCTCCCAATATATACGCGACGGTACGTGGGAGCACAAGTCCGTATTAGTGCCACCGACTCTCAGGAGGAATCACCCACCTTCGTCGAGATCGACAGTCACTACGTTTAACGACGCCGGAACACGTCTCTAGCTTAGACCTCTAGATGTTTGCGTTATGTTTCAAAGCGTTGTTAGGTTCATTCAATATATTTTAAGTTGATCTTTTTAAAGTTTGCCTTTCAAGGTTCACCATGAGATGTTTTGATACAAATTCCTAAATGCAGTCTAAGATGAGAAGCAAGCTTTTTCAATCTTTTCGACTTATGAAAATCTTAACTACTGAGGGAAAAGAGAGACAAAATCTTTTCACACAGATCAAAGAGCACTCGCTAATGCACTTTTTCCCTAAATCAACATACAAACTTATATGCAAAATGCAAAAAAGCAGGTATTTCTTTTCTCTTTCTTAATGTTTGTGCGACACAAAAAAGAAAGCTGTTGTATAATTTCGAATTCAATTTCAAGTGAAAGCAAACAAGCTTGTCCAAAATCGAAAGACACCTTAAGATTTACTTGTTTCGACACTAGAAATATATAAACTCAAACCATATGACGAAAGCAAAAGCTCAATCAGCTATGAACAGCAAACAAACTAACTCTTAAGACTAAAACGACACTTTATCACAGGTCTAGATCTAAGAGGTCACAGCAAGACTAGTTCACTTTCGTTATGGGAAACTGTAAATGATACAAGAAATACACAAAGAACAAACACAGTTTCTTTATACAACCGAGGCGGAATAGTGGCAAGGAAAGTTGGTTTCAGATAGGCACATTGACTGGTAACAGGCAGCAAAAACAAGGGTGAAAACAGGGCAAGAAACAGCAGGAAACCCCAGTAGCACAAGGCAAGACTGGTCCAGCACAGGTGGGACACTGTCTGTTTGACCTTCAGCGCAGGTAGCCCCTTCGGGAACTGCGCTGAAATGCAGACAGCCTTCACAGCAGTTGCACTGAAGAACGAAACTTTCGTTTCTCTTGGTTTCCGGGTCACAGATTGCTCAAAAATTCACAGTTTTTGGCCAAATCAGAAGCTATCAGTCAAGGACACACTAAGGGATGACAAGGAGGATGAAAAGCTATCACTAAGAGCTTATTAGAGTCCTTGTGGATCAGCTCTTCAAATCATAAACTTGCCCAGAAACTGAGCTAGAGTAGCTGCCCTCTACTTTGCATTTGAAAGATCCAAATACAGTTCGATTCGGTACTCCCTGTGTTTATGAAATGAATAGCAAAAACACAAACAACCAACAAGATACGATCCCCAGTGTAGTCGCCAATTTGTTGTTGGGAAAAGTATCCAATACGGAATGACCCTATCCCACTCTAAGGGTGATAGTACCTCAGCAACAACCGAATGCAAAGCTATTCAAGATTACTTCTTTATGAGATGTAAGAGAGGGGAGAAAGAGATCCACTAACCGTTGTCTTCCGCTAATGTTTGACCCAATCTTCTCTCCTTGCTGCTTGCTCCCAGCTCCTTGCTCTTTCACTGGCCCAGCTACACAAAGATCCTGCAAAAGCACAAGAAAGGGAAACTACAAGAAGCATACATCCATAATTGATTCAAGGATTAGAATAAATCAAATATACAAGCATCAATACGCCACAAAGACACATGCATATAGAAGAACCTCAAATGCTTTATTAATGGAAGAAGTAAAGTTCTGAGAGTGTTACAACCATAATAGGCCCAATCCAGCAACACCTCCCAGCAGAAAGAAATCTCCTCTTCACCTCCTTCAAAGCAATCACCCAATAGTTCTATACTCAAACCAACAGCACTTCCTTACATTCACCAGATTCCAGCCTCCCTAGACCTCATGAGAGAGCTCTATATATAGGAGATTTGGAGAAAGGATGAGTCAGCTTGAGGCTGGCATGAAGCTGACTAGTGTCCTCTCCCACTTCAGTTATTCTTCAGTTCTTGAGTCCACTTGGAGTTTCTTGCTTCCACTTGGAGATCTAGATCCTCTTACTCATCACAAGGCGAATTCCCTGATCCAAGTGTCATTTTGGAAGCTTCCTGGGCATTTGACACCTTGCAGAATGACTGTGCCACTTGGCCAATCTCGCCCAGCGCAGGTAGCCTTCATTAGATTTGACATTCAGCGCAGGTACAGAGTGGAGCAGTTGACATTCAGCGCAGATGCTCAGTGGAGCAGTTGACATGATCCAGAATTAGCTTGTTTTTGAGTGTTTTCAGGTGGAGAACTGATTTTCAGTGCTGTGGTTTGCTGACCTTGTTCCTCTAGGGGTAGGAACAACATGTTTAGGGACTTTGGATCCCTTAGATTATCGACATTTCATGCTTCATGCTGTAAGGCACAAAAATGTCTATAACACATATCCCTGGTGTGAGAAAAAACTTTGAGGAGCCCACAGTTCCTCAAGGCGTCCAAACAATTTGTATCATTCATTGCTTGAGTATCCACATCTTCGTGCTCGCGTTCTTTCCAGTGTACCATTTTCAAAGATTCTTTATTGCAAAAACCATGTATTCAAGTCAATAATCATTTTTGGCAAGTAAAATTTGGATTCAAACGGTGGATTTGAGAGGAAAATGGTTTTTTCTTTGTTCACGGTGCTGATGTGCCTATTTTAAAAACTTTGGGCCGACGATGCGGTTGGGCGTTTTAACAACCCTCGGTCGGCGCGATTCCGTGCTCGAAAATCGCGCTGACCGAGGGCAATTTTTTTTTGCCAAAATCTCCCTAAAAAATCCAAAAAATGGATAAAAACAAGAATAAACAGTATGGAAATTGAGCTTAGGGACTTGGCTTTTACCTGCAACTGACAGCTCACGAATGACCTCTTGGATCTCTCGCAATCTGCTCTGGAAAAATTAGGCAAAAGTGGGTGAAAAGTTTTTCACAACAAGGTAAAATGGTAAATGGTAAAAAATATTTACTTTTCCCTCCTTTTATTTAGTTTTTCATAAAATGTTTGGGTTTTTGAGTATTTTTGACCTATTTTTCCTCAAGAATTGGATAATGCACTTTACATTTTTTGCGCAGCAACAGGTGATGGATGTTCGACGATGGTGCCGAGTCACATTTCAGCTCTTTTCTCAACTCATAAAACTCAAATGAAAAGATTTCCAGGTATTTTTCCCTTTTGACTCGTAAAAGAGAATAAAATAGGGGGTCCGCTTTCAAGCTCTTTTCTGACCCTTTAAACATGAAAAGGTAGTCGAGCCCTTGTCATTTTTAACTCGTTAATGGATGCAAAATGTTGTGTGCCCCATATACGTTTACCCCTTTTTCGGGCTAGGTTGCACTATTTACGAAAAAGGTACTCCTTGACTGAAATGTTCAAGCGATTCTCGCAAGTATCATTTTCTTCCTTTTCGGGCTTGAGAGACACAAACGTATGAAAAGGGACCATGTGGAGTTTTCTTTTCTGTGTCTTTTTCAAACTCTCTAAACATGAAAAAGATACCAAGTTTCACCTTTGTCAGACTCGTTAAAATATTAAACGACATTAGATTCGTCACCATGACAAACATGAGCTTCTCCTTCCTAGGGCTCGTTAAACTTACTAGGTTGGATTCGTCCAAAGGATGAACTTACAGTGAAAGAATATGCTATCCCCTTCAAGCTTAAGATTTAAAAATAATTGGGGTACCTACCAGAAATGGTGGGGGAAAATTTGGAAATCTAATTAGTTGTGTCGGCAGCTCACTCTTGAACATGACACTTTCTGCTTCATGTCGGGTTGGGGTATCCTCCTTTTTATCGTTGACCTTCTTGGGTTGGGCCATTTATTTTGCCTTCCATTTAATCTCTGTCATGTCATCGTGACCACCGATCCTATGGATCCAAAATCCGTCAAACTTCTAATCGTGTCGCTGATATGTTCAAGAGTTGTCCTTCTGCACTTACACTTACCCCTAATTCTCTGTATCATCCAAAATCATTTTGCATCCTTTTGTCTTGTATCAATGATGTGGGATACATTATGGCCCTCCTTCGACACGGTTGCTTCATGTCGACTTCAGCTCATTATCCAGGAAGTTGACCGAGAGACTTCCTTCTAGTACCTTAGAGTTTGCATGCCCTAATGGCAAGTTCTTCGCACTTGATGACAAGTTCACATCATTGACTTTTGATCGGGTGATTTCACGGGTGTTCGACTACAGTTCCTTTATTCACATTCCGTGTATTGTTTTGATAGTACCTTGAGGACCATTGTCATTATTGGGGGTTTCTCTCGTGCTTGTTAACAATTTACATCATTGGCTAGTAATCAAGTGATTTTCTAGTATGTGCAATGTCAACATGTTAGAATTTGTACTTTGATCGGGTCGTGTTGGAGTGCAAGACCTTGGGCTCAAATTACAAAAGTTCAGGTTGCAAGGCGATGTGACATGATCATTTTGATATACTTGTTTCTCTCAGATGGATGGCTGCGACCATATCATGAGTTGTCATATGTATCCTTCTCATTATTAGATGGCTGCGACCATATCTTGGTTTCGATATGATCCTCTTTATCGGATGGTTGTGCCCATACATGGATCCATTTGCATGATCTTTCTCTGGATGGCTACGTCCATACCACGATTCATGTATCATTTGACAGAATTTTCAGTTATGTATATGTATCTGTACTTGCTTGCAGGTTTTTCGATGACAAACTCCGGTTCCCCGCACTGA
The DNA here is from genome assembly GCA_031772625.1 of Pinus tabuliformis. NCBI lineage: Eukaryota > Viridiplantae > Streptophyta > Pinopsida > Pinales > Pinaceae > Pinus > Pinus tabuliformis. Next base: position 309,860,334 of record CM062816.1, on the reverse strand, counting down.
TTCATAAAGCATTTCATCCCTCACTCTCGTTCGGCCTTCATGCTTTAGGGGGCATTTGTTACACAACATTTTGTCACTGTCCATGTACTCCCCGTTCCATGATCCCAGAGGACCTCTATAGTGAAACCTACATGCTTCCCCTTCATGAAGAATCTCCCATTGTGTCCCTATTCATGAGCAGAACAATTCCCTTTTGCATCATTTCCAAAAAATATTCTAGTTTTCCCAGTTTACAAAACCAACGCTAATGACTAGTGTCCTCCTCACGTTGGTATGCAGGGATTAACATTTTCCCTAGCACTGACCGGAGCGACTGAGCCTTGTTCTAGTCGTGCCGATCCTCTTTTGGAAATTTTTTTAAATAAGGAGACGAAGCTTCCAGCTCTAGAAGCTTCGTCATGGAAGTCTAGTAAATGGTTGGGCCGGATGGAGTCGAGGATGTCATTTTGGGATCTTTTCCCCTCTAAGGATAGAACTACCTCAAGAGATAAGACCTTCTCCATGAGAAGAGGAACCATCTCCCATCCATTCATGCTATATAAACGTCATTTTTTTCCCAAGCACAAGCTAGTGTTAATGTTGGTGTGCTAGTGCTAATTGAGTTTGGAGTAATCAACAAGTTATTCATAGTTGTAGCTCTCTAGTTGTGTGTGAGGGAGAAGTGTGAATTTGGTTTAGTGTGAAGACTAAAGGGGAGAGCATGAAAACTATCATTGTTGAGGCCACCATGGAATGCTAACAAAAGTGTGTGGGAACTTGGTTTTGTCGGAGGATAACAACAATGTCAAGACAATGTTTGTAATCTCTTATTGATTTAATATATATGCAACTATCCATTGATTTCCTACATAATGTGTCATCTCACATGTTCATTGCTTAATGATTCTTTACTTGTTAAGTAGGTTGAATTACAATTTGTCTATTATCACGGTTGTTTTTTGCTGTTGTTTACTTGTTTCAGGTGTTTGAAGAAGGAAACATGAGATAATTAGAGAGAGCAAACAAGGTCATCACCAAACGGGATAAGTTTACTAAGAGGTAGGTTGTCTTAATTGGTTCTAACCTAAGGAAATATTCCATAGAATGTCTTGTTTGTGGCTAGACCCACTATCAAGCTAGAGGAATTGTTTGTGTCCACACTTAGAATTTTACTTCACCATACGGGCACTCAATAAGATCATTACCTGGAATAGTTATCCAATCCCATGGATTAATGACCTTCTGGACCAGCTCAAGGGGTCCAAATATTTTAATAAGATTGACTTGAAGTCCGATTATTACTAGGTACCAATCGAACCCTCTGATGTGTCGAACACTGCATTCAAATCCAAGGAGGGCCTTTTCGAATGGTTGGTCATGCCTTTTGGGTTGATGAATGCCCCCACAACCTTCAAGAGGTTGTTGGATGACATATTTCGGCCCTTCACCAAATCATTCATAGTAGTGTATTTCGACAACATATTGATCTTCAGCTAGAGTTGGAAGAGCACCTTCACCCTATTCGACAAGTCCTCCAAACCTTGCGTCAACACAAATTGTATGACAATTTAAAGAAATTCACTTTTGGTATGACTCAGGTTCAATATTTGGGGTACATCATTGATGAGAGGGTGTGCATGTGGACCCAACCAAGATAAAAGTTATTTAGGATTGGCGAGCCCCAACCACTCTAATAGAGCTCCACAGCTTTTTGGGTCTTGCCAATTTCTACTGCAAGTTCGTGTTGGGTTTCTCTCATATCACTTGGCCTTTTAGTCAAGTCACCAAGGGCAGAGCAAAAGAAAAGTTATTTTGGATTGAATCCCAATAGAAGGATTTTACCGAGTTGAAGGATCATCTTTGCTTTGCACCAGTGCTAACATTACCACACCTGTAGCAACAATTTGATATTGAGACATATGCCTTCAATTATGCTATTGGTGTAGTTTTTACCCTTCAGGGGCATCTGGTGGCGTATTGTAATGATAAACTTTTAGACACAATTTGAAAGTATCCCACATATGACAAAGAGATGCATTATATTGTGCAGGTCTACTGATAATGGAAACATTACATTATGGGGAAGGAAACAGTCATCTACATTGTAACACCCTCCTCCCACATCCACCCAAGTAACCATGCCAACCGGGGTAAACATGAGAAGAGAGGATATTATGATTAGATTCATTCTCCTAGGTGACCTTAAGGAAGTGGAATCGACGGAACATCACACAATCATCCAACACCATCAACAGAACCCTAAGGAGACAAGTCAGCCACTCAGACAACCTGTCCCTAGGTCCTACTATTGTTATGGACCTCTGAGGCCATAGTCACTCTCATGCTATGGGCAAGAGGGCAACTAGAGACCTAAAGTCGCTCTCATATGCCTGCCTGCTAGTCACTGTGGATCAAACTTGCTAGTTTTGTGCTAGCGACCCCGAAAATTAAGCTACTTTTTCATGCCCAGAGCTCAAGCCATTGCCTATAATGGAATGAAAGCTCATAATCAAGTAAATTATAGGGAAACAATGTTGCAAGGGTAAAATTTTTATCAAGACCTTAACCAGATCCCTACTAGCCATGACAAGCATTTCATCAAACATATTGTCAACATGTAACATATAGGTGTAAACAACAGAATTAAGTGTAGAGATCTCATACTTATATGAGAATTGCCATGAATCATTGTTTCCTCATGTATTTTGCTGCCTTATCACTTATTAGGTCATAGATACAATATCCATTCAAATACAAGTAAAAACAAGCTGAGATCCAAACAAGTTGCTGCCATAAAATGTACATATAACCAACATAATATGAAAAAAATAAAATAAACATATCAGCCATCAAAATCCATATATACGCCAACACATTTACACATGAAAATCAATTGAATGAATTTCTCATTAACCAATGCAATGAACAAAACGGAGATGGGACAACCACGTTCCACTCGACCATAGATTGGTTGAGCCAAGTCTCTCTTCAACCAATCAACCCTGTGCCATATTCGAAGCATGAATGTGGGACTCATAGAACACATCAAAAAAACTTAATCAATGTGGATGCCACATGATTTCTCTGCATACACCATGAGGAATGTGAGTGCTTACTATTCTCTCAAGCTTTACCATGCATCCACAGTCCGATCCAGGGATCACTAGGCCCTACACCAAGACATACTCTCTAGGCTTTACTATGCATTCCATCACATAATCACTATGCCCAATGAAGAGAAAACCCACCTCTTGTCTTTACCATATATCTTGCCATTCACCAGCTAGGATTCCTAAGCCCACCGAGGCAAACAATTTGCCTTTACTGCAACGCATAGTCTGGTTCAGGTGCTACTAGGCCAGTGCCTTTATGCATCCTCAGTCCAGTTCACAGACCACTACTACCATGTGTTTGTCATTTAGGAGATCCACCTGACACAGCTTTGAATCCAATCCGACTATCCCACACAAATTGTATGAGAGAACCTATATCATCAAAGCTATCAGGAAATGGCAAGGCTAGGCTAAAAACATTGTCACAACTGGAAAAACCCATGCCATGGTAGAAAAGAAATGCATGCAATCCCATTCATGCCAAATCTAGCAAGGGAAATACACATGCAAGTTGATACCTGCAATGAAGCCTGTTTTAGCTGCTTGATCCCGCCTTTCCCTGCTTAATCTTTGCTTCCTCTTACCTTCTTTTCCTTTCTTGCTCCAATGCCAAAGTGCTCCAAGAAAACTCTAAGTGTCCAAGAGTATGAGAGAGAGAGAGAGAATAATGAAAGAGCTCCAAAGCTAAACTGGAAAAAGGTTACCAACTGATCCTCAAAAGCCTTTTTATGATTGAGGCCTATATATTCTTCATTTTCCATTATTTTCCTCCTCACATGAAACCTATGACCTTTCACCTCCCTTTTCTCCTAATTTCCATTATTTTCATAAATAATTGTTCCAAAATGCCATTTTTCCTTTCCAAAGCCTTAGCCATTGCATTTTCCAATTTCCTTAGCCATAAACAACCAAATGAACAAAAAATAGGATGTCCTACCCAACATTCAGCTTGGAATAAGTGTCCCATTCATTCGTGGTTGTTGGGTGATAAAAGGTGTCTTTTAAAACTCCTAATTACCTCACATTAATCATCAACCCGGGCAAGTCCTTTTATTCCAAGAGTGTACACAATATGTGCATGCTATGAATCTAGAGAGTAATGTTTCTTAAAATGAAGTATAAACCTTTGATACAAGAGTAAATGGATGCATGTATAAAACTCAAATTGCACTGTTAAAGGAAATATTACATCTAAGCATCAAGACTTAATCCTCTGCTAAAATCGTAATCAAATCTCACACAAGCAATTCAATTGACAATAGCATCAACCGAGAGCATAGTAGTAATAACCAATCTCTTCTTAGTTGATTCTATCTAAATCATACTCAATCTCAACTAAGCAATCCAAATGGAAATGATGTCAACCGAGAGTTCAATAGCAGTAACCAAACTCTTACAGCTGATTAAATCAATAATATTCACTATCTTAACGGCTAGATAATTTAATCTACAATGAGCATAAATAGAATCAAATGACAATGCTGCAAAACATGTAAATAAAATGTACTCACTTCAATATAGGAAAGCGGTAAATAGCAAATAAGACAAACTCACAAAAAATGGGAAAATTATCAAACCAATCAAACTTATGACACAAGGGATAGTAGCTTAATCCAACAGAGGCCGGGCCCTTAGCCACCAGCGAATACTATTGAGCTACTTCAGAGAATACGAATGAACAACAATGTGAATTATATATTAACCATTGAACTTAAGTAGCATTACAATACGGTCATGTTCTCCAACAACGTGAGTCTATAAATTAAAATTACAATTTGAAATAAGAGAGATCGATCCCCCTTCCCTCCTATAGTCTTTTGCTTTTATAGTCAGAAAGAGGTAAAAGATAAATGCGATCCCTCAGGATCGGGAGATCCTGAGGGATTCACAACTGAATGCTATCTTCTGACACCCTTCATATTTAGCGTTGATCCTCCTGATTCATCCTCTGACCTCACCGCAACCGACGCGCCCCATTCTTCCTTTGTTGGTTTATGCTGTTTCGTCACTAGGGAACATCAACTGTTCATTTCGTCATTTATCTGCATAAAAAGGAGTAAAAGTTAGTTATTGTGGCTAAATCTTAATCGAGAGTAGTTCATCCATTTCTTATCATAATCGATCAATATGTTAGCATATCAAGATATGAAAAAGATAAGAAAGGAGGAAAGAGGTGATGGAATTAAGAATAAATACATACCCATTTCGTAACTCAACATACTCCCCTGCTTACCCTGTTTCATGTGCTCATGAAAAATAAGTAGTTCTTATGCAGTGCAGTTAAAGAGTAGGCTGGAGAGAAAGCGTAAAAAATTGGTCTAAAACCATGATGTTGAGCCAGGAGCACAAAGGCGAGCCCTTCCTTTCCTTCAGGCAATTCGTAGTTAACCTGATAACCTTTAGGGGGATACCAAATAATGGGGCTCTGAAACCGACATCCTAACCAATAAGGTCGTTCTCTCAAAATAAGAATGCTATAGGTGACCAAACGGGCTGCAACTGCTTTGAAATTTCTGTAATTAAATGGTTCCCTATCTTTCACACTATTAGTGGAGATCGTCTATCTGAGCTTACATGTAGTCAGAGATCTTTCTTGAATGGAGAGGAAATATGATACTCCTTTCTGCACAATCTCCTTATCTATGGGCCCTAAAGTTTTAATCACCCCTTCTCGTGTCATCAAACTCTTATGGTTGGCAAACATTTATAAGGGGTGTTTAGGTTCACTTCTCACCCAAAGGTCCAATCCATGTTCCTGTCTTTGAAATGCATTATAATCTTTAAACCATTTGAGTTGGTTAACTGCAAATGGAATAAAAGCCTGGAATTGAACATCTCCTACAAAAGGGTTAGGGTTCTTTTCCACCTCGTTCTCTAATACAAAATTGTGTAGATAAAATTCACAAAGAAGCCTTTGGACCTTTACACCATGTTGCTTGCAACAATTTATAAAATCTTCAATTGTTCCTAATTCAATTTGTTTACCAGCTCTTATGGCTTTAATTTTCAATAACAAGTATCGTTCTAATAAAAACAAGGCATAATTGGTGGCGGGAGACTTGCATGCCAGGACATCCGAATACAGTGAGCAGATGGTGTTTGTCTGACTTATGATTCTATCTAGCTTGAGCTTGATCTTCTCCATCTTTTCTTCCGCCTTTCTACATCTATCAAAAGTCTCGCTCTCTGTTGTATTCATTTCCCGAAGCTGTTTTTGTAGCTCTTGATATTTTTTTCGGGAAACAGTTTCTTGTTCAAGTCGTTCCAACGCGAGCTGGGCTTGTGCTAATTCCTCCTGAAAATTTACTAGAAGGGGGTCATGGTGTGCCATAATGTCTTTGGCTTGCATGTCCGTCTCAGTGCCCATGCTATAAGAGGGGATGTCTTCTGTCTGTACTTCTTTATTGTAGGAGGTCCAAACCTCCATCTGAGTAGCTAGTTCTACTAAATCTGCATGCGGTCCTTCTTGAGTGACGATTTTCTGAGTAGGTACGAGCTCAGTTTGAGTTCCTGTAGCCCTGCCTTCATATAATTCCGTTTTCACGACCACATTTACTACCTTAGGGGTATTGTTTAGAACCTTTCCCATCGTGATTTATTTTATCTTTCTTCGGAGCCTCTTGACCGTCTTGCGAAGCTTCTGGTGTTCTTTTCTTAGCTTGTTCAATTTCTTTCTGGCTCTATACCTTTTCTGAGGAGTAGCTGGTCTGCTAATAGTTTCGTTAATAGCTTCTGTCCCTAAAGAGCCTAGTTGTTCACCCTGGCTTTGTTCCAACAAGACTGTGTCTCCAGATTGATTATCAGATTCCTGAATAATCTCTGTCTTTGCATCCTCCTCTTGGCCTATGTATTATGTGTCTAGACTTTCATGACTGTTTTCCACTGGGAGCATGTCACTAGATTGGTTCTCTAATTCCTGAATAGCCTCTGTATCTATTTCCGCTTCGTGGTTTGTTTCTTTTGAGGGAGACAAAATTTTGGTATAGCTAGAATTCCCTGGAGATTGGGTTTCTCCTAGGTTAAGATTAAGTGGTTCTTAAGGTTGCATGTAGACATTCATGTTGGCTAGGACCTGGGCCATCCCTGTCTCAAAATTGTGCAATAGATCATCTTGAGAACTCATATTTGGTGTTGGAGGAGGTCCCACTTCGTTTCTTCGTTCATCGTTAGAATTCCCTGCTACTTCCTTAGGTTCTGGTTCAGGGTTATCTTGTCCTTCTGACTCTAGTTGCAAGTCTTATTCATTTACCGGGCTGGATAATTCTATGGGTTGACTAGCGCTACCTTGAGGATTTTCAGACGTTCCCTGTTTTGACTTCAACCTTGTAGATCGTCTGCGTTTGTGAGGTATGCTTCCTGAAAGGGTAGTCCTTTTTCTTTTTGGAATAGGGGTAGGTGTTGGCAGGTTTTCACCTCTTTCGAGGGCCAATATGAGATCATCCCAGGTTGATTGTTGTTGGGAAAGGTTGTGACTAACTATTAACCTGATCAGAAAATGGTGGCTAACTACTTTTTCTGTGTGTTGAGACCGTCTCAGCCTCTTGGCAGTGTCATGCAATAATGAATTCAACAGTGCAGGCAAATTAACAGAGCATTTTTGTTTTAAAACTGCTAAAAGTTTGAGTTGTCACGACCTTACCACGTCTTTACACCCATCGCAAGTAATATAGTTATGGACAATTCGTGCCAATTCTCCCCATGGCTCTCCGAGAGAATATGGCCGAATACCTTTACCCTTCTTGATTAGCTCCTGTCCTTCGTCCCTAAAAACCTCCATAGCGTCATGCAGCTTTAATCGCTTGCCAGCCCATACTGGTCCTTCTGCCGGTAACCTGGACACTTCTGCTATCACATCATTTGTTACAGTGATTGTCTACCTCTTACCAAGGATTTTCCATTCTGTAGATGCTGTAAAAATTCAATGGCGATTTCCTCATTGGGGGATTGAAATCTTGTAAAATATGTTGTCCATCCCACGCGAGCTAGAATTTCCCTGGCTTCATCGGAGACAGCCAGTGTTAAAGGTTCTCAGCGCACTGTTCTTCCTCCCATGTTGCTTGACTTCTACAAACGATTAGTGTAGTGGGAAAGCATAGCAATGAGAAGAGATGAGAGATGGAACAACAAATGGTTGTAATGGCTCTATTAGGTGATGCTTTATAAACATAAATATCGTTATCGAGGATTGTTATAATGCCACACGCTTTGTGATTATGGGATGTCGTATTGTTCTACAAATCAAATGAAAATATGACAGTGCATTCATGAGTATACTGGAGGTCCTCGCCCCCTCTGGAAATGATAGGTCACCTACGACCGAATGAATGAAAGGATGACGCGTTGGCGGTGAAGTACAAGGGTGATGGATTGGGTAATGAAAGTGTCAAGGTACGTATATTAATGAAAGGCTCAAAAAGGATATTGGAGTAATGAAAACAAGGCATGTAACGAGAATTATTAATAAGTGATAAGATGCCGTGAGGTGGTGCGATAAAGAAAAAGGACAACATACGCAGGAGATAATACTTTACCGCCATTATTCCACTTACAAATGTTAAAATATTAACTCATGCATAAAGGTTCAAGGTAAGCTAGGGACATAATCTCTCCGTAGAAAAAATAGAAACATAAGAAGAGGGCATTATAATAATTATTGATGTATAAAATAAAACTTCAATACCATAAGAAGAGCTTCTGTTGCCTGCAGGCATCCATAGGCTTGACAGAGTTTCTTTCTAACCCTTGGGAACCATGGTCCTCCATGTATAATTTCGGAAGTGCATTATGATGCCCATAGTAGAGACCAATGTGTTGGCATGGTAACCAGATGAACACATTTCCATTCACTGGGAAGTAGCGAAAGTGGTTAGGCCAGCTCGTGATGAGACCTCCTGTTCCAAGGACTTTGTTTCTTGTTGTATCCATTGGATCATATCCTTGGTGTGGTGTGTTATCGAGAAATCTAGTGTCTATGCAGAGCTGCTAGTCCCACTAAGACGGGTAGCTATCTTAGAAACAAACAGATTAAAGTTACTTTCATTTTCATTTATGAGAAGTAGATAGGAAAGGATCAAAGAATACGAACCTCGATCTTTCGCTAGGTTCTTTGCTTGTTCCTTCTCCTCACCGACAAGTCTTTGCCGCTTCTCCCTTGACCACTCCACTTCAAAGAGTACCTGTAAAGTCAAAGTAGCATAATACCTTCAAAGTGCAGAGATCTACAATCATAAGCAACATAGGACCAGATATATATTGACCACACAAATGCATATACTATCAGACATACAAGAATGTGGAGGAAAACTTGAATAGCTTTATTGATGTAAAGATTAGAAGAGATGATTACAACCCATTGATCCGACCCAGTGTCATCCTCCCAGCATGAAAGCCCTTCTTCACCTCATGAAAAGCTTAGATCACCCAACACTATGATATTCCACCAGGAAACCAACAACACTTCCTTACAAGATACAAAATTCCAGCCTCTGGATCTCTGGGATGAGGGGTCCATATATAGATGATTGCAGGGAGGTGAGTCAGCTTCTGGGATTTTTATTAGTGTCTTCTCTCTGATAGTTCTTGATTCCACTTGGAAATTGATGATCTCTTACTCATCCCTGGGCGAATTCAGAGAGGCAAGTGTCACAAGAGAAGTTTCTGGAAGATTCCATGATCATCCACCTCGCAAACTGTCTCTGCCATTTGTCCGTTCTCGCCCATCGCACCCTACAGAAGGGCTTTCCAGTATGCATCGCACCTTTTACACTGGGAAGGTGAGATGCATCGCACCCTTAGCACTGAGCACCCTGTATGGTCCAGTTTTGACCAGTTCTGAGTAGTTTTCTGTGGAGAACTTCTGGGAGATGATGTAATCAGCCGGCCTTGTTCCTTTAGGGCATGAAACAACACTTTTAGGGACTCAGAAGCCCTTGGTTTATGGAAATTGGGGTTGCAATGCCCAAAAAAGTCTATAACAGTTGCCCCCTAAAGCATGAGGTCGTTAATCTTTTGATGTCGGGTGAAATGCTTTATCATGAGGATCCGAGGTTTTTCGAACTGGAAGGCGACCTGTAATAAGATACAATACAATACATTATCTTCATAAAATTTTCATGATCTAACTAAGGTAGGCATTCCCATGATCAGCTTTATAAATTCATTTTCATGTACATAGGACAGAAAACCGTCTGTGTGGCAGACTGATGATTCTGATAGAGCCATCATCCTTTGATTCGGATGATCATCTGTGCAACAATGATGTACATTTGATGTCTTTATTTTCCTGAATATATCGTAGCCCAGATGGATGAAACTAGATCTGGGGTCTTCAAACTCGTCCAATCTTCACCCGAAGTACAAGTTGATCCATGTGAAAAATGTTCTGGAGTCGAACATGGAAATACATCGCCTGATTACCAGCCAATGATGTAAGCTGTTAACAGGCGCGAGAGGAATCACCGATAATGATGATGACCCTCAAGGTACGACAGTACAATTCGCGTGGTGTGAAAATGGGACTTGGCATTGAACACCACGCAAAATCTCTCGATCGAAGGCCATTGATGTAAACCTATCGTCGAAAGTGAGAAACTTGCCATTGAGGCATGCAAGCTTCAAAGTATTGAAAGGGTTGTTTCTAGGTCGACTTCTTGGATAATGAGCTAATGTAGACAAGAAGTGACTTGTCGTAGGAGGGCCTAAATGAATCCCACATCTACGACATGGAATGGAGCAAATGACTTTTGGAGGTGAAAACGATCTGATGATACAGGGTTCAGGGTGGAGGTCATGAAAGAGTGAAGCATAAAGGTATTGCAGCGGATGAGACACAAGATGGGTTGGTGAATTCTCTGATCGACTTCTCTTGAACATATCAGCGACACTGAAATGGATTGGTAGCGTTAACCCCAAAGATGGATGGTACGGTGGACCAATGGTAATATGACCGGTGAACGGAATAACCCAACCCGACTCAATCATGGTGATGGAGTGAAAGTGTCATGTTCAAGAGCAACTCGCTACCAATAAAGTTTCCTCAAGTTTTCTTCCCAAATTTTCCCCAGTCATTGCTGACCAGTACCTCTTTATTTTTATCAAGCTTGAGGAGGATAACATATGCTTGTTCTATAATTTTCCCTTCAGGCAAACCCGTCGCTATGTTTTAATGAGCCTAGCGATAGTGAAACTCGTTCTTGTCTGCATGGACAAGTTTGTCGCTATTGGTTTTAATGAGTTTAACGACAAAGACAACTCGATCATTTTTCAATTTTAGAGAGTCTAAAAAGGGACAGAAAGGAAACTCCAGTGATCCTTTTTCGTCATGTAATCCCTTAAGTCCGAAAAAGTATAAAATAATATGAAAGGGATGAATTTTCGATAGTTTTAACGAGCCGAACAAGACAAGCGCTTGATCTTTTTGTGTAATAATCCCTCAAGTCCAAAAAGATTAAAATCTAGAGGAGGGATAGCACTCCTGGTAGCTTTAACGAGCTGGAGAGGCCAACTGCTCGACAATATTTTCATATTTTATGAGTCAGACGAAAAGAGCTTAAAGGAGACTCGCTTCTTGAGGAACGAGTGATATTTTCAGGTAGCAGCTAATTCCAGGTAAGGTTTGGAATTTTCCAATCACGGCAGTGTCACAAGGATGGCTAACAAGATCACTCGTCGCAGATGTTCCTCAAAAGGGGTAAATAATCAAATGGAGGCGAATGATCGGCTAAAACAGAGTGGAGGTGATGGTAAGAACATGACCAGGGCTCAAAGCTGATGATAATGCGTTTGTAATGGTTATTTACTAGAGGTTGGTTCATTTTTTAATGAGCTTAAACTTTGGGGGGAACGTTTGCTCATTGCTTAGGTTTAATTTTTAACGAGCTTGAACTTCACATAAAAACTGCTCGTGCCAGTCGTATAATAAGGATGTCTCATCGATAGGTTCAATTTTTAGGGAGCTTGCACCATTCGAAACTTTGCTCCGCTGCCTCTTGCATGCAAGCTAGGAACGACCAACTACTGTCCTAGGGGTTAGTTAACTACTAAGGTTGGGTAGGAAAATTTTTCCTTTATTTCGCCGGTGCCATTTGGCCCCTGCGAAGGCGAACGGTCGATTCGACCACTCACCCAACTTAAGCAGTTGAAGTTAGCGAAACTATGGAGTTAGCGTTACGTTGGTCACTTTTCACTTGCGCACAAAAGGTTTGCATGCCCCTAGGTATAGCGAAGTAGAGATTCCCAGGTTACCCCTCAATTTGCAGACAAAACAATTGTTCTATCGGGAAAGGCCTACCTTTTCTAGGTTACCCTTCAATTTGCAGACAAAACATTCGTTCTATTGGGAAAGGCCTACCTTCTAACAGAGGTACCTTATTCCGGTCTAATCCCATTTTCCTATATGGACGGGTGTGTCAGACTAGTCATATATCCTCTGCGGAAACCTACCCTATACCTGAAGTTTTTCTGCCGAAGTAGACCAGGGTGCATGCCCCCTGGGTTTCAGTCATGGCCACCGAATTACTCGCGTTCTTCAGGTGGATGGACTGGAGATTGATGAGACATTCCTTGCATGAAAAGACCATTTAGGGATGGTATTTGACTATTAGCTATGTGTGAGCTGGGGAACGAAAGCTGGTCTACGAGCTGGACCACTCGGCCTTCATGCGGAAAACACATTACTCGAAAGAGTGAGGAGACAATGGCTCCCATGCTATAAATATAGTTGCGCCCAAGGAGCAGATTATAATCTAAAGGTCCTTGGACTACCATTACGTTCAGATACATGGTTTTCCCTCTCAAGGTTATAGGCAAACTTGGAAGGATCCCTAACGGTTGATTGGTTCCTTTATCAAAGCCTGTTAGATTTCGCATCTCAGGCAGAAGCGATGACGAACCAAGCGCTTTCCAAGTAGTTGAAGAAATGATACTCACAAAAGCCCCCTCATCTATGATGGTACCGACCATGACCATTCTGTAGGTTTGAGCAATGATTTAGAATGGTACACTAGCCAATAAACAGGGTCTGCCTAGTAGATTGAATTCGAAGGAAACAACTAGGTTGCTCAGAGGTGGGACCGAATAAATGGCCGGGTATGACTCTGAAGAACTTCCTTCCTGTGGTAAAGGAACAGGTAGATTTCCCCCATGTTCATTAGAGTCTGTGTTTATGAAAATAATTTGAACGGTGTCATTCTCATTCTCTTCGGTGATTGTATCATCTGAAGATGGACCTTCCGAAGACAAGACCAGGTCGACTGCTGCCTCAACCTTTTGACTTTCATCTGGTATGGATTCAGCGGGTTTATCTTCAATGATAGATGCTTCGATCGATCACAAAGTTGCGTCGGTCGGATTTTCAACTAGCGATGGACTCGGCAAGAATTTCTTGTATCCAAGAGGAAGCCACATCGGTGAAGCGGGACGGTTATCCAAGACTCTTTTATATTCATTCAGGAAGGGACAATGGTGGATGGCATGATTGTCTTTGCACAGTTTGTAAGGAAATTTACATCTTCCTTTCTGTCCAGAGACTTCGTTTTCACTAGTTGATGGTGTGCTTTCAACATGATCGTCAGAGGTTGATGACACCGGATTGTGCAAACGAGGAGACCAGTCCCTTAAGATCCGGGGGATACAAGGACAATCTCGATGATAGTGGTCCCCTTTGCAAATGACACATGGAGATTTAGGTCTGGATGGTGCCGTGTGTGGATTTTCGCTAGATGATGCATGGTTACCCCTTTTTTCCTTTGGCTCCTTCTTCTTCTTTTCCTTCTTCTCCTTCCCCTTCTTCTCCTTCTTAGTTACTTGATTTTTTGCTTTACCAGCTTCATCAAGCGAAGAGGAAGGAGGAGAGGGAGAAACGAACGAAGTAGAAGGTTGGGGGGTAACTCTAGTATCATCTAGTTGCTGACTTGATTGTTTAGGAATCACGGTATTCTGAACGACGGAGGTCGAGAAGAGCCATATTGGCAAGCCAATCGTCAATCCTGGAAGTGACAATGTGGCCATATGAGGTGCACCAACATCTCCCCAAGAGGAGAAAGGACCAGGATTTCCTCCAAGGGGAAATCCTTGGTTGGTGGACTCCATTTTCTCAACCTAAGACCAACGAGGGAACAATGACTTTATTCCGATTAAAATAAATTTTAGACGCTTTGACACAACTTGTTTTTTCAATTTTTAAGAGTCGAGAAAAAACAAAAGATGACTCTAGTCACCTTTGATTTTTAATGAGCCTGAAGTGACAAGTGCTCAGATGGACCTTCTCCTTTAAGGAGTCTGAAAAGGAATGAAAGAGACTACTCTGGAAATCTAGATAGAGGGATTACCAAACCAATCGCAAAACTGCAGAATACTTTTTACGGTACGACAGTCAGTCTTCCCGAATGTTGTGTTCAATGCATTGCGATCGATAGGCGACAGACACGGCTTCCTATGGATAAAGGATATAGCCTATTGTGGTCTCCCAATATATACTCGACGGTACGTGGGAGCACAAGTCTGTACTGGCACTTGTCGTCTCAAAGAGGAGGAATCACCCAACCAACAATGAAAGTGATAGTTACCAGGCTTTACAACACCGGAATACGTCTCTAGCCTAGACTTCTAAATGTTGTGCGTTAGGTTCCAAAGCGTTTTTATGTTCATTGAATTTATTTTACAGTTGATCTTTCTTAAGAAATTTTCCTTTCAGGTTCACCGCGTGATGTAGATATATAATTCATAAAATGCAATCTAAGATGATAAACAATTGTTTAATCTTCTTTTTGCAATGAAAATCCTAGCTACTAAAGAAAGAGAGATGATATTCTTTCAACATAGAGCAGAGAGCACACACTAAATGCACTGTCCTAAATCAACAAGCAGTCCAAATGAAAATGCACATGCATGTATTTGTTTTCAGCCTTCTTAATGTGTGAATGACAAAAAGAATGCTAAGTACAAATCTGAATTATCTTTTCAAAGCGACAGTACTAACAATTTTTCTTCAAAACACGAAAGGAAGATAATGACGACAGTTTGCGACTTTGAATTGAAAACTGCTCTCGACACTCGAAAAACTACTAATTTAAATCAAATACAAGAGTAATTGTATAATGGACCATCAAGAACGATAGGATTCTTTTCTTTGACTGAAAACGACACTTGCGACACTTCCAAATCAAAAGACGATAGTTTGATTACGCTAATTTTTGTAAAAGAGAACTGTAATTGGCGCAAAATACATAAAAACATTCACAATTCTTTGTACTATTGAGGTGGAATCATGCAAAGGAAGGGAGTTTCCACAGTGGTATACTGATCATAGACAGCAAAACTCCTGAATAAAGCTGAAGAGAGTGAACAAAGAAACCAAAATCTGGAAGCAGAAGAGGTCTTATCTGATCAGCGCACCTGCAACACAGGGAAAGTGCGATGTAGTGCACCTACTACACACGGGAGGTGTGATGCATCTAGATTCCCAAGAGGAGAAAGTGCGATGGTCCAGGGACGAGACTTCAACTTGGTTCTTGATCACAGTTTGCAGCTTAGTTCAGGGATTTAGGTCGAGCTAATGATAGTTAGTAAATAGAAATCACAGGGGCTGATCTAATGAGGTTACTAGAGCCACCACTAGGGCAATTAGGATGTTTGAAAATCAATTGTTCAGTTTATAAACAAAACCCGAAGATAGGCTGAAGCAGCATTGATCTACTTTGCACTTGCATAGAAAAGGCAGTTCAAAGGCTAGCTGGCTTAACTTCAGGCTCCGTCTGTAAGTTTATAAAGCAAACAAGTATAAACAAGCAAACAAGCTATTCGCTCCCCAGCGGAGTCGCCATTTTGTTATCGGGAAATCTAGTGTCTATGCAGAGCTACTAGTCCCACTAAGACGGGTAGCTATCTTAGAAACAAACAGATTAAAGTTACTTTCGTTTTCCTTTATGAGAAGTAGATAGGAGAGGATCAAAGAATACCAACCTCGATCTTTCGCTTGGTTCTTTGTTTGTTCCTTCTCCTCACCAGCAGGTCTTTGCCGCTTCTCCCTTGACCACTCCGCTTCAAAGAGTACCTGTAAAGTAAAAGCAGCATAATACCTTCAAAGTGCAGAGATCTATAATCATAAGCAATATAGGACCAGATATATATTGACCACACAAATGCATATACTATCAGACATACAAGAATGTGGAGGAAAACTTGAATAGCTTTATTGATGTAAAGATTAGAAGAGAGGGTTACAACCCATTGATCTGACCCAACATCATCCTCCCAGCATGAAAGCCCTTCTTCACCTCATGAAAAGCTTAGATCACCCAACACTATGATATTCCACCAGGAAACCAACAGAACTTCCTTACAAGATACAAAATTCCAGCCTCTGGATCTCTGGGATGAGGGATCCATATATAGATGATTGCAGGGAGGTGAGTCAGCTTCTGGGATTTTGATTAGTGTCTTCTCTCTGATATTTCTTGATTCCACTTGCAGATTGATGATCTATTACTCATCCTTGGGCGAATTCAGAGAGGCAAGTGTCACATGAGAAGTTTCTGGAAGATTCCATGATCATCCACCTCGCAAACTGTCTCTGCCATTTGTCCATTCTCACCCATCGCACCCTACAGAAGGGATTTCCAGTATGCATCGCACCTTTTACACTGGGCAGGTGAGATGCATCGCATCCTTAGCACTAAGCAACCTGTATGGTCTAGTTTTGACCAGTTCTGAGCAATTTTCTGTGGATAACTTCTGGGAGATGATGTAATCAGCCAACCTTGTTCCTTTAGGGCATGAAACAACACTTTTAGGGACTCAAAAGCCCTTGGTTTATGGAAATTGGGGTTGCAGTGCCCAAAAATGTATATAACATGGTGGTTGTTGTACCTCTAAGATAGTAGTAGGTCACGTTACCAATGCCAGAGCATCTAAAATAATTGTTTTGGTGGTTTTTGGTTTTAATTTTGGAATACCAATGAATGAAGACGGATGTAGAATTGAAGTAATTAATCCTTTGGGTTATATTAATACTTTAGCAAAGGGATGCTATAAAGCATTACACAATGATATAAATAAAAAATAGTGGTGAGTAGAAGACAACAAAAAATATGATTATCACAGTTTCTAGACTGTAAAACAGAACAATCATAAGTTGGAAAACCTTCTAAACTATGTTCCAAAGGTTCAAGGCAGTATACTTAATGCTTACACAAGATGCTGATGATTTATTGATTAGAGGGGATTAGCTACACAGATAATTGCATTAATCCATTCTCTTAATAGATGATCACTTCAAGAGCTTATAGGAATCAGTTGAAACTCTAATTGTTCCTACCTAGATATCTCTATAAGTCATAAGCATATGAAGAAAAACATGATGATTGAAAACTGGAAAAACTTACAGGATAACACAAAACTGTGTAAAACCATATTCAAAATCCTTTGTTTTGTATTAAGGTCCTAGAAAGACTGAGTACATCAAGTGTCTACAAAAGCTTCCTTCAAAGGTGACTTCCAGGTTAAAAGTGGTATAAACAATCACAGCTTTACAAGCAATGAACTATGAATCTTGAACTACAAAACATTTACAACTCAACAAGAGAGTTCTTTACACAATAATGAAACTAAAAAATATCACTAAAACTAATTAAGATTTTTAGGAAAAGAAAGATCTTCATGGCAAGAAGATAGGGGCAACTATTTGAACTGCTTCTTGCTATCCCCTTTATTCAGGCTGTGCTGGCTTTGTTGTCTGATATTTTTCCCCTTTAGCTGATCGCTTGTTGGTGTCCTTCACGCTGGCAGATTGCTTTCATTTAACCTTTTATCTGATATTGTTTGAACTATGTAAATATCCTTTAATTTGGCTGAGTGACCTTTACTGTGCTCCTTTCTTCTTTACTATGCATTTGAGGTTTTTACTGTGTTTTTCACAGTAAATCGCTCATTTTGTCTTCCAACTATTATGCAGGCTTGTTTTTATAAACCTGGAACAACAGTCTTCACCTGCAAAACACATAAAACTGTTAAGAAAGACTCAGGTGGCAAAGAAGGTCTTCATTGGCTTCAAAAGGCTTATCAGAAGGAGTCCGGGGCATATCGGAGGGTGAAACCATGATTTAATGGCCGCAGAGGCATTATGGAGGCTGCGCTGTGTAAAACAGGCAAAACAGAGCAAAAATGGCCTTTTTATACGTTTAATGGAGAAATAGTTAACTTTTTAACTATCGGGCGAAGGTGAACAATAGTGGAGTGAAAGAAGGAATACAGAGGGATTAATCATGGTGGGAATAGCTTAATTATGGGTTAAAATAGAGATTAGCGTTAAATGAAGGCTTTTCGAGTCATTTATTTGTTTAAATCGAAAAATGATTTAACACAGAAAATCTTCGCAAAACGCAATATGCAGACTTGAAATTTTATTAACTCAGGCTGATAATGATATCGGATCCGGGCATAATATCACATATCGCAATCAGAGTTAGGTGGGGGTAAGCCTTCGCAAAAGAATATGATATGGGGCGGACGTGATGCGGAAAAGAACATGACATATAACTGTGTCGGGTCCAGGCTAATCGCAATCGGATATCGAAATGTGGAAAGGGTTATGGTATTAGCAGGAAACTGCGATGGAGGCGGATGCGATGTTGCAATAAGTTGTGATATATATAGCGTCGGGTCCGGGCTTCCATATCGCAGTCGGGGATCGCAACAATGGAGGGTTATGCTATAAGCCAGGGCTTTGCGATGGGGGCGGATGCGAAGTGGTATTAAACTATGCCATATATCGCATTGGGTCCAAATCATTCATCGCATATCGCAATGCGGGGGTGTATGCATGTTTAAAGGGTTCTGCGATCCCGCCGATGTGATATTTGTATAGAATACATAGTTTTATTAATAAAACTAAGGGTTTTCGGGATATTTAATAAATGGAGTTATATTATACGGGAAAGGGGAATTTTAAGGGTTTATTACATTAAGTTAATGTTAATATGTTTTATGATCGGAAAGAGAAATGTGACTAAGTATAATGCTTTTTAATGAATGATTTAACTTCTCATATAAGCATTTATACTTAGGGCAAAGATATTTTTATGGGTTTTTGTGTAAAAAGGGATTTTACATGGAATTTTTACTTTTCCTAGGTAAAAAGGGCTTTAACCTTAGGAAAAGGGGTTTTTATGGAAATGAATGATTATGAACTGTATGAAGGGGAAATTAGTAAATATATGAATGAATGGAGATGAATGGGAAGTTAATTACTTGATCAAGTAGACCTTCATTTGCCTTGTATAATTGCCTCATGAGCATAGAAACATGATAAATATACATTTTGTCCAATCAATAATAAACTACTGCAACCTTTCTCTACTTACCCTTTGCTTATCCTATCATTTTTTCTTCACTTAATGGGTGCATTTAAGCTAGCAAACCCTTTTCCTTTCTTCTTATTTAACAAAAACAAACTATCTAAATCTACCCTTATAACCTCCAAGGGCTCAGATTAAACTGATGAGCACCTTATTATTCTCTACCTAACTACTGATCTGCCAAGATTAAATAGTTTGGCCAGATCTTTATTCTCTAACTATAACATCAAATTTAAAGCATGAAGCAGTCAAGATTAAACAATTTGACTGTCATGGGTTGTGGCATTTAAAAACAAGCTGCACACAACCATTATTTTGTAGAAACAGAGTAGTGGCATTTAGACTTGCTCACTTTCAGAGTTTATTTGTTTTCTTTCTACCTAACATTTTCATTTTGCCTTGATTTTTTAGAGCAACTAACCTAACATTTTCTTTGATATGGACATCATCATCAAGATATTTTTTAAACTAACATTTTATTCACTATTGTTATGTCCATATCCTAACTTAACATTTTTTTTTTTTTAAATATTCTATCTAATCAAAACCAAAAAATGCTACAACAGTGGCCATAGTGGGAATGCCACTTCGCTCCTTCCTTATGATCATGGTAGGTTGGCTCATGATGAGACCCCCTATCCTCCATCTATGGAAAAATCATAAAATTATTAGTGAATATATATATATATAAACACTCCCCACTTTATCTATAGAGGGTGGCTCTGTACTCCTTAAGAGTAGGGATGGCAGAATAAGTTTTAACATATCAATAGAAAAAAATATACCCATAATCTTATTGATAATAAATAGAGAGATGTAGGAATTTACAGGGTAAGTTCCTCAGAAAGAATACCAAAAGGACACCGCTCACAACCAGATCTCAAATCAATACACCAGTATTTTTGACGTGGTTAAAACCCTCAAAGTGCAAGGAGGGAAACAGTCCACGGCCTGTCCCAACGTGGGTACTACAGGCAATTTATTAATCAAAGAATGAAAATTTACATAAGCTTCTCTCATGCACGGATTACCCGAACAATGACCCTCCATGCACTTTAAATAGAACTCATGGACCAATCGGGTGTCAAGCCACGGATCAAGTGTCGGTAATACCGAGGTGAGAGTGAACCGTCGGATCACTACATATCGTGACCGTCGGATTGTAAGTTACAAAATGTACAACGGTAAAGAAACACACTTTACCTAACTCTATACTAGACCAAGTTGAACTTAACTATATCCTATGTGTTGGAATATCCTAACATCCCCCCTTAAGAACAACTTGGGATAGGATTGAAGGATTTACAAATATGACACAATAGGAGAAGGAAGGAGGCACTAGAGCCTATCCCCCCTTAGTGACAACTTCCTGAACTCCAAGCATATATCGAAGTTTAGTGAACTTCGCCTCTGTGAGAGCCTTTGTGAAGATGTCTGCAACCTGATCATCTGTTGGACAATATTGCACTTCAAGAACATGGTCATGAATGAGCTTTCTGATGAAGTGCATGTGTATTTCAATGTTTTTGCTGCGCTGATGCTGGACTGGATCTTTGCATAGCTGAATGGCACTTTGATTATCACACCAAAGTGTGGTTGGATGCTGCTGCTCAAAGCCAAACTCTGATAGGATCTGACGAAGCCACAAGGCTTCCTTACTAGCTTCCACGGCACCACGATACTCTGCTTCTGCTGACGAAAGAGAAATGGCAGCCTGTTTCTTACAAGCCCATGTAATAGGTCCTGAACCAAGAGTGAAGACATAACCGGCAGTAGACTTCCGATCATCATGGTCACCAGCCCAATCAGAATCAGTGAAACCAACTAACAGAGGAGCTGCTTTGGCACTGTAATGAATCCCAAACTGTACTGTACCTCGAACATAACGAAGTATTCTTTTAGCTGCTTTCCAATGACTTTCACGGGGGTTTTTCATAAAACGAGCAACAAGGCCAACAACAAAGGAAAGATCAGGACGAGTATGGGTTAAATACAAGAGTTTTCCGACAAGTTGACGGTATAAGGTAGCATCAACTTCAGGAGAAGTACAAGAGACTGAAAGTTTGACTCCAGACTGAAAGGGAGAAGGGGCTGGCTTACAGTCTTCCATGTGAAAATGACGA
Source organism: Pinus tabuliformis (assembly GCA_031772625.1). Lineage (NCBI taxonomy): Eukaryota > Viridiplantae > Streptophyta > Pinopsida > Pinales > Pinaceae > Pinus > Pinus tabuliformis. The sequence continues at coordinate 309,838,767 of CM062816.1, read as the reverse complement.
AGAATATCACAAGCATACTTGGACTGGGAAAGGAAAATACCCTCCTGGGATTGCAAGACTTGAAGACCGAGAAAATAGTGTAAGTGTCCTAAGTCTGTCATTTCAAATTTCTTTTTAAGGCTGGACTTCACATGGTTTATAAGGTTGGGATCACTACCAGTAAGAATAAGATCATCAACATAAAGAACAAGGATGATAAGAGAGTTGCCCACTTTCTTGGTGTAGACAGTATTGTCAGAATGACACCTAGAAAAGCCAGATTCTAAAAGAAAGCTATCCATTTTGGCATACCAAGCCCGAGGAGCTTGCTTGAGGCCATAAAGGGATTTCTTAAGTCGACAAACAAGGCTGGAGTCTGTTTGTATGAAGCCAATGGGTTGTTCCATATAGATTTCTTCCTGCAAGTCCCCATGCAAGAAGGCAGATTTAACATCCATCTGATGGACTTCCCATTTTAAAGAGGCAGAAAGGGAAAGAACAAGGCGGATAGAGTTCATTTTGGCAACAGGGGAGAAGGTTTCAGTGTAGTCAATGCCTTCAACCTGTGAAAAGCCCTTAGCAACGAGACGAGCTTTATGTTTATCAACTTTCCCATCTGGTCCATACTTGGTTCTGTAAACCCATTTACATCTAACAAGTTTGCGTCCCTTTGGTAGAGGAACAAGATCCCATGTATCATTTGTCATCAATGAATGATATTCTTCATTCATAGCTGCTTCCCAATGTGGATGGCCTGAAGCTTCTGCAAAAGTGTCAGGATCATGATTTACTGGAGCTTGAGCCAGTAAAGAAGAGGCTCTTTCAAACTGAGAACGTGTCTGTCGCTGATCTGTAGGATCACCGGCAAGATCACCTGCTGCATCCCGAGTAGCACGGACCCATCTTGGAAGTTGAGGATCCTGAGAAGGTGGGGGAGGATTATCATCCTCGCTTTCATCATCTGAAGAAGAAATGTTTTCAAAGGTAGAAGAGATAGGAAGAGGTGGCACATCCGCCGGACTAGGCTCGCAGGCCGATTTATTTTCATCAAATTTTACATCTCTTCTAATGATAACATTTTTGGACTTAAATGGAATAAGTCGATAACCTTTTACATCTTCAGAATATCAAACAAAAGTACATTTCTCACTCTTAGGTTCTAAAGCTTTATGCTTTTCATCTGGAATATGGGCCCATGCTTCACTTCCAAACACACGAAAGTGACTTACATCTGGTTTAATGGAACTCCAAGCTTCTTCTGGAGTGATATTCTCTAGAACCTTAGTAGGAGTGCGATTGATTATATAATTTGCACAATTAATTGCTTCGGGCAAAAAACTAAGACTGAGTCCTTTAGATTGCAGCATACAATTAGCCATTTCCTTTAAGGTGCGATTTTTCCTTTCAGCGACACCATTTTGTTGTGGAGTGTATGGAACAGTATGTTGCATTTGAATTCCATTTTCGGTGCAAAAGTTGATGAATGTGTTTTTAACATATTCTCCACCATTATCAGTTCTTAGCTTAAGAATTTGATGTCCAGATTGTTTTTCAACAAAGGCTTTGAAGGCCAAAAAAGTGTTAAATACTTCGCTCTTGAGTTTTAAGAAGTATACCCAAGTGCGTCTGGAGAAATCATCAATGAAAGTTAAGAAGTACTTGTAGCCAGAGAATGAAGCAACAGGAAGAGGAACACATAAATCACTGTGCACAAGCTGTAAAGGGGCTGAGGCGTGCCAAGAGGCACGTTTGTCAAAACTGTCCCGATGATGTTTTCCGAGTACACATCCGGAACAAACACCATCTCTGCAAGATACCATAGGAAGACCTGTCACCATATTTTCTTTACATAGATGCTGAAGGGAGCGATAGTTTAAGTGACCAAATCGCTCATGCCAAAGTTTGCTCACTTCATCATTATGAGCAACAAATACTGAGGGAAGATATGATGACCCAAAGTTGTGAAACTTATACAACCTTTTGGAATCATCAGCAAGACCAGTAGCTAGAATCTGTTTAGGATCTTTTAGATCCTTGATTACAACATCATGAGGTGAAAATTCAACAATTTTACCTTCACCTGAATGAGTTATCTGATAGACAGATAGAAGGTTGCAGGATAAGGTTGGAACACATAATACATCATTAAACTGACCATTGTCTAGATGAACAGTTCCAGTCCCTACAACATTAAGAGATCTATCATCACCAATATATATATTTTTGGTGTTACAATCATTTAAAGAAGAAAACATGGCTTGGTTTTTGGCCATGTGACAAGAGGCTCCAGAATCAATGAGCCACTCATGAGAATGAGAAGAAGAAGAAGATACATTTAATGCATAACCAGACTGAGATGATTGATAATGACATGCAGAAAGTGCCATTTCGGAAGTTGAAGTTGAAGTAGGCTCCACATGGATGTTATGTTTCTTCATTGCGGCTTCCAAGGCTTCCATCTTCTTAAAGCATTTAGATTCTAAAAGAAAGCTATCCATTTTGGCATACCAAGCCCGAGGAGCTTGCTTGAGGCCATAAAGGGATTTCTTAAGTCGACAAACAAGGCTGGAGTCTGTTTGTATGAAGCCAATGGGTTGTTCCATATAGATTTCTTCCTGCAAGTCCCCATGAAAGAAGGCAGATTTAACATCCATCTGATGGACTTCCCATTTTAAAGAGGCAGAAAGGGAAAGAACAAGGTGGATAGAGTTCATTTTGGAAACAGGGGAGAAGGTTTCAGAGTAGTCAATGCCTTCAACCTGTGAAAAGCCCTTAGCAACGAGACGAGCTTTATGTTTATCAACTTTCCCATCTGGTCCATACTTGGTTCTGTAAACCCATTTACATCTAACAAGTTTGCGTCCCTTTGGTAGAGGAACAAGATCCCATGTATCATTTGTCATCAATGAATGATATTCTTCATTCATAGTTGCTTCCCAATGTGGATGGCCTGAAGCTTCTGCAAAAGTGTCAGGATCATGATTTACTGGAGCTTGAGCCAGTAAAGAAGAGGCTCTTTCAAACTGAGAACGTGTCTGTCGCTGATCTGTAGGATCACCGACAAGATCACCTGCTGCATCCCGAGTAGCACGGACCCATCTTGGAAGTTGAGGATCCTGAGAAGGTGGGGGAGGATTATCATCCTCGCTTTCATCATCTAAAGAAGAAATGTTTTCAAAGGTAGAAGAGATAGGAAGAGGTGGCACATCCGCCGGACTAGGCTCGCAGGCCGATTTATTTTCATCAAATTTTACATCTCTTCTAATGATAACATTTTTGGACTTAAATGGAATAAGTCGATAACCTTTTACATCTTCAGAATATCCAACAAAAGTACATTTCTCACTCTTAGGTTCTAAAGCTTTATGCTTTTCATCTGGAATATGGGCCCATGCTTCACTTCCAAACACACGAAAGTGACTTACATCTGGTTTAATGGAACTCCAAGCTTCTTCTGGAGTGATATTCTCTAGAACCTTAGTAGGAGTGCGATTGATTATATAATTTGCACAATTAATTGCTTCGGCCCAAAAACTAAGACTGAGTCCTTTAGATTGCAGCATACAATTAGCCATTTCCTTTAAGGTGCGATTTTTCCTTTCAGCGACACCATTTTGTTGTGGAGTGTATGGAACAGTATGTTGCATTTGAATTCCATTTTCGGTGCAAAAGTTGATGAATGTGTTTTTAACATATTCTCCACCATTATCAGTTCTTAGCTTAAGAATTTGATGTCCAGATTGTTTTTCAACAAAGGCTTTGAAGGCCAAAAAAGTGTTAAATACTTCGCTCTTGAGTTTTAAGAAGTATACCCAAGTGCGTCTGGAGAAATCATCAATGAAAGTTAAGAAGTACTTGCAGCCAGAGAATGAAGCAACAGGAAGAGGACCACATAAATCACTGTGCACAAGCTGTAAAGGGGCTGAGGCGTGCCAAGAGGCACGTTTGTCAAAACTGTCCCGATGATGTTTTCCGAGTACACATCCGGAACAAACACCATCTCTGCAAGATACCATAGGAAGACCTGTCACCATATTTTCTTTACATAGATGCTGAAGGGAGCGATAGTTTAAGTGACCAAATCGCTCATGCCAAAGTTTGCTCACTTCATCATTATGAGCAACAAATACTGAGGGAAGATTTGATGACCCAAAGTTGTGAAACTTATACAACCTTTTGGAATCATCAGCAAGACCAGTAGCTAGAATCTGTTTAGGATCTTTTAGATCCTTGATTACAACATCATGAGGTGAAAATTCAACAATTTTACCTTCACCTGAATGAGTTATCTGATAGACAGATAGAAGGTTGCAGGATAAGGTTGGAACACATAATACATCATTAAACTGACCATTGTCTAGATGAACAGTTCCAGTCCCTACAACATTAAGAGATCTATCATCACCAATATATATATTTTTGGTGTTACAATCATTTAAAGAAGAAAACATGGCTTGGTTTTTGGCCATGTGACAAGAGGCTCCAGAATCAATGAGCCACTCATGAGAATGAGAAGAAGAAGAAGATACATTTAATGCATAACCAGACTGAGATGATTGATAATGACATGCAGAAAGTGCCATTCCGGAAGTTGAAGTTGAAGTAGGCTCCACATGGATGTTATGTTTCTTCATTGCGGCTTCCAAGGCTTCCATCTTCTTAAAGCATTTAGATTCTAAGTGGCCATCTCGATTACAAAAGTTACAATGTCTATCAGTCTTCTTCCATTTGTTTTTATTGGTCTTATCATTTTGCTGAAATGATCTTTCATTTTGAGGCTGAGATGGTTTAGGACCATTCTTTTGAGGATATGACTTCTTAGGATTCTTTGAATTTGGTTGCTGCTGGGCGGCTAACGCTTTCGTGGAAGAGTTTCCAAGATTAAGAAGACCAAGGTGTAAGAGTTTTTCTTGTTCTCTTATTAAGGAATCACAAAAGGAGTCAAAGGAAGGGGCCTTGTATTCTTGTCCTTGACAAATGAAAGCTTCCCTTGTAGAATGGAAAGTGGAAACAAATACAGAGTAGGCTGGTCCCAACTTAGTAAGGATGGAATAAATAAGGTTACCATCTTCTTTCTTAACTTTAACACCTTCCAAGAGATATCTAAGGGTCTTGAATTTGGACAAGAAATCTTCAATGCAAGAAAAATTATTAGGATCCAAAGTAAGCAGCTCATTTTCAAGTTGATGGGCTCTAATTTCATTTTTAATCCCAAAAACTTTAGCAAGTTTTTCTAATGCTTCATGAGGAGTCTCAAGTTCTGCAATGTGGAATCTAAGATCAGGAGAAATAGACATCCCTATCAAACCACGTGCTTGATCTTGTCTATTTTCCCATTTTGCCGCCTTGTCTTCATCTTTTGGTTTCTTCTCTTGGTCTGTGGCTATTCTGTAGAGACCTTTACTTCTAAGTAAATCTTCCATGTAGGCTACCCATTGGAAGTAGTTAGTGCTGTCAAGAATGACTTGGCATGGACTTTCCATTTAAAAAAAAAAACTGAAGCTGAAGATGCTGAAAGTAAGTGTTCCAATGGATAGATCTCGAAAAAATAGGCGGTTTTAAAAAAAACGGCTCTGAAAAAGGCTTCCGGATGAAGAAGTTATGGCTTTTTGAAAAAAAATTGTTGACGTTGCCGGCAAAGTGCGCGAATGTGCGGGAATGAAAAAATCCGCCCCCACAAAATGGACTTGAACCCAAGACCTCTACTCTCTTAAAATAGCTTTGAACCAATTGATCTATACAAAAAATTTGAGAGAGAGAGAGAGAGAGAGAGAGAGGGGGGGGGCCTTGGTTTGCGTGCTTGCCTTGAGAAAGCTCTTTTTCCCTACAAAACACAAAACACAAAACCCAACACGAATATGCAAAGAAAAACGAACCTTGCGGCTCGAAGTTAGCTTTAGCCAAAAAACTAGAAATTAAAAAAAAAAAAAAAAATCTCAAGGTTAGCTTTAGCCGAAAAACTAAATATTTTTCTCAATGTTTCTGATTTTCCGAGATCACACTAAGGTGCAGGGAAAAGAGCATACGCATGAGAAAAATCCTTCCTTTCTGTTTCTGATTTGCCCAGATCACACAGAGTCGCAGGGCAAAGAGCATACGCAGAAATGAAAGGTATAGATCCGGTTAAAAAAAAAGGCTAAATAAACTGAGACCGAAATAAGCAGAGAGAAAATAACAGTAAACTGCAAAAAAAAAACTGTATACCTCCCGATCTGAAAAATGACGCAGCTAGGGCTACCGGAAACCTTTTCGCGTGAAACGAAAGGGGTTCCTCACTGGAACAGATGCTCCGAACGCAACAGAGCAGTCCTCTCGGCCCGAAAGCAGTCAGAAACAGCAGATCTAGGAAACGACAGCCGCATGCAGTTCTACCGGCTTCAGATTTGGATCACCAACGGACGCGGCCCTCAAATAGCTCTGATACCATGTAGGAATTTACAGGGTAAGTTCCTCAGAAAGAATACCAAAAGGACACCGCTCACAACCAGATCTCAAATCAATACACCAGTATTTTTGACGTGGTTAAAACCCTCAAAGTGCAAGGAGGGAAACAGTCCACGGCCTGTCCCAACGTGGGTACTACAGACAATTTATTAATCAAAGAATGAAAATTTACATAAGCTTCTCTCATGCACGGATTACCCGAACAATGACCCTCCATGCGCTTTAAATAGAACTCATGGACCAATCGGGTGTCAAGCCACGGATCAAGTGTCGGTAATACCGAGGTGAGAGTGAACCGTCGGATCACTACATATCGTGACCGTCGGATTGTAAGTTACAAAATGTACAACGGTAAAGAAACACACTTTACCTAACTCTAACCTAACTCTATACTAGACCAAGTTGAACTTAACTATATCCTATGTGTCGGAATATCCTAACAAGAGAGTCATACGGGACGGGGGAGAACCAACATGGTATAGATAATCAATCGGTTTGATTTATAGTGGAAATGAGGACAGTGAAGTGATATAGATAATTGTATCCTTTCTTTTTCGATCATCACAAAGCAATCTTGTTAAGATGATAATATTCAAGATATTTGCCTGCTTCAGGAGACTCCATACTTGTTGTCCTTAAATATGTATTTTACTTTTATGCCATAAAGAGGATCATAAGGAGTGAATTGGGATGGCCTAGGAATGATCATGCAAGGGGGAGAAATGGTGTTCTAAAAAATACTCACAAGGTGTTGTTCCCTGAGGGGAACAACAAAAGAAGACACAAAAAAAAAGTGTTGTTCCCTATAGGGAACAACAGTTGTTCCCTGTAGGGAACAACAAAGAAAAGCACAAATGAAAAGTGTTGTTCCCTATAGGGAATAGTAGCTGTTTCCTGTAGGGAAAAGCAGCTGTTCCCTATAGGGAACAACAAGGAAAAACACGCAAAAAGTGTTGTTCCCTGTAGGGAACAACAAAGAAAAAAATACATGCAAAAAAGTGTTGTTCCCTATAGGGAACAACAGCTGTTTCCTGTAGGGAACAACAAATAAAATACACACGAAAATTGTTGTTTCCTATAGGGAACAAAAACTGTTCCCTGTAGGGAACAACAAAGAAAAATGTACACAAAAAGTGTTGTTCCCTATAGGGAACAACAACTGTTCCCTGTAGGGAATAACAAAGAAAAATGCACACAAAAAGTGATGTTCCCTATAGGGAACAACAACTGTTCCCTATAGGGAACAACAAAGAAAAATGCACACAAAAAGTGATGTTCGCTATTGGTAACAATAGCTATTCCCTATAGGGAACAACAAAGAAAAATGCACGTGAAAAGTGTTGTTCCCTATAGGGAACAACAAGGAAAAATGCACATGAAGGGTGTTGTTCCCTATAGGGAACAATAAAGGATAACATGAAAAAAACTGACAAACAATCATCTCCATTGTTCTAAGCAAATACAATCAAATAGAAAGAAAACAGAAAATCAATTTTATGTACAGGTTACAGAAATAAATTCTTCACTGGACTAGTGCTGTCGAAGAGTTTCCCTCTTCAGCGAGAATTTGTATCATGGAATCTTCACGTATCTATTGGCAAAAGGATTCCCTTGTAAGTGGTTTGTGGTAGAGGCGTACTCGATGACCATTTGCTTTAAAAGTGTAGCCAGACCCATCAATGGTGACTAATGTAAGGGTGCCATTATCGTGCACCTCTTTTATCTTGTAGGGAACTAACCATCTAGTCTGGATTTTGCTCGGGAAATCCTGGAACCTAGGTCACCTTCATGGAATATCTTTTTCTTGATGAGGGCATCATGCCATTTTTCTCTTTGTTGTTGAATCAATGTAGTATGCTAAAGAGCTGATAGCTGTATTTCATCCAATTCATTGATTTGATGTAGTCTGTTAACCTGTGCTTCATTCAAATCCAATCCCTACTTCTTGGGCTATCCTCAATGTCTGAATTTCAAATTCTATGGGGAAGATAGGTTCCTTGCCAAACACTAGCTAATATGGGGAGTATCCTGTGGTATTCCTCCAAGTCGTGCGATATGCCCACAGGGCTTCTGGAAATCGGGTAGCCCAGTCGCGTCTATGTGAGGCGACTGTCTTTGTTAGAATGGCCTTGATTACTTTGTTGGTACTTTCTACCTAGCCGTTTGCTTGTGGGTGGTATGGAGATGTGATTCTGTGCAAAATGTGATGATTTTTTAGTGTAGCAGCAATCTTATGGCCTACAAATTGTGGCCCTCCATCCGTAATTATTTCTCTGGGCAAGCCATACAACATGAAAATTTGGAAAGGAAGTGGATTACTGTGTCCTCTGTTGCCCTTGGTAATGCTTCTGCCTCCACCCATTTAGTCACATATTCCGTTGCAACCAGTATATATGAATTTTGATTAGATGATGGATTTATTGGGCCAATGAAATCTAACGTCCAACGTTCAAAAGGTTCGATGACTAACTATGGATGTAGGGGCATCTTGTCAGATTGGCCAGGGCGACCCATTCTTTAGTAGTTGTTGCATGCCTGGACAAATTTCTTGGCGTCCTTAAAAATGGTGGGCCAATAATAGCCTATCTGTAAGACTTTATGTCCAGTCCTGCGGTCTACAAAGTTTCCACCGCAAGGTCCATCGTGCCAGGCTTTTAGGATATCATAGATTTCGTCTTCCCTGACACACCTGTAGATATGCATATCGACTTGTGCGTGAAAGAGGTTAATTTTCTTTCTCCGGGCGTCAGGTGTTTAGGTAATTTTCCCATTGCTAGGTAATTCACGACATCTGCGTACTACGGTGTTTTCACAGTCAACAAATAGGTGCTCATCAAGGAACTGGTCTTCTACCGCTACTCTGTCATCAGTTCTTGGCACACGTGAGAGGAAGTCTACCACCAGATTTTCCTTTCCTGGTCGATCCTTGATCATTATGTCAAATTTCTGCAAAAGGATTAACCATCGTGTCACTCTTCCATTTGTAATAGGTTTATTAGCTAAATATTTGATAGCAGAGTGTTCAATATACAAAACCACAGGGTATCCTATTATATAGTGTCTGAATTTGTTAATAACATATATTATAGCTAGAAACTCTTTCTCGGTCACTATGTAATTCAACTTTGCAGGAGTTAAATTTTTGCTGATGTAGTATATCGCATAGGGTTTCTTGTCTTCCTCTTGGCCGAGAACTTCTCTAGTGGCCATATCTGATGCATTGGATGAAATATGGAATGGTAAATCCCAGTTCGAGCCCCATAGTACTAGGGTTGTTGATACTAGGCGTTTTAATTCTACAAAGGCAATGTCACATTTGTCAGTCCATATAAAATCGATATTTCCTATCAAAGCATATAATGGTGCAACAATTTGGGAGAAGTTTTTTATAAATCTTCGATAATATCCAGAAAATCCCAAAAAAGTACATACCTCAGTTTGAGTGCAGGGGGTAGGTAGTAAGAGGATTACCTAAATTTTTGCTGGATCTACCTGAATTCCAGTTGTTGAGATGTAATGACCCAGGGTCAAGCCTTCGGTCATCATCATGTGGCGTTTCTCGTGGCTTAAGCAGAGCCTAGTAACAATGCATCTTTCCAAGACTTTCTCCAGTGTATGTAATGCCTGCTCAAAGTCATCTCCATAAGGTGTAAAATCGTCCATGTACATCTCTAATCCCTCGTTTATCAAGTCTGCAAAAATACTGAGTATGGCTCTCTGGAATGTAGCAAGTGCATTGCATAGTCCAAAAGGTAATACCTTGTAATAAGACATCCCCCAGGGGCAAGTGAAGGTAGTCTTATCTTGGTCTTCAAGGGCCATTTGGATTTGGTTGTAGCCACTGAATCCGTCCAGGAAAGAGAGGAATTTTTTACCTGTCAATGTGTCTAGGACCTGGTCGATAAATGGAAGGGGAAAATGATCTTTTTACATTGCTTTATTAATCTCTCTGTAATCGACACATATATGCCATTTCCCATTCTTTTTAGGAACCACAACTAATGGAGAAACCCATTTGCTATCAGATATAGGATAGATGAAATTTACATCTAACAATTTATGTAGTTTGTCTTTAACAACATCCTTTAGGTGAGGGCTTAATCTTCGTTGAGGTTGTCAAATGGGTTTCACATCTTTTTCAGTGTAGATGTGGTGCATAAATAATTGGGGGTCAATCCCTTTCATACTTGGGTAATCCCAAGCGAAATCCCCTTTATATTTCCTAAGGAGTTGGATAAGCCTCTGCTACTGTTCATCAGTCAGGTTTTTGTTAATGTTTAGGAGTTTCCCTTGCTCAATTTCAATGGATTTGTTGTTATAAACAGTTGTTGTTGGTATTGTTTGGTCATTGATATCTTTTAAAGTATCTTCTTCAATTTCGTTATCGAGGGCTGATTCAATCATGTGACATTTTAGATTAGATACGACAGCTAGGTGGTTAATGTAAGTGTTAATAATGTCATCTTCTGTTTGATTCTTAAATTCAAGAGCATCTATTAAAGTTAGTGGTGATCGAATATTTTCTATTAAATATGTTACAGGTTGCTTCCTAGTTTTTATTATAGTTAGGCTTGGCTGAGCTAAAGGATATAAAGCTAGGTTCTTCACATTATTTCCTCTGGCTATAGTCATACTACCTGTTTGACAGCTTATATAAGCATCTGTGGTTGCTAGCCAAGGTCTTCCTAATATTAGAGGATGTCCATCTAGCCGGTTTCTAGGATTAATAATCAAGAAATCTGCTGGGTACTCCCAAGAATCTACAGACACCATTACATCCTGTAATGTCCCTTCTGGTTTAATAACTGATCGGTCAGCAAGTTCCAGCAAGGTCGTAGTTGGATCTAAGGCTGTGATGCCAAGTCTCTGACAGGTTGTTGTTGTGAGAATATTAATGGTTGCCCCTAGATTGACTAACGCATTGGGAAAGGAACATCCATTTATTTGTACTGTGACAATAGGGTTTCCTGGGTCCTCATATTTCACCAGTATCTCTCTGCCTAATAATAAATCAGACAAAGTTCCGACTACGTGGACAGTTGGTGTTACTTTTATTTTCCTTGTAGGCTTTTTGGTACACAATTCCTTAATGGTTTTTGCATAGATTAGGATGTCCTGGATAGCCTAGAGGAGGGGTATTTTTACACAAAGATTTTTTAATTCTCCCAGGAGATCGAAATCAGGATATTCGATTGGGCGAGGTATAATCAATCTTTCTGGGAATGGCGGAGAAGAGGTAATAGTTTGTTCATGGCTTTTCTGTTTGACTGTATTCTCCATTTGAGGTGTTTGTTCTACAAGTAGTGGTTCTTCCAATTGTATATTTTTATCATCCTCTGACTCGATTATTCGTCCAGACCTCAATTTGAGTTCATTACATTCTCTCAACTCAGTTTCCGGATCCAGACCTTCAATAATTTGTACCGACTGGACTGGTCTGTTGTTAGGATTTGGGTTGGGTTGGGCTGGGAGTTGTGGTCATAGATTGGGTTGAGGATTCTGCTGCAATGTGTAAGGTGCTGGTAGTGTAGGTTGAGGCAAGGGGATTGTCCCTGCTAGTTGGTTCATAGGTCTTTGCCAGCTTGATTGCCAGTTTTGGTTTTGTGAAGTGGAGGGGGACCATTGAGATGGATATGGATTGTTCTGCTAGAATGGTGGAAAGTAAGAGGAATTTGGCCAACTATTGTTTGGATTTGACTGATTGGACCAAGGTGGCATAGAAAATGCTTCTGGTGGCCAATTAGGAAAAGGTGGCTGGTTCTGCCATGTAGCTCCTATGTATTTTTGAGAATTATATTGTGAAGCCTGAAAGAATGAAGATGGGTCGATAGGCATACCTATTTTTCGTGCTTGCCATTGGCGACGCTGATTTAATAGGTAGAATAGTTTCGCTTCTTCCTTTGCCTCTTTGAAGACTGCTTTTAATCCTAGGAGCGATGGGAAATTTTCTGTGGCATTTTCTTTACTGCATATGGCACAGGCCTATACCATATCCAGTGGGCATTCTTTATGACTATGTTTCTTCCTGCATCGAGGGCAAAAAATAACCAGGTTCTGTTTTGCTTCCACCTTCTTCTGCTTGGCTTGCATGATGTCTAATTGTGTTTTCAAGGTTCCCAGCATATCCGTTTTGAAATCTTCAGTATGAGTAATGCTTCTGCCAGAGATTTTGCTGTCCCTGGTGATCATATCGCGTTCAACTGGTTTCAGTCTTGTACTACCCCTCGAGCACCTGATACACAAATCAATAATGTTAGCATAGTCTTCTTGATAGATATCACCTTTACCCATGATATTTAATGTCTCTATCCACTGGTCTTTCATCCCCTTAATCATCATGGTTTTTAGCACATTATCAGGCAGATTTGCATAGGGAGACCTTTGGAGGTTATATTGGAAACGCTCCACATACTCTTCCAAATTTTCACTAGGCCTTGCTACCATTTGGAATATCTCATCTCTTAGTTCTCCAGATCTACAATAATCTTGACATTTTTTAAGGAAGGCAGTTTTCATTTGGTCCCAATCATTTATGGTGCCCCCACCCAATCCCATAAACCAACACAGGGCTGCTCCCTTTAAAGTGGAGGGAAACAACTTTAGTTTCTGGGGGTCAGTGGTGTAATCATAACCCCGACATAGGACATCGAATTCAAATAGGAACGCATCCGGGTCTTCTGAAGTGAGTCCATAAAAGGTGGAAATACTTTGTAGAGGGATAACTTTCATGGGGGCGTTGACAACTGTGTCAACAATAGGATATTGTAATGTAGAGGTCTGGGGTGTTTATGGATTGTTGGCTAGTTGATCAAAGATATGCTAGTGCCCTTCCGAGATCTCTAGAGCTAAAGAGTTATCCCTAGGATGTCTAGAAGAGGCGGGGATGATCCTAACATCACTCCCTTGATCTTGGACATTGGGTGTCCTCTGCTCAATTACTACCTCAGGGGAAATTGGTTCCTCAGATTCCCCTATTTCTCCTTCTCCTTCACGGATGTTGTAAGAATTCCCTTCCTGTGAGGGAATTGGTCGCGAATTTTCAATATCTTGAAAACTATGTTCAGTCCCTTCAGTTTCACTGTGGACCTCAGCGCAGGCTACAGATGGTGAGCCTGTGGCTCGAAGGGAGACAATAGGTTGTCTAGAAGCAACGGTTTGGGGACCTACTGATGGCTGAGATTCAACTTTTCTTAAGATGTCATCGATAAAAGTTGATCATCCAAGGGTCATCGGTCCCTTAGATTTTTCAGGTTTGGGGTGTGGGATTGTATTATTTTCTGGTCTTTTCTTCTTAGTCATTCATGCAAAAATTCAAATGTTTATTTCTACCTTAAATTCCTAGCAATTCTGCTGGAAAGTGGGTGGGGGAGTAGGCATTTTACTTGCTCCGTACACAGGTTCTTACCTTCTGTTTTTAATACCCAGTTCTCTCTCAACAGACAAACATCAAACACCTACTTCACTTTTCTGTAATTGTGCTGAAAAGTGGGTGGAGGAGCAAGCACTTTACTTGCTCGTTACATAGGTTCTTACCTTCCGTTTTCAATACCCAATTCTTTCCCAACAACAATTATCAGATATACATCACTCTTTGTAAAATGGCGACACTCTCCCTGGCAACGGTGCCAAAATGTTGGGTGATAAAAGGTGTCTTTTAAAACTCCTAATTACCTCACATTAATCATCAACCCGGGCAAGTCCTTTTATTCCAAGAGTGTACACAATATGTGCATGCTATGAATCCAGAGAGTAATGTTTCTTAAAATGAAGTATAAACCTTTGATACGAGAGTAAACGAATTTATGTATAAAACTCAAATTGCACTGTTAAAGGAAATATTACATCTAAGCATCAAGACTTAATCCTCTGCTGAAATCATAATCAAATCTCACACAAGAAATTCAATTGAAAATAGCATCAACCGAGAGAGTAGTAGAAATAACCAATCTCTTCTTAGCTGATTCTATCTAAATCACACTCAATCTCAACTAAGCAATCCAAATGGAAATGATGTCAACCAAGAGTTCAATAGCGGTAACCAAACTCTTACAGCTGATTAAATCAATAAGATTTACTGTCTTAACAGCTAGATAATTTAATCTACAATGAGCGTAAATAGAATCAAATGACAATGTTGCAAAACATGTAAAGAAAATGTACTCACTTCAATATAGGAAAGCGGTAAATAGCAAATAAGACAAACTCACAAAAAATGGGAAAATTATCAAACCAATCAAACTTGTGAGAATTAGAAATATATGACACAAGGGATCGCAACTTAATCCACCAGAGGCCGGGCCCTTAGCAAGCAATGAATACTGTTGAGCTACTTCAGAGAATATGAATGAACATCAACGTGAATTATATATTAACCATTGAACTTAAGTAGCATTAAAATATGGTTGTGTTCTCCAACAACGCGAGTCTGTAAATTAAAATTACAATTTGAAATAACAGAGATCGATCCCCCTTTCATACTACAATATTTTGCTTTTATAGTCAGAAAGAGGTAAAAGATAAATTCGATCCCTCACAATCGGGAGATCCTGAGGGATTCCCAACTGAATTTTATCTTCTGACACCCTTCATATTTAGCGTTGATCCTCCTGATTCGTCCTCCGACCTGACCGCAACTGATGCGCCCCATTCTTCCTTTGTTGGTTTATGCTGTTCCGTCGCTAGGGAACAACCACTGTTCCTTTCGTCGTTTCTCTACATAAAAAGGAGTAAAAGTTAGTTATTGTGGCTAAATCTTAATCGAGAATAGTTCATCTGTTTATTATCATAATCCATCAATATGTTAGCATATCAAGATATGAAAGAGATAAGAAAAGAGGAAAAAGGTGATGGAATTAAGAGTAAGTACACACCCATTTCGTAACTCAACAGTGGTTATTGTTTTTAACTTTTATTACATGGAATTTTCATTAGGGCTATTATAGAACCCTCCCCCTTGGGGGACACTGTCCTCAGTGTTCAATCACACATATACCTCAGCCACCTGCTGAAGGAAGACATACTGCTTATGGAGCTTTATAACACAACTCGATGCAGTGTTTACATTGAAAGATCTGCTCAAGAGAAAAGAACATCATGACAACATACCACATAGTGGATCTTTATATCACAACTCATGACGGTATTTACAATGATAATCTTGTTGGGTGCCAATGCACGTGACATCATGATATGACACCCATACTGCATAGTGGAGCTTTCTAACACAACTCGTTATGGTATTTACATCCATACATGGTTGTACATATAGCAACATCACCATAAATATAGATACCAAAACATATGCCAAATCATATACAAAAACATATATCAAAAACATACTAACATCATATCTAAGAATATAAAAAAAACATCATATAACATATATCAACCATCATAAAGCATATATCGATCACCAGAAAGCATATACTAAACAAACATAAAGCAAATACTAAACCACCACGAAGCATATACCAAGCCATCATAAGAAACTACCAAACCACCATAAGCAACTACCAAACCACCATGAGCAATCACCAAACCCCCATATCAAAGTTGCTTTGCCTCAACCGACAAACAAGGAAGGATACATGACTCGCATCTGATCTGCCATATCCCATGTAACTTCATCGGGCCCAAAGTGCTTCCATTGCACTTTAACTTGCTCGATTTCTTGGTTCCGGAGCATAAGCACCTTTTTCTGCAATATAAACTGAGGCTCCGACTGGAATTATCCATTTGGTTCCACTTGCAATACAGATCAGTTAATCACATGATCAAAATCTTTAACATACTTATTAAGTAGTGAAACATGGAAAAAATCATGGACTTTCACTATCGGAGGCAGTGCAAGTCAATAGGCTACTGGCCCAACTGAAGGGTCCACAAAATCGTGGTGCCAGCTTGGCACATGAGCCAATCCACTAGGAGCTCTTCTTCAGTTTGATGCGCAAGTACACCTGTTCCCCAACCTGGAACTCCTTGAACAACATGTTCCTATCTGCATAACTCTTCTGCCTATCCTATGCTGCTTTTAGATTCTTCTTGATCACCTGCATCTCTTATTCCATGTTTTCCACCATATCTAGTCCAATCAATATCCTGCTAGTCAGATCACTCCAACTAATGGGAGTGTTACAAATCTGCCCATACAATGCCTCAAAAGGACTCATCCTCAATGGCTCCTGATACCATTGTTGTATGAGAGCTCTACAAAAGAGAGATACTCTTCCCATTTCTGTTGCTGATGCATCACATACATCATCAACATGTCCCCTAATATCCTATTGACCCTCTCTATCTATCCATCTATCTGCGGATGATAAGTTGTGTTGAAGGCCAACTCTATGCCCAAACCTGCAAATAAATCCTTCCCAAACTTGAAAGTGAACTTTGCATCCATGTCTGACACAGTATTCTTTGGAACACCATATAGTCTAACCACATCTTGAATGAACCCTTGTGCCACATCGCTAGCTGAGTACATAGACTTCACCAAAATAAACTGTACAAACTTTGTTAACCTGTCCACAATGACCATGATGGAATCATGCTTCTTCACTATCTTCGACAACCCTGTGATGAAGTCCATGGAAATGACCTCCCATTTCCATTCTGGAATTGCAATCGGTTGTGGCAATCCACCTAGACGTTTACACTCTGCCTTCACTCGTTGACAATCGAAACACATCGCCACAAACTCTGCTACATCCCTCTTCAAATTCGACCAATAATAATGTCTCTTCACTGTAGTCAATGAATTTTGATAAGTTGGGTGACCTGAATACGGTTTCAAATGAAATTCCCTCAAGATCACCTTCTTGATCTCGTTGTTATCCGGTACATATATCCTGTCTCAAAACCTGACCAATCCATCTATTGTAAGATGATAGTCCATGCCCTGTGAACTTGCATCTGTACCTGTACTGCCACTTGTACCTATAACTGCACCTATACCTATACATGTACCTGTTCCATGACTTCTACTTGTACCTCATCACCATGCTGCAAACTGTGTAGAATATCCATATACCTGACATCTTGTTGTCCTAGCTGTGAGATCCTATCATGTAAGTCTGTCCCATAGGAGCTCACAGCTGCCAAGTGATGTACTGTAGTCAATGTCTTCTGATAACCTGGGTGACCTGAATACAGTTTCACATGAAATTCCCTCAAGATCACCTTCTTGAGCTCGTTGTTATATGATACATATATCCTGTCTCAGAACCTGACCAATCCATCTATTGTAAGATGATAGTCCATGCCCTGTGAACCTGCATTTGTACCTGTACTGCCACTTGTACATATACCACTACATGTACCTATAACTGCACCTGTACCTATACATGTACCATGACTTATACATGTACCTGTATCGTGACTTCTACTTGTACCTCTTCTATCACCATGCTGCAAACTGTGCACAATATCCATATACCTGACATCTTGTTGTCCTACCTGTAAGATCCTATCATGTAAGTCTGTCCCATAGGAGCTCACAGCTGCCAAGTGATGTACATGTACCCATCTACTAAGAGCATCTGCCACCCTGTTCTCTTTACCTTTGATGTACCTGATCTCAAAATCAAACTCGCTGATCATGGCCAACCATCTAGCTTGCCTCACGTTCAGATTCAGCTGGTCAAACAAATACCTCAACCCAATGATATCACTCATAAGCACAAACCACCTTCCAAGAAGATAGTGTCTCCACATCTTCAGTGCATGTATAATTGTTGCTAACTCAAGATAATGTGTTAGGTAGTTCTACTTGTGCTTGTTTAGTTTCTGGGACTCATAACATACCTCCCGTCCAACCCGCATAAGGAATCCACCAAGCCCTCTCTTGCAAGAATATGTGCATACCACAAACTCTTTGTCCGGATTTGCAACTTGTAGTATTGGTGCATGTGTCAACAACTACTTAAGCTGCTCAAAGCTAATCTCACACTCTTTTGTCCATTCGAACTTCTTACCTTTCCTTTGCAGTGACGTAATATGATAAGTAATCTGTGAGAAGTTCCTAATGAACCTCCTATAATAGCTTGCCAAACCCATGAAAGATCTTACCTCATCCACGTTCTTACAAGCTACCCAATCCATGATGGCCCTTATCTTCTCTGGATCTACTGCAACACCTTCATTGGAGACAACATGTCCCAATTAGTGCACCTCAGTTTGAAATAAACTACACTTGTTGAGCTTAGCATACAACTGATGCTCCCTCAACAATCTCAATACCCCTGCTAAATGCTCGGCATGCTCTTCCTCTTTTTAGAATATACCAACATATCATTAATGAACACAATAACAAACTTATACAAATATGGATGCAATAGACTATTCATCAAACACATGAATCTAGCTGGAGAATTCGTTAAGCCAAAGGGAACAACAACAAAATCATAATACCCATACTTGGTCCTGAATGCAATCTTGTAAATGTCCTCCTCTTTTATGTGTACCTAATGGTATCTGTATCTCAAGTCAATCTTCGAGAATATTGCTACTCCCTTCAGCCGATTGAACAAGTCATCAATCCACGATATAGGATATATGTTCTTGATAGTCACTTTGTTCAACTGCCTATAATCAATGCATAATCTGAGAGTACCACCCTTCTTTCTCACAAACAAGACCGGTGCGCCCCATGGTGATACACTTTGCCTAATGTATCCTTTGTCCAACATTTCCTTCAGCTGCAATTTTAACTCAACCAACTCAAGTGTGCTCATCTTGTAAGGTGCTTTCGATGATGGAGCTTCCCCTGGCACTAACTCAATAGAAAAGTCTACCTCACTGTGAGGTGGAAACTCTGTAATGTCCTCAGGTAATACATCCTAAAACTATTGCAACACTGGATATCTGCTCAACACATATGCATCCTCAACCTCCTTACCCTTATCGTTAGAAATGTGTACTGCAAATAGCTTGCACCCTTTCCTATGGCTAGGCTTGGCTTGCATAGTTGTCACCATATTAATTGATGTGGCTTTCTTATTACCTTGCAAGACTCTTGGTTCTCCATTGTCATCGACACACTCAATAGCTTTGTCATAGCAGTGTACCTTGGTTCTATGTAGGTACAACCAATCCATGCCAAATAACATATTGTATGAACCCAACGATAATACATTCAAATGTGCTACAATAGGCATGCCATTTAAGTCAAATGCGCAAGCTCTTACCCAATGATGAACTCACTTCTTTGTACCATGTAACCAGCTACACTAACCAAGACTCTGCATGCAACTCCTTATTCAAACCACATTCATCCACCAAGTTAGGACTAACATAGTTATAATTAGATCCAGGGTCAATCAAAATAAAAACAACTTGATCACAAAGCTTACCGTCTATCTCAATGATAGATGTCTGGTGTTCTGCTTGCCCATTGTCCACTGTTGCATAGATACTTGGAATACTCTGGCCAACATCCCCAACAATCTGTGCCTCTTATGCACTGTATATCTTAGGCCTTCCACGCTGATGCTACGAACAATCTCCCCTAAGTTTTTCTTCACCACATGTCCAACACTCCAATTGACCACTGCCCTCACCTCTATGTTGTTGTTGCTTATGTGGCTCATGTCCCTGTCTATCTGCATTAAATCCCTTTTGCAGTGCCACATTTTCTTTCCCATCTGCATGTTGAGGCCTTATCCTCTTAGGCATCCATTTACCTCTACTTTGTCTTTTCCCTTCCATCCATGTTGAGGTTCATTCTTACGCTTTGATTGCTCATAGAAATGTGTTAGTTTCCCAATAACATCCTCAAGTGACCGAAGCTTCTCATACTCAATCCGACCTCTAAATGCTAATGGCAAACCATTGACAAATCTATGAACTTTAGCCTTTTCATCAGTAATATATGGTACATACCTCAATAGCTCCATAAACTTGATCGTGTACTCTTCGTCTATCATTGATCCCATCTTTAACTCATAGAATTCTTTTGCCTTATTGTCGTTGTACCTTTTTGACAAGTACTTCTTCCTAAAAAGCCTCTTGAATTCCCGCCAACTCAAGTCATATGTCGCGATGTCTCTAACCCGCTAACATCTTCCCACCAGATGTTTGTTTTACCTTGCAAGTTGAAGATATCTATATGGGCCCTTGAAAATAGCAACAAGAAATGCTAAATATAGAAGTGCTAAAAATAGCACTACCATAAATAGCATTTCGAGATACCTTCCTATTTTAGTTAGTCCCTGAACTAAAATTGAGAAGTAAAATTTGAACTTGTTCTTAGGAGTTGTTTGATTAATAATTAATTAATTAATCTTGAGTTATTAGTTGGAGAAAATCAAACATAAAGTCTATGTGAGGACATGCAACAATTATCCCATTGATTGAGGAATTTATCCCTTAGTTAAATAGATAAGGATGAGTTGTAATTTGAGTTGTAATTAGTTAGCTCAGTTAACTGAGTTAAGTTCAATTAGATTAGTTCAAATAGTTTGTTGAACTAATTGTGAGTTTAGTTAGTTAATGCATGCATGCATGTAACTGCTGCACTTTAGATAACTGAATATTCTCTCATAAATAACTCATGCATGTCAGTTCAGACAGAGACCCAGTTGAGATCAGATGATGGGACAATGTACTATCAGTTGCAGGAATATTCCATGGAGGATATCTCTTGCATGCAGAAGGAATTCATTCCTTGGAGATTGCGCAGTTACTTTTGGGTTTGGTGAGTGTGTGATGAGGCCAATTCACACAGGTGGTAGCATTGGACCCCAAGGAAAACTGCGCAAGGAAATAGGAGGCTTGGAGGGCTGAGGGAAGGCATATCTTGTGTCTATTCAGTCTGTGAGCTGTATTGTTCGATTGTACTGAGAGCAGGATAGCTTGTGAGTTGATTCTTTGTGTAATCTGAACATATTTTCACTTGTATGATAATATAGAGATTGGGGTTTTTAGCTGAGGATTTCCCCAGAGTATTCTTCTGTGTTCATGTGTGATTGATTTTTCATTCTCAGTTATATGTGTTCTATTTGATCTTGCTCAATTCGATTAAGCTTCCGCAAGTTTGTTGTAGAAGTAGATCTTATATTTTTCTTTCGTATATTGCATAATTTTTTGATCTACAATGGGAAATTCTACAGGGTATCGGAGCAAAGGTGATCAAAGCGAAGAACAATATACAAAGAAGGGAGAAGTTCAAAGTTTCAAGTTCCTGATTATAGAAATCGAGTTCTTATCACATCTCAATTTCACCAATGACGTTCAGCAGTTTAAGACTCGAGTATGCCCTTGATGGTAGCTCGAATTATATAGCCTGGAAGGATCGCATGGAAGTAGTATTAGAGGACAACGGTCTAAAGGACTTCATTGATCAAGAAGTCCCCAAGCCGGCAGCAGCTAATGCTACAAAATTGGCAGAATGGAAGAAATGTGTGGCTAGAGCAAGGAGAATCCTCCTGGAGGGAGTTCGAGACCACATTGTCTCGAGCCTCCATGGGAAGGAGACACCATTTTTGATGTGGAAAACATTGAAAGATGTATATCAGAACAACAGGGATCAGGGGAAGCTGGCGCTGAAAGACAAGCTTTGGAAAATCAAGTGTGAAAAGGGAGACCCGAACTCTACATATCTGAACAAGCTCACCACCTGTAGGGATGAGCTTGGAAGTGTAGGGATCACAACAGTCGATGATGACATGATGAGTCTTGCACTCCTCGTTCTTCCTAAGAGCTGGCATAGCTACCAAGACTCGGTTAATGAAAGAGAGAAACTGCCAGATTGGGAACAACTTTGGTCTGATTTGATGCAGGAGGAGATAAGAAGAAGCACCGGAGATGGATCTTCATCAAAACAAGATGATGAAGAAAATCTAGCCTTAGCAAGTAAGGCGAGGAAAGGGAAAGGGAAGGCATCCCATCCCAAATCTAGTTCATCCCATGGTGGGAAGAAGTTTCACAAATTGAAAGTGCGATGCTTTCATTGTCATGAAGTGGGCCATTATGCTATGAATTGTCCACATAAGAAATCCAAGAAGGGATCCTCGAAGAGATCAGATGGTGAGGCACTGGCCTCACAGTTCGAGTTGGATTTCTCTCTCATCGCATGCATGGTTTCATCCATGGTGGGATGTGTTTGGTACCTGGATAGTGGACCCTCTTTCCACATGTCTGGCGACAGTAATCTTTTCAGTACCTTGGAGGAGAAGGATCTCCAGATGCAGATCGAGATGGGCGATGATGGAAAGTACCGTGTTTTAAGTGAAGGTACGGTTGTGTTTCAGAGGGAGCATGGAGCTCCTCTCACCCTGACTACTATAAAGTATGTACCAGGTCTGAAGAAGAATCTCGTGTCTGTCACTATGCGAGAAGATAAAGGCTATGATGTAGTCTTTAGTAAAGGAAAGGTATTCCTGAGGCACATCGGTACTAGGCAAACCAAGAGGATTGGGATTCGAGTTAAGAATCTCTATAAGCTAGAGGTAGACGACTGTGCTGCACTGAGTTCCAAAGCAGAGGCGGTGCAAAGCGCAGATGTTGGTGAGCTATGGCATAGAATATTGGGCCACTTGCACCATAGGGCCTTGAAGATCATGCAGTAGATTTCTACCGGACTTCCCAAGGGAAAATTGGAGCAGACGGATACATGCAAAGGTTGTACCTTGGGTAAGTATGCAAAATCTTCCTTTCAGGATCGAGACAGTAGAGCTGGAGCAATCCTGGAGCGAGTCCACTTAGATGTTTGTGGACCATTCTCTACAGCCTCCACCGCTAAACAAAGGTACTATGTTATTTTTATTGATGATTTTTCTCATAGATGCTGGATCTACTTTATGCAAAAGAAGGATCAGACCTTCTTGAGGTTTTGTGAGTTTAAAGCCTTGGCAGAGAAAGAATCTGGAAATAAAATAAAAGCCTTGCGTAGTGACATTGGTGGAGAGTATGTCTCCCAACAATTTAAGGACTAAGGAATTAAACGAGAGTTGACGACACCCCATAACCCACATCAGAATGGGGTGGCCAAAAGTAAGAACAGATCGATTGTGGGAGTAGCTCGAGCTATGTTGCATGACCAAAGCCTACCACTACATTTGTGGGCTGAGGCATGCAATACAACAGTATACTTGAAGAACAAAAGCCCGCATTGTATACTGGGAATGAAGACACCTATGGAGGCATTTTCCGAGAAGTGACCAGTTGTGAGTCACTTCTGGATCTTTGGATCATTGGTTTATTGCCAAGTGACCAAAGATGCCCGCAGGAAGCTAGATCCAACGGCTGAGTTGGGAATACTTGTGGGGTACACTGATACACCCCACAACTATCGGGTGTACCTGCCTACCAGTCAGAGGATAGTGGTACGCAGAGATCTGAAGTTCGACGAGCAGAAAGCCATGCGAGTATCACTTGAGAGGGAGCTCAAGTTGCATGCAGAGGAGGAACTTTCAGTTCCTAAGGAGGAGGAGCCTCAGATTGATGCAGAGTAGCCGCATGCAGAGGATCCGAGAGTGGAGACATCCACTCATGCTGAGTCTTCCAGAGATGGGCGGAAACGCTCAAGGGAAGCTGACAGGTTGATGCTGGATGCGTGAGAGAATGTGGGACAACCATCTTCTCAGCGTAGACAGAGGAGGTCACCCAAGCGGTACACTGGTTACATGGCCCTGGTTGGGGACTGTGTAGAGTCTGAACCTTCTTCATTCGAGGAAGTAGTGCAGCAATCAATCTGGGTTGATGCAATGGTAAAGGAGTAAGGATCTATCATTCGGAAAAATGTGTGGGATGTTGTCCCAAGACCTCAGGACAATTAAGTGGTGAGTTCTAGATGGCTTTACAAGGTAAAGCAGGCAGCTAATGGCAATGTTGAGAAACATAAGGCAAGGTTTGTTGACCGTGGTTTCTCATAGGTCGAGGGGATCGACTATGATGAGACCTTTGCTCCTGTAGCAAGGTACTCATCTATCAGATCGATGTTGGCACTATCAGCTCAGATGGGTTGGAAGATCCCTCAGAAGGATGTGAAGATCGCATTCCTCAATGGGAAGACTGAGGAAGAGGTGTACATTGAGCAGCCAAAAGGTTTCAAAACCTTTGATCGTGAGTCGCATGTGTGCCGACTCAAGAGGGCTTTGTATGGGCTAAAGCAAGCACCTCATGCTTGGTACACCAGGATTGATAGCTATTTCACCAGGTTGGGCTTCACTAAGAGTGAAGCAGATGCGAACCTTTACCACATCACGGTAGAAGGTAAGCCATTGATCATTGTTCTTTATGTCGATGATCTGATTTCGACAGGTGATGATCAACTGATCAAGTCTTGCAAAGAGGACCTTGCAAGAGAGTTCGAAATGAAAGACATGGGTCTTATGCACTACTTTCTAGGCATGGAAGTGTGGTAGAAGGATGGAGAAGTTTTTGTGTCTCAAGGAAAGTATGCCAATGATATACTCAGGCGGTTCCACATGGAGAAGTGCAAACCCATGCAGACTCCTCTAGTTGGTAACTAAACGAAGGAGGATGCTACTTCAGGTGAGGTAGTAGTTGCTATTGTTTATCGACAACTTATGGGTTCACTTATGTATCTAGTGAACACACGATCAGACTTATGCTTTGCAGTGAACTAGCTGAGTCAAGCTATGGTTCAGCCTACCAAGCTGTTTTGGAAGGCAACAAAGCATGTGCTGAGATACCTCAAAGGCACATCTCATTATGGATTGTGGTACAGACGGATATAGGGAGTGAAGCTTCAGGGCTTCACAGATGCAGATTGGGCAGGAAGTCCATCAGACCGGAAGAGCACATCTGGAGGAATCTTCAACCTTGGTTCAGCTGCAGTTTCCTGGTACAACAGGAAACAGAGATCAGTTGCACTTAGCTCAACAGAGGCTGAATACATGGCTATCAGTCAGGCAACATGCAAGGCCATTTGGATGCGGAAGATTCTAGTGGGATTGTTTGGTCAGAGGATGGATCCAACTGTGATCTACTGCGATAATCAGAGTTGTATCAAACTCTCTGAGAATCCAGTTTTTCATGACAGGTCCAAGCACATTGATATCCAGTATCACCATCTTCAAGACTGTGTGGTCAAGAGGATCATGTTGTTGCTGTATGTTTTGACCGAGGAACAAGATGCAAATATTTTGACTAAGGCATTGTCAAAATGCAAGTTCGAGTTCCACAGAGACAGGATTGAGGTTACTGATAATCCATTTCTTATTGAGAGGGAGTGTTGAAAATAGCAACAAGAAATGCTAAATATAGAAGTGCTAAAAATAGTACTACCATAAATAGCATTTTGGGATACCTTCCTATTTTAGTTAGTCCCTGAACTAAAATTGAGAAGTAAAATTCGAATTTGTTCTTAGAATCTATTTGATTAATAATTAATTAATTCATCTTGAGTTAATTAGTTGGAGAAAATCAAACATAAAGTCTATGTGAGGACATGCAACAGTAATCCCATTGATTGAGGAATTTATCCCTTAGTTAAAGAGATAAGGATGAGTTGTAATTAGTTAGCTCAGTTAATTTAGTTAAGTCCAAATAGATTAGTTCAAATAGTTTGTTGAACTAATTGTGAGTTCAGTTAGTTAATGCATGCATTCATGTAATTTCTGCACTTCAGATAACTGAATATTCTCTCATAAATAACTCATGCATGTCAGTTCAGACAGAGACCCAGTTGAGATCAGATGATGGAACAATTTACTATCTATTGCAGGAATATTCCATGAAGGATATCTCTTGCATGTAGAAGGAATTCATTCCTTGGAGATTGGACAGTTACTTTTGGGTTTGGTGAGTGTGTGATGAGGCCAATTCACACAGGTGGCAACATTGGACCCCAAGGAAAATTGCACAAGGAAATAGGAGGCTTGGAGCGCTGAGTGAAGGCATATCTTGCGTCTATTCAGTATATGAGCTGTATTGTTCGATTGTACTGAGAGCAGGATAGCTTGTGACCTGATTCTTTGTGTAATCTAAACATATTTCCACTTGTATGATAATACAGAGATCAGGGTTTTTAGCTGAGGCTTTCCCAAAATATTCTTCTTTGTTCATGTGTGATTTGATTTCTCATTCTCATTTATATGTGTTCTATTTGATATTGCTCAATTTGATTAAGCTTCCACAAGTTTGTTGTAGAAGTAGATCTTGTATTTTGCTTTAGTATATTGCATAATCTGTTGATCTACAGTGGGAAATTCTATAGGACCTTCATGTTATCTGTGTACTCATACAACTCAAAGAATTTGTTCATACCAAGTATCCAAGCCTCTGCGTCTTTTGGCTTCTTTCATCTCCATCAAAAGTAGGTAGTTTTGCTTTCTTGAATTGATTCGGTAAGTATCCCCTATCATTCCTCCTATAAGGATGATAACGACGAAGATCATGATGTCTATCAGAACCAAAACTAGAATAATAATTGTACTCACCTCCTTTCTGGAGTGTCCAGAAACCTACCATCTCTCATTGTGTCAGATCTATCCAACCTGTTTCTACTAGGAGATCTACTGCCATATGCTCCATTAGTCCCATCCTCATGTGCATTGCGGATCCGAAGCGACCTTTGTCGCTACAGTTCTGACAAACTCTGAAGAAGTATAGCATTGAACTTTGCTTGCTTCTCTTGTGCCTGTATGATCCGATCATTATCTGATTTACAACTCCTTATCTCTTCCTTCAAACTTCTCAATGTATCGTCCAAATCAAAAGTATGCTCCACACCACACTGCTCATCTGATGCATAGGGAGTTTCTACGTAGTCTACCACCTTGCTATCCATTTGATCTTTCTCTTCATGCAATGTATAATATGTCAGATAAACCAAATCACAATAAATCAACGTGCCTTAGTATAGATTAGGGAGGATACCTTGTCCTTAGTATAGCTCGAGGAGGAAACCTTGTCTACAATATCACCAAATCAACGTGATACATGTATAACATAATCATAGCAACATATCGACATACACAAGTAAATGCATCAATACATAAACATTTCTCTAAATAGGATCCAGTCATCAATGCAAAGCCATATCAACAATGCATGCCATGACCTCATGCATGACAACAACCATTACTCCATTATACACATTGCTATATGCAACCAACAATATGCATAAGCAATGCCTAGCCAACTACAAATATGCATAAATGCATGTAGTTGAACATAATCAATCAGTTCTTGCAATCAACCTACAAGACAGATACATGTTATCAAAATATTCAAAATGTTACCTAACTTACAAGGATGTAAGTAAGTGACATAAAATAAATCATGTAGGTGACAAATAACCATATACATTTAGTCACATACTCATGTCAAATACTCTTCACGAAATCAACATCATATTCTCCATGATAACCTTACTACAACCCTAATCCAACATCAAGCAATTGCAATAAGTATATAAGTGTAAGAGACACACATGCAACTGACATGCATGCATGACCAACACATTCAACCCATCCAGTATGAGAGTTGAACCATGCTCTGATACCACTTTGTAAAACCCTCCTCCCACATCCACCCAAGTAACCATGCCAACCGGGGTAAACATGAGACGAGAGGCTACTATGATCAGATTCTACTTCCTAGATGACCTTAAGGAAGTTGAATCGAGGGAACATCACAAATAGTCATCCAACACCATCAACAGAACCCTCAGGAGACAAGTCATCCACTCATACAACCTATCCTTTGGTCCTACTGTTGTTCTGGACCTTTGAGACCATAGTCTCTCTCATGTTATGGGCAAGAGGGCGACCAGAGACCTAAAGTCGTTCTCATAGGCCTGCCTGCCAGCAATTGTGGACCAAAATTGCTAGTTGTGTGCTAGCGACCCCAAGAATTAAGCCACTTTTTCAAGCCCAGAGCCCAGGCCATTGCCAGAATGTAATGAAAGCTCAGAATCAAGTAAAGTATAGGGAAACAATGTTGCAAGGGTAAATAGTTGATCAAGACCTTAACCAGACCCCTAGTAGCTATGATAGGCATTTCATCAAACATATTTTCGACTTAGTCACCAGAGAATCCACAGTAAGAACCATTTTCTGCCAACGTTTCAAATCCCAACCGGGATCCATCATCAGGACAACTTGAATGCTTGATAGAAGAAGAGCTTATTTTAGGGTTAAATAGTAATGAGGAGAGAAAAGATGAATGTTGGCTCTCAATTTTTGATGAGAAGTCGGCTGTCTCTGATTAATTTAATTAATTAATTAATTTTTTAATAATAATTAGTATTATAATAATTAAAGATAATTAGAATTAATGATATTAAATTGATCAAAGTTAATGTTAATTTTTTTTTAGAAAATTGAATTAATATTTAATATTTGATCAATAATATTTATTAATATTGATATTAATTGAAATAATTATTATTATTTATCATAAATTAATATAATAATTAGTAGTAATAATTATAATCATCACAATTAAAAAAAAATTAATCTAGGAATATTGTATTAATTTTTATATTTATTATAATATATGTTTGGTACAATTTTATTTATTTATTTATTAAATTTTAGAATAGGTTTTAGCTTAGTAAGGAAATTAATAAATAATTGCTAATTGAAAATATTATTGTTATTAATAATTATTATTTATTAATCTAATAGTTAATAATAAAAATTAGAATTAATAATATTAAAAATGAACATAATTAGAATTGATTAAATTAATTCAAGAATATTGTATTTAGAATAAAATTGAAACTATTAATCCTAGCACATTGCATTTAGAATTTAATAATTAATATTTATTTAATTATATATAATAAATATGTTAGTACTGATATTTATAATTTTATTTAGAATAATTATCAAAATACTTTTGATAATTTGGGAATAATATTAAAATTGGTTAAACTTATTATTTCAAAGAGTAAAAAATATAATAATAATTATTATTGTTATGTTAAAATATAAATTTTAATATTTAAGAGACGAAGAATTAATAAGGGTAATTAATAAATAGAATAATTAATTAATGATAATTAATATTGTTAATAAATAGATTAATTAATTAATGATAATTAATCTTGTAAATGCTTAATAGTGAATTAATTATTATTATTATTATTATTACCGGAAGGGGGTTAATTTTTCTGATTAGGGGAAGCCAGCTTCCACTAATTTCCAAACCACTGTCTCTGTTGAGATTATGCGGGTGTTTGATAATTTCAAGAGCTTCTCTGATCTTTCGCTTATGGTGTTGCTCTTCCTTAGCGATAATAGAGGCGCTTTCCAAGCAGACATGGTGCTTAGTTTTTAACGAGTGTTCTGCCAGGGCGGAAGTACGAGATCTTTCATTCTTAATATCAGCTCCATGTTCCTTGAGTCTTGTCTGCAGGGAGCGACCTGTTTCACCAATGTAGCTTTTTCCACATGAGAAATCAATTTTATAGACCCCTTTAAGTTGATGTCTATCAATATTATCCTTGACAGATCTCATACCTTGCCTAATCGTTCCAGGGGCTGAGAATTGCGTGCTTATGTTTTTCCTTCTTAGGATTTTCGCAATCTTATCTGTAACTCCATGAATGAAAGGTAGAAAAACCCTAACCTATTGTCAACATGTAACCTACAGGTGTAAACAATGGAATTAAGTGTAGGGATCTCATACTTATCTAAGAATCGCCATGAACCATTGTTTCCTCATGTCTTTTGTTGCCTTATCACTTATTAGGTAATAGATACAATATCCATTCAAATATAAGTAAAAACATGCTGAGATCCAAACACAGTTTCTGCCATAAAATGTACATATAACCAACATAATAGGAATAGAAATACAATAAACATATCAACCATCAAAATCCATATATACGCCAGTACATTTACACATGAAAATCAATGGAATGAATTTCTCATTAATCAATGCAATGAACCAACCAGCAATGGGACTACAACGTTCCACCCAACCATATATTGGTTGAGCCAAGTCTCTCTTCAGCCAATCACCCCCGTTCCATATTCCAAGCATGAATTTGGGACTCATACAACACGTAAAAAACACCTAATCAATGTGGATGCCACAAGAGTTCTCAGCCTACAATGTGAGGAATTTGAGTGCCTCCTAGCCTCTCAGGATTTACCGTGCATCCATAGTCTGATCTAGGGATCACTAGGCCCTACACCGAGACATACTCTCCAGGCTTTATTATGCATTCCATCCTGGAATGACTAGGCCCAACAGAGAGAAAATACACCTCTTGGCTTTACTGTATATCTCGCTATTCACGGGAAAGGATTCCTAGGCCCACCAAGGCACATAATCTAGCTTTACCACAACCCACTGTCCGGTTCAGGGGCTACTAAACCAATGGCTTCGTGAATCCTCAGTCCGGTTCAGGGACCACTATCACCATGTTTTTGTCAATTCAGAGACCCACCCCACTTGGCTTCGAATCCAATCTTACCATCCCACACAAATCGTATCAGAGAACCCATCTC
Organism: Pinus tabuliformis; assembly: GCA_031772625.1. Lineage (NCBI taxonomy): Eukaryota > Viridiplantae > Streptophyta > Pinopsida > Pinales > Pinaceae > Pinus > Pinus tabuliformis. The sequence continues at coordinate 309,807,913 of CM062816.1, read as the reverse complement.
ATCAAAGCTATCAGGAAATGGCAAGGCTAGGCTGAAAATACTATCACACCTCGAAAAACCCATGCCATGATAGAAAATAAACACATACAATCGCATGCATGCCAAATATAGAAAGGAAAATGCACATGCAAGTCGAAACGTGGAATGAAGCCTGTTGTAGCTGCTTGATCCTGCTTTTCCCTACTTGATCTATGCTTCCTCTTGCCTTCTTTTCCTTTCTTGCTCCAATGTCAAAGTGCTCCAAGAAAACTCTAAGTGTCCAAGAGTATGAGAGAGAGAGAGAATAATGAAAGAGCTCCAAATTTAAACTGACAAAAGGTTACCAATTGATCCTCAAAAACCTTTTTATGAATGAGGCCTCTATTTTCTTCATTTTCCTCCTCACATGCAACATGTAACCTTTCACCTCCCTTTTCTCCTAATTTCCTTTATTTTCATAAATAATTGTGCCAAAATGCCAATTTACCTTTCTAAAGCCTTAGCCATTTCCTTTTCCAATTTCTTTAGCCTTAAACAACCAAATGAACACACAATAGGATGTCCTGCCCAACATTCATCTTGGAATAAGTATCCCATTCATCAGTGGTTATTGTTTTTAACTTTTATTACATGAAATTTTCACCAGGGTTGTTACACACACAGACCACTGACCCTTGAAGTTCATACAAACACAAGGAAAGTTGCAGAACAATTGCCATAAAAAATGGTCCACATACATGCAAAAATTCCATTTAAACATTAAGCACAAGAAGGGAAGCACCAATAATGTTGCAAAGTGCCTCAGCTAACCTCCAGACACGACATTGACCATTGTGCTTGACTCTTATGGACACGAGACTTCGGAATGACCACATATTTACAAGAGTGATCTAGAATTCGACACAACATACCAAATTATTCTGGAAGGTAAGCATGTTCTAGACTTTCACTTCCAGGATGCGCAATTATGCCACATGAGACAAATATGTGTACCTTCAAGCGAGCAGGCCAAGATGATTCTGGAGGCAAACTATAGTCAAGTCGTTGAACATTTTGGGGTAGAAAAGATAGTGGAAGTACTACAAAAGTATATTTATTAGCCAAACCTTCAACATGATATTGGGAAGTACATCAGATCCTGCACTGCTTGCATCATAGCCAAACCTACAATCAAGAAGCAAGGCCTGTATACTCCTTTGCCTACTCCTAGATGGCCCTGAGAATCCATACCCATGGATTAAATGTCGGGCCTTCCTCGTACCAAACATGGAAATGACTATGTTTTCATGGTCATCAACAAATTCTTTAAGATGGCAATTTTGGTAGCCTGCAAGAAGAGTATCTCAACAAAAGCCACTGCCAAACTCTTCTTTGAATGAGTATGGGTACACTTTGGGATCCCACAGTCCATTATAACAGACCTGGACAATTGGTTCCTAAGTGCATTATGGTCAAGCCTTTGGTTTTTGTTGGATACCAAGCTCACTAAGTCCACGAACTTTCACCCCCAAACTGATGGCCAAACAGAGGTCGTCAACAGGATGATCATGCACATCTTGCACATGTACAAATCAAAGCACCCATGCACATGGGATGAGAGCCTCCCCTATGTCCAACACAGCTACAATAGGGTTCTCCTAGCTTAACCGACCACAACCCATTTCAAGTGGGACTGAGATTCCAACCAATATGTCCCATTGATATTTCCATACCATTTGCAAATACTCATGCAAATTGGGCTCATGTCCAGTTCGAAGTTGATAAGGCCTAGAACTTCATTGAATGCATTCAACACATCCACTATCAGGTCCATGACATATTGGACATAGCAAATGCAAAGTACAAGCAGTGTTATGATCAACATCAAGTGCAACACAAGTTCCATGTGGGAGACAAAGTTTGGTTACATTTGCAGAAGCACCGCCTCGTTGGGCCCCACCGCAAGCTTCGCTCACTACGATATGGGCCTTGCACCATCACTAAGTCTATAGGGGACAATGCTTTCAAGCTCAACATTCCACCATTCCTTGGCCTGCACCCAACATTCAATGTGGACAAGCTACGACCATACTTCCCCCCATTGTTGGACACATTTGATGTTGTTGAGCAGTTGACACCAGAAAACTCAATCCAAGTTTTATCGAACATGCCACAAATAATAGGATCATGGACACACATATCAAGAACACTCTCCAGGAGAGGATCCAGTCATATCAAGTTTTCAAAGCAAGCCAACTAACTCACCAAGGCAAGTGACTAACCAGGGACTAGGTTCAACAAAAATTTCCTCACTTCATGGAGGCTCTGCATGCAATGGGGACCATTACTTCCTAAGGGAGGAGGACTGATCTAGGTGGATATTGGTGGACACCCGCCTGTTCCGCCTAGAACTCCAGTCATTTTTATCAGTTTCATTGATTATAACAACATTTACTATTTTTAGTAGTTTTTTGTGGGTCTTGAACTTCCAGAGCTGTTTTGACCCCCTAAATGACATTTTTTTAGGCTCGTCGTAAGCCCATAACCTTAGGTAGAGCCTTGTCACATATTTTGTAGTACTTGGAGAGATTTTTTTAACAAGGTATCTTACACGCCAAACGAAGATCATGTGACCAAGTTACGACCCCAGGAAGTTGGTTGCCCAATTAACCCCAATGGGGCTCACACACTCTTGGCGTTCCATCTCCTAGGGTGAGGATTTGGTTATTTAGGGTTTCCCTTTGTTGTTCAATAATAAAAGGTACTTGAGCCTCATTGTGAAGTTGCCATATCTATTCTTAGACATAAGCTACCATTTCCCGAGCTAGTTTATTTCCATTATGTATGTAACCATATTTCAGTTCTCTGATGTTAATGCAATGAAGCTCTATTTCTACTACATATTTGTGTTAATGTTTCTATTTGTGTTCTATTATGTTCCTGCATAAGTCCGGATTAGTACAGCAGCGACAAAACCCCAACTGCTGGATCTGATCTGTACAACGGTGACCAAACCCCAAATGTTAGATCTGATCTGGATGAAAAAGGTAGGGGGTGATCTTCAGATAGTTGAGAGAATTATGGTAAAAAAGGAGTGTCAGGAGCTATAGATTGTGATATACACATAGGTCCAATAATAGTACTAGGCCTAATATTTCAGAGTGCTAACTAAGGAGGATTGATCGTACCCTTAGCCATACAACTTGACTACCCTTTTGCACGTGCGAGTAATCTACCCGAGTGTTGTTCTTAGTGTATTGTAGTAGCAAGACAGTCGAAGACTTATCTAAGGTTATGTTTCAGGTTACCATAGGGGGGATTCCAATATACCAAGTGTACGTGGAAGTGAAATTCGTGAATGGTTTTGTTTAATGTGCTACTACTCGAAGGGGTACCCATAGGGGTTACAAGGGAGTCCAACAAGCATTCAATTCTTGTATTTCTTGTGTGAATGCCTCCCCAAATTAGCAGGTTATGCGCTCAACAACAGATCTCGTGGTTTAAAGACGCTGAAACACGTCTTTAGCCTATAAAAAACTGCCAAAATTGGAGAGACAACTGGCCCTAGAATGTTAAGAAACCAGCTCACAAAAAGATAGAAAGGAAAGATAAACACCTTAGAATTCAGCCTCTTCCAGGGGGGAACCTCCTTTACATTATACAAATGAACAATTCTTGGATGATACAACTGAAAAGACCCCCTTTCTATATATAGGAGTCTAAGGGGTCGTAATATAATCAGAGCCGACATAACAATAATAATGTAAGGGCACAATAATAACAATAGTGGGCTTCTATAGGGCACAATAATAACAATATGGGGACTACATGGGCACAATAAGGGGGTTGTACTAATAACAGTAAGAGGTTACACTAGTAGTATAGAGACCTAACATGCCCCTCTCCTTCAAAAAGTGTTGTCCTTAACGCTTGAGTAGTTCTTGATGCTTTTGTATAAAATTCTTGTCCTCTCATGTGGAATCTTTAGCGGGTAAGTTCTTCCAATTGATGAGATACTCTGAGATTGATCAGTTTCATAGCTGTTGGGTTCTTGTTTATGTGACTGCTCCAGGTTCCAATATGATTTTTCCTTCCTCGTCAAGTTCTGCCAATACTGTTTGAACTGGGATCTTCTGCAACTTTTGAATGAGTGGCCACACTTCTTCATCCTTCTTCCATTCATCCCTTTCCTTGTTTATCCAATCTGGTAGGATAATAGAAATAACACAATACAATGCTTCCACATCATCATCCTTTCTTGAGAGTGTATTTGCAACAAAATTTTGCTTCCCTTTCTGTAGATGATGTCAAAGTCATAACCCAACATATTTGTGACCCATTTTTTCTGTTCTTCTAAAGATAATATTTGTTCTAAAAGTATTTAAGACTATCATGATCCATTTTTACCATGAAGTGTCTTCCCATTGGGTAAGGTCACCATTTCTTAAGTGCATGTAGTATTGCCAACATTTCCTTCTCATAAATAGCTTCCTTGACATGTAGCCGTAAAAATACCCAATCACCTACATCAAAAAAAAATTCATTGTGATGTTGATCTACCTGTTGTTTCATTTTATTCTGCACCAAGGTGGCGTTATCCTTTAAAAGTTACAGAACTTGTTGTTGATGCTCAATGTGATCTCCCACTGCTTGAACCTTTTTCTTCTTGATATGTCCTTCTATCTTGAGGGTTTGAGGAGTGGTAATTTCTTCCAATGCTTTACAAGATATGGTCAGATTCATTTCTTGATGCTCAATGTGATCTTTCACTTCTTGAACATTTTTCTTCTTGATATGTCCTTCTATCTTGATAGTTTGAGGAGTGGTAATTCCGGCCAATGCATTACGAGATACGGTTGGATTCATTTCTTCTTTCTCGATGTGATCTTTCACTTCTTGAACCTTTTTTCTTCTCGATATGTCTGTCTATCTTGAGAGTTGAGGAGTGGTGATTCTTGCCAATGCTTTACAAGATATGGTCGGATTCATTTCTTCTTTCTCTCGGGTTGGTTCCTGGTGTATATCCTCTTATTTTGACGTTTCTTGATCCTTTTATTCCTCCTCTCCACAGTCAATGTAAAATAATTTCTTCTCAGCACACTTATGACCTTTAATGTATTTGTTATCACAATTTTAACAAAGCCCTTTTTCTCTTTTTTCTTCCAATTTTTGTGGTGTAACCCTTGTAGGTTGTGGAAGTCTAGTAGAAACAACACTTCCATCTTTATAGTTGTGAGGGGTAGACTTCCTTGTTGCCATATTTTTGCTTTCCACTTTGTAACAAAGCCCTTTTTGTCTTTTTTCTTCCAATTGTTGTGGTGTTTCTCTAAAGAAGGTGTTGCTCTTTGTATCCTCATAATGTGCTATCATTTCCTCCGTGAAAATTGATCACGTAACAAGTTATTTATGAGAACAAAGCCCTTTATAGCATAAAAATTGATCCAGTTCTAAATATTAAGATGCAAGGCATACCTTTTGTAACAGTGGTACACCATGTAGATCAAAATATTGCTCCATTTGTAGTATCCAATTTACTAGATCCTTTTCATCAAACTTCCTCATATCGCCTTTTCTTGATTTCAAGAGCTCGATCTTGAAATGACCGTAAATCTGTACTTTCAGATCTCAAAGTTCTAAAATTGTCTCCTGCAGTAGCCCTCTCAGTCCTCTTTCTAACCCCGCAAGTCTGATCAGAATTTGATTCTCCAAGAAAGAGTTATGCCCAATCTCCTAAGATGACCTAATTATATAATGTTTCAGTAGAGCGAATTTTTACGATGTGCCACATGTCATTGTTTCGACCTTCGGATCTGAAAACTATGCACAAAAACTACAATCTGTCCTCTTTCTGTAACTTCTTATGAAACTGCAATTTGTTGCTCAGAGAGAAAGTTATGACGATTTTCCCAAGGTCATCTGTTTAGGATGTAATTCGGAGTCTACAAAAACCATAACTTCCTCAGATCATATATCTGAAAATATAGTGAGACAAGATTTGAAATTCAGATTTGAGATTTAGAAAGATGTCTTCTCAAATGGGTTTTTTCTTTAGCTTCTGAAATTGCGTAGTGAAAAGGTTATAGCGAAAATACCATGATGACATGTTTTAAATGAAATTTTGGAGCTTGCAAAAACCCTAAATTCCCAATATCATATCTCCGAAAATATAGCGCGAAAAGCTCTGAAATTTAGACGCAAGGTTCAAGACAATTTCGTCTCAAATAGATTTTTTTTGTAGCTTCTAAAACTTCGTAGCGAAAAAGTTATATCGCAAATTCCACGATGACCTGTTTGGGGCAGCGAAACCCTAGAATCCATAGCTCTGATACCAAATGTTAGGAAACCAACTCACAAAAAGATAGAAAGGAAAGATAAACGCCTTACAATTCAACCTCTTCGAGGGGGAAACCTCCTTTACATTACACAAATGAACAATTCTTGGATGATACAAATGAAAAGACCTCCTTTCTATATATAGGAGTCTAAGGGGTCATAATATAATCAGAGCCAACATAACAATAATAATGTAAGGGCACAATAATAACAATAGTGGGCTTTTACAGGGCACAATAATAACAATATGGGGACTACATGGGCACAATAAGGGGCTTGTACTAATAACAATAAGTGGTTACACTAGTAGTATAGGGACCTAACATAGAAAGTACTCTGATACCACTTGTTATGCGCTTGACCTACAAGAATAACAAAATGCTAGTAATAAGAAACAATATTGCCAGAAACACAAAAATATCACATGAATTTAGACAAGTTGCAAAGATATTTGATTACTCAGAAGCTAAAGACAATGTTCACTTGCCTCTACGAGGGGGCAACCTCCAACAGAGTAGAGCTCAATTACAATAAAACTTGATGATTCTTCCCTTGTTATCTACGACTATTCATAGATTTATGACATCCAAAATCCTAACTACTAGTGGTCCCTGGCATAATATGGGTTAACCACTTTATTTTTTAACTATAATTGCAGTCCCTTTTCTATAATGCGGGTCAACCACTTACCATTATTATTAATGCAGATAATTGCTTACAAGCTTTATTGACTCAACTATTTAGCTATGACTCTAATTAGGCCCCTTGGGCTTATTACATAAATAAAGGGGTTAGGGTTGTACTCGAACAAAATGAGGGATTTTTACTCTCCACCCAACCATAGGCCAACTACACTACAACTTTTCTTACAACTGACCACCCCTAAGTTGGATCTAGGGCCTGAGGAATTCAATTTAACAAGGGAATTTTACACCAATGATTCACTCATTTACTGAGCTTCCTACCGCTCACATAGGCTTAGACAATATGGTCTCAAACACAGTCAGGGGAATGAGTGCCCAGAGTCATAGAGCACAAGCTTAAGGTCACTAAGCACCAACTCTAGGTTACAACTTGATAATCAACCTAACTCTACCCTTGATCAACTATTTCATATCTTGACCACTATGCATGTCACCTCGCTTTAATATTGAATGCCTCCTGATAGTAGTTGCAACCAGTGTAGGCTAGAGAGCGAGAAATCAGGACACATTCCAAAAATTTCATGAAGAACTTCTATGCCTGCTAAGCTCGCATTGTCTGTATTTTTTTTACTCTTCTGCTAATGTTATCTCCTCTGCTTTTCCTTTGAGTCCTTTCATATCCCTCTGTGTGAGTGCGTCCCTTCCTTCTCTTCACATCCATATGTGAAACATCCATGTTTTCCTCTATCCAATCCTATCTTTGCCAGGTGTTAGGTGGTGGCTTGCCACTTCCTCCCTCTTCAGTATGTCTTGGACCTATTCATTACACGCAATAGGTACCCAACATGCAAGCAACATGTGTAACCCACCGGCACGCCACCAGTAACTGCATATTTTAATTCAGCTGGTAGGGGGTCATGACTTTAAGTAAAACATATGGCTAACAAGCTTCCCTTAGACCAAAGATCTGTAAGGCTATCCAACCTTCAATTGCATTAATTAAATGCTAATACTAATAATTATATGTTTAATTGGAGGTCCAACCAATCATGGTTCTTCTACGTTGGTGTTACAATCACAACCATCATTACAATAAGGAGATGTTACATCTCCCTTAAGGACCATTTGAAATACATGACCAAATAATTGATTATATGACACTAATATGACTTAGAGCCAAAGGACATTGCAAAACATAGTAGATGTGGAAGGAAATTGCAATTCATGGATGGGAAACCACATATTATTTGGATGAAAAAACAATATCACATTGTTGAACAACCCCATATCAGAGGGTTGTGAGTAAAGGACAAGCGAAGAAACATGGAAAAACAATATCACATTATTGAACAACCCCATATTAGAGGGTTGTGAGTAAAGGAGGGTTGTGAGTAAAGGACAAGCGAAGGAACATGGAACAATCCCAAATGAACCAACATTTTTCATTGTATCTAGATGGTCATGGAGGCTTCCACATATCCCATTAAAGATGCAATTCACTAAAGGGAAATGCCTTGTGACATATATATTCATGTACGTCAAATCCCTCCATAAAAATAAGTCACGTTACCATTACCTTATATTATGTCACATGAGATTATGATTGGATTTAGTTGTTGCGGGCTTTGAAAGGTTTTAGGTTCAAGTTAAAGCATTGGAAAATGGTATCCTTGTGCTAGCTATGGATTTCTTAACAAGGCGGTGGGATAAGAGAAAAAAAGGTAGGCCCCCAAGTAACCATCAATAGATCATTAATAAGTACCCATAAGACTTAAATCAAAACAGTTATAGAAATCAAATATCTTGAACAAATAAATAAACAAAAATACATATTATATTACATAAATAATAATTTATTATTATTAGTAATTATAAAACATGCATTAATGTTATTGATAAGAAAGTAAAGTAGAACTTCACGTGGCATAGAATAGACGGCGATAGGGCGTTCTATTAAGGCACTCCATGGTGTAAAGGTCATCAGCTTGAAACTTCGTGAGAAAAAATCCAGTCATGCTAAGGGTTGATTTGGCCCACTCTAGGTGCGATCCTTAAGTGATTTTTTATGGCTAAAATACCTCTAGGACGTGGTTACTCAAGCCACAGGTTAGGCGTGTCAGACATCTTAAAACTCACATAACCTAGCAAAAAAAAGTTAACTAGAAATAAATAAATGTTTATATGGAACAAAAAAATAGTCTAAATATTTATGTTTCTTTCATTTTTTTCAAACATATTTTTCAATGAGTTTTGCCTATTAAAATGTCAAATTTAAGTTGTTAATTTTACAAACTGAGTGTTTAAGAAATTTTCAAGGTTTTAAATCTATTTATACATTCAAAAATACATTTATTTAAATAATAAAAAATAACAATCTCACCTAAAATTATAAACCAAAACATAAACCCATTAATCTTTACCCAGCAAAATCTGGCAGTCAAATGTATTATATTACTATTATTTATTTTTCCAGATAATATTATCTTACTATTATTTGTTTATCCAGATAATATTATATTACTATTACCTTATAATATAATACATAAATAAAATCTTTTAATTTTTTTATATAATATTATTTTAAATTATAATAATAAAATGAAAAAGATGTCGGTCTGATATGTTATATGTGTGATGGATTAATACTATATTCTTTATTTTACGAGATATCTGATCTTGATCGTGAATTAGATAAGAGCGTATTCAACAAGTTGGCAATACCACGGTGAGTAATCCTAGGGGCGTACAATGAAAAAGAAGAAGGGACTAAGGCTTTTTAAAAGTCGTTGATTTTTCAGATCCATGTAGGATTCTATGTGATGTGACCACTAACTAGAGTTGGGAGAACCACACGGATTAATGTTGCAAGTGATAGGTATATGGCTAGGAGATCGGAATTATTGTGATCAACTAATGGGAGAGGCACAATATGGATAAGGGATGGGAAATTCAGTGAGAATATTAAAAGGACATGTTAAAACTCAAAAGCAAGATGATTCATAATTGAAATACTTTTTCTAATAACTAGGTTTGTTTTCACTTTATTGGGGAAAAATGAAGATGGGGAAGGTACCCATCATGACAGTGATCGATTTTCCTTATCAGATATGGTATCAATTTGTCATATTTGTTTGTTTCTTTTGTGTCTTATTGACATGGCTGGTTGAGAATTTATTTGTCTTATTAACCTGGCTTGTTGAGAATTTATGGGACATGCACTCAGTATTATTTTGGTTTTTTTAAAGAGTGGGGAGAGGGATTTGATATGTTTTAAGAGGTAATTTGGGTTGAGATGGGATTGAATGTGTTATTCAGGATAAAGGGAGATAATTATTTTTTATAATATGGTAGAAATCTTAGTTCAATGATCAAAATTCATGATTTTATGAGTTTGGAATGTTGTGATAAAGAGTATTTTTAAGTGATTATTGGAAAGCTTGAGTTTGGTTGTTATAGGTGTAATGTAAAATATTGAAGATTATTTATGTTCCTAAAGATTTTTTTATTTACTTTCTTATCATAGGAAATGAACTAACACCACTTGATTGTTTAATTTATCATCTCAGAGTCCTCTATGCTTGCGAGGTACTCAATGTAGTATACATAGGAAAAATGTTTAACTAATGTAAGTTGAATGTTGTAAGAACTAGTCAAGCTTTCACACTAATTAAATCCAAATTAAAATGTAATCTATGATATAAATAAATCAACAATATCCTCTACTTAAGCTTAGTTAATGGGACCTCTTTTTCCAAAGTCATTAGCAACCCGACCTATGATTTCAACATTTATCCCTAAGATACTAGCCATAATCAAGAATAAAGTGATTATGCAACACACCAATTTTGTAACAAATGTAACCTACAAGAAATAAAATAAATAATGTTGGAAAGTAAATGATAACCAAAGCAAATGTAGGAAGGAAATAAAGCACTACACATATATGTATATTGGCATGGAACCATACCTTGAGTGGGCCCTACCTAAGGCGTGGCCTATGCATTATCTAGAAAATGACTAGAATAATTTTGACTTACAACCATGCACACCAATTTTATATTTGATGTAGAGTTTAAACGAAGTTTTGCAGAATAGTAATTGTCTAAGCATACATTTGTTACCTGTCCTATGGAGGGTGACTTAATATTTATATGGAAACAAAACATCTACCTGCTCCAGAAATGGAGTGGTAGGGACCCTCCAATTTGGGGCATATAATTTTTAAGTGCAACAACTAACAAATTAATGTGTTTCTAGTTAAATCACACACACCGAATACACTCGAGGCAAAACAACTTGTTAGTGGTTCAATCTATTGAAACATTGAATGCTTTCTTTCTGCCATCACGAGGAAGGGGAAAATTCATTGGTGGAAGTTGTGGCATGCTAGATCATGCATTCAAAGGTCATTACAATGACATCTTAGGTTAATCGTGCTTTCATTAGTTGGTTAAATGATTCCTTGTTTGGTACTTGGTCGCAACCATGTGCTCAAGTATCTCACGTGGAAGTGTCAATGTTTTGATGTAAAGCCTTGGAATATCCCGATCCAAAAACCTCTCAATTGACTTGAAATATGCTTGATATCAAAATCCCTATAATGGCTTGGAATATGTTGACATGCTTCAAAGATAAGGTTAGCAATATTTATTGAATTCAAACTTGTAAATGTATGCCTAATCTACTCTGAACAATGCAAGCAATCCCAACACACTCTAAATTAATCATGCAAGAAGCAAAAGAGATTAAATGTTGGACCATGGTACCCTTCAAGTAGATTTTGTAATGTGGACAAGATTAGGACATTTTTTGTGACGTAGTAGGAAAAAATGATATCAGGTTAATGAGTCACAAAGGGTATTGAAGTACCAAAAAGATATCGGAATTATGTCTCATCATCTCCCACTTACTAGTTTGTTGCATGTCCCTTATGCAACCCTAACTATTCTTTCTTTGGTACCCTTGCATGAAGTCCTCCCTAGTTAAGGCTGGGTTCCCAAGTTCATCTCAATTATAATATCCCAAATCTTTATCCACCTATGTAGAATGTGTTATTTCATCTCTTTCATCCCATTTCAAAAGTGCACTAGAGAACTGGTTTGGGCACCAAATGACCAGGTGGTGAAATCTTAAATCCCATCCATATTAATCCATGTCTTAATAAATATTTGGTATATAATTATGCTCTATTAAGAGCCATATTGAAATATGGGTACCCAAGTTGGTTACTTTTCCTTAGATAATAAGGGATCTTCTCCCATAAATTATGAGAAATCAAAAGCATTTCTAAGGAATGTGTCCTTACAATTTAATGATATTTTATCCTAGAATTCTTTTTATGTTGCCTAATGGTCACAACGTCTTCTTTATCTTGTCTTATCCTCTGGTAATAATCCATAATTACACTTGTTATTGAATACTCATCCCTAACCATTAATCTTGCATCTATCTCAACCCTTGCATAAGGCTTCATGGAATTTTTCCATTGAATCTGGTTACAGATGTAAGATGGAAGGGCTCATAACTTGACATCCCCAACATAAGAGTTCAGGTTATAGCAAGTGTTATCTTGAAGGAAAAAATTAAATTTCTAAATCTCACACAATAAATCTTGATCTTCAGAGCTAACAGAGAAAAATATATTAATAAAGTCCTGAGGCTATTTTACCCCAGGTGCTTACCTTGCTACCAATTGTCTCAACTTGAAGGAAGTCCACTAATCAGTCAAAATTATAGGATAGACCCTATAAGAGGTCTTGCTAGAGATATATTTCAAGGTTAGTTTGCAAGCTTTTTGCTTTAAAATCTAAGATTGAACCTTTTCATCTTTGCCTTCCTTAATCCTTGCTTTCCATTTTTCTTCTCATGTTAGGTACATAGAAAACCATTTATCTTTTAGTTTGTTGATGACTTTCTTTATTGATAACACTTAAATCAGAGAGTTCATCTTTATTCTTCCATTGTTGTATATTAGGATTTAATTGAATGAAGGCATAGGCATTTGTTATAGCATCATCAATAATAACATTAATTCCATCTAGAAAATTTCAAAGGTTGTTAAACATAGGTGTTCTATATTGGAGATTGCTCTGATGTTTATGATTATGTAGCTTCACTCTTTTTTATTGTTTAACTAAATCTTGGTAACTTTGATTGTAGAGACTAAATGATTCTGGATCCTATTATATCTTACCTCTTTTAACCCTTCTTCTCCAAGTTTTTGGTGCCACCAACTCTGCTCTTGGAATAGGAATCCAGTGTTGAAAATATTCAGCCATATAATCTATGGGTTGGGCTAGTTGTATCAATGATAAATATGTCTTCAATAGGATGTTTTGTAGTGACAAGGGTTTTCGAAATGAGAACCCTTCGAATTCCCCTTCATTTCAACTTACAATTTGGTCATATTCCTCACTTAGATCTTGAGAACATTCTTTGTCATTAGATTAATGTTGTTGTTAGTCGGGAGAGGATATTTCTTAGTATTTTGCATCCTCGTCATCCTTTGTATCCTCAAGTTCAAAGGATATCAATTTTGCACCAATATCTATGCTAGGTTTTGTGGACTCCTTTCCTCTAAATCCTTGTATCACTTTGATGCCCTCGTTCCATAACAATGTCGTGATTCTACAACAGGGTTCTAAGGGTGGGGCTGAAGTGGATGCTTGTGAATAATTTTGAGTTGGTTAACCTTTTGGTGGGAGAAATCAAGCTCGATGCTTGATTATAATTCCCCTAGTGAACAAATCCCATGGGATGCCTCAATTTTCCAAAACAATCATTTTTATCAAACCCTAGTGTTATAACCTTGAATCAGGGTTTCATCACATTCTTACAACTAAATCCATCTTATTTAAGATTTTGCACAAAAAAAGCATATTAAGAAGAAGAAGTGTGTTCTCCTTAAGGTGCACTAGAATTATCATGTGATAATGAAAGATCATGCTAAACTTGCCTTTGCAAGTGATGGAATCTTGAATAAAGACATAACTTCCCTCCATGGAAACTGTAATGTGTCTCATTGAATTCCTTGCTTTAAGTATGGTAATGAGGATGGTTTCTCTAAGAATTAGGGCTAGCTATTGTCTGGTATCTTAAAATTATTTGACTAACTTTCTCCATGCTATGGGAATATCGTGACTACACTAATTAATTCCTTTGTAATTATTATTGTCAACTATCACACTAGACCATTAATTCCATTAAATGTCTAGACAAATGTCAAGGCAACCTTTGCATCAAAGCCTTGACGTTTTTCAAAGAATGGGAGTCATCATGCACACACAAATATATACATTGGTTGTGGGTTATATTTAATGATATCAATTCCTTCAGGCTTTGTCCCATTTCCTAAACCACCTATTTTCACCTAATGCATAATGAAATTGGTAAGCTTGTATGTAGAAGCTTGAGACTATTATTTGGTCTTAGTCAAAACCTCCCTTTAGACTACTTCACGTTATCCTCGAGTCTATCCTGAAAGACCTATATAATTAGTTGAAAAAATAATTTCGTGTCAACTTGAGTGTGTCAAAGAAGAACTTCCCAATCATGAATTTACTCGGTGTAATCAAATCATGATGTGGATAGGAATGGGGGTAATGATTATGCATGAACTAGTCATAATGGAGCAACCAAGAAATCTATTTAACACATGCATGAAATCCAGAAGCATAAATTAGTCTTTTCACATAGGTTTGTCCTTGGGACTTCATACTATGTAATTTTTTGACATAGTTATGACTTTGGTTAAAATGGTATTGAATGGTTTTTGTTTTTGTTTTTGCTTTCAATATGACCAAGATGCTACCAAATAACATGATTTCATGATGTCTTAAGATGTTTGGATGACAAATGAGAATTTGAAAAATGCTACTTTAGAATGACATATGACCTCATGGTTTTAGTTTTCCTAAGTTCTATGAATGAGAAATTTAAGTATGAGTTAGATAAAACCTAGGATTGTTATGAGAATTCAAAAACAAAAGTGCTATGTTGACGCCAATGAATCTCCTTAGGAATTTTGATGATTGGAGTCAAAGGAAATCAATCTTGAATCTCTCTGCAAAATACTTCTAGATGCTTAAGTGAAGATGATTGTCATATTTCTCTTGTAGAGGGCACAAAAAGATAGCATGGAAAAAACTATTTATTTCTTCCTCATCAAAAAGATTTTTAGAATGCTCAGGGTATTACAAAAAATGTCACATTTGAAAAGAATTTAAACATAAAATGAAAATCTTGATGGACAATCCTTCTAAATGAGATTTGGCACAAAGGAGAACATTTTGTGTTTGAATTCTAAATAAAGATGGAGGTTGTCCCTATAATACTGGTGAATTTTATCTTCTCTCTCTCTCTCTCTCTCTTTTTCAATTTTTTTTCCATTTTTCTCAAACTTTGCTTTTCAGAAAACTGATTTTCAAACATAGGCCTGTCTAGGTGCACCTCCAAGGAGGTTTTCACAATTTTTTTTCTTCTTCTTAGTGATATCAGCCAGAAACTAGTTTTCTAATGCCTCCAAGTGTTACACATCAATTTTTCACACTTATACAAATGATACCAAATACATATCTTTCACTATTTGATGAACTATTGTCATAAATCCCCTTGAATTATGGAAGAAATATCTCTTTATGGTGTATAAGAATCCAAAATAAAATACTTAAAAACCCTAATTTTGGAGGACATCGTAGGTATTCAGTTTACAACTTGCGATGACGTGTGTTGCACAATAAACATAGAGCGATGTCATTGTTGTCTGCATGTGTCAAGGTTACAATGATCTTCTTACAAAGGTAAAAAATAAAAAGTAAATGAAGCTTCCTCTTCTAGAAGCCTCATGGTTGGTATCTAATCCAAATTGGTTGAGATTGAGCTCGAGATCCCCATATCTTGGGTCTCCTTCCTCCTATAGTGGATCCATCCCAAACATTATGGATCTCTCTCCCCCCTTCATCCAAAGAGAGATAGGTTGCCATTTTAGACTTATGAACTTACTTACATGCTACTAAAATATCCATGGGAGTTATTTTCATTTCAAGGGCTTGGATTGAGGATCATTGCAAGGAGACTTCCAACATGAAGGGACTTGGTTGTAATTCTCCTTCTCTTCATTATTAATAAAAATACTTGTTTCTTTCCCATATACATTTGTTATCATGTTTATTGTAGGATTCCTTGATCACTTACATAGTTTATGGTTGAATCATTGATGTGTTATATGATTTGATCTCTTGCTTGTCTTTATCTTTGCAGGTCTTTTCTTGCAACATCAAGGGAGAAAGGTTGAAAGCTACAAAGGACAAAGGTGAGGATCATTTCAAGGCATTTCAAAAAAATGTATGAGCTTTTCATCCTATTTACATATGATGTTCGAGTCATAAATTAGGGAATGTTTTCATGTATTTGTCTGCTTGTTTCTAGGCTTGGTTTCTGAGCCTAGGGAGATTTGTCCTATCTGCAAGATAAGATTTGTCAGCCAAACACCAAGGATTATAGAACCCACAATTAGTTTTTCTTTGTTAATTATTATTATTATTATTTCTCCTTTTTTTTTAAAGTTTGAAAAAGGGGTCAAGAAGTTGTAGTTACTTGTGGCATAGCCACCTTACTTACAACCTCAATATCTCTTTGCATGGATCTATCGTGAAAGATTTTTTCTCTAGATTTGGGCCTTCGGTATAGCCTCAATTAGTGACCATTATCCATTTATGGATCCCTTTCTTCCTCAATGGTACAAATATTGATAGATCCATTATCTTATACTATGTTAATCTCATATGGCCCCAACCATTTAGTGTATAAGTTACCTTTGAAATATTTATACCTTGAATTAAATACGAAGGTCCAATATCCTTCTTAAAATTTTTTCTTTAATATACGGCCTTCCTAAAATACACAAAGAAATTGTACCAATTAGACCTATCGTGAACACTAGAGGATCCTCTACATATGATCTTGTTAGACATGTTGCCAAAATAATGAGCCCACTACTTGGTAACACTGATTCCTTTGTTAAAAATTCCTACCATTTTGTTAATCTAATCAAGGATGATAAGGTGGGACCTAATAAATTAATTGTGAGGTTCGATGTTGTTCATGTTTTCACCAAAATTCCCCTAAATGAAGTTGTTCAGGTAGTTAAAGAGGTTATAGACCCAATTACGACTAGAATAACTAAAGTATGTCTAAGATCTACTTTGTTTAACTTTCAAGGAGAGTTTTACAAGTATATTAGTGGAGTGGTAATGGGATCCCCACTTTCCCCCATTTTTCAAACCTCTTTATGGAATAATTTAAGATATTAGCCTTAGACTCCTACCCCCCTAAACTCGTCAGATGAAAATATTTGTTGATAATACTAATGTGAAATGGTCTCATGGGGAAGAGGAACTTATGAAGTTTATGGACCACCTCAATGTAATCTCTTTGGACATGCAATTTACTATGGAGCGTGAAGACAATATGAGCATTCCCTTCCTTGATGTCCCCGTTACTATAAGAAGTGATGGCACTTTATGACATCAAGAATTCAAAAAGAAAACCCACACATAAAGCTATCTACACACAGATTCTCACGATCACCCCTCACAAAAGATTGATGTATTAAGCACCTTAGTCCATAGAGTTGCAAGAATATCCGACTCTAAAAATCTAGAACAAGAATTGAACCACATACAAAATGTGTTCAAAATTATTGCCTATAAAGATAAAGACATTAAGAAGACCCTAAGACGAATAGAAGGAAGGCAAATTAACAACAATCAACCTCCTGATAACACTGGTAAGAGAGATTATTTACCTTATATAAAAAGTATTTATGATAATATCGCTATATTCCTAAATAAGAAGCATATTTTTACCTCTTTCAAACCCTTGATGACCATTAAACAAATAATGAGGTTAGTTAAAGACAAGATCGATGACCAAGAACAAAAACGGGTGTACAAGGTCTATTGCCCTTGTGGGAAATACTATATTGGAGAAATAGGGAGGTCCGTCAAAACTAGGATTAAGGAACATGGATCTCATATTAAACGTGAGTGTATTCACTCCTCTACCTTGGGAGAATACTCTACCAAGACCAAACATAAGATCCATTTAGAAGACACTACTATCCTAGCCAAAGAGATTCATTACTACAAATGAGGTATTAAAGAGGTCCTTGAAATTGACAAGAACCCTTAATATTAATAGGGGAGGTGGCATTGAGATCAGTGGAAGCTGGCTTCCCCTAATTAATTAGTTTATATACTTAGGGAATTAACATATTTATCTTCCTCTGCCTTCTGTCCCTCTTCTTTCTTTTTCTCCTTCTATTTTTTTACTCTCCTTCCTTTTCCCTCCCCCTCCTCTCTTTCTATCTCTCATAGTTTATCTCATGTTCCTTTCTTTCCTTGACCCCTTCATTTTATTTCTCCCTCCGTGCTTCTTATCCTCTCCCCCTTATCTCTCCCTTCCATCTCCCCCTCACTTTGTCATCTCCCCCTCTTTTTTTTCCATCTCTTATCTCCTAGATTACTCGCTTCCCTTTCTTTCCTTTAGCCCTCCCATTCCCCTCTCCCTCTCTTTCTACTTTCCTCTCCTTTTTCTTTTGTCCCCTCGCATGTGTTTCCCATCTGTTATATCACATCCTTCCTCCTTTCCCTTCCACTCTCCTTCTTTGTTTCAAAATTTCCCCTTACTTTCTTTCCCATAGTTCTCTCACATGTTTTCTCCCTCTTATTTCCCTTATCCTCCTTGAATCCTTTCCCACTATTTGTCCCTTTCCTTCCTCTTCTAACTCTCATTTTTCCATTTTTTCTTTGATCTCTATGGCAACCTCTAATTTTAGTTAAGATCATATAACATTTAATTCCTCGTGCATTTAATTGAATTAAAATTGCTTCTAGGTTATTAATATTAATAATAATATAATATTTTGCTTTATTAATATATAATATTAATGATATTGTAATAGCCTTGGTAAAAAGTTCATGTAATAAAAGTTAATAAAGGCAAAATAAGACCACGGGTAAGGGACATGTATTCCAAGTTGAATGTTGGGAAAACATATCCTAGTGGGCATCACTAGATGTGTGCTTTGGCTAAGGAAAATTGGAAAAGGCTAAGGCAAAGGCATTAAAAGGCATTTTGGCACATTTATTTATGAAAATAAAGAAAATTAGGAGAAAAGTAAGGTGAAAGGTCATAGGTTGCATTTGAGGAGGAAATTGAAGGAAAATGATGGAAAATGAAGAAATTAGAGGCCTCATGCATAAAAAGGTTTTTGAGGACCAATTCATGGCTTTTGTCAAGTTCAAGTTTGGAGCTATCTCATTATTCTCTCTCTCTCTCTCACTCTCTTGGTCACTTAGAGTTTTCTTGGATCACTCTAGTTTGGATCAAGGAAAGGAAAGCAAGGAAAGGAAAGGAAAAACAAGCGAAGGAAAGGAAGGCAAGCAAGGATCAAGGAAAGGAGAGCAGGACTCAAGCAACTTCAGCAAGAATACTTGTATGTATCCTTTTGCATGTGTGATTTCCTAGCTGGTTTGGACATGCATGGCTTTGCATGTTGGTGTATGGCTCTCTTGCTATCAGTGACATGTTTTTTCTGGGTTATGACAGTGGTTTTCAGCTTGGCCTAGCCTTTTTCCAAATGCCATGGTATGTTGGGATGTTTATTTTGGTTTTTTGAGCTTTGGTTTGCCGGATGGATTTTGGAATCTGGGGTGGAGGTGGTCTCAAGGTTCATTCCCAAAGGCCTAGGAATTCCTTAACCGGTTTTGGCAGGATACACGATAAATCTCGAGGGAGCGGTCTCGGTTTATGGCCTAGTGATACGGGTTTGGATTATGGTAAAGCCTGAGAGACAAGGAGACAAAAAATTACTTAAGGATAGTGATGGATTTTGGATGGCATTCCAAGTTCTGTTCGGTTGTGATCGGAGCACCAGTTTTGGTGTGATCACAGTTTGGTGAGGGTGGAGGTGGTTTAACCTCTAGATTCCCTTGGTTGTTCTTAGATTGGTTGTTCTTTGAGTTGACACATTCATGCTTGGAATATGGCACGGGGGTGACTGGCTGAAAGATAGATGTGGTTCAGCCATGTCTATGGTTGGGTGGTACGTGGAAGTACCGAACCTGGTCGGATTTGCCGATGATTAATAAAAGTTATGTTCTCTTACTTTTGCATTGATTTATATGCGGATTTAATGGTTGTCATATCTCTGATATTTACATGGTTTTATGCTGGTTGTAAGCATGGTTAAATGACTGGTTCATGTCATGGTTATTTCATGTATTTACTTGTAACTGTTAAATGGATGGATGCAAAACCTAATTGACGATTGAGAAGTTCAATGGAGAAGGAGATAATCCTTATGGTTATGTTTCATAAGTTGTTTCAGTCATTTATTATCTGTCTTGTATCCTAGACATGTAGGTTGTATTGATGCCAAGTGTTTGATAGAATGTTAGTCTCGGTTGGGGATGCTCATGCCTAGTCCTGAGGGTGATTTTGATTGATCAACATTGTTATCATGTTTTTAATGAATTCTGGAAGTTACAACAGGTTTTGGGCAGAGGCCAGGATTCTGGGCTAGAAAAGTGGCTTAAATCCCAGGGTCGCTGGCACAAAACTGGCAATTTTGGACCACAATCGTTGGCAGGCAGGTCTGTGAGAGCGACTTTGGTTCTCTGGTCACTCCCTTTCCCATAGCATCAGAGCGACTATGGCCTAATAATTGCAAGATAGCAATGGGACCTGGGGACAGACTATCTGAGTGGCTGACTTGTCTCCTGCAGGTTCTGTTGATGATGTTGGATGACTGTAGGTGATGTTACATCGATTCCACTTCCTTAAGGTGACATTGGAGGTAAAATATGATTGTAGTAGCATCTCTCCTAATGTTTACTCGGTTGGCATGGTTACTTTGGGTAGACCTGTGAGGGGGTTTTACAGATTGGTATCAAAGCATGGTTGTGTTCTTTGGGTCATATTTGGTGCTATAGATATGGGTGAATGTGTTGGTCATGCATGAATTTCAGTTGCGTGTGTGGCTCTTACACTTGCATTCTATGTGCTTATTGCACTGCATCATATTGGTCATGGTAGTAGTAAGGTTATCATGAGGAACTTGATGTTGATTTTATGGAATGCATCGTCATGAATATATAACTAGTTATACAATTATATGCAGCTTGATTACATCCTTGTATGTTTGGTTGCATTCTTGGTTATTTTATTACATGCATCAGTCATGTAGGTTGATTACAAGAATTGATAGCTTATGCTTGGCTACATGTGGTTATGTGTATGTGTAGTTGATTGGGCATTTCTGTTTAGTCAATTTAGTGTTATCTAAATTGCTAGTATTAATTGTCAACCTGGGGCTCGTAAGCTGATGAAGTGAAGGTGTACTATATGTACTTAAGCAACCTCTTAGAGTTTTTTTTATCGTTGGAGGTGTTGTTTGTGGTTAATTTATCTTCCTAAGATGGAGTGGTGATTTATAAACAGATGAGTGATAGTGTGTGTGGAGTGAATCCTAAATGAGTGAGAGTGTGTGATTAGTGATCTCTAACTACTTGCTTGAAAGGAAATGCTTGAAAGAAATAAATAACTTGAAATAACTTGAAAGCAAAGAACCACTTCCAATGGCACTAGACACCATTCATGCTGCTGCAAATAAAAGAAAAGAAAGTCACTTTTAAAACCAAAGATAATGATTATCTCTCCCTAACTCCCTGCTTCAAACACATAGTGTTGTGTAAAGCACGATTAGGAAGTAGCTCAAGTTGAATTAGAAAAGTGATTAAAAATGAGAAAAATCTACTTTAAAGACTAGTGATAACGTTTTGCTCTTTCTAACTCTCTACTTCTGCCATATGTACTATGCAAAGTATGATTAGAAAGTAGTGAAAGATTAGTCTAAAAAGCACTCAAAGCCAACTGCAAGTTAGTGGTATTCTGATCCTTAAAAGATAACAATTTATGATAAAAGATCATTCATGTGTTAGCAGAACTTTGAGAAATAAGACTAAAAATCAGCTATAAAAACAAAGGCAGCAACTTGAACCTGTCAACTTCAAATACCATTAGTTTGTAAAGCAAATACACAAACATAAAAACAAATCCCGGGCTAAAAACCTGCAAGGAAATAACACTGATCAGCTTGAAAGAAAAGAAATCAAATAAATCAAACTATACATGTTTAAAGAAATGCTGAATGAGAAAATAAAGAAATGCTGAACATAAAATACTTTACAGAGGCTAACATGAACAGGGGCCCTCCATTCATTCAGCCACAAGAAGACTTAAGGAACTGAAAGCTTCAAAACAACACTGTTTCTATTGCTCCATTTTCAGAAATGTACAAAACAGAGTGCTAGAACAACACTATAAAAACAGAGTTTACAAATGCTCTTAAAATTATCACAAGTTCAGAAAGTACAGCAGCTAAAAAGTAAAATAAGCGTATGCAAACGCAAGTATATATAGGCATCTGAAGGATGGCCTAACACGTACAGCTAATAACTGAAAAACAACTAACTGTAATGCGTATTTAAGGTTCATTGACACATCATAAGGCTGCGTGGATGAGCTGGAGGTTCTGTCGTCATGGGCAATGAATCCAGTGTTGGATCATGTCCCCTACCACCTGCAAAACGCGGACAAGTCACCGTTTGAGCTGACGTGACCTAACAGCTTACAATCACCGTTAAGCTGCCTTTATTTGACCGTAACTTGACCAGTTTTGACCGGAGGTACAGATGACGTGAATGGTTGAACAAATGGCACAGGAACCTCGAGCATGTTGATACCTAAGTGCCCATGTGGCTCATTTGGCAAACTGACACGTGGAACCTTGAGTTTAACAAAAAGGCTGCGGGATCATCAGATGGCTGCGGGATCGCTGAATGGCTGCGGGATTGCCAGACAGCTGCGGAATTCCTGCAAGTATGTCAAAATCTAAACAAAACAGTCACCCATTAGCAAAACTCACTTGATCATGCTTAATGACACCTAATGTAATGATCTGGGTGGTTTTACAGTGAAAATGAGGCAAAAGTGAAGAAAAGCTGAGGAAAAACTGAGGGAAATGGTAGACAAGTAGGTGTAAAATGGTAGACAAGTAGGTGTAAAGTAGAGGCTCTACATACCCCCACTACGAGGGTATTGCATGTCCTCATGCAATGAAAACACAGCTCAATCCACCTGCTGGGATGCCTCTGCTAAGACATCCAATCTCCTCTTCTTCCTCTGTGTGGAGACATTGACTTTTGGTCTCTTGAACATGCATCTGAATTTCAAATTGATTAAGGCTCTGTTTAGCCTTCTACATTTCTTCTTGAGTCTCCTGTTTTTCTTCTGCCACATGCCCATGTGAAGCATGGTGTTATCTTGGACCATTTTGTCAATATCAGCTTGCTGCTTCATTTTTTCATTTTCCTGCTTAATGTGGCGATTTAGCACCTCAAGTTCATAGATCTCTTGTTTGAGTATGTCTATTTGCTGCTCATGAGGTATGATATTACTTGGGCCAGCAGTGTTCTGCGCCAATGTTTCAAAATAGTTGTACACCTCTTGCTGAGCTGGGTCAACCATTGGTGACTTCCTTGGATTGTGTTCATGCTCAATTTCAGTTTCAAACTCCGGCTGAAATGGACTGTCCTCCCTTGGAGGGGTAGCTTCATCATGTTGTGGACTATCTTCAAAGTCTGATTTTATAGCACCCTTCTCAGGTGTGCTTAGATCAATGAAAAGTGTCCTTGTGGCTCTTCCTTTATTCTGCAATCTGCTGCTCCTTCTTACATTGGCAACACTCTGTGTTTCTTTTTGTGCCTTTTTCCTTGGTTTCTGCACTTTTACTTTCTTGGAAAGGGCAGTTTTTTCATGGAGTTTGGCCAACCTTTGTGCTAAGGGCTGACTATCTTCCTCACTAGAATTCTCTTGAGTCTGATAAGTTTCGTGAACTATGGATTTTCCCTTGTCTTGCTTTTGTTTCTTCCTATCTTCTTTTCTCTTCTGGGCAGCTTCTTGGGCAAGTTCTGAGAGGGTTTGTGTGATAATCCCTTGAGCTATTGGATCACTGTCCACAGTAGGTTCAGGCTCATTCTCATGTTCAGAATGATGTACTTTAGTTTCCTCTTCAATCTGTCCTTGGACAGTTCCCTCTAAGATATCAGTTTCAGGGGTATCCTCTTTTCTTTTTCTTCTACTTTTTCTAGGCACAGAGGTTTCTCCAGCTTCTTCAAAATGATTTCTCACAAGGAATTTCTCCCAGGTGTCTCGTTTTGCTTTTAATTGTTCCTCCACTAACATCTTAACAAGACTATGATGACAGAGATGTGCTTCAATGTTTCGTGGATTCCTTTGGGCCATGGAACACATTTTTCTAAGGCTTTGGAATAGAAAGTAGGGAAGATTTATATCATGTTCTCCTTGAAATTGCAGCATAACTTTACCATGATAAACATATAAGACCCCAAATCTCCCTTCATAAGTGAAAAATTTTTGCACTAACAACAGTAAAATTTTCCATTCTTCCTTAACATAAGTGACAGGAATTCCTTTTGTGAAGACACTGGTATCCATACCTGGGTTTTTTAAAATCTGCTTCCATTGTTGATCTTGAACTGACCGGTTTTTAAACCACCTTTCTCCGGTTTGTGGGAGAGATGTAGCTTCTGCTATGCTGCCCTCACTGACTGCAAACGTTAAATCACCCACCTCCACTTGTCTGTCTTTATCTCTGAATGACCTTGCAAAGGCCTTTGTAACCTCCTTGTGGTAGCCTTTAAATTTCTTGATGCACTGTAGCCAGTTGGCTTTCTGCAACGCCTCCTTAACTTGAGGATATGCTTCCAGGAATTTTGAACCTTCTGGTTCAGCCCTTAAAAGTTTCCCCATTGACTCTATGGCTCTGTTCTAAAACACGACTTCAATGGTGGCTTTACACAGTAAATTCTCGGCTCTGTTCAGAATTTTGTGGAAAAGAGGTTGTATGGTTTCAGCAATAGCCTTAGACACAGTGAATTCACGGCTTGAACATAGTGAAATGGTGGATTAACAACTTTAACACAGTGGAACGGTGGCTTAGCAGTCGTAATACAACCGTAACATACGTTCACTGGTTATATGTATTCACTGTTTCTCAGAATTAGCAGAGAGGAAAAAACAGAGTATGGTTTATGGAGGCAACGTAGTGAGTGGAACGGAATGAAGGAAATGAGAGAATGGAACAGCGTGAAATGGAGTGTTATGAGCGTAGGAGGGTTTCGAAATAATGAATGGAAACGGCTAGATCCTTAGATTTCGGCTGTAGGTTTACTTATGGCTGCGGGATGAGGACTTAGAGAGTCGTAGTACATTAGGCTACGTCACTAGGGTACGAAAGCCTTAATGACAGAAGCAGCCGTAAGTGATTTTAAAAATCGTGGTAATCAAGGACTGATAGACTTGGGAGATACGTGGATATATGGTCGCATGGTAGGGAAAATGGGTAATCATTACAATTAGTGGCAAAAAGACATAACCCAGAAAACTTTGCGTAATGAAATAACTGTAAGTTTAAGATTTAAAACATACCTCAGATCCGCGTTTGGTTTTCCTTTTGATGATTTGCCACTAACCCTTTGTCAACTTATTGCTGTTACATGACTCTTTCCTCCTTGTTATTGATGATTTTTGAACTGTAAAAATTTCTCAAACAGACTGTGTTTCTTTGTGCAGGTGCAGAGGGCTGCGGAAAGGCTAAACGGCTGCAGAATTGCCAAATAGCTGCGAGAACTGTAATGGTGTCCTCCAGCTGCACAAAATAACCTTAGTTGCCTAAAAAAAACCTTTATTAATGAAATGAAATGGAATGAATGGATGAATGGGTGGAAAGCGGTGAGGTGAAGTGAGAATGGTTAGATGGAATGAGATGGTGAAATGAAATGGATGAAATGGCGAAATGAGATGAAAGAGAGAGAGATTTTTTTTTTGGAAAACATGAGGTGTCAGGTGACCCTGATTTTCACCTCAGGTTTTCTGCATGAGACTGCCAATCAGAGATTGGTTTTCAGGCTCATACATTTATTCTTTTTTTTTTTTTTTTCTTGAAATTGAAAGAAACAGAGATTAGGCTGATGGAGGAGAAGAATTCTTCTCCACCAGCCTCATTTCAGAATCGCCTTGGAACAACTTAACAAACTCCTCTTTTGAGAGTGGCTTGTGGTAAACTTTCAACCGGTGGCCATTCACAATAAAGGGAGTTTGAAGTTCATCAATAGTCTTCACTCTAACTGCTCCATTATTAAAGACTTCATCAATCTCATATGGCCCAAGCCAATGAGTTTGAAATTTTCCTTTGAAGTCCTTAAATTTGGAATCAAACAAGAGTGCCCAATCACCCTTTTGAAATTTCTTTTCTTTGATATGTCGATCATGCCATTTGATTCTTTGGTGCTGAACTAGATCGGTCCTTAGAATTGCATCTTGTCTCATTTCATCTAGTTCATTTAACTGGTCCATTCTGTGCTTCTGGGCTTCTGATAAGCTCATCCCCAATTGAACTGCTGTCTTGAAGGTCTTGATTTGGAACTCAATGGGGAACATGACTTCCTTCCCATAAACAAGTTCATAGGGAGAATGTCCTGTGGTGTTCCTCCATGTAGTTCTATAGGCCCATAAGGCTTCAGGAAGCCTTTCCGCCCAATCTCTTCTATGAAGATGAACAGTCTTTGTGATGATGCTTTCAAGAACTTTATTTGTAGATTCTACTTGACCATTCGCTTGCGGATGGTATGGAGTAGATGTTCTATGCTTGATTTTATACTCCTCCATCAGCTTTTCCATCATCCTTGATGTAAATTGGCTCCCCTGATCTGTTACAATTTCTCTTGGGACACCAAAACGAGTGAAAATATCCTCAAAAAGAAATTGAACAACTGAATTTTCAGTAGCAGAAGTCAATGCTTTAGCTTCTACCCACTTAGTAACATAATCAGTACAAACCAATATATATCTCTTTTGCTTGGATGGCAGATTAATTGGTCCAACAAAATCTAGAGCCCATTTCTCGAAGGGTTCGATGCATACCTGTGGCTGTAGTGGCATTTCATTTGAAAGAGTTGGTCTCCCAACTCTCTGACAACTGTCACACCTTCTAACATATTGCTTTGCATCCTTAAAGAGAGAAGGCCAATAATATCCTAAAGAAAGGATTTTATAGGCTGTCCTCTTATCAGCAAAGTGTCCGCCACAAGGTTCGTCATGACATGCCTTAAGGATGTCAGGCA
The DNA here is from genome assembly GCA_031772625.1 of Pinus tabuliformis. NCBI lineage: Eukaryota > Viridiplantae > Streptophyta > Pinopsida > Pinales > Pinaceae > Pinus > Pinus tabuliformis. The sequence continues at coordinate 309,780,711 of CM062816.1, read as the reverse complement.
TTTCATCCTCCCGTACACATCTTCTGATCATAAAATCTGGCTCTGTTCTGAACAATTCATTAGAAATCCAAGAATAATGTGAACTCTCCTGAATGATTTTCCTTTTCTCATTAGGAAATAAATGTAAAGGTAGCTTTCCAGTAACTAAATAATTAGCAATATCAGCATACCAAGGAGTTTTGGTAGTTACTGCAAACAAATACTCATCTGGAAATTTATCCTCTACAGGAGAATCCTCATTAGTGTTTTGGATTCTAGACAAGAAATCAGCTACTGTGTTCTGTTTACCTGGTCGATCTAACACAGTTATGTTGAATTCTTGTAAAAGCAAAAGCCATCTTGTAACTCTACCATTAGTGACTGGTTTGTTCATGAGGTATCTAATGGCAGAGTGATCAGTGTGGACAAAGGTTTCATAGCCGGTTATATAATGTCTAAACTTGTTTATCGCATGAACAACGGCTAGAAATTCCTTTTCAGTAACAGTGTAATTTAACTCAGTAGGAGTCAAATTCTTACTTGTGTAATAAATGGCATAAGGGATCAAATCCTTTTGTCCCAAAACAGCTCCTAAAGCTGTATCTGAAGCATCAGTAGAAATGTGGAAAGGGAGTTTCCAATTTGGACCCCTTAGAATGGGTGCTTCAGATATTCTAATCTTTAAAGCTTCAAAGGCAGATTGACATTCAGGATCCCACTTAAATTCACAATCTTTAGTAAGGAGTTTGAAAAGAGGGGATGCTATCTTAGTAAAGTTTTCAATAAATCTTCTGTAATAACCAGTAAACCCAAGAAAACTTCTAACATCTCTTTGGCAATTTGGAACAGGTAACTTAGAGATGACTTCGACTTTAGATCTATCAACTTTGATTCCATCTCCTGAAATATGATGTCCTAAAACAATCCCTTCAGTAAACATCATAAAACACTTTTCATGACTTAAAGAAAGATTTGTTTCCTTACATCTTACCAGTACTTTTTCCAAATTTGCCAAAGCTTCTTCAAATGTATTACCATAAACTGTGAAATCGTCCATGTATACCTCTACACAATCATGAATCAGATCTGAAAAGATTCCTAGTACAACCCTTTGAAATGTAGCGGGTGCATTGCACAATCCAAAAGGGAGTACTCGGTAGGCAAAAGTTCCCCAAGGACAAGTAAATGTGGTTTTGTCTTGATCTTCAGGTGCTACCTGAATCTGGTTATAACCACTAAAACCATCCAAGAATGAGAAATACTTTTTACCTGCTAAAGTGTCTAGTACCTGATCAATAAAAGGTAGAGGGAAATGATCCTTTAAGGTTGCCTTGTTCAATTCTCGATAATCAATGCAAACTCTCCATTTACCATTCTTTTTGGGCACTATAACCAAGGGAGAAACCCATTGGCTATCTGAAATGGGGTAAATGAAGTTTACCTTGAGCAATTTCTGAAGTTCTTCTTTCACAATTTCCCTAAGATTTGGATTCATCCGTCTTTGTGGCTGCCTAATAGGTCTGCTGTTTTCTTCAATATAAATGTGATGAATACAAGTCTTAGGGTCGATTCCTTTCATGTCAGTGTATTCCCATGCAAAGGCAGTGGAATGTTTTTGAAACAGTTTAGTTAATTCTTCTTGTTGTGGTCTTTCCAAGTTCTTGTTAATGTTTAATGTTTTTCCTGGAAAGATTTCAACTGTAGAACTACCAAACTCTTCCATTGAGAAGAGAGACATCTGTCTAGAGGAGAGATATTCAATGTCTGCATCTAACTGAAACTGTGTAGAGTCATATTCTAAAGGTGTCTCGAAATTTTCTAATGTATTTAGAATTTGACTGTCCTCACTAATCTCAGAGATGGTTAGAACAGGTTGAAGAGTATCCTCATCATCGATCCACTCATCTTCTCCTATTTCTGTTATTGCCTTTGCGGGAGGATACAAGTTGAATTTCTTGGTAGAATTACCATCTGATATATACATGTCCCCAGACCTATAACTTATGAAAGCATCAGCTGTGGCCAGCCAAGGTCTTCCTAAAATAAGAGGATGTCCTCCTAGATTGTTCTTGGGAGTTAAAATCATAAAATCAACTGGATACTCCCAAGAGTCTAGTGAGACTGGAATATCTTCCAATACACCATCAGGTTTGATGATTGATCTATCTGCAAGTTGCAGCAAAGTAGGTGTAAAGAGAAGGTTAGGAAGCTTTAACTGATCCATGGTCTGTCTACTCATGATGTTGATAGCGGCTCCTAAGTCAATCAAGGTATTTGGGATTTCAACCCCATTAATATGAGTTTTAACAATAGGGCTACCGGGATCCACATACTTTTGCATGGTAATCTTACCCATCATAATGTCTGCAATTTTTCCAACTAGATGTATCCTTTTGGTATCTCTGGTTTTCTTTCCTGTTTTTTTCAAACTCAACTCCTTTATTGTCTTTGCTAGGATGGGAATTTCCTTAATGGCTGTTAACAAGGGAATCTTGATACAGACATTTTTCAATTCATCTAGAAAGTTGTAGTCAGGCAACCAAATTTGTTTTTCCACCCCTGGTCAATTTGTAACCTTTCAGGGAAAGGCGGTGTAGTTGAAGATGTAGGTTGCTCAACTAAGGGAGTTGATTCTTTTTCTTTTTCTTGAATGTTTGGATTTTGAAGGGATGCTTCAGAACCCTTATTAGCTTTAAGAGATTCTTCCTAAAAAATGCTTGGCTGTTGAACACTTGTAGAAGGTTGATCTAGGATTCTACCTGATCTGAGTTGTACTTCATTGAGAGGAACAACCATATAGGTAGGGAATGGTTGACCTTCCATCACATAAGCATTTTGAGGATTCCTATTATTTGGATTGGGTAATGGCTGAGAGGGAAGTTGATTTGGCTTCTGCTGGGAGAGTTGAGAATTTTGATTTTGTGGAGGAGGTTGGTGTTGTTGAGGGTATGGCAATGATAATTGTTGACCTTGATTTGGAAGTTGGGGAGCTTGCTGATTCTGAAATGATGGAGGATATTGATAGAATTGAGCAAGTCTCGCATAAGGATTTTGCATGCTTTGCAACCATGCTTGAAAAGCATTTTGTGGTTGAGGCCAAGGTTGTTGCCAAGGATTCCAATTTGGTTGGGATTGAGAATTCATAGAGTTGTTAAACCCTTGATTCTGTTGTCCTTGCCAAGGTCTCCTTGCAATAAAACAAAGAAATTCAAGCGTACTTGGATCTTCTTGAAAGACTGATTTGAGCCCAGGGATTGAAGGACAATCCTTGGTCTCATGGGTTTCTGAGCAAATTACACATGTTTCCACAACTTGTGCTTCCAAGGGACATTCCCTTAAAGCATGCTTCTTTCTACACTTCGGGCAAAAGATAGTCATAGCCTCAGCTTCTACTTTTTGTTTATTTTGAATCTTAAGGGTATCAATTTGTTCACTAAGACTCCCTAAGATGTCAGTTTTAAATTCATCAAGCATATTACCGATTTCAGCCCTACTCACTGATCCTGTTGCAAATTTATTTTCCCTAAGGAGAGAAGGATCTCTAGGCCCTTTTTGAGTTTTTGATTTGCCCCTTGAGAGATGGATACAAAGTTCTGCTATATCATTGAGAGAAAGTTGAGAAATATCCCCTTTCCCCATCATGTTTAAGATGTCTATCCATTCATCCCTAATGGCTTTTAATAAGAGGGCTTTTAAGGTCTCTTCATCCAAGGTACTCATTTTTGCTCTTTTTAAGTTATATTGAAATCTCTCAAGTAAATCTTCTAAGCTCTCATCTTCTTTTTGCATCATTTTAAAAACCTCGTCCTTGTGATTAGTAGGCATACAATAGTCCAAATACCTATCCAAAAAGGTTTGTTTCATTTCATCCCAAGTCCTAATGGATTGAGTAAGTAACCCCATGAACCATTTTAAAGCTTGATCTTTTAATGTTGATGGGAACAGCTTGAGTTTCTGAGTATCATCCAGATAGTCATAGGTTCGACACACAACTTCAAATTCAAACAAGAATGTTTTAGGGTCTTCAGTTATTAACCCATGAAAATTTGGGAGGACGGATGGTGATATGTTTTTCATGGTGGCTCGGGAATCCTCATTAACAATGGGAAACCCAAATGAGTTATCCCCATCTCTATTTCCTCCAATGGGACCTCTACCTCCTCCATTATTATTGTTATTTCCTCCTCCTCCTCTACCTCTACCTCTACCACCTCCTTCTTCCTCTGCCATGATGATTCTCCTAGGGATTTCAAAATCTTCTGGTTCCTCTACAAAGGGTGAATGAGAAGAGATTTCTCCTTCTTCTTCAGGTGAGTCTATTTCCTCAATTACAATTGGTTTTCCTGTAGGAGAAAGAGAAGAGTCTCTTCCTGGTTCAAACTCAATAGAAGGTGTAGGAGAGTCAACTCTTGGCTCTTGAATTCCAGGAATTCTAGGACTAGGAGTTTCGGTTGGAGATAAGGGAGGTGTCTCTTGTCTATCTCTTGAAGCAGATGGACTTGTAAAAATTGAACTTCGAGCTCTAGCTAAAAACCTTCCTCTAGAATCTCTAGCTCTATGCATGTCATTTTTTATTTTATCTTCAAGTCAAGTTAATAGTTCTTTTTCTGATCTTCCAGGTCACTCTAGGTGCAAGAAGAGAGCATACTCAAGAAACTATTAAATCAATAACTTTCTCCTTTCTGATCCTCCAGATCACTTTGAAGTGCAAGAGGAGAGCATACTTAGATAGGCAATTAACTTCTTTTCTTGAAATTTTATGTTTTTTTTTTCTAAGAATATGGCTACTTAATTTCACTTCCCCGGCAACGGCGCCAAAATGTTTAGTCAATTTAGTGTTATCTAAATTGCTAGTATTAATTGTCAACCCGGGGCTCGTAAGCTGATGAAGTGAAGGTGTACTATATGTACTTAAGCAACCTCTTAGAGTTTTTTTTATCGTTGGAGGTGTTGTTTGTGGTTAATTTATCTTCCTAAGATGGAGTGGTGATTTATAAACAGATGAGTGATAGTGTGTGTGGAGTGAATCCTAAATGAGTGAGAGTGTGTGATTAGTGATCTCTAACTACTTGCTTGAAAGGAAATGCTTGAAAGAAATAAATAACTTGAAATAACTTGAAAGCAAAGAACCACTTCCAATGGCACTAGACACCATTCATGCTGCTGCAAATAAAAGAAAAGAAAGTCACTTTTAAAACCAAAGATAATGATTATCTCTCCCTAACTCCCTGCTTCAAACACATAGTGTTGTGTAAAGCACGATTAGGAAGTAGCTCAAGTTGAATTAGAAAAGTGATTAAAAATGAGAAAAATCTACTTTAAAGACTAGTGATAACGTTTTGCTCTTTCTAACTCTCTACTTCTGCCATATGTACTATGCAAAGTATGATTAGAAAGTAGTGAAAGATTAGTCTAAAAAGCACTCAAAGCCAACTGCAAGTTAGTGGTATTCTGATCCTTAAAAGATAACAATTTATGATAAAAGATCATTCATGTGTTAGCAGAACTTTGAGAAATAAGACTAAAAATCAGCTATAAAAACAAAGGCAGCAACTTGAACCTGTCAACTTCAAATACCATTAGTTTGTAAAGCAAATACACAAACATAAAAACAAATCCCGGGCTAAAAACCTGCAAGGAAATAACACTGATCAGCTTGAAAGAAAAGAAATCAAATAAATCAAACTATACATGTTTAAAGAAATGCTGAATGAGAAAATAAAGAAATGCTGAACATAAAATACTTTACAGAGGCTAACATGAACAGGGGCCCTCCATTCATTCAGCCACAAGAAGACTTAAGGAACTGAAAGCTTCAAAACAACACTGCTTCTATTGCTCCATTTTCAGAAATGTACAAAACAGAGTGCTAGAACAGCACTATAAAAACAGAGTTTACAAATGCTCTTAAAATTATCACAAGTTCAGAAAGTACAGCAGCTAAAAAGTAAAATAAGCGTATGCAGACGCAAGTATATATAGGCATCTGAAGGATGGCCTAACACGTACAGCTAATAACTGAAAAGCAACTAACTGTAATGCGTATTTAAAGTTCATTGACACATCATAAGGCTGCGTGGATGAGCTGGAGGTTCTGTCGTCATGGGCAATGAATCCAGTGTTGGATCATGTCCCCTACCACCTGCAAAACGCGGACAAGTCACCGTTTGAGCTGACGTGACCTAACAGCTTACAATCACCGTTAAGCTGCCTTTATTTGACCGTAACTTGACCAGTTTTGACCGGAGGTACAGATGACGTGAATGGTTGAACAAATGGCACAGGAACCTCGAGCACGTTGATACCTAAGTGCCCATGTGGCTCATTTGGAAAACTGACACGTGGAACCTTGAGTTTAACAAAAAGGCTGCGGGATCATCAGATGGCTGCGGGATCGCTGAATGGCTGCGGGATTGCCAGACAGCTGCGGAATTCCTGCAAGTATGTCAAAATCTAAACAAAACAGTCACCCATTAGCAAAACTCACTTGATCATGCTTAATGACACCTAATGTAATGATCTGGGTGGTTTTACAGTGAAAATGAGGCAAAAGTGAAGAAAAGCTGAGGAAAAACTGAGGGAAATGGTAGACAAGTAGGTGTAAAATGGTAGACAAGTAGGTGTAAAGTAGAGGCTCTACAATTTCTTATTCAGGTGGATAGTTGCATGAGGCAATGTGTATACTGGAGTAACATTTGATGTCATGCATGAGGTCATAACATGCATCGTTGATATGGCCTTGCATTGATGACTGGACCCTAGTTAGTATGATGGTTATGCATTGATGCACTTATTGATATATGTCTATATGTTATTATGGTTATTTTGTACATGCATCGCACTGATTTGATGATCTTGTAGACAAGGTATCCTCCCCAAGTTATGCTAAGTTACGTTCATTTATGGTGATTTGGTTTAGCTGACATAGTATGCCTTACAGGAAAGAGATCAGATGGCTAGCAAGGTGGTAGACTACATAGAATCTCCCTATGCATCAGATGGGAAACGTGGTGTGGGGCACTCTTCTGAATTGGTAGACACATTGAGAAGCTTGAATGAAGAAATAAGGAGTTGCAAAGCAGACAATGACAAAATTGTGCAGGCATAAGAGAAACAAGTAGAGGTGAATGCGATATTACTTCAGAGTTTGTCAGATTTGTAGCAACAGGGACCTCTTCGGATCAATCATGGACATGAGGACAAAACTAATGGGGCATATGGCAGAAAGTCTCATAGTAGACATAGGTTAGATAGATTTGATACTATTAGAGATGGCATGACGTTGGACACTCCAGATAGGAGGGGTGACAGACACAGGTATTATTCTAGTTCTCGTTCTGATAGACATCATGATCGTCATCATTACCATCTGTACAGAAGGAATGATAGGGGATACTTTCCAAATGAGTTCAAGAAGGCAAAGCCACCTACCTTTGATGGAGAAATGAAGAAATCGCAAGATGCAAAGGATTGGTTGCTTGGCATGAGGAAATTCTTTAGATTGCATGATTACTCAGAAAACATTGAAGAAAGGATATCACTTTTCAGTCTCAAAGGTAAAGCAGATATTTGGTGGAAAGATGTGAAGAATGTCAAGGAAATATATGAGGATGATCTGACTTGGCATGTGTTTGACAGGCTCTTAAAGAAGAAGTACTTGTCTGAGAGGTATTATGATGACAGAGCTAAGGAGTTTTATGAGTTGTGGATGGGTTCTATGACAAATGAGGAGTATACTAGTAGATTTTTGGAGCTGTTGAGATATGTGCCTTACCTCAGAGAGGAGAAGGCCAAGGTTCAGAGATTCATCAGTGGATTTCCAGTTGCATACAGAGACCAGATTGAGTTCGATGAGCCTAGATCGTTGGAGGAGGCCATCCAAAAGTTGAAGCATTGTTATGAGCAGTTGAAGCGCAAAGTTGAGCTGAAACATGACTTGAAGAGAAACGACAAAGCTAAAGGAAAATGACCACCAAAGTGAGGAAGACCTCAAGATGCAAGTGAGAAAGATAATGCAGTTCCTTACAAGAGATTCAATACAACTGAGAAGGGACATGGAGAGTAACAGGCTAGAGGTGGTGGTAGGGAACCATTGCAGTGTTGGATATGTGGTAAGGATCATTGTAAGAGGGATTGTTCATAGTATCAGAGTGTTGGTAGACCCCAGATCTATAATGCTCAGGAGGTGCATACAGTTGGTGATTTTGGTCATAACATTCTGTTATCACTGAGAACTGCAGTTGCATGTATATAAGTTAAGTCCAAAATTTCATGAGTAAAAATGAATGTTATATGGTTGTTCTCCTATGCTTACCACTTAGGGGTCATGTTCTTCAATGATATTGTTAAGAATCATTTTCAAAACCACGAGTCACCCTTCATCATGATTGATTAAGATATGTCTTGTCTCGTATGTGTCATTTGTCCTTTTCGCAGTTTCGCAGCACCTTTTCGCAGTTTCGCAGCACTATTTGATTGGCTGATTTTGCAGCGTAGTAATGTTTAAGCCTTTTCGTAGCGCCAGCCATTTCGCAGCACATGTCACTGAATTATAACTGTCTGCGCTACGAAATCGCGGTTTCGGGATTTTGTAGCGCACATTCTTAAAATGTCATGTCCAGGGATGAGTCATTGTGTCCGGTCGGATTGTTGTCAGTTTATGTACCTTCCAAACAATTAAGAGGCATCATTCCCCCGATAGGTTCAGAGTCATGCACATTAAGTTCATTTAAATATCCTTGTCATGCATGGTTGTGTCATGATGTTCTATTATTATTATTTGAAGCGGCCAGCTTACATGTTAAACTATTTGAATTGTAATGAGCCCGAATTTCTTCTTCAAGAGAGCTGCATTGCAAGCGAGCCCGTGTTCTAAAGTTTGAAGTTGCCTGTTGAGTTGAAGCTGCCGGTGTTATTGTGTGCAAAAGTTTCCAAGGCGTAATGGAGAAGAAAGAGCATCGATCAGGAAGGTGTCAAAGAGCAGAACCCGAAGGATTAGACTTGACATTGAGGGAGGAAGGTGTTAAAAAGGCCTTCAAAGACGCTGGTTGCTGGAGTTTTTGTGAAAAGCTGAAGGGAGAACACACTCAGGTAACAAAAGAATTTGCATTGAATTTTACAGGCTTGAGTTCCAAAGTGTCTATGTTAGAATTCCCAGTATCTCCAGAGGCTATTGCTAGGGTAACTGAGATTCCTAGAGGAGGCCAGGAGTGGTTCAAAAATTTCAAGTTTGATATGAGCCCCTGTAAGATATTCTTGAAGGAAGCCTATGTGAATGAAGATTTGACCAAGGCTGTGCCTAGAAGTTATGTGAAGGAGAGTTATGCTATGCTTCTTACTTGTATTCAAAAATATTTAACTTGTGAGGGCAGGTATAACAAAGTTTATTCTTATCATTTCAAGTTGTTGCTGCATTTCACGGGTAAAGCACCTATAGATCTTCCATTCTACTTGTTTCGAAGCCTCAGTAAGATGTGTGATAAAATTCAATTGAGGAAGGACGATTGTGAGTCATCACTGTTTCATCATGGCCTAGTTAAACTATTAGTGATGGATGCCTTGCAGAAGATTGGTAGGGATTGGGATTCTTTCATTTATATGGCCGGGTTCCAGAGCAAGACAGGCCTCACCCCACAACCACTTAGAGAAAGAGAAGAATTGATGGAGGAACCCACTATTGCTGAGCTTAGGAAGGAGGCTAGTGAGAAAAAGAAAGTTAAATCTCAGTTGAACAAACCAGTCAAACCCTTGATTATTAAAGAGCCATCTCAGTCACCTCAGTCATCATCAAAGGGAAAAGTCAAGCAAAAGAAGGATGTTCATGGATCAGCTGAATCTGAAAAAGCATCAAGAGTTAAAACTAGGGGTCAACTGAGCAAGGAGAAAGGTAAATCAGTGGCTGTGGAAGAAAGTCCAATTTCAAAGGCCAGTCTAAGTGACCTACTTGAGGCTATTGAATTTGAACAGGGAGAACCAGTGCATCTTGAACCCATGCATATTGATTTGACCCAATCTTCTCCTGAGAGTACTAAGAAGTCAAAAGCTTCGAAAAGATTAAGGTTTGATGAGCCTAGTGAGGCGTTTATGTTCAAGCCAAGAAGGCCAGTCACAAGGAAGCAAATTAAAGAAGCTGAGAAAGTGAATAAAGAAGAAGAAGCTGTAAAGGAGAAAGTGCATAAGGCAAAGAAAGCTGTAAAGTCACCCAGAACTGAGGTAATTGATGTATTGACAAAAACAGTGGAGGCAGTCAAACATAAAGACAAGGATAAGAAGGTCATCATCACCCAAGGGGGAAATGTGATTGCCATAAAGAGTCAAGTGAAGACAGCCATGAAAGATCAGGGGAGAGCAGCCAAAGAAGAAATTGTCAAAGCCAAAAATGTGACTAAGGAGCGTGCAGTTAGGTATGCCAATTATAAAAGAGCTGTGTTGAAGGGCAGCAAAAACTTAATGGGTCAGACAGATTCTGTGGCTGATGTATATACTTGGACTGTCCTAGCTCTAAAACAAGCTAAACTCCTCAGACAAATGAACCTGACTCTGAGAGCCAAAAACAAAGCTTTAAAGAAAGAAGTTTCAAATTTGAAGATGCAGCTAGGTCAGCTAGCTCATTGATTTGAGGAAAAGGTGATATTTTCAGTTTTGGTCAATTTTGTTTGAGTTTCACTATTTTTGAAGTCATCTAAGTGTTTGGAACCTGTAGAGGAGGTTTGAAAAGTTAAAAGTTCAGGTAAAGGAAGCTTTAGTGCAAATGCATTCTGTTTTGGTAAAAACAGCAGTTTCGTAGCGCGCTACGAAACTGCTGTAGGTGCTGTTTTATAAGAAAAACAAGGAATTTAATGATGAAGTCAGCAAATTTTCGAAGGGAAAGCCTCAAAGACATAAGGGAAACCATAAAAGAATCTCCTAACTATTCAGAGAATGACAGATGTGCATTTTGAAAAGGTGAAATGTTTTGTTTTTAGCTGAAGTCTCGTTAAAGGTACTTTATGACCGAATTGTTAGGGTTTCTGTTGAGGTTATCGGAGATATGTGTTTGTACACTTGTTCAGCTCACAAAGCTTCCAGCTCATTGGAGAGTAAGGTGATATGCGTTGTTTATGAGGAATTAGAGAACAGGGAACATGTTCTTTAAGAGATGAAGAATGTTGGGAGACAGAGACCGTAAAAACAGAGCACATCTCATGGTCAATTAATGAGCCATGTGCGCAACAAGGATCCAAAGCTAGCTCGTTCAATGTATTCTCCTCCAAGATACTTCAAACAAAGCAGATAAAGGACATGTGTCAGGACTCAGAAAAACATCATGCTACGAGGAGGACAGATTTTGGGTTTTGAGTAAATGAAGACCATTTGTAATTACAGTTCAGCTATCATGTAATTAATGAATTAGTTATGCAGTAGATAAGGGTAGTGAATAGCAACCTTCGATGCTCCCCTCATGCTGGAGGAGGAAGCTCGAGGTGGTTAAGCATGTAGTCCTATATATGAATCAAACTGGGATGTAATAGGGGTTGGATGTTTTTTGGAAAAAACAGAGTTTTTATGTTGGCTTATGTAAAAAACTTGTTGCAGTAATATAATAGACTACTTTTTCTTCTCAAGATTCATACTTTGTTCAAATGCTCAAGATGTATCTGGTTTGGTCTTATCTTTTGTGTTTTACAACTCTATAGATATACAATCACTCTGAATTCTCCTTGTTGCTCAGACTTCCTGTGTATATTTATGAGTTGAGGTTCATTGGTAAAATGTTTTGAGTGTTTAAACATTACATGCCTTGACTTCCATGAATGAGTAGTTGAATGGTTTACTGAAATGGTGTTTGACTCCATGAGCCCAATGGAAGAAATCTTATGTTGTCTGTCCAACCAGCATGTTTATTAAGTTCTCATTTCAAGAGTTAGCCCTCTTAGTGTTAATTACAATCAGTAGTTTGTCTTGAGAGAGCCCTCTCAGGTTAGGGAGGCTAATACTTAGCCAAGAGTCTGGTCTGAAATAGTTACATAAAGTCTAACTGATTAGCAGCCATCAGTACATGATTTTGTGATAACACATTCCTCGAATTTATGCAGTTGTGGACAACAGCCAGGCGGATCATCAAGCATCGATCATTGATATGGACGGTAAGCTTTGTGATCAAGTTGTTTCTATTTTGATTGATCCTAGATCTAACTATAGTTATATTAATCCTGACCTGGTAGATAAGTGTGGTTTGAGAAAAGAAGTGCATGAAAAATATTGGTTGGTACAGTTGGCTACAGGTACAAAGAAGCGAGTTCACCAGTGGGTAAGATCTTGTGCATTTGAGTTAAAAGGTATACCTAAAACAACACATTTGAATGTATTTCCATTGGGATTGTATAGTATCCCTTTGGGTATGGATTGATTATACCTTCATAGAACCAAAGTGGATTTCTTCGACAAGGCCATTGAGTGCATGGATGATAGTTGGGAAAATAGGACCTGTAGGGAAAGAATAAGCCTACATCAGTAAGGATGGTTACCGCTATGCAGGCTAAGCATAGTTGTAGAAAAGGTAGTGTGATGTTTGTAGTACACATTTCTAGTGACAAGGGTAAGGAGGTTGAGGATGCAGAGGTGTTTAGGAGGTACCTAGTATTGCAACAGTTTCGGGATGTATTTCATGAGGTCATTACAGAGTTTCCACCTCATAGGGAGGTAAAATTTTCTATTGAGTTGGTGCTAGGGGTAGCTTTAGCCTCGAAAGCACCTTACAGGATGAGCACACCTGAGTTGGTAGAGTTAAATTTGCAGCTAAAGGAAATGTTGGACAAAGGATACATCAAACCCACTGTATCACCTTGGGGTGCACCAATGTTGTTCGTAAAGAAGAAAGATGGTACTCTTAGATTGTGCATTGATTACAGGCAGTTGAATAAGGTAACGAGCAAGAACATGTACCCGTTTCCAACGATTGATGATTTGTTTGATCAGTTGAAGGGAGAAACAATGTTCTCTAAGATCGACTTGAGATTGGGATACCATTAAGTACGCATCAAGGAAGAGGATATCTTCAAGACTGCGTTCAGGACCAAGAATGGGCATTATGAGTTTGTTGTTGTTCCATTTTATTTGACTAATGCTCTAGCTACATTCATGTGTTTGATGAATAGTGTGTTGTGTCCTTATTGGACAAGTTTTTTATTGTATTCATTGATGACATACTGGTATATTCTAAGAATGAGGAAGAACATGCCGAACATTTAGCAGTAATGTTGAGATTGCTAAGAGAGCATCAGTTGTATGCTAAGCTTAGCAAGTGCAACTTCTTTCAGACTAAGGTACACTACTTGGGACATGTTGTCTCCAAGGAAGGCATAATAGTAGATCATTCATGGGATTGGTAGGTTACTACTGGAGGTTCATCAGGAACTTCTCACGCATTGCATATCCTATCACATCATTGTAGCGGAAAGGTAAGAAGTTTGAATGAACGACAAAATGTGAAGATAGTTTTGAGAAGCTTAAGAAGTTGTTGACACATGCACTAGTGCTAAAGATTGCGGATACAGACACAGAGTTTGTAGTGTGTACAGATGCTTGCAAGAGGGGATTTGGTGGAGTTCTCATGCAAGAAGGATAGGTAGTGTGCTATGAGTCGCAAAAACTGAATGAGCACGAGCACAATCTTGAGTTAGCAGCAATTATACATGCATTGAAGATGTGGAGACACTATCTTCTGGGCAAGAGGTTTACATTGATGAGTGATCATAGTGGGTTGAGGTATTTGTTTGACCAGCCGAATCTAAATGCCAGGCAAGCTAGATGGTTGGCTACCCTTAGTGAGTTTGACTTCGAGATCAGATACATCAAAGGGAAGGAGAACCGAGTTGTAGATGCTCTTAGTAGGAAGGTACATGTAAATCATATAGCAGTTATAAGCTCTTATGGGACATAGTTACATGATAGGATATTGCAGGTAGGACAACAGGATGACAAATACATGGAGATTATGCACATGTTACAACAGAGTACAAGAACAGGTACAAGTTTAGATGCAGGTACAGGTACGTGGGATTAGGATGCAGATTATCATCTCATGGTAGATGGGTTGGTGAGGTTTTGAGATAGGATCTATGTGCTGAATTGTAGTGATCTCAAGAAGCTTATCTTGAGGGAGTTTCATGTGAAACCATATTTGGGTCATCCAGGATATTAGAAGACATTGACGGTGGTGAAGAAGTTTTACTATTAGCTGAATCTGAAGAAGTAAGTGTCTAAGTTCGTGGCTAGATGTTTAGACTATTAGCAGGTAAAGGCGAGATGTAAGCATCCAGGTGGTCTAATACAACCTATAGCGATTCCGAAATGGGAATGGGAGGTCATTTCCATGGATTTCATCATAGGTCTTCCGAGGATGAGGCAACATGATTCCATTATGGTCATGGTTGACAGGTTGAGCAATGTAGCTCACTTCATTCCGGTGAAGATACATATTCAACCAGTGAGGTAGCATAGGTGTTCATCAAAGAGATAGTGAGACTACATGGTGTTCCAAACAAGGTTGTGTCCGACAGGGATGAAATTTCACTTCCAAGTTTTGGAAGGAGCTATTTGCAGGCTTGGGTACAAAGTTGGCCTTCATTACGGCTTATCATCCGCAGACAGGTGGTCATACAGAGAGGGTAAACATGATCTTAGAGGATATGCTGAGGATGTACGTGATGCACCAGTAGAAGAAATAGGAGGAGTATCTTCCATTGGTGGAGTTTTCATACAATAAGGTTATCAGGAGTCCCCGAGGATGAGTCATTTCAAGGAATTGTAAGGGCAGAGTTGTAACACTCCCATAAGTTGGAGTGATCCAGTAAACAAGGTACTTATTGGACTGGACATGTTGACAAACATGGAGCAGGAAATGTAGGTTATAAAGAAGAATCTGAAGGCAACATAGGATAGACATAAGAGTTATGCAGATAAGCACAGGGTGTTTAAAGAGTTTCAGGTTGGGGAGCATGTGTATTTGCGCATCAAGCCCAAGAAAATCTCTTTGAGGATTGGCTCATGTGCCAAGTTTGCACCATAATATTGCGGGTCTTTCGAGATCCTTGAGAGGATTGGACCAGGCATATCGACTTGAATTGCCTTCAACAGTGAAATTCCATGATGTTTTCCATATTACATTGCTTAAGAAGTATAGAAAGGATGTTAATCATGTGATTGATTGGTCTGTATTGCAGGTGGAGCAAGAAGGAGAGTTCCAACCGGAGCCTCAATGCATATTGCAGCATAAACATCTCATGCTTAGGAACAGAGCCATAGAGTAAGTTAAAGTGTAGTGGAATCACTTTGGTCCTGAAGAAGCTACATGGGAGATGGCGGATCAGATGTGGGCCCTATATCCTTCATTATTTGCTGGTTGAGGCAAAGCAATTTTGGTTTGATGTTGGTTTATGTTTGGCATATGTTTTTCCGATGGTTTGATATTTGTATATGTATATGTATATGGATGTAAATACCACCATGAGCTAAGTTATAAAGCTCCAATAAGTAGCATGGTTATCATCCTGTCATGTTGTCATGATGTTTTGCTTTTCAGCAGGTTCTTCATTGTAAATACCGCAACGAGCTAAGTTATAAATCTCCATAGGCAGTATGTTTTCTTTTCAGCGGTTTTGCTGAGGTCTTGGTGTGGTTCAACACCAAGGACGGTGTTCCCCAAGGGGGAGGGTTCTATAACAGCCCTAGTGAAAAGTTCACGTAATAAACGTTAATAAAGACAAAATAAGGCCACGGGTAAGGGACACTATTCCAAGCTGAATGTTGGGAAAATATATCATAGTGGGAATTACTGGATGTGTGTTTTGGCTAAGGAAAATTGGCAAAGGCTAAGGCAAAGACATTAAAAGGCATTTTGGCAAATTTATTTATGAAAATAAAAGAAATTAGGAGAAAATTAAGGTGAAAGGTCACAAGTTGCATGTGAGGAGGAAATTGAAGGAAAATAATAGAAAATGAAGAAATTAGAGGCCTCATGCATAAAAAGGATTCTAAGGATCAGTTCATGGCTTTTTTCAAGTTCAAGTTTGGATTTCTCTCATTATTTTCTCTCTCTCTCTCTCTCACACTCTCTTGGTCACTTAGAGTTTTCTTAGAGCACTCTAGTTTGGATCAAGGAAAGGAAAGCAAGCAAAGGAAAGGAAAAGCAAGCAAAGGAAAGGAAGGCAAGCAAAGGATCAAGGAAAGGAAAGCAGGACTCAAGAAACTTCAGCAGGAATAATTGCAGGTAACCTTTTGCATGTGTGATTTCCTAGCTGGTTTGGACATGCATGGCTTTTCATGTTTGTGTATGGTTCTCTTGCTATCGGTGGCATGGTTTTGCTGGGTTATGATAGTGGTTTTCAGCCTAGCCTAGCCTTTTTCCGGATGCCATGGTATGTTGGGATGTTTATTTTGGTTTTTTGAGCTTTGGTTTGCCGAATGGATTTCGGAATTTGGGGCAGAGGTGGTCTCAAGGTTCATTCCCAAAGGCCTAGGAATCCCTTGACTGGTTTTGGCTGGATACATGGTAAATCCTGAGGGAGCAGTCTCAATTTAGGGCCTAGTGATCCAGGTTTGGATTGTAGTAAAGCTTGAAAGACAAAGAGATGGAAAATTCCTCAAGGATAGTGATGGATTTCGAATGACATTCCAAGTTCTGTTCGATTGTGATCAGAGCATCAGTTTTGGTGTGATCGTGGTTTGGTGAGGGTGAAGGTGCTTTAACCTTTAGATTCCCTTGGTTGTTCTTGGATTGGTTATTCTATGAGATCCAACATTCAAACATGGAATATGGCACGGGGGTGACTGGCTGAAAGAGATATTTGGTTCAGCCATGTCTATGGTCGGGTGGTACGTGGAAGTCTTGAACTTGGTCAGATTTTCCTATGATTAATAAAAGCTAAGTTCTCTTACTTTTGCACTGATTTATATGTGGATTTAATGGTTGTCATATCTCTAATATTTACATGGTTTTATGCTGGTTATAAGCATGGTTAAATGACTGGTTCATGTCATGGTTATTTCATTTATTTACTTGTAACTGTTAAATGGATGGATGCAAAACGTGATTGATGATGTAACAATTCAATGGAGAAGGAGGTGATCCTTCTGGTTATGTTTCATGATTTTCTTCAGTCATTTATGCTCTGTCTTGTATCCTAGGCCTGTAGGTTGCATTGATGCCAAGTGTTTGATAGAATGTTAGTCTCGGTTAGGGATGCTGATGCCTAGTCTTGAGGGTGATTTTGATTGATCAACATTGTTATCATGTTTTTAATGAATTCTAGAAGTTACAACAAGTTCTGGGCAGAGGCCAGGATTTTGGGCTAGAAAAGTGGCTTAAATCCCGAGGTTGCTGGCACAAAATTGGAAATTTTGGACCACGGTAGCTGGGAGGTAGGCCTGTGAGAGTGACTTTGGGTTTCTGGTCGCTCTCTTGCCCATAACATGAGAGCGACTATGGCATAAGAGTTGCAGAATAACAATGGGACCCAGGGACAGGCTGTCTGATTGGATGAATTGTCTACTGAGGGTTCTGTTGATGATGTTGGATGATTGTAGGTGATGTTCCGTCGATTCCACTTCCTTAAGGTGACACTGGAGGTCGAATATGATTGTAGTAGCATCTCTC
This sequence comes from Pinus tabuliformis, assembly GCA_031772625.1. Lineage (NCBI taxonomy): Eukaryota > Viridiplantae > Streptophyta > Pinopsida > Pinales > Pinaceae > Pinus > Pinus tabuliformis. The sequence continues at coordinate 309,763,097 of CM062816.1, read as the reverse complement.
CTCATGTTTACCCAGTTGGCATGGTTACTTTGGGTAGGCTTGGGAGAGGTGTTACATATATAATAATATGCTGTTGGGCATGGAGTATGCCCTAAAACTACTTTTGCTTGGCTAAGAGCTTGTCTACCTCATACGTAAGGAAACATGTTAATGACCCAAGACCCAAAGGCATTTGGAAAGAGTGAAAGCCTGCTCCCTTACAGACCACCAATGGGTTATTCTAGGTGGCGTGGTTTTCCTTGAATAATGACGATGAATTAACCTACATTCCCGAATAACAACTAGATATGGATGTCCTCACTGCTGGTTTGAAAACTAAGTTATGATAGGTTTTCCCAGGCATGAAAAAAATTCTATTATTATTAATTAACATTAACATTAATATTATGTAAGGTTTATTGGTAAGATAATTATTGGTATTTATCATAATCATTATATTATTAATAGTGTTATAATACTACTATATTATTATAAGTGTTAAAACTTATGCTCTTAGAATAATTATTGCATATTTAATTTCACATTACACTATATTAATGTACATTAGTATTATTGTGTAATGATTATATTATTAGTATGGGAGTTAGTATTATTATTTTTTTTCTTTATACCCTTTAAGGATTTTAAGGTTTTGATTTTTCTTTGCTTTAGGTCTAGGTTATCAGTTAACGCTTCTTTTCATATTCTTCTCCTTGCTGGCATCTTGTATTTATCACTAGTCTATACTTTCTTTTACCTTGAATTTTTATCCCGATGTTGAATCACGCTACTAGATTCAAAACGTCAACAACCGATATGTCTATTGTGGAGAAATCTTTGGAAATTATCATTAATCAACAAAAACCCTATAGGAATTTAAAATCTACCATTAAACAACTTTTGGAGTTCTTATTTTATGATATCCTTCAAAACAGGATTCATCCTCTCTTGAGGCTACTTGATAGGTAAATATTCCTCCTTGATATAAATATGATGAGTACATAAATCAAGATGGATTCATTTCATATTAATGTAGTCCTAGGAAAATGGACTACTATGCATTTGTAACATTTTGATTAGTTTCTTTCGCTAAGAAGATTCAAGCTTAACATTAATATTTAAGTTTTTCCCAAGGTATATCTCAAAACAAATATATGGTTGTCGGAGATGGCTTCTAAGAAAACCATTTGTTGTTCCAAATTACTCGAGGGGAAGGTATTTTGGCCATGTCCTTCTATTATATGTCCAATAGATGGATGTGTGGCTATGTAAGGATGTGCAATAAATGTAAAAATAACATCATCCTTAATGTTCTCTTCGAAAATTGAAGTTTGATCAAGAGATAATAGAGGCTATATAATCTCCTCATCATTGTCATGAAGCAAAGGAGGATTCTTCAAGTCAATGGAAGGTTTGGCAGGGGAAGAGTGGGAAAGTTTTTTTGTGGAATTCCTGTTAGATATGGTCATATTTATTGATCTACAAACAATATATGAATCAACAATAGCTAACCAATGTCTTTGCAGAATTAATACATATCCTCCAAACTTATCTTTTGGTTGCAAGACCATGAATTTAGTGGAGAATTCCCATGAATATATAGAAACAACCATATCCTCGAGCATTCCTTTTGGCTTTAGTAGGACTTGTCTTCTAGTTGAAGGATCGTAGGGGTCTGCTGAAAACATGATATTTGAAGTTTTTCCATGGTTTCCTTGGTCATAACATTGATAGTTTCTCCCAAGCCAATCAAAGTATTAGGTATGGAAGTGTTATTGATATTAAAAATTAACAACTAGACCTTTTAGGTCCATATACTTGGCCACAAAAACCTTTATGAATACTAAATGAACCAATTTTTTAATTTTTCTTCTTACTTGGCTTCCTTAAGTAGAGTTATTGGATGACCTTAGCATAAATTAGGGCATACTTAATGGCTTAAAACAACAAGTTCTTGGCACACACATTGCTAAGATTTCCTAGAAAGTTGAATTATGGTTGTGCAAGGGGATTTTCTATAGTACCCTATAGTTTCATACAAGTATTTATGATTTGATTATATAGTTTACTAAGACTTTCCTCATCATCATGTTCCTAGATGATGGAGGTAATATGATTAGAAAATATTTTTTTTTAATGTAAATCAATATCCTTGCAATCCATGGGAGAAATGACATAAGTTGGAAAAGGGTTAGGGATGGGTTGGATTGATAGTTGTGATGGTCTTGTGGAGGATGATTAGTTGGTAACTAGAGTTGTTGTGCATGTTACTGAGGAGGAAGGTTATCAGGTTTGTAATGGAAATTTTACGAAGGGAGAAGGCCCTCGCCATCATTACAGCTAGGATTGGTTTGGAGGTTGGGTAGATGGTTGTTTCCAAGGCATTAAGGGATACCAAATCTAGAGTGGGTATTGGTGTGGGACAAATTACTAGGTTAAATCTTGTGCCATACTAGGTCATGGTGGCCATGGTCACTTATGGACTACGAAGTAGATTTTCTTGTTTTCTTCACTGCTCCCCCTAAAAAAATTCCTTAAGCTCAAGCAATGAAGGGAAGTTTTTAGTAGATTGAGTCTGCTAATAAATGGCACATACCTCCACACTATTCAAAGGGCATTCCCAAATATGATGATTCTTTTGTCACTTAGAATATAAGATAGTTAACACCAAGTATACTATGACCTTCTTCTGATTTCCTTGGAAATTTCCTAACTAGGAACTAAGCATTTGAGGATGTTAGTTTTGAAATTATCTGATAGATTCCATAGCACTTCCTTAATTACCCTTGTCCGTGATGACCTTATGATTATGGAGGTCGTATCTTGGGGATTTTTTCCATATTTGGAATTTCCATGCAAATAACATCCAAAAACCTTATAGATATCATTGTATGTCATTTGGGAAGTATCCCTAACCACCATAAGGTTGAGCACATCAATGTATCCTTCTCTAATCCCTCTAATGAAAAATATACGTAGAATTTCATGACCTAAGGTATTTTTTTTAGTTATATCTAGGTTATATTCGAACATTTCAACATAATCTTATAGAATTTCTTCAGTCTTTTCTGTCATCTTAAACATTTCCTCCCTAATATATCAAACCTTGCAATAGTCTAGACATTTCTTTAAAAAATTCGTCCTCATTTGATCTCATGTTTTCATAGAAGTCCCTCAAAGCTCCATGAGCCAATGAAAACATGTTTTTTTCAAGGTGGCTAGAAATAATTTCAATTTTTGGACATTTGAGGAGTAGTTATAACTACGAGATAGGACATAAAACTGAAAGAGAAAGGTGCATGGGTCCTCACTAGTCAAACCATAGAAGTTAGGTAGGGTATAAGGTGGAATTTTTTTCATCTGAACTAATCTACTGGAATCCTAATAGGAAATTCAAATGTGACTAGTTATTCTTGCTAAGGATTTACCACCTCTTCTTGCATACCTAAGAGTGTTCTCCTCCAAGATTTAGATTCATTTGATTGAATGGAGGGATTAGGTCTGTTAATAGGGTTTTCCCAATGATTTTGTTTTTCTCCTTCAGAGTTGAGGCTTTTGAAACTACAGGGCTTATAACTACTTAACTGTGTAGGAGGGTTGTCTATTATATTGGATGTTGCATGCTCTTTAAATTTCCTTGGTTGTGTGTTCTTAAGTTTTGTTCTTGAGGGTCCCCTTCTTGCTAGGATGACAATATTATGGGAGGCTCCTATTGCACCACAAGAATGGAGTTTTTTTTCGTTAGTTCTTATTCTTGTTATACATCTAATATGACCCAATGCATGACATCTTGAACAAAATATATTCGAGGAGAAGTTGACAATTACCCAAGGTTTCCTTTAATATAGTACCTTTATGAAATTGTCAGAAATCCTAGTCCTTTAAGTGAGTGCTCGACGATGATACCAAAAATGTTTTTGTTTACTTCTTCATTGTTGGAAATGAGATCAAATCGCTTAGTATTTTAATTTTTTGACTCAGGTTCATCTATGCTTGCGAGGCACTCTGTGCAACATACACAAGAGAAGGGTTTGATTGATCTAAACTGAATGCTATAAGAACTAGTATAACTTTCACAAAATTGATGGAATAAAAGATAATTCCAATTTAAATCCAAACTTAAATGTAAATGAAATGATAAAAGTAAACGAACAACATGCCCGATTTTTTTTATTTTTTATTTATTTATTTATTTTATTTTATTTTTTTGTGTAAGCTTGGTAGTACTTCCTTTTCTATTAATTATCTATAGGCAGGTAACAAAAATATGTTTGGTGGCCTCAACCTGCCTGAGGGAAACCAGGTCTGTTGGCCACCGATCAGCATCATAAGCCGTCCAAAATTTAAACAGTTTAATCATAATCATCCATGCTAAGTTTTCTATTGTATCTACTATATACTTAATCCTTTGACTCATAAAGTAAATGCTATTCGTCATAAAAACAAAATTTACTTTCTACTACTCTGCATCAGTCATCAGATGACTCAATGGGAGCCGGGTCCTTGGCACTCGACCTGGGCACTTCGTTCTGCAACAAGGTTTGGATTTGTTTTTCAATTCGCCCAAAACAGAGGTTCTGATGGTATTGTTGTACCTGCACCGCCTGAATCTCCTTTTGTATGTCCTTCAGACTTGGCTCCTCCTGACAAGCTTGCACTGGTTCTTCTCTGTCCTTGTATATTGTCATTGCCCTGGCCAACAGGTTCTTCATGACCCAATACTATTGGATGGTCTGTCTAAATAGTGTTTGACGACCTCTGGTGTGCCTCAGATCAATGAGAAGTGATTCCTAGTCTTCCATTGGAAGCACTTCATTTTCTGCCTTCGCATTTAACTCTGCCTCCCAAGTTGCTATTACAATTTTTACCTGTGCTGGAGTACCTGCATGGTATGCATGCATTAGATTCTGCATGCTTTTCTCGTTGTTTTCCTTCCCCTTTTTTGTTGGGTTTTTCTCGTTGAGGCCACCGGAGCCTTCATTTTCTTTTCTGCCTGTTTTCCATTATGTCAGCCTCCTTTTCTTGCCTGCCTCACCTCTGCCTTCACCATATTTTCCTTAAGCAATGATTTCAGCGCCCACTCCTCACTCGTTCTTACCTGCTCCTATTGGTGAAGCACCGAAGTCCAAATGGCGGTGGAGTTAAATAAACCTATAATATTAACATAAGTGCAAACATTATAACCAATCCAAATTTCATTCATGGCCTTCAGCCTTTCCTTGTAATTCATTTTTACAGAATAACAACTTCAAATTTGCTTTCGACAACCCGGTTGCCCCCCATTCCCTTCCCATCTTTCCTTGGTCCTTGCTGCGTGCAACAAAAAGGGAATAACTTCCCTCCTCTGCTCAATTCCCCCCTTAGGATCATCATACTAGGTTTCAATATGTGGTCCAACTCCTCTTCCGGATGTTAGCAGATGTAACAACCCTGGTGAAAATTCCATGTAAAAATATATAAATACCATGGATGATGGGACACGTATTCCTAGCTGAATGGGGGGTAGGACATCCTAGTGGGTGTTCATTTGGTTGTTTATGGTTAAGGAAATTGGCAAAGGCTATGGCTAAGGCATTAAAGAGGAAAAAAGGTATTTTGGCACATTTATTTATGAAAATAATGGAAATTAGGAGAAAAGGAAGGTAAAAGGTCACAGGTTGCATGTGAGGAGGAAATTGAATGAAAATAATGGAAAATGAAGAAAATAGAGGCCTCATTAATAAAAAGGCTTATGAGGATTAGTGGGAAAGGCTTGATCAGTTCAGTTTTGGAGCTCTCTCATTATTCTCTCTCTCTCATACTCTTGGATACTTAGAGTTTTCTTGGAGCACTCTTAGAGGGTGTGGAATACTTGGATTCTTGGAGCAAGAAGGAAAAGGAAGCGCAAGAAAGCGCAAGAAGGCATCAGCATCAGCAGCTACATCAAATTTTCTTGTAGGTACCGAGTTTCAATTATGATTTCTTCACTAGTTTTGGCATGCATGGCACATGCATGTGGTTTCTTCGTTATGATCTGTCATTGGCGTGGAGGATGGTTAGGATTGATAGTGGGTTGCCTAGCCTTGCCATTTCCTAGATAGCCATGGTGATTGTGGGTTTAATTTAATTGCTTTGTTTTGGTTGGTTCTCATGTTTCCATAGCTTGGGTTGAGTTACTAGTCTTGGAAGCCCTGGTTGAACAAATGCTCTAGAAGCCCTATAACATCTTGGGTTGAGTTACTAGTCCTGGAAGCCCTGGTTGGACAAACGCTCTAGAAGCCCTTGGTGGGTTGAGTTACTAGTCTTGGAAGCCTTGGTTGGACAAACGCTTTGGAAGCCCTGTATAAGCTGTGGGTTGAGTTACTAGTTCTGGAAGCCTTGGTTGGACAAATGCTCTGGAAGCCCTGGAAGGCTTGGATGGAGACCAATCTGATGATTGTTTTGGTGATGTTCGACCATGAGGTGGAATCACTGTTTGATGGGTTGAGGTGGATGGCCTCTGGAAGCCCTGGATGAGTTTTGATTGATGTGTTCTATGAGATCCCACATTCATGCTTGGAATATGGCACAGGGGTGAATGGCTAAAGAGAGATTTGGCTCAGCCATTCTACAGTCGAGTGGAACGTGGTAGTCCCATCTCCGGTTGTTTGATTGTATTCATTAATGACAAATCCATTCCCTTGATTTTCATGTGTAAAGGTATTGATGTATTTATGGATTTGATGGCTAATATGTTTATTGTATTTCTGTTCCTATTATGCTGGTTATATGCACATTTCATGACAACAACTATCTATAGCTCTTAACATTTTTTTACTTGTATATGAATGGATAATGTGTTTATGAATTAATGGAGGATAACGCAGCAAATGGCATGAGGGAACAATGTTTCATAGCGATTCTCAGATAAGTATGAGATCCCTACACTTAATTATGTTATTCACACCTGTAGGTTACATGTTGATGATATGTTTGATGAAATGCTCGTCATGGCTAGTAGGGGTCTGGTGGTGACCTTGTTCATATTATGGCTTTTGCATCATTGTTTCCTTGCATCCTTACTAATTATAAGTGATCATTCCATTCTGGGCAGTGTCCCAGGCTATGGGCCAAAAAACATGGCTCAAATCCCGGAATGCTAGCATTAGTGTTGAGGCTAACTTGCCTGGGCAATGTCTGGGAAGCGTTATAAAGCACCTGGGCAGTGTCTGGGGAGCGTTAGTCCTAAAACTAACTCGCCTGGGCAGTGTCTAGGGAGCGTTACCCTACCCTTAAGTCTCTCAAACAATAGTGGGACCCAGGGATAGGTAGTCTGAGTGGCTGACTTGTCTCCTGAAGGTTATTTGGATGAAGTTGGATGACTATATGTGATGTTCTGTTGATTCCATTTCCTTAAAGTCACCAAGGAGGTTGAATCTTATCGTAGTGGCCTCTCATCGCATATTTAACCCAGCTGGCCGATTGCTTGGGTAGATGTGGGAGGAGGGTGTTACACTAGAGTTGAGCTGCCTCGACGCCTCCCTCTTTCCTTTAAGATTTTTGGCCCGCCCCTACCATCTACCATGATTTAGGATGACTAAGATAGAGTTTAGATGCCTACACAGAATTCCCCTCGGCCATACTTTCGGCCCTCAACCCACTCATACCCCCATTTCTTCTAGGGAATGCTTGCCCTGGCAACCCTACTAGTCGCTCTGGGGTTCCAAACCCTCTCTTCCCTATTGATACCTTGTTGCCTCTCAGGATTACCTGGTTTCCATACTGTGGCCCGCTGGTCATTCTTCCCACAATTACTAATCCCCTGCATCCCTTCCCTACCCCATGGGGTTTGCATGCCCCCCACTACCCGGGATAGCCAGGTTGAACCTATCTTCCATTTCCCATACCCCCCTCGCACCCCCCACTAGTTCTGGAGACTACCAGACCCTCAAAGGCTGTCAGAAGAGCCATAACCTCTTCTCAATCCCAGGCTGTTGATTTTTGCTGTGGCAATTGTCAATTTCATTTCCCAGGACCCGAGAGTCCCTCCTAACCCTCCATAGGTCCTCTCTTTCCCCCCTAGCCTTCCATAAAATGCAGCCAATACATATCCAGACATTAACAACATGAAATTGAGCCAAAATTCTCATGTTATTTCATATCTTACAATAATTAAGAAATTGGACATCAACAACATGAATCTGGACCATAACTTCTGGGAAATTTCGACACCATTGTCATTTGGTGCCTAACACGCCTCCAATTTTGCAAATTTGATTCCAAATCGAGACTTAGGTAGGCACGAGTTACATACCAGTCTCTTTCCAGTGCGATGAAGGCAAAGTCCAAGTGTCGGCGATAGCCCCTTTTCATGCAGGCTTGGTTCTCCTCTCAACTTCCAACCTCATTACCTAGCTCGCGTTCCCTTCTCCCACTTTGCATGCATTCAACAATCTCCCTTGCCACCTTTCTGCCTTGACAGTTCACCCACCAACCCTTTTGTATTCCTGAGGCGACCTCCACTTGCCTCATTCTACCGGGCCTTCTACCACATTTGTGTGGGGTCCTTGGATGGGTTGCCCATGTACCCTCATCGTGCGTCCTTCAACCATGTGAATGATCCTTGTCCGGATCCGATCTCCCTTCACACTCCGATTTGGGGAACAACATGCCCAACTTATGATGAAGGTCATCTTCGAAAAGAGCTCGATGGATTTGCCATCATGGAAGTATTTCTAAAGGAGGAGATCATTTGAATAATATTAATGGTGTTTGCTTGTGCATTAGGATCATCTATAAGAAAGGTCTGATGTGACCTTTCAAATAGGCTCATTGGGTTATTTGGAAGGTATTTAGTGGTTTGTATATGTATATATTTTGAAACAACCCCAATGGGATCTTTCAAAGTTGCTCAATGGGCAATTTGAACACAACTAGATGAATATGTATTATGTTTGAATGAGCTAAGGTAAGATCCTTTGAAGGGTGACCTCTAGATCATTCAAATCGACAGATAAACGTTTATAAAGGGAATTAATTTAAATGAAAATGAATTAAGTCAATTATTTTTTATGACTTTATAATTTTATACAAGATAATTGGTTGATAGTTTAAGTATTTTTCATTAACTTAAATTCAATTCCTAAAAAGATGATTCTTTCACATTTAACCTATGAATCCTCAAAATAACATGTTCAAAATTACAATTCATTAATTCTAAACCCCAAAACTTTCCTCAAAATAACATGTTCAAAATTACAATTCATTAATTCTAAACCCCAAAACCTTCCTCAAAATAACATGTTTAAAATTACAATTCATTAATTCTAAATCCCAAAACCTTAAACTTAGTAAATATAAATATAATTCAATAACAAATTTGGAAAACTAAATCACCAAAAATAAAATATATTATTAAAAAAAATAAAAAATCGATGAAGAAAAAATTACTACAACTACCAATTATTCCTATTTACAAAATATATCGTATATCCTAACAAAAGTGATCAAATCTCACACCTAGAAATCAAAAGTATTTACCTAAAAATTATTGCAACTACCAATTACTCCTATTTACAAAATATATCCTAACAAAAGTGATCAAATCTCACACCTAGAAATCAAAGGTATTTATCTTTAGGCTCCTACGTATATAAAATGCACTTTTAACATAACTTCAATTCTTTGATAAAACTAAAATAGGAATTTAACTTTATATATATATATATAAATATAATAACTATATGACATTATAAATACTATATATTATAATAATGTTATAAAATACACTTTTCACCTAACCATATACGATAAACTTTTTACATTTACAAATTTGCATAACAAAATAAAATTGATATAATTAAAATTGGAATTTAACCCTATATATATAACAAAATAAAATTGATATAACTAAAATTGGAATTTAACCCCATATATATATAAAATAACCTTTTAATATTATAAATACTATATGTTGTAATAATACCATAAAATACACTTTTCATCAACAATATATGATGAACTTTTCACATTTATGAATTTATATAACAATAAACCACATACAATTAACTATTGATGGCAACTTTTTACATTTACAAATTTACATAAAAAAATAGCATGAACCACTAAAGAGTTAACCATGTGTGAGGGAAAATAATAGAAAACTATTTAATATTTATCTTTGCCTAATGTAAAATGGATTATGAAATATATAAAATGTATACCGAATCCTAAAACTTCCCTATGGTTATCATTCAAAGAAGGAAACAATCTATTCAATTTATATATAAAATGAGAGTTATAAATAAAATGAGAGTTATAAATTGATTAATGCAGCAAAATGGTTTAAGGATTTAAAGGAATATAACAGTGACAATATTTAGATTTATGTATTCAAAATGTTAGTATAAGTATATGACATATCAACATATAAATGTGAGTGTACTTATCCCGTAATGTATATAAATAATACACATTATTTATTGGAATGTAATGATATAACTAATGTATAATATTTAGTAGAGTTATACATGTTAGTGTGAAATTCAAATATATTTATGAGCAAGGCACATTATTTATTGGAATGCAATGTTTATGAGCAAGGCGCATTAACAATCCCTTTTGGCTAATGATGGCCACCTTTGGGTACCTATTAATAATGCAAAAGAAAATGGGGGCATAATATTTGTAATCAATAAACTATGAATTTTAATTATGTTTTTTAATTCATTTTAAATAATTTACAATTTTAATAATGTTTGTGGGGTCATACTAACTATTTCTGGGCTTAAGATCATATCAATGAAATTTAAATTTAGCTAATTTTATAGTAAAGGGACTTTCTTTCCCATCATAAATTTAGTAATTTTATAAAAATGTTAGGTATGAGTAGTGTTTTACCATGATATAAGACTGGTTCATGGTGGAACAATGCCTTTGGACATTTTGTTTGATCATAGTTTTGGATTAAAGAGAACCCTAACTTTATTAATCAATGCAGTCTAATAACTAAACTAAAATTTGTTGAAATGTTGGTTCTGAAGTCAGGGTTGATACTCTATTAGGATGTAGCGGACGGAGGAATGAGGAATCGCAGGGTTTCACAAATGAGGGTTTTGCAGACGAGGGTTCAGCCAAAGGAAGGGAAGAAGGGTTGTTGAGGGCGGAAGCAGCGCACCAGGACAAATCTTGGGTGCGGAACTCAGAAACATAGGAATTTGGAGAAGATAAAGACGAAAAACCTAAGGATTGAGGGATAATCGAAAGCGCAGGATCTGAGAGAAAGAAATGGGAACGGAGCAGGGGAGGGGAGAGATCCCCTCCTTCAAAGCAGTAATAACGGGGGAAGCGAGAAAGGAACGGCAGAAGGAAGGAGACAGAACAAATGAAGGAGAAACTTCAGCAGCGGGAGCGCAAAGGAGAACGGGAGTAACAAGTAAATGTCTGCCGAGGGCGACGAACAAACCCAGGTTTGTAATTCCGCCCAATAGATTAGAGAAATATAGAAGTTACATGAGGGATTATGCTTTGATCTGTAAGTTTGTAGGATATTGGCCAGCAGAGAAAGATCTTCTCAGATGGATCCAACAAAGGTGGAAACCAAAAGGACATGTGGAAGTAAAGTTGGGAGCGAAGGGATTTTTTACAGTAATATTTTCCAATCTAGAAGACAGGGAAAGGATCTTTGAGGAAGGACCCTACTTCATGAACAACACTGGACTATTTATGAGGGAGTGGGTAGACTGCTACAACCCAGAGAAGGAAAGAATGTTAGCTGCCCCGATATGGATCAGACTCTTCGGCCTACCAACAGAATTTTGGGACCCAGAGATCCTTAAGGGCATAGGTAACACAATAGGATCATTTGTGAAAGTGGCAGAATCGACAAAGAGGGGAAGATATACAACATATGCTAGAATATGCGCGTACATGAACATCACAGAGCCACTTCCAGATACAATAGAATTGGAATATCATGACGAGATCTGGCACCAATCAATTGACTACGAACACATTCCATTTCGTTGCAGAAGATGCCATGAGTATGGCCATTTATACCGAGAATGCCCCATTACGCTAGCAGAAAAGGAAAGGGAAGCTGAAAATGAGAGGAGAAATGCAGCAAGGAAAGCAGGAGAGGAGGAAGAGGACTTCAGAGAAGTGCAAAGGAAGAAAAAAAGAGGAAACAACAAGACACAGACGGGCAAACAAAAAGGTACCCATAGCATAGAATCCCAAAACAAGTTCCAAATACTGCAGGATGAAGAAGTAGAAACAGAGGCAAACGAGGAGGAGGAAACAGAAGGAATGGAAGTAATAAAGGAAAATGCAGACAAAGAGATAGATCAAATGAATAAGGATCAAGAGAGGACAGAAAGCCCAACAGAAAACCAAGAGGATCAACGAGGAATGGAAATAGACCCACAGAAAACAAAAGGAGAAGAAGAAGAACAAGTAATGACGAAGCTCCTGCAGGAATGGAAGAGGCTCGATGAAAGATTTATCCCAGAGGATCAGAAACAGATGTACAAAGAAGCTTTCCAAAGATATAAAGAGAAAAAAGGAATAATGGAAGATAGAGAAGATGGGAAAATGGCGAAGCAGGAAACACAAAATCTAGGAATGAGCAGCATTGGCAAGGGAGGCAAAAAAAGAGGTAGAAGAACAATGAGTGAAACAATTCAAGAAGTTGGAGAGATGCTAGTAAATTCAGGAAGAGTGATACCTCTTTCAGAGTATTCCAATCCCCTCCGGAACTTTTACGATGATCATCACAAGCTGGAACATAAGAGGCCTCAACAGTAGAGGCAAACAGAGGTATTTAAATGATAGACTGAAAAAAGAAAAACCAAGCATAATGATAGTACAAGAAACAAAAATAAGTACTGAGAAAATGAGAGACATTCTGAATAGAAACAAGAACAGATATGAAATGATGGGACAGGATGCGAACGGGAGCACAGGAGGTCTGGTAATAATTTGGAACCCTGAAGAAATTCAATTAAGTAATTGGATAAGTTTTCCAAGAATACTAACAGGGACAACAAAGATAATAGGAACAATGGAGGAGGTTATTATAACAGGGGTGTATGGGCCACATATCCAAGGAGAAAAGGAAAACTTTCTGCAAAACTTAAAAGCATTGAGAAGTCTAATCCCTGGAAGACAATGGATCGTAGGAGGGGATTTCAATCTGATTAAAACCTCAGAGGAAAAAAGAGGAGGGCTAAGGAGAATGGATAAAGCAATGGAACAGTTCGGAGACTTGATAAGGGAGCAGAGACTAATCGATATTCAAACCATAAATGGAAACCACACCTGGAATAACAACAGAGGGGGAGCTAATCAAATTGCATCTCGACTTGACAGATTCTTAATCTCCGAAAAAATAATGATGAAAGATGTATTCATAGAAGCCACAATTCTACCGGTAACAGGATCGGATCATTGGCCGATTAAAATGGAAATAGATCTAAAGCAAAGACCAAACAACAAACCCTTTAGATTTGAAGCTTTTTGGCTAAGAAATGAAGGACTGTTAGAGAAACTTGAAGAATGGTGGAGGAAGAGTGACCAAAGAGGAAGAAACAAGATGCACACCTTTCAACTCAAACTAAAGGAGATGAAAGATAAATTAAAAAAGTGGAATAAAGAAGAATTTGGAAATACACTGGAAGAGAAAAAGCGCCTGGAGCAGAGAATGGAAGAGCTGCAGCAGATGGATATCCTAGAAGGCATATAGGAAGATAGAACAAAGGAAGAAGGAATTATATTGAACCAGCGAGAAGAAAGAAGGAAACAAGAAGAGATCTTATGGAGACAGAAGTCAAGGGTTCAGTGGCTTAGAGAAGGGGAAAAGAATACTAAGTTCTTCCATAAAGAAATGATACGGCATAGACAAAGAAACCGAATCTTCTCAATAAAAAATCAAGAAGGTCAGAGAGTCCTCCAGCATGAAGAAATCGAAAAAGTGTTGGTCAATCATTTCAAAAACTTATTAAAGGAAACTCAGGATAATAGATCAGAAGCCATAACAAAGATAAGCAGGGAGATCCCTAAACTGGTAACCAGAGATCAGAATTTGGCTTTAATGAGGAAAGTTACGATGGAAGAAGTGGAGGATATAGTCAGGAACATGAAAAGGAACAAAGCTCCCGGGTCGGATGGGTATACGGTAGAATTCTATCAAGCAGGGTGGAATTTCCTTGCTGAAGAAGTTCTAGAAGTGGTGGAGGAAGCTAGAATCAATCAAAGAATATGGCCAGGAATAAACTCAACCCTGCTGACTCTTATTCCTAAAACTAATCAAGCGGATCAAGCTGAAGGCTTTCGCCCTATAGCTTTATGTAACGTTATCTACAAGATAGTGGCATCAGTGGTGGCACAAAGGCTGAAATCGATTCTACCAAGCATAATATCCCCAGAACAAACTGGGTTTGTAGAAGGAAGACAGATCTTGGATGGATTAGTGGTGGCCCAGGAAGTAATCCACACTTTGAAAGCGAAGAAAGAAAAAGGAATGCTGATAAAATTAGACCTGTCAAAAGCCTATGATAGGTTAAGCTGGAAATATCTAGAAACCATCCTTAAAGCCTTTGGATTCTGTGACAGATGGGTGAAATGGGTCTTAAGCATGATTTCCACCCCGAATTTCTCTATCCTGCTAAATGGAGCCCCATCTGCTACTTTTAATGCTACAAGAGGACTTCGACAAGGGGACCCCCTATCCCCCTTTCTCTTCATAATAGCAGCAGAAGGATTAGGTAGATACTTCAAAAAAGAATTAAGAGAAAGGAAAATCCAGGGTCTGAGACTATGGGGCAATCAAACTTCAGTCACCCACCAACAGTTCGTGGATGACATCATGATATACTGCAAAGCTTCCATGAATGAGGTGAGAAGGATAAAGAAAATTTTAGAGGTATTCATGGAAGGCTCAGGTATGGAGGTAAACAATGAAAAATCAAGAACATTCTTCTTTAATACAGTGGAACCCATCAAAAATCATTTAACCAGGATCTTGGGTTATAGGAAAGGGGATCTCCCAACTAAGTACTTAGGAACTATGCTAGATTCCTCATCCCTCAAAATAGGAAACTGGAAAACCATCCTGGAAAAGATCATGAAAAGACTGGAAAATTGGTCCTTTCGCACTCTGAACTTGGCGGCAAGGGTTGTTCTGCTTAAATCCACCATTCAGGCGATCCCGATATATCCTTTATCAGTGATGGCAGCACCAAAAGGGATATGCAATAAGCTGGTAGAGATTTACAGAAAATTTCTATGGGGAGGACCCAAGCAACAAAAGAAATGGGCCCTCTGTTCATGGGACAGCCTAACCAAACCAAAAGAAAAAGGAGGTCTTGGCCTAAGGGACCCATGGATCCTAAATCAAGTTCTAGCAGCCAAATTAAGATGGAGATGGATGCAAGGAGGGAAGGACCTGTGGAAAGAAATCTGGACAACAAAATATAATATGCCATCAACCCCGGAAGAAATACTAAGGAAACAAGAAGCACCCCGGGGATCAGATATATGGAACCTAACCATTCAAAGCAGAGAATTAGTTGATGGTCATATTTTTTGGGAAATCAGAGGAGGTCAGAATGCGAGATTTTGGGAGGAAGCATGGCAACAAAGGGAGAAAATGTTGGACCTACAAGGAATGCAGGACATCTACAGAACATGTATGGACAGAGACCTCATTAGGGTTAAAGATTATTGGATAGAAGAAAGAGGAAACGAAGAATGGAGGGAATGGAAATCAATGGAAGAATGGAACAGGAATGCAACAGAGGATCAAAAAACTATATTTAGCAAGGAATTAGATTCCAGGAAAATAAAAAATAGAGGAGGCAGGGACATTCTACGATGGGGTAAAGAAACCAAAGGAGCGTTTACCATAAAGGAAGCATATAATGTAAAGATACAACAAGAGCAGGGGGAGGAAGAGCAGAAGTGGAGGAAGCTATGGAGAAATAAATGGTGGCCGAAGATTAAGATGTTCGTATGGCTGGTAGGAAGGAAACGCATTCTAACTTGGGATCGAATACAAAAAAGAGGTTTCTCAGGCCCATCAAGATGTTGCCTTTGTTATCAAGATGAAGAAGACCAGGAACACCTTCTCAATGGATGCAGCATGGCCCAATTCCAATGGGAAAAGACTAGAAACTTATTCTCGACCACAGAACGAAATCCACAGGATATAATTCAAACCCTATGTGACTGGGGAGAAGGAAAGTTCAAAAGCAAGGTAGTAAGAAGAGCTTGGAACATGGCGGTAGGCTTCAACGTGTGGAATCTTTGGAAAGAGAGAAATGGTCGAATCTTCAAGGGGAAATCATCAAATCCGGAAGAAGTTTGGAAAAGAACCCTAAGACAAATCAGAGAATCAATCCTCGCGGAAAATTGGGCAGAAGAAGATTGGAAGACCTCTGAGGAAGAAGCAGAAATCCTAAAAAGGCTGAACTTGGAACAAGGAATGATCTACCAACAAAAAGCAAAGCAACACCAACCTATAGTGGGCCAAAGTCATGCAGTTTATCGTAAGCCACCGGAAGGGTTTATCAAGCTCAATTTCGACGGGGCAGCAAAGGGGAATCCAGGTCCAGCAGGATTTGGAGGAATCTTTAGAAATAGACAAGGAGAGGTAGAATGGATCTATGCAGAACACGGAGGAACAATGAGTAATAACGAGGCGGAATTTATGGCAGTTTATCAGGGTCTCAAAATTGCTATAAGAAATGGATATAGGAAGATAGAGATCGAAGGTGATTCAGCCCTGGTCATAAGCACCATAAGAAAATTAATACAAGGGAAACAGTGGGAGAAGGTAGTTAAAAGCTGGAGAACAACGAGTATAGTCCAAGAAATCGAGGAAACACTGAAAGGGATCGATTACAAGATCACCTCGCATGTCAGAAGAGAAGGAAATAAGCCCGCGGATTGCTTGGCCAATTGGGGAAGTAAGGAATCATTGGCGAAAGTGGATGACAGCTGGACTAATCAAGCAGCGATGACAAGATGGGACGGCTTAAAACAGCTCATAGACAACGATAACCATGAAACAACATAATGGTAATCAAAAAATCGCGAGGATCTGGAGAAGGAAAATAAGGCAGGTTTATTCGGCAGCGAAGACAGGACAGAAGGACGGCAGCCTCACCTCCCTGACATCAGCATTTAATGATAATTCAAAATAGTAGGTATGCAGCCCAAAACAAAAACCGGAAAACACCGAAGAAAGCATCATTCAAGGCGCAAGGGAGAAAGGAAGTGGAGAGCAAACCCATCATAAGCGAAAAGGTGGCGAGAATTCTATAAGGTGGAACAGGAGAAGGATGACAGGCAGTAAGAAGTCGAAGAAGGTGGCGAGAGAAGGAGAGACTTGGCAGAGGAACCAAAATCAACGCCTCAACCGTACCAAAATGGCTGAGAAATGGGATAAGACAGTCCAGGCAGAGAGGGAGGCAGTAGGCGACAGGCATTTCGAACGGGGTAGAGTAAAAATCGAAATAGAAAGCTCAGATGAAATGGAGTATAACCAGGGGGAAGGTTTCAGGAGCAAGCATTTTGAAACAGGGCAAAGCAGCAAAGGAACTAAGCGGGGCAGAAAGGACGGAAGAAGGAAGGCGCGTGAACAGAGAGGCAGAGGTAGACCCCGACAACCAATCATCAACGAGGAGGGTAATCAGGCGCAGAGAAGACGAAAAAGGGGGAAGAAATCGATCCGCATGGCGGTGCACGAAGCAGAACAGGCATACAATCTGGAGACAAATGTAGACATAAGGAAAATTATTGATGTTATGGAGGACAGAGTATTGGAGGAACCGTCCGACCCGGAGATGGAAGAATGGACTTCTCAGCTGCCGGACCCAGGCAACACGCGAGGCAGATTAACCCTTTACCGCCGCGCTCTTCACACATACTGGGTGCTGAAGCATCTCTTGGCAAAGGCCATGGAGCAAGTAGCGGCTGAGATGGTGGAAATGGCTCAGGAAACAGCGGCAGCGAAGAAGGAGGTGGCGAACGTTGAAGGGCTGCTCCGTCAACAGAACGAACAACTCAAGGAAATTCAAGAGATGCTGAAGGAGCTGGGGAAGACCAACGACAGCAATGAATCCAGAAGAGGAAACGCGGAGAATTGAGAGGCCTGTTAACTGTCTTCTTTTTGAATTTAGAATGATATTGCTCTGGTTTTTGAATATTAGTTTGCATGCCATAGCAGTAGTAGTAAAGTTGGGTCTGTTAGTAGAACCTGGAAAGAATAGTTTTTTGGAAAAACCTGGCGAGATAGGGCTTAATGTCCTGCAAAGTTTTTTGACAGTATTCAGCATGAAAAACATTATTGAACGTCTGATGAATAGGAGCCAACAGATCCGGTTTCCCAGTTGGGCGGATTGAGGTTCCTAAGTTTGTACTTTTAAATTTGATGTAGATAATAGAAATGCCGTAGCTTACAAAAAAAATAAAATTGTTGAAATGTTATTCAGACAAAAATTTTAATAATATATTAGAGATAAATTTTATTTAAAATTAAATAAACAAAGATTAATATGAAATTACTATATTTAGTCTTTTTTGTGCTAGATCTATAATATTACAAATTTATATTGATAGTTCACAATTACAAAAAAGTTGCATATATCTATATTATAGGGATAATTCATCGATATGTGTTATACCTTTTAACTATTATATCTTCCATTTCATATTCTTGCATAGTTGAACTTGGCCTTTTAAGCAAAAAAAATTCACTACATTCAAATTAGTTAGTTGGGTAGTACATTAATCATGTGATTATAATGCCAAGAAGGAAGACTCAATTACTAAATCATATTGTACCTTTCATATTGCATAGTGATATTAATATCAGGGAAAATTTTAAGAACCCCCCCTAAATTTATAAATATAATAAATGGGCGAATCTCCATGGTATATAGGAAAAATGGAAGGCGATTTTATCAATAATATAATATGTATATACCAGGCATGGCGAATATTTTACTCAATTATAAAATCTTGTAAGATCTTGGCGAGTCTTTCACTAAATAATAAAACTTTGTAAAGTCCTAGTGAATCTTAGCATAGGCTACATGCTGGTTTAATTCCTCCATTTAAATAGGTTACATTCCAGGTGAATACCATGGGTCAATACCATGTGCCATTTTGGTGAATACCATGGGTCAATACCATGTGCCATTTTTATTTTTATTAATTTTAATATTAGGGTTAATAATGGTTTTTTGCATGGTATTAATAACAATCTAGTCCATGGTATTTGTCCCATAGTATTTTGGCCATAGGTTTCACCTAAATATAACCCATTTTTTGAGTGTTCGTAAATATAAGGTGACTTATGGAGTAAATATAAAAAAATGTTTTATTTGTTTACCATACCTCTCTCGTTTATTTATATTTTTATTAATTTACCATACCTCTTTTACAAATATGGTATTTGGCCCATAGGATTCACTTAAATAAAATCTCTTTCTTGAGCCTTCATAAATAGACTAAATATAAAAAGAGGTTTTATTTATTTACGATACGTCTAGTTTATTTATATTTTTATTTATTTACCATACCGTTTGAGTAAGTATAAAAAGACGTTTTATTTATTTACCATACCTCCACTTTACTTATATTTTTATTTGTTTACACTGTTACATGTATATAAGGTGACTTATGGATTAAATATAAAAAATGTTTTATTTATTTACCATACCTCTCATTTATTTATATTTTTATTAATTTACCATACCTCTTTTATAAATATGGTATTTGGCCCATAGGATTCACTTAAATAAAACCTATTCTTGAAAATGGGCGAATGGATTTACTTAAATAAAACATATTCTTGAAAATGGGCGAATGGAAGGTTGTAAGTCCTAATTTCAAGGGCTAAATTTACCTTTTTTACCCTCTCCCTTAAAATAAGGTGGGCTATTTGAGGTGATTTGTAAAAATGTACTATGATACAAAATATTCGCCCACTAAAAATTTAAAACCCCTTAATTTCGCCAAAGGGTGAACATTCGCCCCTAAAATTATCCTTGATTAATATGGATATCACGTTATTATGCACTTGAGATGTAAGTAGAAGCATCCACCACACCAACACACAAATGCAAGCATATGCATTTATCCTTTCCAATGATTCTAAGCAATGCATATAATTTATTAGAAGGGAAGCCCTTATGGGACTTGCTATGATTGAGCAATGGCATGACATTGTAGAAAGGAGGAAGAGGAAGAGGAAGGTCTAGAGTTGCAAAATCAAAATACAACACAAATTCAATGAAAACAATTATAATATCCATACAATTTAGATTGGCCTTGCATATTACTTTAGAGCTTCAAATAATGTAGAGGGACAAAGGAGGTGAGAATCCATCAAGGCAATTGGAGATGCAACTGGATAACAAATTCAAGCAATGGAGGAGATGGCACGAGGATGCTAGACAACCTAACGGGGTGAAAACTGGATAGAGTCCACTGATGCCTAGCTTGATAAGATGAGAAGGAGCAACAACAATATGAAAAATAGAGTAAAAACAAAGATATTTGGACGGTCATGATTAACTAAGTTTGTCTACTCAATGTCCTTTGGAGAAAAAAAAATGTCTACAACATCATTAATCTAAATTTAACAAGGATGTGGGTGGAACTTTAATATAACAAGGTCTACATGTGTTTATTACAGTTAATTTTTAGTTTGATTCTTAGTAGAGTTATAGCTAGTAAACCATAATTTGAAAATTCTAAAGCATCTAAGAAATTAGCATTGTTGGCTTTAAAAAATGAGGAATTTCAGTAAAGTATAAATTTGAATTGTATCATAGGATGCTATTTTAAGTAAGCAATCAAGAATAACCCATAATTCTCTTAGTTATGTAATACAACATGACCCATCTTTCTTTTTGTCTCCCTAGACTCCTTAACTAGGAGCCTTCTTGGTTGAAAGGTTGGAATTCAATCACATATTTCGATGTGGGTAATTGCAGAGCCCATCAATAATTATAAAAAGAAATTTGTGATCTATAGATTCAATGCATTGGGGTCATTATTCTTGGTGCTTTTAAAATGGATTCTCTAATTATAACACATAATATAAGGCAACATTTTATTCCAAAGGATTTTTTATTTGTTCTTTATTTCAATCATGACAACACTTCAAGGTTTTTGGAAGAAGGACCATGGTTTTCATGTAGAGTTTTCCTCTTTGTCAAACCATGTTCCTCCACTTTCAACCTCACTGCAATCTCTATCACCATAACATTGGTGTGGGTGAGGCAACAAAATTTTCCCTTCTTCTTGTGGATTGTGGGTATTAAAGAAAGAACAAGCAACAGTCTTGGTTAGTTTCTTAAATTTGACATAATTCAAATCCAAAAGGGCATCATTCTCATTCCTTGAATATGTGTAGAGATTTCCCTAAGTCTTAATCTACCAGATCAGACAGTTATAAGGTGAGATGATTTTTGTTGGATCCAAGGAATGGATCATGAAACCACAACTTTCAAGAGAAAATCTTGTCTCAATTTATACCAACTAAAGGATCCCTACCCAAAGGCTAAGGTCTATATGAGGAAAACATGAAAAAAACAACCATAGAAGCTAGAACCACTCTCATATGGATTCACAAGATGCAACTCTAAAAAAAATACAATGTCATCACAAGGGTACGTGATGGAGATAAGAATTTAGTTCCATGAAAGGATCCAACTCCTCATTTGTGGGATATTCCATTAAACACCTATTAGGAGGGATGAAGAGGTAGCATGAGTTAGATAACTCAAAACCAGAATGGGAAATAACGTCATAATATATATTAGAGAAATAAGATAATTCATTTGGCTAGAACCTCCACTATTGTTAAACCAATTCACTAAATGGAAAGAAATGAAAAATAAAAAGCACAGGGGATGAGGGGGTAAAGGTGAGGGTGATAATTTAAGGTTATAAATGTTCACAATCATCTATTCCAAAAATTAAAGTAACATGTTTTTTTAAAGAAATTGTCCAAGAATAATGTAGAATGTTATACACTTATTTCTCAAGTGCCCTTATGTTGTGGCCATTTGGAGAGTTTTATTACAAAGATTAAACATCAATGCGCTTTGGGCATATACATCTATTGAAAAATGTCTTCTCGTTTGAAATTCATAATATAAGGAAGTTAGACCACTTCCTTTCTATATTTTTTGGGGCATTTTGAGAAGTAGAAATGCCTTCATTTTTGAAAAAAATCCATATGAAATTAACATGAATTACATAAGTGTTTATGCATATTTCAATGAATATGGACCTGTGGTACAAAAGGGTTTATGGTGATACATTCAACCAAAAAAATTCTGGAGCAGATATCCTCTAGGATTTTTTTATGTGGCGACACATTTGAATATATGTGATAGTGGGGCATATATTATCATGAATCCATATCTATATTACCTTTTTAGTTGGAATAATGGTAATAGGACAAACACCCGGGCTGGGATCATTGCACTATGGGGCTTATTGTTTTGTGCTAGATGGTTATCTAGTGAGATTCTGAATGTTTTCGAGGACTCCAAAGATACTATTGATTGGGTTAATGAAAAGTCTTTCTTAGAATCTCTTACGCTTATCAACATGATGCACATAATCAGAATGTTGACAAGAGTTCTCAATAAGGTGTCATTTTCCCATATATAAAGGTGTTGTCACTACGACAAAAGCCTTACAAAATTTGGTCTACACTTGAATTTTGGAGCCTACTATGGATCTTGTGATCATTCGTTTCATAGTCACTTTATGGTTGATCGATGCTTTGTTAAGAATTATAGTCTTTTTCTCAGTTTGTAAGTGTCAAAGTCACCTATTCACACTTGATCAGTCTGTAGCAAGGCGATGAACACACTTTTTTATGCAAGTTTGAATAGGCATAGCACAAGTCCATCAAGACAGTGCATGTACAATGTTCAAACTATGTGACAATCAATGGACGCTTCATCAATAATCTCTCACTCCTGGTCGCAATTGTTCTTCTACTTCAGTGAGTTTTTCCAACTATCACTTTTGTGCACCTTCAATTTCACAAGTGTCGATTTCATGTTTGCGACTATCACTTTTGATTTTTTTTCACTTTAATAAGTGTCATTTTCATGTTATCTTTGTTATGGCATGTGTCGCTTTCAATATTGTTTGCATTTTGCAAGTGTCGTTTGCACTTTCCTCTTACTATCGCAAGTGTCATCTTTTGGGCATGGAAAACATTGCACATAGTACAAATGTAGTTTTGGTTTGTTTGAAAGGATAATAGTGGTGCTAATGAGCCATGCTTATCATCTATACATGTATTACACTCGTTCCAAAATTTTGAAGTAATGTCACACAAGTTTTGTCATGGTTGTCGCAAAGTGTACCTTAAGTGTCACACTTGAGGGAAGTTGTCACATTGCCATCACATTGGGGTAATTATGTTATTAATGTGTTTTGAGTGATCAATCTTGTGTCATCAACTATTCTAATTGTGTGATCATGCTCAATTTTTGTCATCATTCACTTTGGCCTTACTGATCCCACATTTGGCAAAATTCGGAAAAGTTCCTTCCCGAGCAACTTGACTTTACTCAGTCTTCTTGAAATGTGCACTGCACATTCTCATCCCTCAACCTTAAACCTTTCCTCTTGGAACTGCGCAATGTGTAGTACCTGCCTTCTAGAACTGCGCATTGCGTAGTCTCTGTGCTCAACCTTAACCCTTGAGCTCTAGAACTACGCAACCCTTGCCTTCTAGTCATCTTCTTTTGTGCATTATGCAGTATCAAGTAACAAGCCTCCAACTTGACCTCTTGAATTGCAAAATTGCATAAGCCATAGGCCTTTGTCCCTCTAGAACTGAGCAATGGGAAACCTCAAGCCTTAAGCCTCAAGCCTGCCTCCTTGAGCACATCAACTGTGTAGTTTCCCTTCCCTAGTCTACTTGAACTGCGGACTACACAGTCTCAAGGCTCAGTCCTGGCCCCTGACCTCCTGAGATGCACAATTGCACATTCCTTGAGTTAGTATCTCAACCTAACACCCAGTTCCAACTTAGTTAGTGGTTATCATGAAGCATGTTAGACTAAGGGTTTATTGGACTGATGTTGTATTGTCATGAGTGGATATCAGTTGTAGGTATTATATCATGTTATGATAAGATGATGATGAAGGAGATGAAGAAGAAGACCCTGCTAGAAGACACCTTTGTAGCTATAAATACAAGTTGATCCATCAAGAAAATACAAAGGGGCACCATATTGTGACAATAACGGGAGATCAAGATCATAGTGAAGACTCCCTACCTTCAATCTTTATGGATGAGGAAGAAGAATAACATGTACCATATTTCAAGAAGACATGAAGATAACAATAGAAATAATGGCTTGACATTGTCATATCATCATGTATTCCATGTCATCGATGTCATGTCATGTCTTGTCAAGGTGTAATGTGAAAATGTATATGAGTCATCATTTGCCACATCATTGGTGGATTATGTAGTTTTCAATATGTGAGAAATGTAATGTAAAGTGGAAGTTCAAGGGTCATCTATAGAATGTGAAAAGTCATGAAGGGGTCAAGAGGTCATAAAGAAGTCAAACAATCATGAGGGTAGTCCAAGAGTCACAAGGGAGGTGAATGGTCACCCCATTTTTTATATATATACCCTCATAGTTCATGCAAAGGAATTTTCACCTTGGATCCTCCTACTAGGCATTAGAGAGGAAGATAGTTCTTTTGGAGGTGCAAGTGGTTTCTCTAACGCTCCACTATTGGAGTTAGTGGTTTTCATTGTACTAATGTATCTTTAATACTTGAAGCTCGCAGATCCAACACACTTTCATGTGTATGTCATAAATATTGTAAAACTACTCTTTGAATGTTTGCGATGTATGTTATTTAATCTGTACTAAGGAAATTGAACTATTTCAGTGGTTTTGGTACTTATCTTGTTGAAGGTGTGTTGTATCTATTTTAACAATCATTGCTTGTATGTGAACTACTTTGCTAGTTGATCAACTATTCATTCATATATATATGTTTGTGTGTCTTTACTAGATTAGTACTATTACTCTTCTTTTAAAGGCTCACTCTTATTTCTCCTCTAGTAGAAGAACCTCAATACATTCTGCAATTGAGCATTCCAAAAGACATACTCACTTTTCATCTGAAAGTACATGTACATTACTCTCTTGTGCTAACCATCGTAGCCAAGGAAAATATCTAAGAACATATGACATTTGGGCCTTATTTCCAGAAGGGCTCCCACACTAAACAATGCGAAGTTTGATTGGGAATTTTCATCGGGGAGACCCCCTTGGTTAAAGGATTTCCAATACCGCCAACAAAAGGGAACAAAATAGTATTGCTAATGCACTCTTGAAGCAGGGACATACATCTCGTCTGGGGGAGTTCAATTTCCTTGCATGCTGTTTGGGTAGACTTCAAAGGACTAGCAAGATCCCATTTACATGAGATCCTTTTATACGTCGTTGATAGTTTACTTCCATGTATGGAGTATATCATTAAATTTTTTCTTAATTGTGGTAGTATATGTTGTCTTTTTTGTTTAGTCATCTTTTGGGATAGAATTACAAAATATGAGAATGTTGTGTATTGTTTTTGAAATCGGTCAAGGATCTGACTATATGATTCTGAAATATCAATTCATATGTAACCAATTTTCCTTAATGCAAAAATCAGTCAATTTTTCTTTTATGATTTTTTTATGAACATCATTGTTTATAAATTGTAATTAATTATTTTGACCTAAATAAAAAGTTATATGAAAATGAAATTCTAGAATTGATTTTGTAAGGATCAAATATTGAAAAGAAAGCCCATAAAACATTATTATGTTTACATTATTCTTTTATTTCTTTTTAATAATATAATCATCATGTTATATATATATATATAGATATATAGTCAATTGGGGTTATTTCAAGTGGTTGGGAAAAATGACTATTATCTTCCCCACCCAGGTTCAAATATTCGCTACTGACATGATGAGCTATAATGCCTTGATAATTATTGTTGCAATGGCTTCATGCCTAGTGAAATCTTAAGTGAGTATACTTGTGGGCTAGCCAGGTACCACTAACCTCACTCTAAGCCCCTTGTGCTGAAAGGGAGTCTGATTTTTTTCTTCGAAAACAACAAATCTAACATATATATCTATCTATCTATCTATCTATCTATATATATATATATATATATTCCATCATCTAAAATAGATTAAATAACGATTATAGGTAGTTTAATGGGTTGAGTTCTTCTTAATATTAATTAACATTAAGTTAATAGTGTGATTTCTTAGAACTGGTGAATTCTTTCTTATTTTTAGATCTTGGTAATTATTGCATTTTGATCAATAATTACACACTTCGAAAATTCTCAACCTTAATTTCATTTTTACGATTGAGTAAACATTATTAGATTGATATAAGATATATGAGATATTTATTGATTGATATCTTATTACAATTGAGGACCCTGATATATATACATAGTCAAGTCATCTTTTTATTAATAAACATGTCTTTTCAATGTTAATTAATTATTGACTATTTATATTCATATATATAATATCATATAATATAATATAATATAATATAATATAATATATAAATATATATTGTTGTACATAATATAATATACAATATACATTGTTGTCCGGAAGGAAATACCTTCCGGTGCTATATAAAACATCAACGCTACTTCTTAGTGAGGAAGGTATTCTTCCATGATGTTTTCCTCTAGTCATCCTAATCACACCCAACCATTTCGTATGGTATGGGTAGGACTACTACCATAGTCTCAAAGTTACGCTGCAAGTATTTATGATGTTTCTCCTCTCCTAGTAGTCTCAATCACACCTAGCCACTTCACATTGCATAGGAAAGACTTGTATTAGGCTACTCATTATCCCTTAGTCACTTCACATGGCTGATCTAGGAAACCCTTGGCAAGAGGGAGAGTATTTTTCTGTTGTAGGAGAAACTTCACAACTCCCTCTCATCGAGGGTGACATTATGCATCATGCCAAGCTTTTCTCTAGAGTATTCAAAATCCACTTTAGACAGAGGTTTGGTGAGAATGTTTGTGTCTACTCATCTGTGGATATGTACCAGAGTTCTGCAGCTCCTCTCTGTACCATGTATCGAATGAAATGTTATTTAATCTCTATATGCTTTGACTTGTTGTGAAAGATTGGATCCTATGAAAGCTTCACACAACTTTGATTATCACAATATATCAAAGTTGGCTCAAACTCTAGATCAAATAACCATGCAAGCAATTTCTAATGCCAAGCTGCTTCACTAGCTGCTATATATTCCACCTCTCCTGTACTGAGTGCCATTGACGACTATTTTTGCTAAACCATGAGATCATCCCTGATCCCAAACTAAAGCAACATCCTAATGTTATTTTCCTATGTACTTCACTCCTTGCCAAGTCAAAGTATGTATAATATTGCAAGTTTACTTCACTGTCTGAGACAATATGAGTCCATATCCATCTATACCATGCAGGTACCTCAGTACATGCTTTGCTGCTACCAAATGTAAATTTCTAGGCTCAACCATGTACTGACTCAATGTGTTTAGTGCAAAGCATATATCTGACCTAGTATTAACTAGGTACATCAAGGATTTGATCAACTGTCTGTACATTGTGGGATCAAATTTTTTTGAAGAAGAATCACTCAAGAACTTCAAATTCGTAACCATAAGTGTGGCCATGGACTTATAATCCATCATCCCAAATGTTTGCATGATCTCAACTGTATACTTCCCTTAGCACAGGAAGATTTCATTTAGTCTCTGTCACACTTCTAATCCCAAGAAATAATGCAATAAAGCCAAATCTTTCATTTTAAACTCTGAAGTGAGCTCCCTCTTGCACCCATTTATCAGCTTCTCATCCCCTGTAAGAAACATTTCATCTACAGATAATGCTAATATCAAGGGGAAACCATCTTCAACCTTGCAATCAAGGTTGGGATCTACATTACTATTGGTAAACCACAAGCTCATCAAATAACTGTGTATTCTAGCATACCATGCGATGTGTGCCTACTTAAGCCCATATGAAGCTTTCTTCAATTTACAAGCATTTGTCTCCTTCCCATGGATAAAAAAACCTTGTGGTTGCTCTATGTACACTTCTTCTTCAATAATTTAGGAATACAATATTTACATCCATCTCGTGTAGTTTCCGGCCCATAAAAGAAGAAATAGAGATGATATATCTAATA
This sequence comes from Pinus tabuliformis, assembly GCA_031772625.1. Classification (NCBI taxonomy): domain Eukaryota; kingdom Viridiplantae; phylum Streptophyta; class Pinopsida; order Pinales; family Pinaceae; genus Pinus; species Pinus tabuliformis. Next base: position 309,734,878 of record CM062816.1, on the reverse strand, counting down.
GAAGTGTACCTGGTTACTCGGGCAAATGTTTCATTATAATCTTTTCCCTCTTTTTGGGAGAATCATCTGGCCACAAATATAGCCTTGTACTTTTCTATGCTGCCATATGTAGCATGCTTGATCTTATAGATCCATTTGGAAGTCACCACTTACTTCCCTTAGGTATTGGAACAATTTCCACACACTTATTTCTTCCAAACTTGCTAGCATGAATGTTTTCTCCCTTTGAAATGGAAGCTCTTCTAGTTGTTTGGCATGGTTCTATATGTCTTGTTCCATTTCTCCCTCTCAAACACAAAACTCTCTAGTTGAGTTTGTGCTCCACTCTGGGAGAATGCTCTTATCATAAAATTTTCTTTATTCTTCCTAATGATTACATCTACTGTCTGAATCATTTTCTTGGAAACCTTCATGATGTACTTGCAAACCCATATAAGAGGTCATGGAAGAAATTATTAGAACCAATCAAAATACACAAAGACAAAAAACGCTTACCAAAAATAAAGTAATGATAATCAAGGAATAAAGATATGAAGTACTTATATTTTGAGGATCGTAGGGAATTTGTTAACTCCCTCTCGATCCTTGCCTTCTTGAAAAAATCATTGGAATCCATATGCAATCTCATAAAGCTAGAAATTCTCATCATTGTCATCATTATAAGCGCATTTCTTTCCTTTTCGTTTAGGCATGAGCTAGGGTTTCTTCTTTCAACAGACACATTGATTTAGGTCTAGCTCTAGGGTTTGTTGTGCAGGCAATCCTTTCTGCGGACAAAAACGATCCCTCTAGTCCTAAGGGAGGATCTAGCAATAAACAATGACAAATATGTGCAATATTTCCTAGTTTATATGAGAAAACACAAAAGAGGATAGATGACCTACCTCACTCTGATGCTAACATCCATTGGTGTCATCCTTGATTCTTTCACTCCCACGCTCAATCTCCTCTTTGTCGTTATGGATGAATACCTTCAAGGAATATCACGTGGAGACAACAAACACATACATAGAAGAATCCATTTTGATATAAACCATATAATAGATCAAGGAGTATTATACTAAATGAGCAATGATTGACACAATTATGGAAAGAAAATGTATAATGTATTACTAATAGATGGTAAAGGGAGCATTACGACCACTTAGGCCTTGATGTTAGAAGCCTCCTTTAGGTGAGTTTTCAAGTCCTAGCCTTAACCTTCTACCACTCCTTTCTCCTTAGCAAAATTGGCAACATTTGGGCATAGTTTAGCACTAGGAAGGAAACCAATCAATAGTCAACCAATTGTGGATAGTAGGGATCTCATTTATAGGGAAGGAGAGGGAGTTAAGGATCCATAAAAGGAGGGAGAGGTTCCACATCTTAAGGGAAAGATCCATGAAAGTAGGATCAAGGACCAAGAATGGGAGATCTCATTCCAATCCTTATTCACCTGTAACCAAATCGCCGTTCTTGAGACTTCTAGTAAGAGAAGCTTCTCCTCCACTTTAGGAAAAACTGCTTGAAGAGTTTCAACATGGGTTTTCCTAATAAAAGCCGCGCTGGTAGCACTAGGACAGTATAGTGTAACAAGGTATCAACACGGGTCACTAGTGATGCAAAAGGCGTTGATCCTGAAAACAAGATTTTTGACAAGTTTCTTCAAAATTCTTTTAAGGCAAGTTTTTTGTTTTGTTTGTTTGTTTTTGTTTTTGTTTTTTTTTTTTTTCAGGGATGCCTCTGAACATGTTTCATGGTGAATACACTGACAACTTTCACCATTTTGACACTTTAGGATACGAGAGGGGGAGTGTGACAAAATACTATATAACAAGGTTTAAGTTGTCATTTTGACATTTTAGGATACGAGAGGGGGAGTGTGACAAAATATTATATAACAAGGTTATCCACAAACCCCAGGGCTTTCTTATACAAGAATTATAGTATTCTGGGATTTCAAACCCTAAGACTTCCAACTTTCATCAACACCATGTGAATCACATCACTGGAAACCTTTCTCCTCATCTCCCTCTAGCTCTATAATATCTTTCATCTTTTTTCCTGAAAATGGTTTAGACTTCTTGGCAATTCTTAGATGATTGCTTGATCTTAGAAGAATCCTTGAGATGCCCTTTAAATCTCCTAGGTTGATTTCTTATGTGCACACTGGTGAATCTATGTCGTTATTCACCCTAAACATATTCTTTAACTATTTACTCATTGGTTCTATAAGGTTAAATCTCTCGTCAAATTAAAATTTGTATTTTACTCCGTTGGAATTAGGCTATAATTGTCCCGCCGAGTGTTTGATTTTGTTAAATTGTTCCTCCATAATTTATGAGAATCTTTCCATAAATTTAGGAGAAGTAAAATATGTAGTGCATCCTTTATATTACAATAATTAAATAAATTTACCATGAATTACTCCCCAACATAATTTACAGAACTCTTTGCATAAATTTAGGTAGGAGTAAAATTAAATATATTGTTACTTAAATATTGTAACAACCCAAAAATTTAACACATATTTTTCCTTGCAAGATCTTATTGCTTTGATACTATGTTGAATTCTTTCTAATTTTCAAATCTTGGTAATTATTGCCTTATGATTGTAATTACACACTTGAAAAATTATCAACCTTAATTTCGTTTTTACGATTGAGTAAATATTATTATATTGATATAACATATATGAGATATATTAGCCCCAAGGCATAGCTCAATTGGTCGAGCCCTTGTTGCTAAGTACCTTGCTTATTGGGAGGCCACGAGGTCAAATCTCCTCGATGCCCTTGGGGTTAGGCCCGATATATTAGGGCTGTCTTTGGCCCATGGACGTAGCGACCACTCAATGACCGTGAACCATGGTTGCCTTTAAAAAAAACATATATGAGATATTTATTGATTGATGTCTGATTACAATTAGGGGTCCCAATACCGTGAACCATGGTTGCCTTTAAAAAAAACATATATGAGATATTTATTGATTGATGTCTGATTACAATTAGGGGTCCCAATATATATACATAGTTGGGTGTCTTTTTTATTAATAGACACGCCTTTTCAATATCAATTAAGGACATAGTCGAACTTATAGACGAAATAGCCTTTTTCACTAGAATTCACCAAAATCCGGTAATATAATTTCAAGATTTTTTGATTGTTTAAAATACATTTTTGATTGCATAAATAGATTCAACACCCTTGAAAACCCCTAGGGCACTGAAATTATAGAGATTAAACAATTTAAACTCAAGGTTTTAAAAATCTTTGTCAGATTTTGATTAAAATTAACCTAAAAAATAATGAAGAAAAAAACCATTTCATTATAAATTAAACTATACCCTAATTAAATATTAACTATTTATATTTATATATTATATTATACATAAAACATAAAAAAAAACACAAAAACACTATTTATAAATTTATTTATAAACATATCAATTTTAGTTTACCAACTCATAAAGAAACTACGCCATTATATTATCATCTTAAAGTGAAATTTCCATTTCCATGAGAACGAATAATAAAGTAACTAGTAGCTAGTCTCGTTATGCCTAATAGTGCAAAAATATTAAGAAAAATAAATTATATATACATATAAATTACTTGAAGATAAAAAAAAATACAATATTAAGAAAAATATTAATTATATATACATTAATATATTTACTTGAGGATATAAAAAATACAATATGAAGAAAAATAAATTATATATATATACTTGAAGATAGAACAAAAATATAATAAACCTGGTCATAAATGTTACGAGTTATCTACATTAAGCCTATTACTTGGTCATAAGCACTACGCATCATCTATTGCAACTTGACAAAGTAATATACAATATTTTTATTTGAAACATAAACCATGTGTAAAATGATCCATTAGAATTTGGTCATAAATGATATACTCCATCCAACGTAAACCTCTTACGTTGTCATAAACACTTGGCACCATTCAATGTAAGCTAATATGTTTATTTAATGATAAACAATACAATGTAAGCTAATATGTTTATTTAATGATAAACAATACGTATGAAATTATGCAACCCTTTATCCAATACAAGCCTCTTACTTGGTACTAAATAATTTGCTTAAATCCAATGTAAATTTAATCGTCTTGATACACTGAAACAATTAATTATGTGGATCTACTTTCTACTCATACCAATTATAAATAATTGTAATTGGAAAACAATATTATTCTTTAATTACCTTTAAAATACGTATGCTCCCTTAAATAATTTGAAAAGATATGGAACACCACCTACCAAACTCCCTTTCAAGTATAAACGTGTTTTTAACGAATTTAAAACATACTAAGTTTTTAGTAGAAGATTTAAGTCAACAAATCAATTTTCCAATTCACTTTAATATAATTTTTTATAAATTAGAATAAATTTTTAATATTAAAGAAATTAAACAGTTTTTTGTTATAAATTAGATTATCATTTTTTTATAAATTAAGAAAAAAAAACATTTAATTTCTTCAATAAAAATGTTATTTTATTTTTGAAAAATAATAATTTATAATTTAATAAAATTAAAAGTTATGGTCATTGAAGTGGAATATGTTATGGATTTTTATAATTTTATTTCCAAAGAAATATGTTTAGTATTGTTTTTTTTTAACATTATGGTGAATCAATAACACATTGGGATTATATCGGCAAGGTCTAAGATCAAATCTTTCGATTACCACTATAATACCAATAGTCTATCCAATAACCACTATAACACCAAGAGTGCACATCCTTGAATAGGGCAAAAACTTAGGCACGGTTATGTAGATTTATGGTCCTCTCATAGAGCTGTTATTAATGAAATAGGAGCTCTCAATTGCTAGTAGATGCCATGAACATAATAATAAAGGGTTTCAATAGTGTGGAAACACATCTCAATATAAAGTAATCAAGCATAGATAAATATTTGAGTATGATTATCATAGGGAACACATGCATAATTCAAATTCGATGAAGATATTAACTATATCTTGGGGATGAAATTACAATTCAAACAAAAAGCTACAAGTCTTTGGCCCAATTAAATAATTCTTGAGGAGGACAGAAAGAATGATTCTAAAGTCGTCAATCTTTGAGGAGGGCCGAAAGAATGATTCTAAAGCCATCAATCTTTGAGGAGGATTGGTCTTGATGCATTTATAAAGCTGAGATGAGGCATTTGGACCATGATTTCCATTGTCAAATATCCACATCAAAACAAGAGGAAGAACATAGGGTATGTAATTGTTCATATCCCATGGATGGTGTTCTAATAAAACACTTGGTAACAAGGTCCTTGTAGAGCTGTAACTAGGGTCTCTCACACCGCTAATTATTCGACATTAATAAGTCAATCCGGGAACGTTTTGTTATTGCAAGAAGTAGCTCAATCCAAGGTTATTTGTCCGAGTAATGCTTAGTAGTACAGTGTTCAGAAGATTCAAGGGAAAACAGATGCTAAGCTGTAACTAAACTAACCCAAAATATGGAATCTCAGTTGATCAGTCAAGGGTACGGAAGCAATAACCCATCCCTCTAGAAACTGATTAAAGAAGGGAAATTAGAGCATGGACTTATAGGTCTGGGAGCTAAGCAGTGTCTTGCTGAGGCTCACTACAGCCTTAGGCCTTCTCTCACACCAAAACAACAAAGGCAGGTAAATAAATCAGCGGAAAGTAAAATGGAACAGCAAAACGGAAATGGAACAGCAGTAAATGGAAGAACAGTAAAATGGAACAACAATAATCAAATGATTTACGGAACAACAACCATCACCTGTATGTACATGTTCTACACTAATATAGCAATCTGAGAATATTGGATGATATAACTATGTTTCTAAACAGAATGACGCTACTCTCAAATCCCACAAATATTGTTTCACATAAATCCAATGACAGTAACATTCATACCAGCACTCTGTTACAGAAATGGCTGAATAAAGATACGATTCGACCCTGTGCAAATCCAATTATACAGTGTAGAGTCCTTACATGGAGAAATCATTCATTCATTGATCATAACAGAACATAGCGTATCATATGAAGGATTTATCAGATTGCTAAGTAATAAAGATAAACAAACCACACACAAATCACCGTATAATGATACAAAAGCAAGTGTCCTTCGGAGCCGGGCCCTTAGCTGCCAACGGTACACCGCCTTAGATTACTCCAGACGCAGAGACAGAATAACCACCAAGTCTTTTATATTAATCGCATCCACAAAAGTATAACAAAATCAGGTCTCAGTGAGACTCAATGATTAAAGTTTGTTCTGGAACTGTAAAAAACAAAAACAGTCGCCCCCCTTGCTTAATGATGTTGTGCCATTATATAAAAGTAATGACGGAGATATCTAGATAATCATAGATAAGTAAAGCAGCGATCCCTCAGGATCGAAGATCCTGAGGGATTCGCTAATCGTTCAATCTTTCTTGCGTTCGCCGAGCCGGTATCCCGCATTCTTTTCCTGGACTATTCAATTCCGATTTTGCTTGATCGTGTCCGCATCCGGTTTCCCACTGGAGGAACAACAATTATTTTTCCTCTGCTTCTCACTTTTGGACGGGAACTCCTTGCTCGCACGTCTTCCTGCATAGAAAACGTCAATTATTAGCACTTGACCTTCCTTTGTCTATTTTTGCACATTTTATCAAAATCCTTTATCTTCGTTGAATTCCTAATGCAGAAAAGGTTACAATTATTATTGAAAAACCACTAGATTGCTTGTCAAAAGCATACCTTCCAAGTGCTCCACACACCCCCCTGCTTACCCTGTTTCATGGCCTCATGAAAACATTGTAGTTGACATGCAAGGCGGTGAGAGAATAGGCCGGAGAAGGGATCTCGTGAGGAGGCCGACAACCGTGTGAGCAACTAGATTATCAAAGAACTGATCTATTTGATCTGCAGGCATCTCATACAAGGCCTGATATCCGGGTGCAGGGTGCCAAATAATTGGACTGCGAAATCGATACCCCAACCAGGATGGCCTTGCTTGCAGAATCCGTTCCCCATAAAGGTTCAATCGGCTGGCAGCCAGCTCAAAATTCTCATATTTGAATGGTTCCCTGAGCTGGATGTTTGGACTAGAGGTCTGGTATCGAAATTTTGCAGCATCGATGGCAAGATCTTTAATAGTCAGGAAATATTCCACACCATTTCGGATCAAGTTTTCGTGCATGGGTCCTAATATCTCGATGACACCTGGGATCCTCATAAGACTCCTATGCTCTCTCCATAGCGTCACTGGGTTTCTAGGTTCAGCTCGTATCCACAAGTCTAGGTTATTTTCTTGTCTCTGAAAGGTATTATAAGCTCTGAGCCATTTCAGCTGATTAACCCCAAATGAGATAAAGGCTTGGAATTGTATATCGCCAACAAAAGGGCTAGGATTTAAATCAGTTTCCTGGTCTAGCACAAGGTTGTGCAAGTAAAACTCGCACAACAACCTTTGAACCTTAACCCCATAATGCTTGAACCAGTCTATAAAATCATTAACAGTGTTGATGTGGATAGGTGCTCCTGCCCTAACGGCTTTTATTTTCAATCTCAAATATCTTTCAAGCAAAAATAAAGCATAATTTTTAGCAGGGGCCCTACAAGTCAAAACGTCATTATATAAGGAACACACAGTGTCCATCTGCTTAACAACACTATCTAATCGACGAGTTACCTTAGCAACCTTTTCTTGTTCCTTCTGCCATCCCTCAAAGGCTTGGCTTTCGGATTGACTAATTCTCCGAAGTTGCTGTTGCAACTCTTCGTATTTCTCCCGGGGGATTGCTTGCTCTCTTAGTTGTTCAGCTTCTTGTTGGGCTTGCTTCATCCTACTGTGCAAGGTTCTCGTTTTTGGATCCTTCTTCCATTGAGCCGTAGAGGCCGGGAATTTTGCCTGAAACTTTTTATTGCGCTGTTTAGAGTTCAGAACCAGAATAACCCCTGAGGGTGGTGCCTCTGTTTGGATCTCCTTATTCTCTTTCTCTTTCTTGACACGAATGAAAGGCTGCTAAGGTCCCCCTGCCATTGGAACATCTTGCTATTCTTCTCCCTTAATTGGAATGTCAGTTTGTTCTCCAGGGTCAGATGGAACAGCAATCTGTTCCTCTATGTTATTTGGAACAGCACCCCGTTCCTCATTATCATTTGGAACAGCAAACTGTTCCTCGGCAGTAGGTCTCCTGATGGGGTTTCGACCAACAAAACGGGTTCTTATCCTCGGGGTTTTTGCTGTAGTGGCCCTCCTCCTTTTCCTTGCGGTCCTTTGTATTCTCAAATTGGCTTTCAAAATTCGAATTTGCTGCCGGAGCCTGGCTATAGTGCTGTTGAGGCCTCGAAAATCGCTGCCACAACAAAGGGGAAACCACCCGGTCCGGACCTTAGTGCAGCTCCTTTTCCGTTTGGAATAGTGGTTCCGACTGGGGATAATGGGACCAGTTTCCCAAGAATTATAAGTGAAGGGGATGGATGAGTGACTTATGACATAAGATGGTAATAAGCGGACAACTAAACTATAAACAAAATGTAATAACTATAATCGGATCCCGGGATTTATCACTTTGCAAAGCGTAGCGTTTGATGATCTGTGCTTTAAGGCAGGCATGTAGATGACTCTAACACTTTAAGCATAGATGTTTAAAACCATTTAAACATTGCTCTGCATAATTAGTTATGCAGAGCGATTAGAGCGAATTACTACACTTAATCATTCATATCATTGATACATGCATGGGTGAAAGAGATAACAAATCATCAAAACATTCAATAGTGAAACGAAATGAAGATTCGCTGTTATATCGCATACATGCGTTCAATAATAGCAAAGATAATAACACAGTAATTCATATAATAAGAAAGAACACAGATACAGATAATAGTACCATATAAGCTGCTCGATCAATCCAGTATATTAATCACTATGTCGCAGTCCTTCCTTCTAATCAGAAAGCATTCCAAACAACAGACAGTCGTGCGCAATTGTGTAAAACAACCTTCTAATCAAAATTCAGAACCGTTGGTCGAGTTTCACAAAAGAATATAGACTGAAGCACAATAGTGCAAACTTCAGCCTTTTAAGTCTGTTACAAAATTTTACGACCCTTTTCAAAACAATGAAAGGGTCTATAAATACTATACTAATCTAAATATCTAAACAACTGAAAAGCTATTAAATTGGCATCAATAAATGTTTGTTCCATCTTTCTTGGCAATCTGGCAGTTGGCGGCAATGCTTCATTCGGTGGGTTCTTTGCCTTTACTCCTTAGCTGACATATCGCCAGCATTGGCTCTACTTCTGGTGGAGTGTTGAGACGCGAAGTTAGCTGGGCATCATATGTAGCATCTTGAATGTCGGGGATCAAGCATCCGAGGGCATCTGTTAAACACTTGAGAGCAGACCTTTGAGTATGTGGTTTGATTAGAAAGAGCCAATATGCATCAAAGGTTAAAGTATTTACTCCGGTAATTAACTTCCTCTGTTCCTCCAAGTCATGATAACTTGATTCTTCAAGCATACCTGCTGTTGTTATGCTTCCAGGTGTGCACTTGGAGATCATGTTTGCCAAATAAAGTGTGTCATTGACTAGGTCGATCATATTGCTGGCAATTATTTTACACCTGGAAGCCACCCTTTCTGCTTTCATTACCTGAGTGTTCCATTCCGTGAAGAGGATGTCTTTGTACGCTTCATGGATTCGGGACAAATTCGCCGCTTTCCCTTCGTCAGTGTCTTGCCACTCAATATAATCGGATATGGCTTCTTCGGCCTGATCTAGCTCATTCCTGGCCTTCTCTATTTGCTCACACACTGTTGTAGATATTTCGCATAATGGCTCAGCCTTAGCAAGTTGTTGACATAGAAGTCTGATCTGAGACAGTAATGCGCCATTTATTTGAGTTGCTTCTGCTCTGAAAACTTTCACATTCTGTGTGCTCTTGATACCTTCGAGTTGTGCTGGTAGTTGAGCTATTCACTCATCTTTCGATTTCATCATCAGCTCATTTGATGCTTTCAACTGTGACAATGCCTCCGACAATTCTTTTGCCTTCTGAGTTTCACTTTGGTCTATCCTTTGTCTTTCAATTTGCAGTTGCTGGGTTAACAAATTGTTTTCTTGCTGTTGAGCCAGCAACTGCTCTTCCACCTGTGCTGCTTTGTTTTTCGCTTCAATTACCTCTGCCTGTAATGCATATATTTCATGGTCCTTAGTCTTCAACAGAAGACTTACCTCCGATGCTTTGTCGATAGTTGCTGCAGAATAAGCTCCCGCGAATTGTGACAGCTTTGTTAGATCATCGGAGGGATCCAAATCCTCCTTCCAGACAATATTACCCGTGACTGTTTGCTCAGGAAAGATAGAAGGTTAATCAAGCCTTCGTCTTTTCTTAGAGTGCTTGATAACGACTCTATGCTTTGGGCTGTAGAAAATATCCAGAGGAGGAATTTCTTCCACCTGGAGAACAATTTGATCGGAAGGGTCCTTATTGATTATCTCGACATCCTGTGAAATGGGTGGGTCGCTGGTTCCTCCTAGAACCTGAGAAGAAGTGGTATCGGGCGCATCGCTTGTTTTAGAGGAGCCTTTGTCTTTGGAGCCTTCCTTACCACTGATAATGGAATCGAATTGGTTCCATTGTTTAATCAATTCAGGATCGATGGAGGTTTCCTTATGTTGCTCTGTATGGGCTTTGCTCCGTTCTTTTTCTTGTTCTAACTTCTGCTGTTCTTCAAGTGCTTTTCGTTGTTGCTCCTCTTGCGTTTTCCGCTGCTGCTCCTCCAATTCCTTTTTCTGCCTATCTGCTAGTTCTTTCTTCAGTTTTTCTTCTTCCTTCTTCTTCCTCTGCTCTTCTTCCTTCTTTGCCTTTTGCTGCCTTTCTATCTGCTCCTTTTCTGCCTCTCTGCTTGCTCTTTTCTCTGCTTCTCAGCCTGCAGCTTCTTCTGCCTTTCCTCCTGTTGTTTATCTTGTTCTTCAGTTGTAACAGGCGGTGGATGTATCTGTTGCCGACCAGGCTCGCTTGAGGAAGACGCTGGGGTTGTGGATAATAAATCTAGAGGCAGAGTTTGCAACCTCTGCTCCCTAAGTTTATTAAACTCTGTCAACGCCTCATCATTGTATTTCATTATTGCAAGCTGTTTGGCTTGGCTTATTGTCTCGGTACCTATGAACACGTCATCAAACATATCCTCTTGATGATCAACTTTCGTCAATTTTGCTTGTTCTAGGGCAGTGTAGGCAGTTTGCTTTGGATCATAGAGTCTGCTTGGGAGAGTGGCCAGGGATAAAGCTTGGAGTTTTGTCGCTTCCTTTTATGCATGCTTGTAATTAAGGAGAGTAAAAACCCCAATTATTAAAGGAAAAGAGGGCCAACCTCTCTTCTTCTCCTCTTTGAGAGTTTGTGTAACACTCTCGGCCATAATTTGGTAGCAGATTTCCCGGGCTAACAACTTGTCTGGGATATATAAAGGGAGGACATGTGGCCTAGCCTTACTCCCAAAAACTCTGATATAGGTGAAATACTCCTCCTCGAACCAACTTGCTACGGCTGGTAAGTCGAAAGAAGCTTCATAGGAAATTCTGGAAATGGGTCTATCATAAATAGAATAGTAAATGGGCACCATGAAACCATTACAAATTTGGTACAAATGGTCCTTGTAAGAGGACTTCCACAATTTCTGATGGTATAAATGAATGGGTGTTGGATCTTGGGTGGTCCATCTCCAACCGAGGACAGGAAACTCAGAATTAAGACACAGAGTATCCATAATGTAAGCAGAATAATAAAATGGCGGGATTTTCCTTTCGGTGACTATAGTTTTGTTTCTGAATTCACGAACAGCTACGACCAACTTATCAGAAAGAATAGTGGCCCAATCCATGATTATAGCATTGATAGCTGCTTCCATTAAGGGAACCATGTCAATATTGATATTAACAGAGTCATGTAATCCCCACAATCTACACATCATAATCCCCACATAGCAATAGGGAGAAGCCAAAGAAACGTTGGAGTACTTACCCGAACTTTCATGCTTGTGCTTGGCTGGGTTCTGCCTCCAATCTCGGAGGGGTTCGGATGGTGATTCATTTTCTTTTGCGAATTTCTCCACGAAGGCTCTGTTGTAGACTAGCTCCGGTTCAGGCAGATGATACATTCGCCTCAGGTCATCAGGCTTGAATGACCCGAAAATCCTTCCGTCCCTTGTATGGAAAGTTCTATCAGTGATAGGGATTTCTTCAATTGCCCAACGCACCACATCTGTGTAAGGGAGAACCTGCTCTCTGGCCGCTATTCTGTGTAAAAAGGAGTCGGCCAAGTCTTTGAGCGTTGCATCAGATTTCCTTAGTACATCAACACTAGCTGTTCTCACTGTCACTTTTGGTTGCTCAGCCTCCAACAGATTATATGTGCCCTGCCATGTGGTCCTAGCAAGACCAGTGCACGTAGTGTCCGAGATTAAACCTTTCTTCGAAATTGAAGCAGCTTGACCTGCAACAGGTGTTGTAGTAGAACCAGAACTCCTCTTATTTTTCTTTCCCATCATGTTCAGGCTTTTCTCAACAAACGAACTCTACACAAGCGCAAGAGAAATCGTAACACAAGAAATAATGAAGACAAAGCATAATTGGAAAGATATATATCACTTGAAGCGTGGCGCTATTAATTTTCAAAAAATGGCTGCGGATCCAATCACTGGTAAGAGATCGCATATGCATTAATGGTGATTTTAAGGCCTGCTACCCATTAAATGACCTTTACGCTGTTATTCAGTTGAATGACCTCCCAACGCGTGCAACAGATATGATAATGCCTTAGACGCAAGTATTCGTTAATCGAAGGGGCAAGGTTATTAAATACGCATGCATTACCTTATCCCTGCATTTAACGACATTTTGAAATCTGCGCTTTATCAACCGGATTTAAATATAACTTTAAAGCTTAAAGCAATCGCTTTTTGAAAACGCTGATTACCGATGAACAATGTCGCATCGCATGGGGGAAAGAGTTACACTATCGTTCGAAAGCAGCCCTGGCGAACGCCGATTGCGATATCGCATCGGACTAGCATGTGAACAAATTACCAGATGCATATTAAGTGATTTGCCGACTTCCAATAACGATATCGCATCGCATCGGGGAAAGACCTGAGCGCCTTATAAGAGTGCATAGGATACCGCCGACGGCCGATAGCGATATCACATCGGGTCGGGGTTTAAAACTTAAAGCGTTTTCCCACAAGAGGCAATGCCGATAGCCGATCGCCGATATAGCGTCACATCAGGGTATAAGATATGTGCTCTTTTTTGTGTATGCATTGAATACCGCCGATCACCGATAGCGATATCGCATCGGCAAAGACCGAAGTGCCGTTTAAATGCATCTCTATTGTCATTGCGATATGCGATCTTGCGATCGTTTTATCGCAATAACAAAAGATTGTCTTATTTTGGAAACATTGTTATTCGAAAAAGGCTTCAATTCACAAACACTTTTGATTATCATACCTTTTCCGAACAAATTCATTAATACCAATTAATTTATTAAAAGGGACCCATTTCATATGTTAATTGTTTGTAAATACAGATGATATGAAATGGGGGGTTGTTGTAGGGCACAACAATTGGTGATTCGTTGGTAGAACCAGTTATCTCTGAAATTAACATAAACACTCATGATTTTCATAAATAGAAACTCAATCAGAAGGAGAAATTTCTAATATAACTAGCTATTCATGTGTTCTGACTAAAGTGAACTCCATTTTGTTAACTTCGTCCCATTTAGTTTCAAGAAACCAAATACATAATAAGTTTCAAAAACAAGTCTTTATTGGTTCATAGTGATAAAATAGAAAACTTTCCCACATCAGCTTTTATAATTAACCCCTTTGTCATAGGTAGAGCCTCTGTTGCCAGCAAACGTTTATAGTCTCGACAGGGATACCTTTTAACCATAGTATTGTCCACTTTTCCATTCACATAAGAGTGTGATTAACAGAATGAATCCATAAAATGTTTTCATATTTTATTTTTCATCTGTTTTTCTTTGTAATAAATAAGATAAAAAGCCACTGTCCTAGTTTGGTAGCCAGTTTATGACAATGCCATTCACTGGTAATAATTTAACTGATCAAGCTGGCTCGTGATGAGACCCCTTGTCTTGAAATTTCAAGCCATTACCCTGTTTTGGTAGGCAGTATTGGTAATGTCAGTTAACCTATTTCCCTATGAACATGGTAAGCAGGCTTATGATAAGACCTCTTATCTTTAATCTTTTATATTTTAGAATTACACTCTGAGTAATCATAACCTTTAGTGAATGGGGTGAACAATTTTATCCTTAAGAGTAGGTGGATGACAGGTGAAGAGTTGAAGATACTGAAAATGGGTTAGCCTCTATCTTTTAACAGATAACCTTTGGAGACTAGTTTTGGAAACAGGAAATGATTCAGAACTCTTACCTCTTGAGAGGAGTCTTCAAAATTTAGATTATAGTTTCAGAACACAAGGATATCTAATTTCCTAGAAACTATTTCTTTTGATTGAGGGTTCTATTATTTAAAAACAAATATTTATATTATTTTTGTGAGACAGCTTCGTCAAACACAACAAAAGGTCAATGGAGATACTCTACAATTTTATTTCCTACCAATCCTACAAACTACGCAAATCTACAAAAGGAGAAGGGGTTACCTTCTCAATTAAAGAATTTCTTCAGGATCAGGCCATTGACGGGGAGAGAATCTCTCAACCCTGATAAGTCTTGCAATATAAAAGTTGAATGGCCTATCTTTTCACAGATCTGAAATGGTCCAAGCCACATTTTCTGAAATTTGGTATGCTTACCTTTATCTTCATGGGCCTTGTCCCATTTGAGAACTAAGTCACCAACTTGAAGTTGTTTGGAACCGGATGATGCTGAGTCGAAGGATGCTTTGATGATTTGTTGATGTTTGGCATGAGTGATTCTGGCTTTTTCCCTCTCTTCTTCTAATTTGAGAATTTGGTCATGTCTAAGTTGGATAGAAGAAGACAGAGTCTCTTGAATGAACTGCACTAGGGCTAAAGATGGGAGAACAAGATTTGTAGGCAACACGGTTTCTTTTCCATATACCAAATTGAAAGGAGAGGTCCCTATAGAAGCCTTTTGTGTTATTCTATCAGCCCATAATGCAAAAACCAAAAATTTATGCCAGTTTCTATGATTCTGTTCAACAGTTCGCTTAATGATTTTGATGAGATTCTTATTAGTAGATTCGGCTAAACCGTTTCCCTGGGGATAATAATTGGAAGAATATTTCAGTTTAAACCCTCTTTTAATAGCAAAATCATACATAGCGTTTCCTGAGAAATAGGAAGCATTATCAAAAACAAGAGCGTTTGGAACACCAAACCTGGTAATGATGAACTGATCAATGAACTCGATGATTGCCTCTGCGTTTGCCGCCTTCAAAGGAATAGCCTCTACCCATTTAGTAAAATAATCAGTAGCGGTAAGGATATACCTATGTTGTTTGGAAGATGGTGGAGTAATTTCCCCGATGATATCTAATCCCCATTGTTCGAATGGCTGTTCAATGTTGACAGGTTGGAGAGGGAAAGCTGATTTTCGTTGTCTTCCACCAGATGTTTGGAAATTAAGGCATTTTCTTACGTGCTCATGGCAATCTCTAAATAGAGTAGGCCAATAATATCCAGCATGAATAATCTTGTGAGCTGTTGTGTCAGCTCCAAAATGTCCCCCAGCTGGTCCATCATGTAGCTCCTGCAAAACCTTTTGGGCTTCAGGTTTCTCAAGACATCTTAACAGGATAGAATCATAATTTTGTTTGAACAACAGATCATCAATGAGAGTGAAATTCTTAGCTTTTAACCTAATGGCCCTTTTATTTTTGTAAGATAAATTTGGAGGAGCATAACCGTTCTTTAAATAAAATATCAAATCAGCATATTGAGATTCAGAATCAGTGACACTTATCTGATTGATGGATTCAATCTGATCCTCATCGCTTGATTCGTGAATGTTTGATGCTCCTGCCAATATCCTGCAAAAACCTTGGCCCCTAACAATCTTTGTTGGCTTTATTTCTAAGTCATACTCTTGAAGCGCTGTAACCCAATTGGCTCTTTTTTCACCCAATTCTTTCTGAATTAATAGTTGTCTTACCGCTGGGAAAGGAACTATAACTTTCGTATGGGTTTTCAAAAGGAAGGGTCTATAATGTTTGACTGCTTTGAACACAACAAAGGCTTGTTTCTCCACATCCGAATAATTCAATTCGGCACCTTGAAGATTTGAACTGAAAAATGATATGGGTGCTTCTAAGTTGTTATCATTCAGTTGTGTGAGTACTGCAGCATATGAAGTGTTGGATGCAATAGTATATAGTGTAAAATGATTAGAAAAATTTGGAGTATTCAAGGCTGGGGCATTGATTATTGACTGTTTGATAACATCAAAAGCTTGTTTTTCTTCTGATCCCCATTTGAAGACTGAATTCTTCTTGATCATTGTCTGAAGTGGTAATACAATCTGTGAAAAATCTGGAACAAATCGTTTGACAAAATTAATCTGACCTAAAAATGACTGCATTGATTTTTTGTTATGTGGGAAAGGGATTTCAGAAATTTCATTAATCCGATCAGGGTCAATATAAATACCATCTTTGGATACTATAAAACCTAAGAGTTTTCCTTGGTCTAGAGCAAAGAAGGACTTTTCTGGGTTTAGAGAAATACCATATCTTTTGCATCGCTGAAAGATCTGATTTAAGTCGTGCAAATGATTATTTCTCTTCTTAGAATACACAGTAATATCGTCTAGATAGACGACTACTGATCGATTAATTAACCCTCTGAAGGCCATGTCCATAGCTCTCTGAAATGTTGCTCCGGCATTTATAAGACCAAAAGGCATTTTCTGATATGCATAGGTTCCCCATTTTGTTCTGAATGTAGTTTTAAGCTGGTCATCAGGATGTACCAGAACTTGATTGTACCCTGAAAAACCGTCTAAAAAGACATCAATTCAGAACCTGCCACCGATTGGAGAATTTGCTCCATAGTAGGCAATGGGAAATTGTCTTTTAAGCTCGCTTTGTTCAAATTCCTGAAATCGATACAGATTCGAATGTCGCCATTTTTCTTTCTGACTGGCACCATATTAGAGACCCAGTTTGAATGTCAGACTGGAAAAATAATTTTGGCTTTCAAAAGCTTATTAAGCTCCGACTTAATCTGGCTCTCCAAATTTGGGTGTATTTTTCTTAATTTTTGCTGAATTGGTTTTTTATCAGGAAGCATAGGAATGGTATGCTGGATAATAGATGTATCATATGTCTTTAAGTCATCATATTTCCAAGCAAAAACCTGTTTGTTTTTTCTTAACAATTTAATAAATGCTTCCTTTTCATTCTGAGATAGCCCTGTTCCTAAATTGATGTTTTGAGGAGACTCTTTAGTTCCTAGATTTATCAATTCAAACCTAAGGGTAGAACTTTGAAGCTTTGTGTTAATTACAGGTTTAAACCTGTCTTTGATATCATAAAGATCTTCTAATTTTACCACTGGTTTAGGGATCGAATTTTCTTTGAGCACTTCTTTCATCTGGGAATCATGATCATCTTCCTCAATAACTTGCTTATCATAAGAATTCTCAGAAGTTAAAAATTGCAAAATATCATCATCATGATTAAATACTCTCCAATTAGTGACATTGTCAGGAATTGAGGGTCTGAAAAGTAATTCTACAGAAAATCTATCAAGACTGTAGTCTTCAGAAGGTAGAAGCTTTGAAGCTACATTGGCTAGTAAATCTGCGGCTGAATTTTGAGATCGAGGTATAGAAGAAATGTTGAATGCCAAAAAGTGTGAGGTAAGCTCTTGAACGAGCGATTGGTAATGTTTAAGGTGAGTCGAAAGGCAATGAATTGCATTTCTAACCTGTTTGACAATGATTTCCGAATCGCCGAATACCTTTAGATATCGCACCTCCAGGCCGATTGCTTTGTATAATCCTTGGATTAAAGCTTCATATTCGGCTGTATTATTAGTGCACTCAAACTCTAACCTACAAGACAGCATTGTCTTTTCTCCTTGCGGACTAACCAAAATGCAACCTGCTCCTGAGCCTTTGCTGGACTTAGAGCCATCAAAATATAAAGACCAAAATAAAGGAATATTAACAAAAGTATCTACAATTTTCTCAGCACCATTAAAACACCTGGACCTATCAGTTTGTGAAAAATTTTCTATTTGAGATGTAAAATGATTGACTGAAAAAGGAGATGGTTGGGCAACAAAGTTGCCAAAGAATGATTCTGCTGAATAGTTCCCCAAGATGTTATTATTGAATGCCACAGGTTGGTTTTCTTGCTCGAATTCAGTAACTGTGTGGGTCATATGCTTCTCACGATCGATCCTTATTTGATTTGGCTTTCCCTTGTAGGGAAGCCACATATGTGACCAATCTGTGGAAATATACCCATGTAGTTTTTCGGACCAATCTCTGCTTAAAATCAAACCATAAAATTCAGGTATGTCAGCGATTAGGATGTCAATCCTTTGAACAATTCTGGGGTCGGCTGACAACCTGATGGTTACAGAATTAATTTCTCCCACAACCTGCACTTTAGTTCTATCCAACTGTACAATATGAATGGCAGACTTCTGGGGTTCAATGTTCAGCTTAGAGCAAACTAAAGCTGGCATTATATTAGATGAGGCCCCTAAATCTATTAAACAATTGTGTAGGTTTCTATTATAAATCTCATAAGTGTGCAGGAAGGGTGGAGTGTGAGAATTTGATTTATCTCCGATTAAGACTGAATCGGTAATTTCAACCATACCTGCGGGAGGCTGGCCTTGATCGTTGGCAGCTTTTGTACTGGGAAGGGGAGTAGAGGGAACATCATTTAATTCTTTGAGAAGTAGCTTTTGCTGATGTTTCAGTTTACTAAGTTCAAACATGGTTATATTTGCCTTGGTTTTCTTCATATCATCAACAATGTTATATTCCATTGAATCAGATACCACTAGAGTCTTGGATGTTGAAGGAGAACTAGAAGTTGAAGGCTGGTTTTGAGGAACTACCACAGGTGACTTCTTTGGGGGAACTTTTTACTTTGCTGTAGTAGCGCCTGCGCTCCTCTTCTTTGAAGTTGCCTGGGCGGGTTCAGGAGTGCTTTTACTTCTTGTAGTAACCGGAAAGGCTTCTTCTTCATTCTCCATATCAGAGTTTGGGAGTATAAAATCCCACATTCCGTGGCATTCAGCTACTTCTTCTTCATCATCGGTCTGTGAAGGTGTTTCCTCTTCCTCTTCTTCTTGGTCTGAATCAGCGTTAGATATAACATTAGGTGGCTTTGATTCGGTTCTCTTAAAAGTCCTAAATGGTCTTTTTCTTGAAGTTTCGGCCACCTGCTTTTTAATCTCAACCATTTCATTAGACAATGTTTTAAGGACCTTTTGTAAACCTTCCATGTCATATGGGTCCTTCGGGGTTTTCTTCTTGGAATCTTCTTTAAACGAGACTTTTTTAGCTTTTCTATCTTCTAGAGCAGCTTTCTTTTCAAGAGCATTGATGCGCTTTTCAACGGCAAGTGCTTCTTTCATATTTTCAGCTAACGTAGGTTTGCCAGCCCTGTCAACAAAGATAGCTATGTTGGCAGGTAGGGCAGTGATGTACCATTCGCTTCGGATTTGTTCACTTGGTTTAGAAGCGGTAGGGATTTTACTCAGTAGTTTATTAAATCTGGCATTAAACTCCTTTATTGGTTCCCTGTGCTCTATTCTCAAATTGGAGAGGTCATTTATTAAAGTTGCTAAGGACCTATCATCTCCATATTTGGTGAGAAACTGCTCTTGGCATGTATTCCAACTGGTAATCGAACCAGAGGGTAAGGAAAAATACCAGGATCCTGCTGATCCTTGTAAAGTGTAAGGGAAAAGTCTTACTACGACATCTTGCTCTGTCACTCCTTTTAGGTTAACTGCTAACATGAAGTTGTTGATGTGTTCTTCAGCCTGGATCCCATCATCTGGATTGAATTTAGGCAGCCATTTTTCAGGGTCATTGGGTAGATCATGCAATGGTCCAGGCATGTTGACTGCTC
The DNA here is from genome assembly GCA_031772625.1 of Pinus tabuliformis. NCBI lineage: Eukaryota > Viridiplantae > Streptophyta > Pinopsida > Pinales > Pinaceae > Pinus > Pinus tabuliformis. Next base: position 309,714,776 of record CM062816.1, on the reverse strand, counting down.
CTGGCCTAGTCCATGGATCTGCCATTATAATGGCAACAGTGGTTGGGACTACTGCTGGGATTCCGGATGTGTTGGAAAGGGTTGAAGATGAGGAGTGAATAGATTGGGATATTGAGGCTTCTGTTCCCTGGTGAACAACAATATGTAATGGAAGAGTGGGTGGTTGACTTTGCAGATGAGGAGATGAAATGGAGGATGTGGAAGAAAAATCCCCAGTGTCAGATCCTTCAGTATTTTTCTTTAACTTTTTCCTTTTGGGTAAAGGAAACTCAGTGGGTTCAATACCAAGTTTTTCGCTTTGAAGTCTGGTAAGAGGATGAGTGAGGTTGAACTGCGAAGTCGCACTGCTTTCTGATATCTCAGATTTCTGTGGTGAGATCGAGAAGCTCTGAAGTTTATGGATTAGAGACTGGACTTCAGGAGATTCAAGACTTAGATGTTCTGGGATATGATGGGATTGAGCAGTGGTGGTAGATTCCTCTTCTTCTTGGTTATGGGCTGGCGAACCAGCATGTAATTGAGAAGAACGAGGAGATTTGGAGGGAGAATTACTCTTAGAATGACTTGCCGATTTGGGTCGGCTTGCCATTCACAGTTAAGGCTCTCCTTCTAGCGCCAATTTTGTTGAGGCCTCGAAAATCGCTGCCACAACAAAGGGGAAACCACCCGGTCCGGACCTTAGTGCAGCTCCTTTTCCGTTTGGAATAGTGGTTCCGACTGGGGATAATGGGACCAGTTTCCCAAGAACTATAAGTGAAGGGGATGGATGAGTGACTTATGACATAAGATGGTAATAAGCGGACAACTAAACTATAAACAAAATGTAATAACTATAATCGGATCCCGCGATTTATCACTTTGCAAAGCGTAGCGTTTGATGATCTGTGCTTTAAGGCAGGCATGTAGATGACTCTAACACTTTAAGCATAGATGTTTAAAACCATTTAAACATTGCTCTGCATAATTAGTTATGCAGAGCGATTAGAGCGAATTACTACACTTAATCATTCATATCATTGATACATGCATGGGTGAAAGAGATAACAAATCATCAAAACATTCAATAGTGAAACGAAATGAAGATTCGCTGTTATATCGCATACATGCATTCAACAATAGCAAAGATAATAACACAGTAATTCATATAATAAGAAAGAACACAGATACAGATAATAGTACCATGTAAGCTGCTCGATCAATCCAGTATATTAATCACTATGTCGCAGTCCTTCCTTCTAATCAGAAAGCATTCCAAACAACAGACAGTCGTGCGCAATTGTGTAAAACAACCTTCTAATCAAAATTCAGAACCGTTGGTCGAGTTTCACAAAAGAATATAGACTGAAGCACAATAGTGCAAACTTCAGCCTTTTAAGTCTGTTACAAAATTTTACGACCCTTTTCAAAACAATGAAAGGGTCTATAAATACTATACTAATCTAAATATCTAAACAACTGAAAAGCTATTAAATTGGCATCAATAAATGTTTGTTCCATGTTTCTTGGCAATCTGGCAGTTGGTGGCAATGCTTCATTCGGTGGGTTCTTTGCCTTTACTCCTTAGCTGACATATCGCCAGCATTGGCTCTACTTCTGGTGGAGTGTTGAGACGCGAAGTTAGCTGGGCATCATATGTAGCATCTTGAATGTCGGGGATCAAGCATCCGAGGGCATCTGTTAAACACTTGAGAGCAGACCTTTGAGTATGTGGCTTGATTAGAAAGAGCCAATATGCATCAGAGGTTAAAGTATTTACTCCGGTAATTAACTTCCTCTGTTCCTCCAAGTCATGATAACTTGATTCTTCAAGCATACCTGCTGTTGTTATGCTTCCAGGTGTGCACTTGGAGATCATGTTTGCCAAATAAATTGTGTCATTGACTAGGTCGATCATATTGCTGGCAATTATTTTACACATGGAAGCCGCCCTTTCTGCTTTCATTACCTGAGTGTTCCATTCCGTGAAGAGGATGTCTTTGTACGCTTCATGGATTCGGGACAAATTCGCCGCTTTCCCTTCGTCAGTGTCTTGCCACTCAATATAATCGGATATGGCTTCTTCGGCCTGATCTAGCTCATTCCTGGCCTTCTCTATTTGCTCACACACTGTTGTAGATATTTCGCATAATGGCTCAGCCTTAGCAAGTTGTTGACATAGAAGTCTGATCTGAGACAGTAATGCGCCATTTATTTGAGTTGCTTCTGCTCTAAAAACTTTCACATTCTGTGTGCTCTTGATACCTTCGAGCTGTGCTGATAGTTGAGATATTCGCTCATCTTTCGATTTCATCATCAGCTCATTTGATGCTTTCAACTGTGACAATGACTCCGACAATTCTTTTGCCTTCTGAGTTTCACTTTGGTCTATCCTTTGTCTTTCAATTTGCAGTTGCTGGGTTAACAAATTGTTTTCTTACTGTTGAGCCAGCAACTGCTCTTCCACCTGTGCTGCTTTGTTTTTCGCTTCAATTACCTCTGCCTGTAATGCATATATTTCATGGTCCTTAGTCTTCAACAGAAGACTTACCTCCGATGCTTTGTCGATAGTTGCTGCAGAATAAGCTCCCGCGAATTGCGACAGCTTTGTTAGATCATCGGAGGGATCCAAATCCTCCTTCCAGACCATATTACCCGTGACTGTTTGCTCAGGAAAGATAGAAGGTTGATCAAGCCTTCGTCTTTTCTTAGAGCGCTTGATAACAGCTCTATGCTTTGGGCTGTAGAAAATATCCAGGGGAGGAATTTCTTCCACCTGGAGAACAATTTGATCGGAAGGGTCCTTATTGATTATCTCGACATCCTGTGAAATGGGTGGGTCGCTGGTTCCTCCTAGAACCTGAGAAGAAGTGGTATCGGGCGCATCGCTTGTTTTAGAGGAGCCTTTGTCTTTGGAGCCTTCCTTACCACTGATAATGGAATCGAATTGGTTCCATTGTTTAATCAATTCAGGATCGATGGAGGTTTGCTTATGTTGCTATGTATGGGCTTTGCTCCGTTCTTTTTCTTGTTCTAACTTCTGCTGTTCTTCAAGTGCTTTTCGCTGTTGCTCCTCTTGCGTTTTCCGCTGCTGCTCCTCCAATTCCTTTTTCTGCCTATCTGCTAGTTCTTTCTTCAGTTTTTCTTCTTCCTTCTTCTTCCTCTGCTCTTCTTCCTTCTTTGCCTTTTGCTGCCTTTCTATCTGCTCCTTTTTCTGCCTCTCTGCTTGCTCTTTTCTCTGCTTCTCAGCCTGCAGCTTCTTCTGCCTTTCCTCCTGTTGTTTATCCTGTTCTTCAGTTGTAACAGGCGGTGGATGTATCTGTTGCCGACCAGGCTTGCTTGAGGAAGACGCTGGGGTTATGGATAATAAATCTAGAGGCAGAGTTTGCAACCTCTGCTCCCTAAGTTTATTAAACTCTGTCAACGCCTCATCATTGTATTTCATTATTGCAAGCTGTTTGGCTTGGCTTATTGTCTCGGTACCTACGAACAGGTCATCAAACATATCCTCTTTATGATCAACTTTCGTCAATTTTGCTTGTTCTAGGGCAGTGTAGGCAGTTTGCTTTGGATCATAGAGTCTGCTTGGGAGAGTGGCCAGGGATAAAGCTTGGAGTTTTGTCGCTTCCTTTTCTGCATGCTTGTAATTAAGGAGAGTAAAAACCCCAATTATTAAAGGAAAAGAGGGCCAACCTCTCTTCTTCTCCTCTTTGAGAGTTTGTGTAACACTCTCGGCCATAATTTGGTAGCAGATTTCCCGGGCTAACAGCTTGTCTGGGATATATAAAGGGAGGACATGTGGCCTAGCCTTACTCCCAAAAACTCTGATATAGGTGAAATACTCCTCCCCGAACCAACTTGCTACGGCTGGTAAGTCGAAAGAAGCTTCATAGGAAATTCTGGAAATGGGTCTGTCATAAATAGAATAGTAAATGGGCACCATGAAACCATTACAAATTTGGTACAAATGGTCCTTGTAAGAGGACTTCCACAATTTCTAATGGTATAAATGAATGGGTGTTGGATCTTGGGTGGTCCATCTCCAACCGAGGACAGGAAACTCAGAATTAAGACACAGAGTATCCATAATGTAAGCAGAATAATAAAATGGAGGGATTTTCCTTTCGGTGACTATAGTTTTGTTTCTGAATTCACGAACAGCTACGACCAACTTATCAGAAAGAATAGTGGCCCAATCCATGATTATAGCATTGATAGCCGCTTCCATTAAGGGAACCATGTCAATATTGATATTAACAGTGTCATGTAATCCCCACAATCTACACATCATAATCCCCGCATAGCAATAGGGAGAAGCCAAAGAAACGTTGGAGTACTTACCCGAACTTTCATGCTTGTGCTTGGCTGGGTTCTGCCTCCAATCTCGGAGGGGTTCGGATGGTGATTCATTTTCTTTTGCGAATTTCTCCACGAAGGCTCTGTTGTAGACTAGCTCCGGTTCAGGCAGATGATACATTCGCCTCAGGTCATCAGGCTTGAATGACCCGAAAATCCTTCCGTCCCTTGTATGGAAAGTTCTATCAGTGATAGGGATTTCTTCAATTGCCCAGTGCACCACATCTGTGTAAGGGAGAACCTGCTCTCTGGCCGCTATTCTGTGTAAAAAGGAGCCGGCCAAGTCTTTGAGCGTTGCATCAGATTTCCTTAGTACATCAACACTAGCTGTTCTCACTGTCACTTTTTGTTGCTCGGCCTCCAACAGATTATATGTGCCCTGCCATGTGGTCCTAGCAAGACCAGTGCACGTAGTGTCCGAGATTAAACCTTTCTTCGAAATTGAAGTAGCTTGACCTGCAACAGGTGTTGTAGTAGAACCAGAACTCCTCTTATTTTTCTTTCCCATCATGTTCAGGCTTTTCTCAACAAACGAACTCTACACAAGCGCAAGAGAAATCGTAACACGAGAAATAATGAAGACAAAGCATAATTGGAAAGATATATATCACTTGAAGCGTGGCGCTATTAATTTTCAAAAAATGGCTGCGGATCCAATCACTGGTAAGAGATCGCATATGCATTAATGGTGATTTTAAGGCCTGCTACCCATTAAATGACCTTTACGCTGTTATTCAGTTGAATGACCTCCCAACGCGTGCAACAGATATGATAATGCCTTAGACGCAAGTATTCGTTAATCGAAGGGGCAAGGTTATTAAATACGCATGCATTACCTTATCCCTGCATTTAACGGCATTTTGAAATCTGCGCTTTATCAACCGGATTTAAATATAAATTTAAAGCTTAAAGCAATCGCTTTTTGAAAAGGCCGATTACCGATGAACAATGTCGCATCGCATGGGGGAAAGAGTTACACTATCGTTCGAAAGCAGCCCTGGCGAACGCCGATTACGATATCGCATCGGACTAGCATGTGAACAAATTACCAGATGCATATTAAGTGATTTGCCGACTTCCGATAACGATATCGCATCGCATCGGGGAAAGACCTGAGCGGCTTATAAGAGTGCATAGGATACCGCCGACGGCCGATAGCGATATCACATCGGGTCGGGGTTTAAAACTTAAAGCGTTTTCCCACAAGAGGCAGTGCCGATAGCCGATCGCCGATATAGCGTCGCATCGGGGTATAAGATATGTGCTCTTTTTTGTGTATGCATTGAATACCGCCGATCACCGATAGCGATATCGCATCGGCAAAGACCGAAGTGCCGTTTAAATGCATCTCTCTTGTCATTGCGATATGCGATCTTGCGATCGCTTTATCGCAATAACAAAATATTGTTTTATTTTGGAAACATTGTTATTCGAAAAAGGCTTCAATTCACAAACACTTTTGATTATCATACCTTTTCCGAACAAATTCATTAATACCAATTAATTTATTAAAAGGGACCCATTTCATATGTTAATTGTTTGTAAATACAGATGATATGAAATGGGGGGTTGTTGTAGGGCACAACAAGTGCCCAACAACTTCTGCCGTTTCTTTCTTAATTTCTTAATTTCCTTTGCCTCGGCAGAGGGTTTGGCCCTTAAGCGCGCTCCTTCTTCATCTGGGATATCTTCCGGCGTCCTGGGGACAGACTGTCCCTGATTGTCGTCTTCAATTTCATTATCATAACCAGGCAGGTTTTCTTCTCCTGCCTTTTCTGCATGCACTTCCTCGGGTAGTTCTACCTCTGCGGGACTGTCAGGGACGCCTGCTGTGCTGGAGGGCTGGCCATATTCCCCCATATTGGCCAGAACTGCTGCCAATTCCTCCTCACCTACAGGGTCCTGCGACGGGCTACCCCCTGGCTGTGCTATTTCTTCTTCTTGATTGCCCTGTTCGGTAACCCTTTCTTCCTCAGAGTGCTCATCTTCTTGGTTGCTTTGTTCGGTGGCCATTTCTTCCTCAGAGTGCTCATCTTCTTGGTTGCTCTGTTCGATAACCATTTCTTCCTCTTCCGGCTGGCCAGTCCCGGGCCCTGATTGCTCAGCATTTCCTTCGGAGGGTCCTCCTTTTGGTTCTGGAGGTTCGTCCGCAATTTCAATTGGCTGGGCCGTTGTTCCCTGAATTCTTTCCAACCTTCCTCGTATCCGGGCCAACTGAGCTGACTTCCTTGGTCTCTCAGGTTAGTCAGGTGTGCCAGCAGGTTCTCTGGGTTCCTCTGGTCGTTCTGCCGTATCAGAAGGTTGTTTCCGTTTTGAAGCGGCATGTCTTTCCTTGCGTTTCTCTAATCGTTCCGGCGTGCTAGAGGACTGTTCAGGTTTTAGGGGTGGTGCAGCCAATCCTCCTTCGACTATTGCGATCAGTTCCTCCCAAGTGCTTTGCTGTTGAGTGAGACTGTGGCTCACTATCAACTGAATCAGCCCATGGTGGCTAACGACTGCATCTATGTGCTGGGCCTTCTTCAGGCTTCGGGCCGCGTCATGTAGTAGCGAATTTAAAAGTGCAGGGAGGTTTACAGAACATTTTCCTTTTAAATCAGCTAAAAGTTTCAGGTGACGAGGTCTTACCACGTCTTTTCTCCTTTCGCAGGTGATATAACTTTGTACTGTCTTTGCTAGCTCGGTCCAGGGTTCCCCTAGTGTTGCCGGCATAATTCCTTTCCCTTTGACTGTCAAGCTTTGGCCTTCGTCCTGGAAAATTTCCATAGCTTTTTGTAATCTTTCCTTCTTCGGTGTCCATATAGGTCCAGCAGCTGGTACTCCTGAGACTTCTACGATGATATCCTCTATAACCGCTATCCGCTTTCCTCCTACTATGGAGTAATTTTCCTGCAAATTCTGCAGGAATTCCAACGCCACGGCTTCATTTGATTCTTGCAGGCGGCTGAAGTAATTCAACCATCCTACGTTTTCCAGGATTTTGCGAGCAGCAGCGGAAACTGTCAGCTTGTGAGGTTCGCTTCGGACCGTCTTTCTGCCCATGATTCTACTCAGAAATGGAACAGCAACTGCTTGCGGTGTTTGCGACGCAGAGAGGATGATCGTTGCCAAATTTTGGAAAAGATCACCGAGCATAAAAAAAGAGATCGTGGAGGGCAATTTCCGTAGAGTGGAATCATCATACCGTTAAACCATGTCATTCCTTCGTACATTATCTCGCCCGAATGGTGTGCAGCCACGTAATCATGGAGTAATGAGATTACCTCCCCCCCACGATCTGATAGGCTGTCCCCAGCCGTCAAAGAGAGGAGCAGCAGCCAGTCGGAGGTCCAATCATAAAGTACAACATATGAAATTATGCCATGTTTTAGAAAACCAACGAAATGCCGAAACCGAGGCAAAAAGGTAGATCGCGTTTTATATAAGAGCCTGTGTGATATAATGAGGAGCTAGGGGATGGGACGTCTGTCAAGCGTACGAAGTGTCCAGTGGTCACCGTTAGTTCCATTGCCATGATTGGTGGTAATAAATATTCATGCGATATATACATCGGGTGTGACATATGATCTTTGGAAAGGATAAGAGACAGAAAAATTTAATATCATACCTGTTGGTGTAATTATTACGACTTCTATGCCATTAACAGAGCTCTGTTGCCAACAGGTGTTCATAACCTTGGCAGAGTTGTTTATTTCACCCTCCGGAACCATGATCCTTTGTGTATATTCTAAAGAGTGATTTGTCAAAATGCAAGCCATTATGCTGGCTTGGTAACCAGATAGCCATAATGCCATTCACAAGGTAGGCGCGAAACATGGTCAGGCCGGCTCTCGATGAGACCCCCTGTTCCAAGGTTTGCTTGTTAATTTACCTTCGGACCATATCCCCGGTGTGGTGGCCATTATGGGAATGCCACTTCGCTTCCATCCTTATGATCATGGTAGACCGGCTCTTAATGAGACCCCCTATCCTGCATTTGACGATTTTCATATTTTGTTTTTGTTTTCTTTTGCAGAGCACCTCTCTTGTTTATTTTCACATAAGGGTGGTTCCGCACTCCTTAAGAGCGGGGAATGGTGGAAGAAGTCTTATGATCCCAACAGATAGATATAAATCGTTCGTTCTTACTCCTAAGTAATGATCAAGAAAGATTTTAAGGGAATCGTCATGATAAAGATCACCAACCAGGGTACCGGTAAATGACAATGACAGCGAAGATGAAAAGTTCACGTCCCTCCTCTTGTCCTCTTATACATACTGGCTTCATAGTGATAGCGATTTACGATGTGCTGATTTCGGTATATCATGGTTTATGCTTATTGCATAAGTTCATTGCTGTATCTAAAAGATTGAGGAGAACATGGGGGCAAAGCATCCTTGATAAGGGCAAAAACATGTCGATGGCATTCCTGAGAGAAGGATTCATTCGTAGGATACCATTTCTTTGAGAGGAACAACGAAAAATCGCAAATGCTGTCCCTTTTGAGAAAGGAACAGCAAAGACACTCAAATGCTGTTCCTTTTGAAAAGGAACAGCAGACACACTCAAGTGCTGTTCCTTTTCACAAAGGAACAACAAACACACTCAAGTGCTGTTCCTTTTCGCAAAGGAACAACAAACACACTCAAGTGCTGTTCCTTTTCGCAAAGGAACAACAAAAATACGCAAATCACATAGGTGATGTTCCTTTTCGCCAAGGAACAACAAAAACACACAAGTGCTGTTCCTTTTCGCAAAAGAACAACAAGGATACGCAAGTGCTGTTCCTTTTCGCAAAGGAACAGAAAAAACATACAAATGCTATTTCTTTTCACAAAGGAACAACAAAATCACACGAGTGCTGTTCCTTTTTGCAAAGGAACAGCAGAAACACGCAAAGGCTGTTCCTTTTGAAAAGGAACAACAAAATCACACAAGTGTTGTTCCTTTTCGCAAAGGAACAGCAAAAAGCACAAGTGCTGTTCCTTTTCGCAAAGGAACAGCAAAAACACAAGTGCTGTTCCTTTTCGCAAAGGAACAACAAAAACACAAGTGCTGTTCCTTTTCGCAAAGGAACAGCAAAAAGCACAAGTGCTGTTCCTTTTCGCAAAGGAACAGCAAAAAGCACAAGTGCTGTTCCTTTTCGCAAAGGAACAACAAAAACACACAAATGCTGTTTCTTTTCACAAAGGAACAACAAAATCGCACAAGTGCTGCTCCTTTTTGCAAAGGAACAGCAAAAAGCACAAGTGCTGTTCCTTTTCGCAAAGGAACAGCAAAAACACACAAATGCTGTTTCTTTTCACAAAGGAACAACAAAATCGCACAAGTGCTGCTCCTTTTGCAAAGGAACAACAAAAACACTTGGAATACAAGCAAAAAAATCAAGAAATCATATATACAAGATGTTATGTACAAGTTATAAAAATGAATTTCTTAAATTATAGGTGAGGAAGATTTCGCTTCCTCTCCTAAGATTTCCATATCAGTACCTTGTCGTAGCTGCTGACAGAAGGATTCTCGAGTGAGTGGCTTTCGATAAAGGCGAACTCGGTGGCCATTTACTTTGAATGCATATCCAGAACCGTCAATTGTGATCAGGGTAAGGGTCCCATTATCATGTACCTTCTGGATTTCGTATGGTCCTAACCATCGAGTCTGGAGTTTCCCCGGGAAGTCCTGAAACCGAGAGTCGTATAACAGGGCCCAGTCTCCTTCATGAAAGACTTTATTCTTGATAAGTGCATCATGCCATTTAGCTCACTGCTGTTGAATCAATGCTGTATTTTGTAATGCAGAGAGCTTGATTTCGTCTAATTCATTAATCTGATGTAATCGATTGATTTGCGCCTCACTCAGATCTAGGCCGAATTCCTGTGCAGTTCGTAGCGTTTTGATTTCGAATTCTATGGGGAAAATTGGCTGCTTTCCAAACACTAATTGGTAAGGTGAATAGCCTGTAGTACTTCTCCATGTAGTTCTGTAGGCCCACAGTGCCTCGGGTAGTCGAGTGGCCCAATCACGCCTATGCGATGCAATGGTCTTTGTTAAAATTGATTCTATTACCTTATTACTACTTTCGACTTGCCCATTTTCCTGCAGATGGTATGGGGTAGTGATCTTATGTTGGACATGATAATTGTTAAGTGTTGCAGCTAATTTATTTCCAACAAATTGTGGTCCACCATCGATGATTAGTTCTCTCGGAAGTCCATAACGTACAAACAAATGGAACAAGAATTGTATCACAGAGTCTTCTGTAGCCTTAGGTAATGATTCGGCCTCGACCCATTTAGTAACATAGTCTGTCGCCACCAGAATGTATGTCCTCTGATTTGATGATGGATTAATGGGCCCAACGAAGTCCAGAGCCCATCGTTCAAATGGCTCAATGACCAATTGTGGTCTCAGAGGCATTTCATCGGCTTGGCCAGGTCTTCCTGCTCGCTGGCAGCTGTCACAGGCTTGTGCAAATTTTTTCGCATCCTTGAAAATTGTAGGCCAATAGTATCCCGTCTGCAATACTTTATGTGTTGTTCTCTTTTCAGCGAAATGTCCCCCGCATGGTCCGTCATGGCAAGCTTTTAGAATGTCGAAGATTTTGTCTTCTCGAATACACCTTCTGATTTGCATGTCTGCCCCTGTATGGATCAAATGGCCTCCAATCCACGAAAACCGAGTGCTCTTCTGAACAATCTACTTGCGTTCCTGAGGGGTTAAGTGTTTTGGTAGCTTACCGACTGCAAGGTAATTGGCGACATTAGCATACCAGGGTGTTCGAACAGCAACAGCAAACAGGTGCTCGTCAGGAAATTGATCTTCCACTGCTGCTGTTTCAATTGCTTTCGGCATTCGTGAGAGGAAATCAGCTACAGGGTTCTCCTTGCCAGGTCGATCCTTGATTGTGATGTCGAATTCCTGCAATAAGATCAACCATCTGGTTATTCTAGCATTCGTAACAGGTTTATTTGCCAAATATTTGATAGCAGAATGATCTGTATATAACACAACGGGATAGCCTGTGATATAATGTCTAAATTTGTTAACAGCATGTATTACAGCCAGGAATTCCTTGTCAGTAACAGTATAATTGAGTTCGGCAGAGGATAAATTTTTGCTGATATAGTAGATAGCATATGGTCTCTTATCCTCTTCTTGCCCTAGGACTGCACCAATTGCTGTATCCGAGGCATCAGATGAGATTTGGAATGGCAAATTCCAGTTTGGTCCTCGAAGGACTGGGGCTGTTGATACAAGCTTCTTCAACTCCTTAAAAGCCTGGTCGCATTTTTCTGTCCACAAGAAATCAACATTGCCAATTAAAGCATATAGAGGTGCAGCAATACGTGAGTAATGTTCTATAAATCGTCTGTAATACCCAGAAAATCCAAGAAAACTGCGTACCTCTGTTTGAGTAGTGGGGGTAGGAATAAGCAAAAGAATTTGGATTTTAGTCGGGTCTACCTGGATGCCAGTTGCTGAGATATAGTGCCCTAGAATGAGCCCTTCTGTCATCATCATGTAACATTTTTCGTGGCTCAGACAAAGTCTGGTAGCGATGCAACGTTGTAGGACTTTTTCCAGGGTATCTAGAGCTGGGTCAAAATCATCTCCGTATGGTGTAAAGTCGTCCATATACACTTCAAGTCCGTCATTTATTAGATCTGCGGAGATACTAAGGACAGCCCTTTGGAATGTAGCAGGGGAATTACATAGGCCGAAGGGCAAAACTCGATAGGCAAACGTTCCCCAAGGGCAAGTAAAGGTAGTTTTATCGTGGTCTTCAGGGGCGATTTGGAGGGTTATATCCGCTGAAGCCGTCCAGGAAAGAAAAGAATTTCTTTCCTGCCAAAGTGTCCAATACTTGATCTATAAACAGGGAGAGGGAATTGATCCTTCTGCGTGGCTTTATTTAACTCCCTGTAATCTACGCAAATCCTCCATTTTCCATTTTTCTTGGGTACCACCACCAGGGGAGAGACCCATTTACTGTCGGAGATGGGATAGATAAAATTAACATCTAAAATTTTCTGAAGTTCGGCTTTTACTACCTCTTTTAGATGGGGGTTAAGTCTTCTTTGCGGCTGACGAACAGGTCTTGCATCTTTTTCTATATAGATGTGGTGGGTGCATAATTGGGGATCGATCCCTTTCATGTCAGGGTAATCCCACGCAAATGCTCCTTGATATTTTCGTAACAGATTTACAAGCTTTGTTTCTTGGTTTGGTGTAAGGTTGGCGTTGATATTTAGGGCCTTACCAGGTTCAATTTCCACTATTTTACTATTGGCAACAACAGTCACTCGTATTGTTTGGTCATGTGCGTTTTTCAAAGGGTCTTCCTCTAGCTCACTATCAAATGCTGCCTCTATCATAAAACACTGTGTGTGAGATCTAGATTCAGTTTGACTAATGAAGTATTGATGGCATCATCTTCTATTTGATCTTTAAAATCTAAAGCCTTTTGTATAGTTAATGGGGATCTGATATTGTTAGTAAGGTATGACATAGGATACTGATTGGTTTTGATCATTGGCGGGCTTGGCTGTGCTGGAGGATATAGAACTAGATTTTTAACGTCTGGTCCTTTAGTTATGGTCATGTTTCCCTGCCGGCAACCAATGTAGGCATCGACAGTAGCAAGCCAAGGTCTTCCTAGTATTAGCGGATGTCCCTCCAGTCGGGTTTTTGGATTAATTATCAGGAAATCAGTTGGATATTCCCAGGAGTCTACAGAAACCATGACATCGTATAGAGTGCCTTCTGGTCGAACTACAGATCGATCTGCCAATTCTAGCAAAGTAGAAGTAGGTTCTACTGATGTGATGCCAAGTTTTTGGCAGGTAGAGGTTGTCAAAATATTGATTGCAGCTCCTAGATCAACTAAAGCGTTAGTCCGGGTTTGGCCATAGATTTGGATAGTTACAATTGGATTTCCGGGATCTTCGTATTTGATAGGTGTCTCTTTTCCCGATAATAAGTCAGATAAGGTGCCGACTACTTGGACTCTTGGGTTAGTGATTGTATTCCTCCTTGATTTTTTTATGCACCGTTCTTTTATAGTTTTTGCGTATATAGGAATATCTTGAATAGCTTGGAGGAATGGAATTTTTATGTACAGATTTTGTAACTCTCCCAGAATGTCAAAGTCTGGAGGTTGTACTGGTCATGGTATGACTAATCGTTCCGGGAAAGGAGGAGAGGATGTATTTGCTTGTTGATGGGTCTGTTCTTTATTTACACCCTCTTGTTGTGGTGGTTGTTCTATTGTTAACTGATCTTCAATGTGAACTGTTTTGTCTCCCTCTATTTCTATGATACGTCCAGATCGTAACTGAAGGTCATTGCACTCCCTTAGGTCAAGTCCAGTTTCTGATGTTTCTATAATTTGGAGGGATTGGACTGGTCTATTATTAGTATTGGGATTGGGTTGGGCTGGGAGTTGCGGCCTTAGATTAGACTGGGGGTTTTGTTGCAAGGCTGGCAGAGTCGGTTGAGGGAGTGGAATAGTTCCTGTAGACTGATATGTCGATCTTGGCCAGGGTGAACCTTGTGAAGTAGGGGGAATCCATTGTGGAGGGTATGCGTTATTCTACCAATATGGTGGGGTGTAAGGAAAATTTTGCCAGCCGAATTGGATTGTCTGATTCATCCATGGATTTGGAGAAGGAAACGGTTGTGATGACCAATTCGGGACTGGGGGTGTAGATTGGTTTTGCCACATACCATATTGCTGAGCATTATACTGCGGAGGCTGGAAAGAAGAAGTTGGGTCCGAAAACATACCAGATTGCCTAGGTTGCCATTGGTGACGTTGGTTAACAAAGTATGCTGGCTCTGTTTCTTCTTCTGCTTCCTTGTATACTGCCTTCAATCCAGGAAGTGAGGGGCAGCTCTCAGTAAGGTGGTCTTTCGTACAGATAGCACATGTTTGAACTGTATCTAGCGGACATTCCTTGTGGCTGTGTTTTCTTCTGCATCGGGGGCAGAAAATTGCTAGATTTTGCTCCGCCTCCATTTGCTTTTGTTTAGCCTGCACAATATCAAGCTGTGTAGTTAATGTCCCCAGAATATCAGTTTTAAAATTTTCTAATAAATTCCCTAGATCTACACGTGTTACTCCTTCTGTTGTTATTTTGTTATCTCTAACAAACCTATCATATTCTGTTGATTTTATCCTTGTGCTGCCTCTTGAACTCCTGATGCATAAATTAATGACATCGGCAAAATTCTCTTGGTAAATATCCCCTTTTCCCATGATATTCAATGTTTCAATCCACTGTTCTTTCATTCCTCTAATCAATGCAGTTTTCAACACATTATCAGGTAGAGGTAGTGATGCATAGGGGGATCTCTGTAAATTATACTGGAAACGTTCTACGTATTCTTCTGAAGTTTCATTTGGTCTGGCCGTCATTTGGAAAATTTCATCTTTTAGCTCTCTCGACCTACAATAATCCTGATATTTTTTGAGAAAGGATTCTTTCATTTGCTCCCAGTTGTTTATGACTCCACCACCTAGACCCATGAACCATCTCAGAGCTGCTCCTTTTAAAGTGGAGGGGAACAGCTTTAATTTCTAGGGGTCAGTGGTGTAATCGTACCCTCTACATAGCACATCGAATTCAAATAAAAATGCATCGGGGTCTTCTGATGTAAGTCCATGAAACGTCGGGATGTGTTGAAGAGGTATTGCTTTCATGGGTGCATTTGCAGCAGAATCTACTATAGGATATTGCAATGTAGAAGTTTGAGTATTTGGCTGATTCTGCGCCATTGGATCAAATATGTGCCAATATCCTTCCAGAATTTCTAGGAGGGTGTTCCTAGGTTGAGAAGGGACGGCCTTGGCAGGAACTGTTTTAATGACACTTCCCTTATCTGGGATTTCTGTCTGAGGGAATAGGGTGCCTTCAATGTTAACTTTGGCCGCGCTCCCCCTATCTGGGCTGTTTAACAATTGGATTATCCTAGAAGGAGACCTTGGTTCCTCTATTTCCCTTGTTTCCCCTTCTCCTTCACAAAGATTGCTTAAATTCCCTTCTTGCAGCCGTTCTGACACAGAATTTTCAATTTCTTGGAAGTCCTGTTCATCAATTTGACTATGCACCTCAGCGTAGGCTCCAGATGGTGATGCTGTAGCCTGAAGGGAACTAGTAGGCTGCTTAGAATGAATCTTTCTGAGGCCTACTGACGGCTGAGATTCAATTTTCTTATAGATTTCGTCTATGAAGGTTGTGTTCGGCCAAGGGTCACCGGTCCTTTGGCTTTTTCAGATTTGACTGGAGGTTTGATATTTTTTTCTAGCTTTTTCTACTTAGTCATGCACTCTAAAAACTACTAAATCCTATTCAACCAGCAATTCTGCTAAGAGAGCGGACGGTGGAGCAGGGCTTTTACATGCTCCGTACGCAGGTTCTTACCTTCCGTTTGTAAAATCCAACTCCCCCCTAGCAGCTTTGTGCACTACTCTGTAAAGGGCAAATGGCTATACTCCTTCCCCGGCAACGACGCCAAAATGTAGAGCTGTAACTAGGGTCTCTCACACCGCTAATTATTCCACATTAATAAGTCAATCCGGGAACGTTTTGTTATTGCAAGAAGTAGCTCAATCCGAGGCTATTTGTCTGAGTAATGCTTAGTAGTACAGTGTTCAGAAGATTCAAGGGAAAACATATGCTAAGCTGTAACTAAACTAACCCAAAAGATGGAATCTCAGTTGATCAGTCAAGGGTACGGAAGCAATAACCCATCCCTCTAGAAACTGATTAAAGAAGGGAAATTAGAGCATGGACTTATAGGTCTGGGAGCTAAGTAGCGTCTTGCTGAGGCTCACTACAGCCTTAGGCCTTCTCTCACACCAAAACAACAAAGGCAGGTAAATAAATCAGTGGAAAGTAAAATGGAACAACAAAACGGAAATGGAACAGTAGTAAATGGAACAGCAGTAAAATGGAACAGCACTAATCAAATGGAACAACAATAATCAAATGATTTACGGAACAACAACCATCACCTGTATGTACATGTTCTACACTAATATAGCAATCTGAGAATATTGGATGATGTAACTATGTTTCTAAACAGAATGACGCTACTCTCAAATCCCACAAATATTGTTTCACATAAATTCAATGACAGTAACATTCATACCAACACTCTGTTACAGAAATGGCTGAATAAAGATACGATTCGACCCTGTGCAAATCCAATTATACAGTGTAGAGTCCTTACATGGAGAAATCATTCATTCATTGATCATAACAGAACATAGCGTATCATATGAAGGATTTATCAGATTGCTAAGTAATAAAGATAAACAAACCACACACAAATCACCGTATAATGATACAAAAGCAAGTGTCCTTCGGAGCCGGGCCCTTAGCTGCCAACGGTACACCGCCTTAGATTACTCCAGACGCAGAGACAGAATAAACACCAAGTCTTTTATATTAATCGCATCCACAAAAGTATAACAAAATCAGGTCTCAGTGAGACTCAATGATTAAAGTTTGTTCTGGAACTGTAAAAAACAAAAACAGTCGCCCCCCTTGCTTAATGATGTTGTGCCATTATATAAAAGAAATGACGGAGATATCTAGATAATCATAGATAAGTAAAGCAGCGATCCCTCAGGATCGAAGATCCTGAGGGATTCTCTAATCGTTCAATCTTTCTTGCATTCGCCGAGCCGGTATCCCGCATTCTTTTCCTGGACTATTCAATTCCGATTTTGCTTGATCGTGTCCGCATCCGGTTCCCCACTGGAGGAACACCAGTTATTTTTCCTCTGTTTCTCGCTTTTGGACGGGAACTCCTTGCTCGCACGTCTTCCTGCATAGAAAACGTCAATTATTAGCACTTGAGCTTCCTTTGTCTATTTTTGCACATTTTATCAAAATCCTTTATCTTCGTTGAATTCCTAATGCAGAAAAGGTTACAATTATTATTGAAAAACCACTAGATTGCTTGTCAAAAGCATACCTTCCAAGTGCTCCACAGTCCTCTTAGGTTCTTGTGATAGTTCACGAGTAGTCGAATTTATTATAATAGTGTTAGACAGTTTATGGCCATATATTTGCCCAATTTTTAATGTTTTGTATTCAAACACAATCAAATGAATATGTACAAATGAATAATATAGGAGTAAAAGAAGCCATTTTCATTGTTTTTTCCACGAGAAATATCTTTATTTTCCATATGAGGAATATATATCTTTTGGTCCTAGAGGGGCTATTTAGATTCAACAAGGCTTGAAGCCATTATGACAAAGCTCATCATGACACTTATAACAATTGAACTTAGGAGGAGAGGATAACAATCATTCCTCCCAACAACCCGAGATAAACCTAATAAACTAAGCCATTGCCATTGTTAAGGAAACATGTTGAAGTGTAATTGTTTATGTATATTATCTTGTCTATACATTATTTATTAAGTAAAATCAATCAAATAGTGTCATAAAAATGTTATTATTAGGTGCACTAGTCGCCGCATCTTCCCATCATAAATTCACACGGGGTCCTTGATGCTCACACGTAAATGAACTAATGTCAACCTTATAATTAGAAAATGCAACACACATTTTTTAGTATTTTCAATTTAGTTCCTCTTCCTGGTTGTTCTCCATTTACGGATAAGTACATGGCATTTTCCTCGCTAATAAATTCAAGTAGGTAAGCCATGAGATTGTCTAGATCCATCATCGATACATTTTTTTCTTTGCTCTCCTTCTCCCCCCTCTTAACACAAGTCTTGTGTCTTTTGCCATGGTGGGATGCAATCTCATCGAACAACAATAATCTACTGGCCATTGCCACTAGTAAGAGGTAGTCGAACGGGTTCATAATAGTAGAACCAAGTAATATGGCACCATACATAGCATTGTGCTCCCATGCATAGCTTGTAGCCAAATTTCCCACATAATCTAAATCAAGAGTCAAGATGTCTAAATCAATGTTTTCTCCCTTGACAACCATGTTAACATAAATTACCTTTTAGGGAAAACAACCTCTTTGAAAGTGGGGTTACTAGTGCTAGTGCCACCACCCCTAAACACATCCAAATGCTTGGCACTATAGAAACCCATCTACAAGGAATTCAAAAATGATTGGATCAAGAAATGATGATATACTTGGGACTCATTCATGAATCCAACATGGTACTTTGGCTATTACTCTAGTTATTTGATGGGGTGGAAAAAGAATCCTTTGGATTAGTACTTCTCAAGGCCCTAGCTGCTTTATTGTAAAGGCTTACAACTTCCTCTAGGCTATCAAAGGTACCTAGCCATACCCGCTTTTTGTTTTAGGGATCTTGGGTCTCCATCACAAGTTGACCATGAGGGGTTCCACCGTGAATGGAAGATTAGTTTCCCTTGAAAATGGTTTTATTGTCATTGTTAGACAAAAATCTTGTCCACACCACCCTCATGGTCGTTGATGGATTGTAATCTCCCCCAAGGACCATCCATATGTATGATTAAAGAATCAATTATATGACACTAATGTGGCTTGGAGCCAAGGACATTTCAAAATAGGGTAGATGTGGAAATAAATCATCACTCATGGATGAAAAATCACATGTTATTTGGATGAATGGGTAAGATCACATTTTTGGACATGCATAGATTGATTGTTATGAGCGAAGGATAAGAGAAGGAACTTTGAATAATCCAAATGAACCAATCATTGTTTAATGGATTTGGAAGGTCATGGAGACTTATACATGTTGCATGAATATATATGATTCTCTAAAGGTAAGTACCTTGCGACGCAAATATTCATGTAGGTCATAACCCTCCATAAAGATGTGTCACATTACTATTATCTTACATGGGCTTGATTGTGGCTATATTAAAAAACCACTCTCTTCAAGACTTTTGGGAGTTTGAAAGATCTTAGATTAATGTCCAAGAATTGACAAATTGTCTCATTACACTATTTAAAGATTTTTCTACAAAACAATTATATTCAAAACAATAAAAAAACCATAAATTTATTAAAAGATACATCCTCCAGTAATAACTGATAAATCATTAATAACTATCTATAATATTTAAAGATTTTTCTACAAAACAATTATATTCAAAACAATAAAAAAACCATAAATTTATTAAAAGATATGCACTCCAATAATAACTGATAAATCATTAATAACTATTCATAGTATTTAATTCAAAAAAATAATAAAAATCAAACATCCCTTAAAAAAACCTATATATTATATTAAATAAATAATATTTTTTAATAAATTATGCTTAAATATAAAAAATAAATATATCTATGAAGCCAAACCCTTACATCTCTTTCTCAACTGTGTTACATTATTATTACTTTATAAACTGTATTACCTTATTATTACTTTTAGTTAAGTACCATCTTTTAAATATTTTTATAAAATATATATTAATATTATTATAACAATATAAATAATGGAAATGAAAAGATCGTCATTATGATATGTGATGGATTGATGCTCTCATTTTTATTTTAGTATAAATAGTAGTATATTATTTAAATATTTTAGTTTGTTATAAAAATTCTACCACGAGTTAGACAATAGCAGGTGTGAGTAGTCGTAAGGGCGTGGAATGAATGGAAGAATGGGAACACTTTTGAAATGTTGGAGATATGTAAGATCCATATAGTGTTGCGTTGCATGATGTCACCACTCACTAGAAGTGGGAGCACCAAAAGGATTAATTTATGAGGGTGGGTTGAGAGTGGTGGAGATATGGTTGGAGTATATGGCTACTATTGGTATTATAGAGGGCACACCATGGTTTGGGGATTGGCATGGATATAGGGTTGGCAATTCCATGGAAATATTATTAAATGACACGTTATCAGTCAAAAGCCATATGATTCATAGTTGAATTATACTTTTAATAGCCATATGATTCATAATTTCTATTTTGGGAAAATGAAGATTGGGAAAATACCCATCATGATATGGATCGATTTGCCTTATTGGACATTTGAAATATATTTTTAATAGCTAGTTTTTTATTTTGGAAAATCCAAGATTGGGAAGATACCATCATGATATGGATTGTTTGCCTTATTGGACATTTGTTCATGATAGGGATTACTTAGGGATTACTTTGTTTTGTTTGGTATGGGTTTGCCTTATTAGACATTTGTTCATGATAGGAATTACTTTGTTTAGTTTGGTATTTGTTGATGAGTATTTATAGTAAAACCTAACCATTTTATTTATTTATTTATGTTTTTATAGTTAAGTTTAATGAGTTATATAAGTTATTTGAGTTGTGTTATATGAAATTGGGTGTTTAAATTAATTTAATGAGTAATTTTTGTAAGAAATATTTGATATTGTAGGATCTTGATATGTCTGTTATTTATTAGGTAATTTCTTTTTCAAGTGGCTGTAATTTATTGGTCTTTGGTGTAACGAGAGGTTATTTGTTAGGTGTCAAGGTTTTAGGAACTTGGGACTTTCATATTGGGAATTCCCTCTAGATACTAACATAACTTGAAATGGTTTCTAACTGTTAGTGATGGGTTTTCTCGTCAATTGACTATGGTATATCGACTATCAACCTTTATGGGTATCAAATTTTGGGAGGTCAAGACATAGCTAGTAGGGATTCCTCTTAATACTGACAAAACTCAACAAGGTGTAGACAGGGTGAGTTTCAGTGATGTGGCAAGCTAACGTAACGTTGATGGGGCATGCTAACTTGCATGTATGATGCAACATGAAGGAAGGTATTTTCTGATATGGCATGCCAATGAGGCAAGATGATGTGGATCCATGTGTGTAGTGGAGTTGAGGTGGTGTCCAAGTGGCAACTGAGGTGGAAGTGACATAGATATCATATATTGGGATGTCGGTTGTTGAGCTTTCATGCAATCAGGTATCGGGAAGCAGTATACCTATTATCAAGGCTTACCCCTAACACTAATATAATTCGACATGTATATTAGTTAACAACAAAAGACAGGGAGGTAGAGCCTTGTTGGTTGACGTTTATTATCAGGTCAAATCAAAGTCATGATGGTGTTGGGTTATGTCTCTTGGGGGGCCAATGGAAAAATAACCTAGTAGACAAAAATGGAAAATGATGGGAGGTTTAATTTCCCTTAGTTAATGATTTGTTATTGGAATGGGCAAAGATCGAATAAGAGGAGTATAAGTTAAACTGATGAAATCTTGCTGGCTCGACTGGTGGGGGGGGGGGCAGTGACTGATATGACAACCAGTGGATTGTGCAAGCCATCGTGGTAGTTGACATGGTGTCATATGATGGTGACATGTGGGCAAAGGAATGCACATGTCTCTCACGTGGAAATGATACAAATGTCATGTGGCATTTGGAGAAAAATCTTCAAATGGGCATAACTTTTTGTCTAGTGCTTAGAATTGGGTGAAATATATATAGTTGAAAAGATTTTGATAAGCACAAGATGACGATGGTCTTGAAAATAAGTTTTGAGGTAGTTGAAGAAAGAGGATTTTTGATAACTCCACTTCTTCAAAGTGATCAAGGAGATTTGGTCTAGATACCTTGCAACCTTAATCAAACAATTAACGGGGTGGGTATGTTACAAAAATTGCTAAAAAGGGACACAATGGTATAATTGCACAATTGTGTTCATCATATGTTCAAACATCTGTATACTCTCCTCTAGTGGATCTCTAAAAGGTTATCAACAATCATTTCAAGGTATTTGGAGAGATGCCTAAGGGTCTTCCACTCGCTTGAGATCATGACCATGTTATTCATTTTCAACTTGGAATTGTACCGCCTAACTTAGGCCTTATAGGTGTCCTGATGCATAGAATAGTCATATTAAGCATATGGTTCAAGAAATCTTAGAGGCTAACCTCATTCAACCTAGTGAGAATGCTTTCTCTTCACTAATGATGATGGTTATAAAAAAATATGGCTCATGGCATATGTGTCCAGATTATAAACAACTCAACAACATGACAATCAAAGCTAAGTTTCCTATTTCTGTCATTGATGAATTATTAGTTGAATTACATAGAGCAATTTTCGTTACTATGTCAGATCTCTGTTATGGATATCATCAAATCAGAATGAGGTAAGAAGACATTCCCAAAATAGCATTTAGAACACATGAAGGTCATAATATGAGTTCTTGATTATGCCTTTTGGACTTACTAATGCACCTTCAAAATTTCGAAGCTTGATGAATTCCATTTTAAGACCTGATGATGTATTTATATGTTTCTTATTTTAATGGGGATTTGGGCTTACACAATACATTTAATTTGTCATGCTGGTGTTGGTAGACTTGTGAGGCACTGTGCAATATACATAAGAGATAAGCTCCCCATGTTGTTCTAAATGACGTAAGTAAGAAAAATCATGGGGATACAGACTCAGATGGAAGATTTTGCTTAAAGACTGTCCACGACTCGCCTAAGTGGCACCTCATGCACCCAAATTTCATTTAAGGGCGACTAGCTCAGTGTCACCAGGTGAACTTGAATCCAAGCAATTCTACAACACCTACTTCTACAACATTTTCTTTAAATTGTGTTGGCATATGCCTCAATCAACTCAAAATAACAACTAATCTATGAACTTGAAAACATCATGAAGCCACAAAAATACTTCTATGATATTCTACGAAACTGAACTAAACATAAAGTATTTAAATACATAAAAACATAAACAAACAATTTAATCTATTGGAAAAAATAAATAGAAAACAAGTTAGTGCAAAATCACACCTTAAGTGGGCCCCTGCTCAAGGCTGGCCCGTGCCTAAACACTGCTAATTGATCAACACATGCTTAAATTGGATCATGAATTTGTCCACAACAACACATTAAAACATACTCATAAAACTCAATAGAAACTTACTTTCACAACTTGAAATATCGATTATATATTAAGAGAAAAACAACGATTACAAATTTCATAAACTAGACCTTACTACTCGCTATAGGGTGCTCACACATATATATGAAATTACAATATTCTAGTTTCAGATCTAGATAACAAAGTGAGTGACCCCACATGGTGGACCGAACAAAAATAAAATCAATAATTTGATAACAATAAAACAACACACAACAACATATCCCAGTTTCATGGTTAATGTGAAAACTATATATGACTACATGACCTATGTATTTAGCCAAATTCTCCTTGATTGTACTATCCCAATGTTTTGTCCATCTATGAAAAGTTGGATCTCTCCTCCTCTTCAGCCCATTTAACGAGAGCTCTGTAAAATCTTGTAGGGTACCAAATAAAGGGATAGTTAAAGCGAAGTCCCACCCAACGCAGACCATGTTGAAGTGGAGAATAAGTGTAAAATATTTCCCTGTTGGGGGCAAGATCAAGGTAGGGATACGCCATGGGATGTCTATCCCACATAAATGGTGGCAACCCCCCTCCCTAATGTCACGTGCAACTAGAAGAGCTTCCAATGAATAGTTCTGGGCTAGTTCATTGTATTCCATGACAACATAATGTTGATTGTGTTGAATAGTGACTGAGTCACTTGGATCCTCTCTTAGTCTTAGCCAATCATTAACAACTAGTCTATTAAGTGGATACTCCTCTTGTACCATTATCCTGCCTTGAGTCTCTTTATGGGCATAAAAGTTAGATGCCTTCTTCCATTTTACCAAATTGGTTATATATGACATAAAGGCTCTTAGCTGTACAACCCCAACAAAGGGGTTAAGATTCTACCAGGAGTTATCTTGTAAGACAAAATTAAATAACTAAAGTTCATAATATATATATATATATATATATATATATATATATATATATATATATATAGATATATATATATTTTTTTTTTCTACCGTGTCTGAGTTATGATAAACCTTAATTAAGGTTTGGGGTTGCTTAATTTCATAGGGCTGATCATCCCTAATCTATCTAAGTTGAAAAGCAGTCCATTGGTCATGTAGGTAAATGGAGTATACCCTAGAAGGTACATGACAAGTAGAAGCTTCCATTCCAAATTCACATGCTGCCTTCTTAAGCTTTTGTTCCTTTTGATAAAGATCCTTCTACTTTGTAATTTGAATTTTCCATTTTTATTCTTGTGTCATGTACATAGAAAAACATATTTGCCTCATTTTTTCAATGACTTGTCAGTGACCCTCTTTATAGATAATGCCTAAACCAAAGAGGCCACCTTTAGTTTTCCACTGAGGCATATTCAGTTTCAATTGTAGGAATGCATAAGAATTTGTAAGAGTATCATCTAAAATGATATTCATAATCTGCTAAGCCTCTTTTGTGCATCCCTTCGAATATGTTTTGGCATGTGGAAATGGATTTTTTACATTTCTTTTCAAGTTTCAGAAGACAACGATGTAATATTAAATAAAAACCCCTATTTTTCAGATCTAGATGTATGTACTTGAATTAGTGGTCTTTGTATTTTAACCCAGATGAAGATGTCCCAACAATGATGATATACCTGAGTATTGCAGCAAGGATGTTGCAACTCCTAGGGCTACCAACTTTACTTTATCAACCTGGGGTTTCGTACAAACTTGGAGGTGACAATGCTATATACACAATAGATGCAACATTATACTCACGCCACTTCTCAACTGGGGCGCTAGACCACTACGGTTCTAGATCAGTCTTCTATTGACTAGGAGTCTGACCACTAACAATGAATGTAAAGTTGGTTCTAATGCAGGAAAGTAAATGATTGCCTATTTAGGAAATGAAAGTTGTTGAATGATAAATGCTATCAAATGCCATAAATCATCTAGCTATGAAATAACACAAATTACTTGCAAAAAAGAACTAGGCTAACTATGTGATTGATCATCTATCTATTTGGACTATTTGGACATGGGAAGTTGTTCTATCATTCTATGATTTATATATGCATGCACTAACTATTTCATTTTGTATTTGCAGAAAAAGAGTCTTTTAATTTCTAAATTCAGAAATGTAAATGTTATGCTTATTCTGTTTGATCTTGCAGGGGGAAAGGTATGGGAGAGATGATCTCAGGTGGAAATGATAGGCATGGAATCCAAGATGAGGGCCTAACCTACTCTCATACTAGCATTTCTGGTCAAAACAGGGTCAAACATGCTGTTATAGGAAACTGCCACAGGATGTCCTAGTTTGCTACAAGATGTCCTGGTTTTCTACAGGAAGTTAGTTGAAATCTTTAGGAGGGAAATAATGGTAGAATGAGGTTATGGAGAGATGTATGACAGTGAGAGGAGGTGTAGGGAGGGTTCACATTTCTTGAGGGTAAGCCCAACAATTAAGGGATGTTGGATTTTTGTGAAATGGCTGCTCATGGTGGTTGCAAAATATAGATTCGGACTATGGGTTGGTACGCCTTGGTAGAAGGTGGAGAAGAATTAGGTGAAGCTGGTTGGATGAGTTCCTCCCTGTAGATCAACAATCCTTGCAACAAAACCTTTTTTTTCTCTTCATTTATGCATCACTACATATCAACATGGAAAAGATGAATTGAATTTGAGAAAGATGATCTATCTATTTCTAATGACTAGATCTATGAAATGGAATGCCTTTTTAAACTATATCAAACTCAAGAAACAAAGAAACAACTGCAGGTTCTTCCAAGAAATCATAAAAAATGATCTATCTAAAAATGAATCGTAAGCTATGCAATGACCAAAAGACAACTATGTTTTTGGGGTTGTGAGAATGGGACCCTCTAATCATGATCCCATGAGGGAGATGAGGAAGAGGCCACTGTCACAAGATTTTCTGGAGTACCTTCCTTCACTACTGCACCTTTGATCTACTTCTTCAAACTAATGTAAACAAGATTAAGCAATCATTCAATTACTTGTTAAGATAACAAAAACATAAACAACTTCAAAATCTAACTATCATTTTACTCTAAGAATACAGATACAAAAAGAGGAACTTTTGTTTCTAGGGTTGGGCCCTAAAACAAGAGCTTCAACCCTCTAAGTCAACTTAGTGCTGGATCAAGGTAAAATTTCTCATTATCATCAAAAATGTCAAATGCAACAATAGAATAATAGTCACAATGTTTTAGTTCAAATTGCCTCTTGACTACATCAAAAAATCGAATCCTAATGAGTCCCTTGGCTCTCTTATTTATATAAAACTAGAGCTCCCAACAACTCCCTAGAAAATAGGGATACTTGTCTCCATAACTCCAGAATGACTCTTTCTTAACTGTCACTGGCTTGGCTACCAATGGACTCGGCTGGCTTGGATGCTAGTAACTCCGGGCTAATGAGATATGGTGGTGGAATCTTCGAATGATTTGAGGAGTTAAGGAGGGAGAACAATCTCCTAAAATCCCTCTTGCTTGCCCACTTCGAGTTCCTGCACTTAAGTCAACCCAAAACTGCTCCAATTCTTGCCTTTAATACATATTATGCCACATGATGTAGTAACTCACCTTCACCCTTCTCACTATGAAAAATATAACAAAATATGTAAATAATTGTGAGAAAAGTAAATTTTAATAAGCTGGAGAGTGGCATTAAGACCCATATAGTTTACCTATTGATGAGCCTCATCATCACCCCACTACTAAAAGTGTTGCTCATCCTCTGAGTGACTTAGTCTATATCCATATCTTTCATAGCTCTTGTGGCCTCTCTGACATCCCAGGCCTCTGTTAATGGAGTTTCCTCTTGAGGATAGAACCCTACATTTTTCTCTATCTCTTCACGCTGCTTTCTTTCCTCTTCTTCCTTCCGACCTTCTAATAGACCCAACATCTAGGGTGGATTGAGTTTAGTCCAATCCAATTGATCTTTAGTCTTTGCATGGCACTCTTATACAGGGGGGTCCTTTCCAATGCATTTCTCAACCTCTCAGGGGTGTGGTACTCTCTAATCCTTAGATAGTGTGGTAGGTTGCTCCATCTCCTCTGGCATGCTTGCTGGCTTTCACTCCCCAAAAATCTTAAATTGTTCTCAAAATGGGAGATGGCATGTTATTATGTAGATAGGTATCTTGGTGAAATTTGGGCATCATTGGAAATGATGTTGTGGTTACTAATGAAAACCATGGAATTTATCTGTTCTGCTCTGATGTAGAGGGGCTCTCTTTCCTCTTTTTCTACTATTCTCTTTACTTCCTCAACCCTGGCCTTCTCATGACCCATCCATGATGCAAGGGCCATCAACTGCAAGTCCCCCAACTTTGCATTGGGGTCCCACACATTCAAATATGTCAAGGCAAAGTTGTGTAGGTAAAATTCAGATATTTTGGCCTTGTCTTCCAAGGTGCTCTTGTCACATAGCTCTATGAATTGTCTATAGTCTTGGAATGGCATGGTCCCCTGTTGTGATAATGTCTTCATTCGAACTACATCCTTTGATCCTTGAGGTATAATGCATATGATTTGGATGACATCCTACACTGAAGTGCCTTCATGGAGAGGGTTTCCATGGTGGCCAATTGCCTCTCCTTTTCCTGCAAATGCCTCCTCAGCCATGTGTTTTCTACCTGTAATTGAGATCTCATGATATGTTCTATATCTCTCAACTCACTCAACTCGCTTTCCATCTCTAGGAGTTTTTCTTCCATATTGCCCGCATCTTCTACTTTCTTTGACTTGGGAATCTGCATCCAGTGATGTGTTCTTGCCCTTTCTTTTTCAAGCTCAAAGAAGAGAGGGATTGAAAATTTCCGTGGTATTACTCTGCCTCACTCAATGAAATTGTAGTAAGAACTCAAATTTGGATGTGGTCTAGGCTCCTGTAACTTTGGAAAATCTCCCTCAGATGCTTTTAGAGAAGTGTTCCCTCCTGCACCTGTGGTGTTGCTTCCTTGCCTTCTCTCTGCCCCTGTTGTCCTTCCTGTAGCTTTTTTTGTGTTTCTTGTAGCACTGAAAGTGTTTCTTATAGCACTGCATGAGGATCCTGTAGCAGGTTTTTTCCTTTCTATAAGAGGGTCACAGTGCATTGGTTTGCTTTGCTGATGCTGACCTGATGACATGCCTCCTAACATAGGTGATGGGAGCCTTTGGGGTTGCTTGTTTTGATGTGCCTTCCTCACTCTTCATTCCCAAGGAACCTAGCTCTTCCTGCTTGCTTGGTGACTCTTCAATTAGGATGGGAGTTATTGTAGGTGTTTGTGGCTTCCCCTGCTTGATCCTGGTGCTTCTTCTTGTTTTAAAATAGAGGGGAGTCTGCCTCTGTCTTTTTCCCTTAGACTTGATGGGTGTGCTTAAGGTAGCCAAGGCAGCAGCTACCTCCTTTTCAGTGTGCTCAGGAGACAATCTTGGAGATTTCTCCCCTTCTCTGGTATGTTCCTCAGGGTTGGTCTCTGCCTTCTGCTCCTCCTCTTCTTCTTTCTCTTCTTCCTTTTCTTCTTCTTCTTTGTTTGTTCCCACCTCCTCTTCTTTTCTGCTTCTTCTTCTTCCTCTTCTCTTACTTCCTCTTCATCACTAGAGGTTGGGGTCCTACCATATTCAAGGGCTTGGATTTCAAGGACAACCTCTCTGTCGATGTCTCTAAATATGGACCAAATAATAGGAATTATTGAAAATTGTCTCAAGGCATCCTCCAATATCAATTTAATGAATCCATGATGTGCCAATTGCTGGTGTTTCCCTTCTTGTACCTTTTGGCTCATGTTTATCATTGACTGCAACAGGAAATAAGGCACACTCAGCCTTTGGTTTATGGGTAAATCCTCTCCAAATATCAACTAATGGAGGAGTTTGAATTGGTAGCCATAGACTACATTGAGCCTGCCTTCACAAGAAATGTATTTGAGGATGTGATAGCTCACCTCATCCCAAGGACAGGGAAGGCTCTCCCTCTCGACCCCATTTTTGTCCTCAATTGGCTCTTCATCATTTAGGAAAAAAAATTCTTAGAAAAGGTGCTACTAGCCTTGTCCTCCCTTCTCCATTATACCCCTTGAGGAAGTGTGGTTACTCTGCTGATCACCTCAGGGTTGATTGTAATTGACAACCCTCTCACCATAGTGGTAGCACTTGTTCTTTCCTGAGGGTTGAGTGCCATGGAAAACTCATGGGATATATCATCATCATACCCCCTGAGCAACTCAAATAAGCCCAACCAGTGATGCCTCCTAAAGATATCTACCACAGGGGGATGTAGGTGAATCCTGGATGTATATGTGGGTTCTCTTCTATTGAATCCCCCTCCCATTTCTCTTCTCTGGTTAGCTAAATGTAGGAAGTTTTGTAAACTAGCTTTAGTATGAGTTTAGGGTGGTTGAGAGTTTAAAATATTTTTGTGAGATGATTGCAATTTATACCTTGTTCTATATCCACACAATTCTCTTAAATTCCCAAAATTATGTCTAAATCTCAAGCCCACTATAATTGCTAGAAGATTCCAGAGTCTTTTCCTTTTTTTCCTTTCTTTAGTTATTAAATTATGAACACTAGAGAGATGGGCTAGTTACTTTTCACTTTGATGCTTGGGACGATGAGAATTGTTGACAAATTTGACCCTAGGCACCCCCATGTAGACTTCCTTTGGAATTCCAGTGCTTCCTATAACTTTATGAGTTTCCTGTAGCTCTGTTTCCTATAGGGTGGGCAAAACAAGGTTTGCTTCTCCAATGGCTCTCCATGGTGGTCCCAGTCTCTTTGATATCGAAATGAACAATGAGTGCACGAAAATTTGGAATTTTATGCTATTTATGGTCCATTTTTTTTGGAGCACTGTGTTGGCTAGTAGTGGTATGAATTTACTCATTGGGACAGTTGGCTGACTGTTGGTGATCATGCACTCTCCCTCGTAATCGTCACCCACTCTCACATAACTGAATTAAACACCTTTTTGAATGATTATCATTGATTTGAAACTCCAACATGGCATGCTGACTGGGAGTTCACTTTTTGATCTTGAGTTGAGGGTGGCCAAGTTAACTGGCCACCTCCAACTTATAAAAAAGAACTTTTTCAACATTCATACATTTTTATCATATCGTTACTCAGGGAAGAGTTGGATGAGGTGCCATACCTATGCCTACCTTTGCTGATTGATGCATGTTGGAGGATGGATTGCTATGCTGCTTGCTCAGGTAAGTGTTCCTCTTTGGTCATTTTTTTTGTTTATTTCCTCCCGCTTATGTAGTTGTTTCATGTATGTAGGTTCTTGGTATATCCCTGTTGTCGCTGCTGCTGTGGAGATTTGGCGAGGAGAAATAAGGTCTTCGAAGATGTTGGAGCTCCTTTTTGTGAAAGAGGATGCAGGCTTAGGCTGGTTGTAGCGATGACATAGGTTGTTACAGGAGATCCTGTAGTTGCTACAGGAAACCTTGTAGCTGCCTTTTTCTTCATTATTTATTGATTTTTTCTTAGAGGGAGGCTGGGTAGTGGTGTAGGAGTTGATGATGGTGATGAAGGATCAAGTGGAATGGTGGATAGTTGAGGCTAGCGAGGACATGTCCTCTGGACCTCTTTTTTATTTTTTCACATTTTCCTGTGTTTTTTTTTATGGACACAGAAGTAGGGATGGATATGACTTGATGTTGGATGAGAGATGGTGAGGTGTAGGGTCCCAAATTAACCTAGAATAGGCCTACATAGTTTATTTCCTATGAGGATCCCTTTCGAGTAGCATTTCAAGAAATCCTATAGTGCTACAGGATATTCTTGTAGCAGCTACAGGACATCCTGTGGCAAGCTAGAAAATGCTCAAAAAATGATTTTTGATGCATGAAAGTGGAAATGAGTGATCGGGACATGGTAGGTATGAATGAGATGGAGTAGATGGAGGAAGAAGTGAGGTGATACTTGGAACACTGTCCTTGTAACTCTGGGTCCTTTATTGCCTTCAAAAACCTGCAAAATCACATAATTTATTAGTGGGCAGGTTTGAGGTCCATGCCATGGAATTTTTGGGTTTTTTTTTTGAAAGATACATAGTCGCCCCAAAGGAGGTTTTCTGTCTATCTACCTGCCCTAGGCACCTCGAAGGAGGTTTTCACCCTGGGATCTTTTTAGTTTCCTTTTTTTCACTCTTGGGCTACCTCGAGGAGTCTTTAAACCCAAGAGTTGGCCTCAAATGCCTCATAGAGGTTTTCACCTAGGCCCCTTATTTTTTTTTTTCAAAAATAAAAAACGTTCTTCAAGAATTGAGTGATCTGGAAGCTAAGACACTTCCAATCACATTTCCTTCATTGTTGATGGTACTTATGAATTCCTCGCTTGATAGAGGTCTTTTGTAGGCTTTCAATATGTATCTAATGACAAGGAAGGGAATACCTTCCTCATCAATTGTCCTGATTTGAATAGCCCCATTGTCATGGCACTTCTCTATCAGATATGGGCCCATCCACCTGGTTATCATTTTCCTTTGAAATCCTTGAACCTGGAGTCATATAGCAGAGCCCAATACCCTTCTTTAAAAACCTTGTCCATGATGTTCTTGTTATGCCAAACCTTCCTCTGTACTTGAATAACTTTAGTGTGTAGTAGGGCCAGCATCCCAAATTATCCAAACCATTGAGTTGGAGCAACCTCTCCTATTGTGCCTTTGTAACATCCAAATCCAACTGTGCTACCATTATCAAAGTATTGTATTCAAACTCAATGGAGAGCAGAGCCTTCTTTCCATAGACCAAGTCATAAGGGGTGAAGCCAGTGGTTGTCTTCCAGGTTGTATTATAGGCCCAAGTGGCCTCCACAAGTCTGTTAGGCCAATATTTTCTGCTGCTGCTCATAACTTTGGTGAGGATGCCTTCCAATTCTCTGTTAGCGACCTTTACTTGTCGATTGGCCTCAGGATGATAGGTAGTTGAATTCCTATGTTTGATCTTATGTTTCCTCAACAAATTCTCAATTAGGTGTGATGTGAATTGAGCTCCCTGATTGGTGACCAGTTCTCTAGAGTACCCAAACTTGTAGAATGGATTCTCCCTTAATAACTCAACCACTTTCTATTTTGTTACTACCTTGACAGCCTTGGTCTCAGCCCAATTTGTCAAATAATTAGTGCATACAATTATGTACTTTTTCTGCCTTGATGGTGGATCAATGGGCCCAATGAAATCCATGCCCCACTTGTCAGATGGCTCTAGAGCCACCTAAGGCTACAAGGTAATTTCATCCTTGGGAGTAGGTTTCCCCATTCTCTGGCACTGATGACATCGACTCGTGTATCTTCTTGCATCTTGGTGGAGAGTGGGCCAATAGTAACTAGCTTGCAGTACCTTGAAGGCTGTCCTCTTAGCTGCAAAGTGGCCTCCACAAGCCCCATCATGACAGGCCAGAAGGATGTCAAATACTTCCTCCTCCCTAACACATCTCCTCAAAATTTTATCTGGGCCTAGCTTGAAGAGATTTCCCCCAATCCAAGTGAATGGGGTGCTCTTCCTTATAATTTTTCTCTTTTCCTTGGATGACAGATTTGGAGGGAACTGTCCAACAAATAGGTAGTTGGCTATGTTAGAAAACCATGGGGAGAGAGCTGAAATAGAAAATAAATGCTCATCTGGCAGCTGATCATCAACCATTCCTTCCTCACCTGCAGGCAAAGAAAGTCTAGACAAAAAATATGCAACTACGTTTTCCCTACCTGGCTTATCAATGATAATTAAATCAAATTGCTGTAATAAAATCAACCATCTAATAATTCCAGCATTCACATCAGGTTTGTTCATTAATTATTTGATGGTAGCATGGTTAGTATGCATAAAGGTTTGATAACGAGTGATGTAGTGTCTGAATAACTTGTCATATATCTGGCCAAGAGCTACTCCTAGAGATTTATTAGAGGCATCATCATGGATGTGGAAAGGAAGATCCCAATTTGGGCCTCAGAGTATGGGTGCAATAGTTAACTTGTTCTTCAATATTTCTAGGGCCTCTTGGCAAATTTTTTACCAGCAAAATTCAGAGTCCTTGGCCAACATTCTAAACAATGGTGAGGCTACTTTGCTGAAGAATTTGATAAGCCTCCTATAGTATCTTGCTGCCCAAGAAACTTTTGACGTCCCTATACTTTTGAGGAGTAGGGACCCTTTTTATGATAACAATTTTATTTAGGTCCACTTTTAGTCCTTCCTAGGATATTGAGTGACCTAGAATAGTCCCTGCATTCATCAAGAACTCACAATTCTCAGGACTATGGGATAGGTTCATTTCAATGCTCTTATTTAATACTTTCCCCAAGTTAGAGAGAGCATTTAGGAAATCACACCCATAGGGAGTGAAATCATACATATAGATTTCTACAGAGTCATGGACTAGCTCAACGAAGATTCTCATAACCGCCCTCTGAAAAGTGGAAAGGGCATTACATAATCCAAAAGGAAGGACCCTATAAGCAAAGGTACCTCAAGGAAAATTGAATGTTGTTTTATCTTGGTCCTCTGGGTTGATCTTGATCTGATTGTAACCACTGAATCCATCCAGGAAAGAGAAGAACTCCCGCTCTGCAAGACCATCCAAAACTTGATCAATGGAAGGTAGAGGGAAATGGTATTTTTAGTGGCTTTGTTTAACTCTCTGTAATACACATAGATCCTCCATTTTCCATTCCTCTTTGGGACCAAAACTAGAGGAGACACCCACTCACTATCTGAGATAGGGTAACTGAATCTTGCATCCAATAACTTCAGTAGTTCTTCTTTGACTATGTCTTTGAGGGTTGGGTTCATTCTCCTCCGAGGTTGGTGCACTGGTTTGCAGCCTTCCTTATTGTAGATGTGGTGAGTACACACCAAAGGGTGCACTCCCTTCATTTCCTTATAGCTCCACGCAAAAGATTCCAAGTGCTCTCTTAGCATGTTGCACAACATCTCTTCCTGATGGGCTGAGAGCAAGGGGTTTATTTTCAATGTTTTAGATGGACCAAATTCTACCATTTTTATATGAGTAGGACTTGAGTCAACTAGGCACAAATCAGTCCAAGGGTTATCTTCCGATTTCTTCACCAGTTCATTAAGATGCATGGTGTTGGGGGGTTGGTTCTGGAGGATTTGATCAATTAGGTCATCTTCATCAGGTCCCCCCCCTCCTATAATAATATCTAGGGAATAGATTGGGTAGGATGTGCTATGGTGCACTTCATCTTCCTCTTCCTCTTCCAACCATAAGGGTAAGTCATGCTTTAAGGATGGTTGAGCAGGAGGATACAAGACCAACTATTTGAACAAATGCCCATTCTTAATGGTCATGTTCCCAACCTTGCAACTCATGTAGGCATTAACAATGGCTAACCATGACCTTACAAGGATGAGAGGATAACCATTGAATTTAGTCTTGGGCTGGAGAACTAAGAAGTCAATAGGGTACTCCCAGGAATCAACAGAGACCATCACATCCTCAACCACTCCCTCAAGAGCTACTGTGGATCTGTCTGCAAGCTACAATACTGTTGTGGTCTTCCTCAATGATCCTTGGAGATTCATTTTCAGCATGGTCTCCTTAGTCATCACTTGATGGTAGTCCCAAGATCAATCAAGGTGTGGGGACAATGATGCCATCAATGTGCACATCTACCACAAGACTCCCAGGGTCTAGATACTTTGGGCAAATCAATTTCCCCAGCATTAAGTTAGACAATTGTCCAATGAAATTAATGGTGGGGTGTATTTATTTCTCCTCCTAGAACATTTGAAGCATTTCTCCTTGATTATATTGTTGTAGATGGGGACATCCTTTATGGCTTGGAGGAGTGGGATTTTAACACACAAGTTTTTCAATTCTCCCAAAAGTTCAGTATCTTCTGGGGTGTGCTGACTAGAATGGATCAATATTTCAGGAAAAGGATGTGGATTGGCTTTAGGAACGTTGTCTTCCTTTTCCACTTCAAGCTCCTTAGGTGGAGATTGAGGGTGGTTATATCGAAGCACTCTTCCAAAGCCGAGGTTGATTTCTTGAATTTCCACATCATAGGAAGAGTAGGATGTCTCTCCACTATAGACTTGTTGGGTTTGTTTGTTGTTCGGGTTCAGATTTGGTTGATCAGACATCTAAGGTTGCTAAGGTGGAGCACAATGAAGGATCTGTGGTTGAGATGGAGGTGGAGGCAGTAAGGACGGAGATTGGTTGAATGGGGGCCTCTACCCCTATGGTGGGGTATTCCACTGAGGATGTGGAGGAGCATATGGCTGAAATGACTGATTGGTAGGTTGGGAAGGGAATTGAGGTGCATAAGACTAAGGATAAGGTGTGGACCATGAAGGATGAACATGAGAACACCAAGGGGGAAGGGATGCATTTTGATTGGTATTTTAATATGAATAGGATGCCCCTTGCATGCCTTGTTGGTATGGTCGAGGTCCTTGAGGCCTCCTTTGGTTGATATAATAGACTTGTTCAACCCAACCTTCAGTTCCTTGATATGCAA
This sequence comes from Pinus tabuliformis, assembly GCA_031772625.1. NCBI lineage: Eukaryota > Viridiplantae > Streptophyta > Pinopsida > Pinales > Pinaceae > Pinus > Pinus tabuliformis. Next base: position 309,679,171 of record CM062816.1, on the reverse strand, counting down.
CTTTCAATCCAGGCAGAGAAGGGCTCTTATCTATGGAGTGGTTTTCCTCACAGACTTAGAAGACCTCTATAACATTCAATGGGAATTTATTTCTAGGGTGCTGTTATCACTTAATAATTCTAATGCCAAAATTTCTCATACTAACTTGATGATAAAGGTCAGTGTTAGTCTAATTTTGATTTCATTTTTCCTTAAAAGTCTGAGTCTTAGGAGGTCTTGAGTCAAGCATGCATTCTCATCTATCACTGGTCACCCTCATTCATCACTGATCTCATAGCCATGTGTCAGTTTGGTTTAAAAATCATTATGTATCACAAAGCCTTTTTAGGTGATTGCGTAGCGCATATAACCATTCTGAAGTGTTTTTGCAGTGCATTAATCCTGTTTAGCAGTTTCACGGTGCAAAAGTCCATTAGGTGATTACGCAGCGTAATAGTCCTTTAGGTGTTTTCGCAGCGCGATAGGTTTTAGACGATTTCGCAGCGCGTCATTCAAAATTTACACTGACCGCGCTGCGAAATCAGAGATTCGTGCATTCCGCAGCGAATCTTTCCCAACTGTCAAATCTGTCAAGTTAACCTATGGCTACGTCATTCATTGTCAGTTTATGCACTCCATATATCATATCCAACCGCTTATCTCCATTATTGCAATCACTAGGTACATTGGTACACACGAAATACAAGTTCCAAGAAAGGCCAGGTATGCTCAGTTTCAATGATGATTGTAGGCCTTGCAGAAGAAACAAATTGAAGACTTAAAGATACAATTGAACCAGCAAAAAGAATCTCCATAAAGAAATCTCACTTCAAGTAAGGATATGTTTCAAAGTTTTGATGGTTTTGCTTGGTATAATCTTTTCAAACATTCCCATTCAGTTTTGGAAGGTCTTGAAACAGTTGAAAGAATGTTTTAACAACAAAGTGCTCAAATAGCAAAGTTTTGGGTTGAAACTGTGATTTTTGAAACAACTCAGCAGTTTCGTAGCGCACTACGAAACTGCTGAAGGTGATGACTAGAGCTCAACAGTTTCGTAGTGCACTACGAAACTGCTGAAGCTAAATAATCCAATATCAATCAACCGGTTTTGAAACATAAGCGGGAAATTTGAAAGGGGAATATATACAAGGCATCATCTGAAGCTTCAACATTCAACCAGGTCAAGACAGGTGGAGAAAATATGGATTCGAATCCAACTTTAAATTTTTTGTCATAAAGTGAGCACATTTACCATCGTTCAAGATATGTCAAAACAACTTGAAAGAGTTTTTTCCTTTACACATAAAGGAGGTGGATAGCACGTCAAGGACGTGGCCATCTGTTACATTTTGGATAATCAAAGATAAAGGACATGCTTCTTTGGATTCGAAAATTGTAAGGCAAACTAAAGACCGATGAGCAAGGGTAGTTTCCTATGTTTCAGGACAATGGAGAAGATGTGGCATTGAAGACCAGCATGGAGCTTTGAACATTCATCACAACCAAACTAAAAAGGAACCAGATGTCAAAGAATGAGAATGATTGTAATCAAGGCTATTATTAGCATAATAAGGAGTTAGACTCCTACTTGATTTAGATCTCTAGAAAGTCTAGTTACAATTTGTTACGTTTAATAGGTAGTTAAAAGTTGAACATGTGTCATTAGAAATATATTTCGAGTTCCCCTCAGGTTTGAGGAGGAATCTCAGTCAGGTAGAAGAACTTTATAAATAGGAGAAAAGGAAATGTAATTGGGTTTGGAAGTTTATGTAAAAAGCTCTGTTATTAAGCTTATGTAAAAACTTTGTTTCTTTTGTAATACAGTACTGGCTTCTGCTGCTCAAGAATCATAGAGATTTCAATGTATGTGTTCCTGTTGTTGTCTTTTCATGTTGCCTATAGTCTTATGAGTATTTGATTACTTAGAAATCACTTGCAGTGTTCTAATTTCCTTCACATACTTGTAAACTATCTTCTTTGTGTTTGGTGTACTATAACTATATTGAAATTTGAATGCCTTGATTTGATTGTAAAGCCAATTCTACTGTTAATGCTAAAGGACATATGACTCCATAAGCCCAATGGATGCTTGTAAATTTTGATTCCACCACCTTCATTCCTATTTGTTTCACAAAGAGTTAGCCATCTTAATCATAATTGAAAACCTTCAATCCTTTGAGAGAGCCCTCTCAAGCTAAGGAGGCTAAGCCTTAGCTAAAATATTGGTTTTAAACAGTTACTTGAAGTCTTCCTGGTCTACAGCCTTCCAGGGCTTGATTTTGAGATAACAGGTGCCTTCTAGTGCATCTAGGGCAAAAGATAGCTAAGCCTCTCTCTACTTCCTCCTGCTTTCTCTTGATCTCCATGGTGTCCATTTGTAGAGCAAGGGTATACAACATTTCAATTTTAAAGTCTTCCAACATGTTTCCAATTTCACTCTTGATAGATGTGTTGGAGGAATAGGAACTAGCCAAAGCTTGACTGGCCCTACCCTTCTTTCTGGAAACCATAGAATGATTTTTGAAAACTATCTTGATATCATCATAAGATAGTTGATAGATGTCCCCTCCAGACAACATATTTAGGGTTTTTAGGATATCTTTCATGATCCCTCGAAGAAGGACTAACTTGAGTGATTCAGGATTAAGGGTGCATCTAGCCCTTTTACAGTGGAGTTGGAACATTTCCTCATAATCCTCCAAGGATTCATCATGTCCCAAGGTCATTATGAAGATTTCCTCTTTGGTGTCCTTGGACCTACAGTAGTCCCTATACTTGTCATTCAAGGATTCCTGCATTTGAGCCCAGGTAGTGATGTTGTCCCCAGGTAAACCCATGAACCAGTGCAAGGATACATCCTTAAGGGTGGATGGGAACAAATTCAAATTCTGGTCATCAGAGGTATAATCATAAGTTCTGCAAATGACAACAAACTCAAACAAAACGGTATCAAGGTCTTCTGAGGTTAAGCCATGGAAGTGAGGAAGGGCATAAGGGATTATGTTTTTCATCCTAGCATCTCCATTAGTCTCTCTTATGGGAAAATCACCCTCTTTTGTGTTTTCAGACCTATTTATGTTTTCAGACATGGTGTGAGTGTGTGGAATGGTTTCTTATTCTTCTTCCCAAACAATCTCTTCAAAGTTTTCCAGTTGCTCACCTAATGGGTCCTCTAACTCCCTTACATGTAGAGAGGGAAGCTGACAGCCACCGAAGAAGAGGGGAGGTTAACTGTCTGATGGTGTGGGGGTATTTGGTAAAAATTTTCCTAAATTGTCTCTACTCCTATGAGGCATGAAAGAGTTTTTTTTTCTTTAATTTGTTTTTCAGAATTAATTGTAAAATAGAAAGGAATCATAATAACACCTACCTACTGAATGTAAATTAGAAATAAAAGATGAAATTACATCTACCTAGAAACATCCCTGGCACCAATGCCAAAAAGTGATGAGCCTTAGTATTGCAGCAAGGATGCTACAACTCCTAAGGCTACCAACTTTACTTTGTCAACCCGGGGTTTCGTACAAACTTGGAGGTGACAGTTCTGTATACACAACATATGCAACATTCTACTCATGTCACTTCTCAAATCGGGCGATAGACCACTAGGTTTCTAGATCAGTCTTATATTGACTAGAAGGAGTTTGACCATTGACATTGAATGTAAATTTAGTTCTAATGTAGGAAAGTAAATTCTTTCCTATTTAGGAAATGAAAGTTGCTGAATGATAAATGCTATCAAATGCCATAAATCATCTAGCTAGGAAATAACACAAATTACTTGCAGAAAAGAACTAGGCTAACTGTGCAATTGATCATCTAGCTATTTGGACTATTTGGACATGGGAAGTTGTTCTATCATTCTATGATTTATATATGCATGCACTAACTATTTCATTTTGTATTTGCAGAAAAAGAGTCTTTTAATTTCTAAATTTAGAAATGTAAATGCTATGCTTATTTTGTTTGATCTTGCAAGGGGAAAGGTATGGGAGATCTGATATTAGGTGGCATTGATAAGCATGGAATCCAAGATGAGGTCCTAACCTACTCTCATACTAGAATTTCTAGTCAAAATACGGTCAAATAGGGTGCTACAGGAGATCCTGTAGCTACTACAGGAAACTGCTACAGGATATCCTAGTTTGCTACAAGATGTCCTGGTTTTCTATAGGAAGTCAGTTGAAAGACTTAGAAGGGAAAGAATGGTGGAATGAGGTGTTGGAGAGATGTATCATAGTGAGAGGAGGTGTAGGGAAGGTGCACATTTCCTGAAGCTAAGGCCAACACTTCAGGGAGGTTGGATTTGCCTGAGGTGGCTGCAAAATAGAGATTTGGATTATGGGTTGGTATGCCTTGGTAGAAGGTGGAGAAGACTTAGGTGAAGCTTGTTGGAGGATTTCCTCCTTGCAGATCAACAATCCCCGCAACAAAACCTTTTTTTCTCTTCATTTATGCATCACTACATATCAACATGGAAAAGATGAATTGAATTTGAGAAAGTTGATCTATCTGTTTCTAATGACTAGATCTATTAAATGGAATGCCTTTTTAAGCTATAAAAAACTCAAGAAACAAAACAACAACTACAGGTGCTTCCAAGAAATCATAAACAATGATATATCTAAAAATGAACCCTAATTTATCCAATCACCAAAATACAACTATGTTTTTGGGGTTGTGAGAATGGGACACTCTAATCATGATGCCATGAGGGAGATGAGAAAGAGGCCACTGTCAAAATATTTTCTAGAGTACCTTCTTCACTACTGCACCTCTGATCTACTTATTCAAACTAATGGAAACAAGATTAAGCAATCATTCAATTACTTGTTAAGTTAAAAAAAACATAAACAACTTCACTAGCTAACTATCATTTTACTCTAAGAATACATATACAAAAAAAGGAACTTCTGTTGCTAGGGTTGGGCCCTAACCCAAGAGCTTCAACCCTCTGAGTCAACTCAGTGCTGGATCAAGGTAAAATTTCTCATTATCATAAAAATGTCAAATACAACAATATAATAATAGTCACAATGTTTTAGTTCAAATTGCCTCTTGGCTACATCAAAAAATCGAATCCTAATGAGTCCCTTGGCTCTCTTATTTATACAAAACTGGAGCTTCCAACAACTCCCTATAAAATAGGGAGACTTGTCTCCCCAACTTGAGCAAGACTCTTTCTTAACTGTCACTGGCTTGGATGCCAATGGAATTGGCTTACTTGGCTGCTAGTAACTATGAGTTGATGAGATATGGTGGTGGAATCTTCGAACGATTTGAGGAGTTAAGGAGGGAGACCAATCTCTAAAAATATCTCTTGGTTGCCCACTTCAAGTTCTTGCACTTAAGTCAACCCAAAAGTTCTCCAATTCCTGAATATAATACATATTAAGCCACATGATATAGTAACTCACCTTCACCCTTCTCACTAAGAAAAATATAACAAAATATGTAAATAAACGTGAGAAAAGTCAATTTTAATAAGCTGGAGAGTAGCACTATGACCCATATAGTTTACCTATTGACGAGCCTCATCAATAATATTATTGATAGGGTTTATAATATTAATCATAGGGTTTAATATAAATCTCTTTGGTTTATAATATAAATTCATTTGGCTTATTAATGCATTGGGCTTATAAAGTTTATAATATTTTTTTTCTAAGTTATGCTAATTTTATTAAGGTAAAAAAAGTATCATACACTGAGGTCGAAGCCTGTACTTAGCTATGCCAGAGGAAAGGAATCAACCAGAAAAAAAAACTAGACTTGAGCTGCCCAGAAGGGAAACCAGTTCTTAACCGAAGTGTCTCAAAAAAATTATCTTGCTGCCCACGCAGGGGAAACCAGCAAATTAACCAGTTTTGCATCATTGTATCTGAGGAGACTAGAAAAAGTAAACCCAACTGAAGAGCCTAAAATTTTTTGGTTTTCCCCAAAAAAACCATTGAAAGAAGAAACTAAAGAACAAAGTCCCAATGAACCTGAGACACGTGGCATGCTGAGTGGCAGTCTACTAGGCAGGCGCATGGCACGTTGAGTGGTAGCAAGGTGGTAGACTAGGCGTCGAACACACGGCATCGAGGTGGCGGCTAGGGACGTGGCAGCGACGGAGGGTGCTCCTCCACTATGAAGCATCTGTACTCATCCATGTCGCCACTTGGCAACTGCGAAGTCTCTGTGTCGCCCGCCTGCAACTCCGGTTGTTCTTCCTCAATGATGCAACAGTATTCGTCTATGACCCAGTTCATCTGCGGAGCCATTTCCACTTCCTTCCCCATGCGTCTGGTTTGCTACTCCTGGCTCCACTCCTCTGCACCTTGAAGACTCGTCTGAGCCAGTTCCATTTTGGCCTTGGTTTGGCTACTCCCCGCTATGGTGCTTCCACCACCAGCAATGTTCGAGAGCCCCATTGCTTCGGTGCAGCCAACACCCTCCTTGTTCCTCAGTGGCCATGAGTCGACCTCCAACCTCAGAGTCTTGTGCCTCAGAATTTTTCTTTTCCTCATGAAAGAAAATGGTGATGGTGGCGGTGATGAGGGGCTGTTTCAAGGCAGAGCGAAATGTGAATTGGGCGTTCTGGGAATGTGGCTGAGGAGCTGGTGGAGTGCTTCTGGGAGATGGGCCAGAAGTGGAGGGGAAGCTGTTGGGAGGCGTAGCAGAGGCCACCGAGTGGAAGCGACCTCTGCCACTACACGTATTGGGGTAGCAGCCAGTGTTCTTCTCAGCCAGAGAGGAGGTGGTCTCCAAAGCAGAAGAGTGCTGTGAGCGACTCAGGCTCCCTCGGTTCCCACCTCTATGGCTACGCATCCTATGGCGCACCATGCTTTCTGCAATTGGAGGTGAATTTTGGTTAGAATTGGGCACAATGTGATGCAGCGTCACAGTGGAGCTAATAGGAAATTCAACAGAGGTAACAGGAAATTCAATAGAGGGATGAGCAACCAGGGCTGAAGGGATGTGAAATTGAAGATTCAGGCTATGGGTGAAATGGATGCCCAAGCCAAAATCAATGCAACAATAAAGATTACAACGTATCCTAGTGGTTGTGTGGGAGCTGGGTACCGCCACTGCATGAGGGCAGAGGCATTGCAGGGGCCGAGGTTGTAGGGGAGGAATGGTAGGAGTAGAAGTGGTATTTTCCTGAGAGTTCATTGTTACCTTGAGCCGAGGTTGATGGCGGTTAACATAGTGGTGGAAATGTTCATTTGAGGTGCAATTATGGCGATGGTTAATGAAATTTTTGGACCACTGTGCCACCCTATGTGAGGCCATGTGCTCTCACCACACAACAACCCAGCTGGCAGCCACCTCATTGTCCTCTGTTGTCACCCGCATCCAGGAGATGGGCGTCCTTGTGCACTAGGTCAGTGCAAGCTTGCAATTGAGTTTGGTCATTTAGAATGTTGATTGTGCCCGAATGTAGGACCTGATCCTGTTCCACCCCAATGTTTGCCAGGAGATCTGCTACTTTATTGCTGTCCCTTTTGATATGAGTAAATGTGGTTGCTCTCCTAGTTTCCATCCATTGCTTTATTAGCTCAAGCCTGGCCACTAATCTCCAGCTTTTGGCAACTCTTGAAGCAGTGCTTCCTAGTTGTATTTGAGTACCCATATTGATTAGAATTTGGGAGTCCCCCTCTATTATTATGGGATGAAAATTATGTTGGTGAGCTAAGTTCATACCTTGCATAAGCCTTCCAGTTCTGCAGAGTTATTCATGTCCCATCCAATGGAGCCGAAGTACATTAGCAGGGGTTGGCCTTCATGATTTCTGAATATGCCACCATGTCCTGCTTTGCTTGGGTTGCCCTTGGAGGCACCGTCAAAATTTAACTTAATCACCTTCTGTGGTGGGGGAATCCAATGTGAGAGCTGCTTGGTAATAGTGCTTGATCTATTGGGATCCAATTGTGCTTGCTGGAGCTTGAGGTTCCAATTTGCCCATATGCTTAGTTCCTGTGTTTGGGTGGGAAAGTCCTCAGCACTCCACTAATGGAGAGCTGGATTTTCCTGAATATTCTGACATAGGTTGGTCCATATGATTTCTAAAGTAGTTCTTTGGTTTTTGAAAATTCGCTTGTTTCTTTCCTTCCAAATTGTCCATAAAAGGAAGCCCAGCAGAATTTTCCATAGCATATTGAGAATTTTGTTGTTACAGGGCTCTGGAGTCTAGTTGTGGATGGTGCTTTTTATATCCCCTAGAATTCTGCATGGTCACTAACGTCTGAAAGTGAGTTTTTCCAAAGTTGGTTAGCCATGTGGCAGGAGTCCATGAGGTGCTGAATAGTTTCTTCATGGTTTTGACAGTTAGGACAGTAGGATGGTCCCTGAAACCCTCTTTTGATTAAGTTGTCCCAAGTGAGAATTCTTTGGTGATATAGCAGCCAGGTGAAAGTGGAAATTTTTGGCCAAATCCCTGTAGTCCAGATTCGATTCCAAGCAGGATCAACTGGTTCCTGTGTTTGGAGCATCAGTTGGTATGCTTCTTTGGTGGTGTATACTCCTTTCGGTGTATATCCCCATCTAAGAATATCTTTGCCAATATTGAATCTGATTCTTCTGCTGGTAAGTTCTTTGTGTAGCTCTGAGTTATAAGCTTCTGTTTCTTGCTGTGTTATCTGAACAGAAGGTTTCCATTGCCTGAAGCCCTGAGTGGTACTGAGAGTCCAGAATTGTGCTACATTGTCCTCCTGGTTAATATTGTTTCCATTGTGATTTGTGCAAGGTAAAAGTTCTGCAATTTTTGGTCTCTGTTGCCATGAATCCGTCCAGAAGCGCGTTGTTCTCCCATCCCGTATCTCCCAAAAGCTATGCTATTGGATGATCTCTCTGTGTTGTTTTGCCACATTCTAGATTAGGGATCCTGTGATCGTGGTAGTTATTCTTATTAGCTCTTGCTGCGGTCGATGGTTTTCATATTTAGCAGTCCATAGTTGTGCCCATGGCTTCTGTGGGCATGAGACCCATTGCCACCAAATTCGCGCTCCCATTAAAGTATTGCTATGTTGCGGGTCACGTAAGCCTAGACCTCCCTGCTTTTTAGGCATGCAAACCTTGTCCCATTTTACTAATGCCCATTTTCTGTTTTGTCCTGTGGATCCCCATAAGAAGTTGCGTTGTAGATTTTTGATTCTCTTTAGCACCCATTTCGACGCAACAAGAATCGAGAAGAGATAGAGGGGCATAGATTGTAGGACTGCCTTTATTAGGACTAACCTGCTTGCCATGTTGAGAGTCCTGTAAGTCCATGACAATAGCCTACTTTCCATTTTCTCAATGAGTTGTTGCTAGGAAGCATGCTTTAAGGCTGAATCTATCAGAGGGGCACCTAAATAATGAGAAGGAAGTTTGGCTTGAGAGAATCCAATGATTCGAGCAATGATTCTTTGAGTGGCTACAGGAGTATGGAAGAAGAATATTTGAGATTTGGCAATATTTATAGTGGTTCCAGAGGCTTTTGAGAAGGTATCTAGGAGAGCTTTCTAGGTTCGGGCTTCATTGACAGAGGGATGTCCAAAGAGCACATTGTCATCAATTTTTTTTGATGTGTGATCGCGGAGGTTCGATGTACTGAGATTCCTCTAAGGTCATGAGATTGAACGACCTGCTTTATAAGACAACCCAGACCTTCATCCATAATAATAAAGAGAAATGGGGATAGAGGGTCACCTTGACGGATTTCTCTGGAAGGGGAGTAGGGTTTGGAGGGGATCCCATTAACTAGAACAGAGCAGAGGGGAGAGGAAATTAGGGTCATAATCCATCTAACCTAGGTCGGGCTAAATCCAAAGGCAGTTAGCATCTGTTTTATATAGGTCCAGCTAAGCTTGTCAAAGGCTTTAGATAGGTCGATTTTCAAAAGCATACCTGCCTGTTTGTTTCTCTTCAAGGAGTGGATGGTTTCATGAGTTAGAATAATGCCATCCAAGATTTGATGTCCTTCAACATATCCAAATTGCTCTGGTGAAATGAGAATAGGGAGGAGTGGTTTGAGGCGATTGGCAATTACTTTCGAGATAATTTTGTATATGACATTGCAAAGTGCAATGGGCCTGAACTTCTTCGGAGTGCTTGGCTACGCTTCTTTGGGAATAAGAGTGATGAAAGTTGCATTGAGCGAGGGAAGTAGCCAATGCATGACTCGTGATTCTTCGACCACATTCCAGACTTCTACTTTGATTAAGTCCCAGAAATGATGGTAAAAGTTAGAAGTAAAACCATCAGGTCCTGGTGCTTTCCCAGCTTTCAATTGATTTGATGCCTCTTCTACCTCTGTAAGGGTGACTGGTCTTAGCAATAGCTGATTATGCTCCTCTGTTATGAGTCTAGGAATATGCTGAAGTATCTCGTTGATTGCAGGCTGTCTGTCTGTGGGTGGCTCTTGATGTACTGTTTTGAAGTGATTGGTGAGCTCTTTCTCGATATCTTCCTATTTCTCCATTCTGTCTCCTTGTGGGTTTTGAATATGCGAGATGGTATTATTCATTCTTCTTTGTATAGTTGTGCGATGAAAGAATTTGGTATTTCTTTCACCTTCTTTTAGCCATCTAATTCTTGACTTTTGTTTCCAGAGTAGTTCCTCTTGTCTCCTTCTTTCGTCTAATTGTGTTAGTAGAACTTGTTCATGTCTGGCTAGTTCCTCTGTTCTGCCTCCTATGATGATCTTCTGCTGTAGCTCTTTCATACTTTGCTCGAGAACTTTTTGCTCTTGAAATATGTTGCCAAATGTGGTGTAATTCTAGGTTTTGATTTGCCTTTTGATGTGCTTCATTCTCTGCTGGAATTGATACATGATTGAGCCACCATTGGGAAGGAAGCTTTCCCATGCTGATTTGACCACTGTTTTGAACTCAGGGTGGGTGAGCCAGAAAGCTTCAAATTTAAATGGTTTTCTGTTTGAGTTTCTCGGATTTTTCCATTGCAAGGAAATGGGCCAATGGTCCGAGCCAGCCATGGGGAGTATGGAGGCGCATATATCACCACCAAGATGGAAAAAGTTGTCTGAGATTAGATATCTATCCAACCGGGATGAGATTTGTTGTGAGCCTGCCCTTTTGTTGTTCCATGTGTAAGTGCCATTATCAAATGGTAAGTCAATTAGACCATTGTGTTGAATGTATTCTTTGAAGCTATTGCTTTCATTGTCCAGCTTTCTTCTACCTCCAAGTTTTTCCTCCAGCCGTGTGATCATATTGAAGTCACCTCCTGTGATCCAGAGTGGATAAGTTCTTGTAGCATTAAGAGTCTCCAACGTTTCTAGAAATGTGGTTTTTTGCATTCCATCTTGAGGAAAGTATACATTGGTCAAATGGCCATGTATGTTGGTTCCGATTAGGTGGAAAGTTGCTTGAATGAAATGGTGTGAAGCATGGAAATCTGTTAGGGAGATATGCTGAGTGTTCCATGCTATGGCAAGCCCTCCCGAGGCGCCTGTTGCATCTACTGTCACAGTTTGACATCCTGCCCAAGCCTTGGATAATATGGAAGCTAAGGTACTAGTGCTACATTTTGTTTCCTGCATGAATACAATGTGTGGTTGTTCTTGCTGAATCATGTTCTTTAACATTCTGTATTTCCCGGGACCATTAAGTCCTCTTACGTTCCATGAGATGAGCTTCATGGTTGACCTGTAGGTAGGGATCGGTAGTATTTAGTCAACTTGGAGCACCTTCTGGACTCCACTAGCATTTCCCCAATTAAAATGGTGCACTGTAGATATGTCTTTCTCCCTCTTTTCTTCCCATCTTTGAAGATATGTTTCCTGTCCCATTTACCTCCTTGTTGTATGCCCAATGTATTGTGCTGATGCACTCTTGGTAGCACTACCTCCAAATTTTCAAGTTGCCTATATGGTATTGTGTCAAACTCTTTCCTATTGTAAGCTTGTTCTAGACTGAAAATGTCTATATCTCCGAGATCAAAGATTTCATGTTCTTCTTCCATCAAACTTTGTTGACCGCTACCCTCCATATGGGTTAATGGCTGAAGAGGTTCTGTTAGTATATCATCAATGTCCATTACTTTGTCAGACTAGAGGGCTTTGTTATTAGCAGGGTTGGGGATGGGTTGCGTGTCTGATGCATGCAGATCAGAGGTATTAACTTTCGATGGTTGACTGGTTTTATTATGAATAGGTATGGAGGAAAGATTGGTGGATGGAACAAAGGTTGTCTTTGTTGTCACTGGGGGATCTGATTTAGGCATATATAGGTTTGCCAAAATATCAAAGCTGTTGCTTGAGGATGGCACATCGGATGATGGAGTAACATTTTTTGGTGTTGTGGGTGGTTTTTTGGTATGCCTCTTTCTGCTAGCTACTTTGGTGAACCCTTATGGATCAGACTTACCTCCATTTTCTGTGGGTTTAGGAGGAGCGTTTAAGGGACAGTCACGAAATAGGTGTCCATGGGCAGGGCACCTCCTGCTTCTGAAGGGTACATGTTCATAATCTATGGGTTGTATCCCTTAAAAGTCGTCGTGAAGGAGACTTACCAAGTCCGTGAGCGCTTGGCCTAGCTTCATGTATACGCAAATACAAGCATAGGAGGTGTATTTGCGAAGCTTTGTTTCTTCTGCTGCCTTTATGAACTCGCCTAATCCATTACCAATGGCTTTAAGTGATTCTTCATCCCAATATTCTAGCGGAAGAGAGTACATGCGGATCCAGAATGGCGCTCAACTGAAGTCTTCCTTATCTGGGTTAAATATTTTGACCCAGTTGCGTAGATAAAGACCCGCTGCATTGAAGAAATAGGGTCCTCCATCCAGGACACGATTTTTGTCTTCAAGGCAGTTAAAGATAGCTGTGAAGAAGCCTTTGGGGCCTAGTTGTAGGGTAACATGTCCTTTGGGCTTCCACTTGGAGGTTATCCAGCCTTGCAGAGCTTTTTCAGTTGGCCAATAGCTTATAAATTTACCTATCAGGGCATGGTCTCTCATGTATTGTATTTGTGCATTGATCCTATGACTGGGTAGCTCAATCTTGGGCCGTTCTGTAGCAATGGGCTTGCAAGTGGATGACGATAATTTCTTTGCTTTCTCAGATTCTACCGATTTATCTCCTTTTTGGTTTTCCAGATCCTCTTATGCTTTCTTCTCCTGTTGCTGTGTAGGCCGTACCTCTGGCATCTCTGCATTCTTAGTTCCGCCTTCAAGTGGGTCTTCATTGTTGCAGTCTTTGGGGGGAGGCGCTGATGCCTCCCCCATCAGAATATTCATTGTTCTTAGCTTCCAAAAGTGCAGAGCCTGAACTGGCAACAGTTCGGCTTGGGCCTGAGAGGCTGCTTACTCTGTCTCTGCACCGTGTAAGGGTTTGTCAGAAACCCTAGTCCACCATTTTCCTTCAGCTCCCGTGCTTTGAATCCAAGAATGGAGTCGATATTATCTCAGGAACCATGGTACATATATATAACATTTATAATATTAATCCCAAGGGTTTATAATATTAATCTCTTGGGTTCTGAATATTAATCCCTTGGGCTTTTAATATTAATCCCTTGGGTTTATTAATCCCATATGTTTATAATAATAATCCCTTAGGTTTATATTCGTGTAGTTTAATAATGCTAGGGTTCAATATTATTCCCTTGTGTTTATAATTCCTTGGGTTTATAATATTAAGCTTGAGGTTTATAATATTAATGTTAGGGTTTAATGTTTATTTTAGGGTTTATAATATTTATCTTAGGGTCAAACATGGTCAACAATGGTCAATTATGGTCAACCATGGCCCAATGCCACATTGCTACAAATATTCTCTCACTATGAAGATCAAGCATTGTGAAAGATTGTCAACCATGGTCCAACATTGCATTGTGAGAAAAATTCTCAATATGAAAGTCAAACATGGTCAACGATGGTCACATTGTGACAAAGATTGTCTCATGGTCCAATGCCACATTGTGACAACCATGGGCAACCATGGTCCAACGTTGCATTGTGACAAAGATTGTCTCAATATGAAAATCAACCATGGTCGAACGTCTCATTATCACAAAGATTGTCTTCATATGAAAATCAACCATTGTCAACCATGGTCTAAAATTTCATTGTGAAAAAGATTGTCTCAATATGAAAATCAACCATGGTCAACCATGTTTATTTTAAGATTTATAATATTTATCCTAAGGTTTATATACCTTGGGTTTATAATATTAATCCCATGGGTTTAATATTATTCCCTTGGGTTTTTAGTATTAATTCCTTGCGTTTATAATATTATGATCCCCTGGGTTTATAATATCAATCCCATGGGTTTATAATATCAATCCCTTGGGTTTCATATTCCTAGGGTTTATAATATAAATTCCTTCGGTTTATTAATGCCTTAGGTTTATGATATTAATAATCACTTACATTTATAATATTAATGCCAAGGGTTTATAATATTAATCTCTTGGATTCTCAATATCAACCCCTTGGGTTTTTAATATTAATCCCTTGGGTTTATTAATCCCTTAGGTTTATAATAATAATCCCTTGTGTTTATTAATCTTAGGGTTTATAATCCTCTGGTTTAATATTAACACTAGGGTTCAATGTTATTCTCTTGGTTTTATAATTCCTTGGATTTTCAATATTAATCCCTTGGGTTTATAATATTAATCCCGAGGTTTATAATATTATAGTTAGGGTTTAATATTTATTTTAGGGTTTATAATATTTATCTTAGGGTTTATATCCCTTAGGGTGTATTTTAGGGTTTATAATATTTATCTTAGGGTCAAACATGGTCAACCATGGTCAAATATGGTCAACCATGGTCTAACGCCACATTGTGACAAATATTGTCTCACTATGAAGATCAACCATGGTCAATGATCATCAACCATGGTCCAATGTCACATTGTGACAAAGATTGTCTCAATATGAAAATCAACCATGGTAAACCATGGTTAACCATGTTTATTTTAGGGTTTATAATATTTATCTTGAGATTTATGTATCTTGAGTTTATAATATTAACCCCTTAGGTTTACTATTATTCCCTTGGTTTTATAATCCCTTAGGTTTTTAGTATTAATGCCTTGGGTTTATTATTCCCTTGGGTTTAGAATCTAAATCCCTTAGGTTTATTGATCTAAGGGGTTTTTTTCCTACGGTATATTATTATTCATAGTGTTTAGAATATTAATCCCAAGGTTTAATATAAATCCCTTGGGGTTTATAATCCTGGTCAACCATGGTCTAACGTCACATTGTGATAAATATTGTCTCTATAGGAAAATCAAACATGGGCAACCATCGTCAACCATGATCAATCATGGTTATTGAAGGTCAACCATGGTCGACCATGGTTATCCATGGTCCAATGTGGCATTGTGACAAAGATTGTCTCAATATGAAAATCAATCATGATCAACCATGGTGAACCCATGGCTGACCATGATTGATTTATTTAATTTTTAATAAATAATAATATTAATTAATTAATTAATATTGAATAAAAATGAATGAATGAATTATTATTAATAAATTATTAATAATTTAATAGTAATTAATTTCTGAATTCAAGCTTCTATGTGATTTCTACCGAAAAGACTCTTCTTAAAGTAATTAATTAAACAATAATAATAATAATAATAATAATATAATTAATTAATTATTATTATCAATACATTATTATAAAAAAATATTGTTACTATTATTATTATCATTAAAAAAATTAATATAAATTATAAAAAAACAATATTTATATTTTTTAATAAACAATATTAAAAATTATTTATTATAAGAAATTAATAAATTAATATTATTAGTAAGAATATTATCGTTACTATTATCATTTAATTAATTAATTTAATATTATTTAATTATTTCATAATTAATATTATTTAATTATTTCATAATTAATATTATTTAATTATTTAATTTTAAATTATTTCGTTATTTAATAATATAATAGTAATTATTTAGTAATAACAATAATTATTTTAAAATGATTATAATAAATTTTAATTAACAATAATTAATATAAATTAATAATTAAAAAATAATAATAATAATAGTTTTTTTTGTAATTTATTATTATTATTATTATATATTTATTAGTGGCTTGTGTGGTAGATACAATTGAAGCCTTTGGCTTATATCAATGACATTTACTAATGTGGTTGTGTTAGTAGTTATTGATTATTACTCTTTATATTATTATTTTTCCTTTATAGTTACATAAGTTTATATTTATTTTTATTTTGTACATAATATGGATTAAGAGGCAATGTATTAGACAAATATGAAAGCTTGTGATCCTACATTACATGATATTGCTTGCAATCATACTTCTTTCCCAAGGAGAGCATACAAATCCATTCCAATCTACCAAGCCAAAACATCATGTTGTGCCAACATTGATCATGATCCCATAATCAAAGGTATAGAAAGGTCACCTACTTGAAGGTTAATATCCACCTTGTTTCCCATCTCTTGATCATAGCCCTTCGGGACACTATCTGAGCCATGAAATTTTGAACCTCATTTCTCAACATCTCCCTTTGAAGCATATCCTTAGGTTTACCCTCCCTACTACATTATTTCATAGATATCTCTTTCTTCAACCAAGCCCTTTTGAACAAAACCTTGTCATAGTCCATATGCATGGCCACAAGCATGGTACCTTATGCATCTAAATGGGATGTTATGATATTACATAATTTGAAAATATTTTTGACCACCTGCCACAAAATCCACTAACTCATAAGTGCTGAGATTGAAATTTATCTCAACTAGAAATCTCACCACATATTTATGTTTACGAGTAAAAAAACTATGATTGACTAAAAGTTTCTTACAAAGAAAATTCTTGATTACTGTAAGAGCATGTATTGTTTAGAGCTTCGTGAGTCTTCGTAGGTAGTGTAGATAACTTCACCCAAACTAGATTTTTTCTCCACAAACTCTTCTTTAGCATTAAATAAAGGATGACATGGCTTCACTAATAGGGATGAACTATCCTTGAACCATGTTCTTATAAGTGTTAATAAAGCTTCTACCTTAGAGTTAAATCCAAACCCTAACCATCCATGAGAGGGTAGTTGAAAGGATGAATTATAATTGATAATGGGATCCCATGCCTATTGAATCTAACTTTTAAGATATTCCAAACTCATCTTTCGACCCATGAATTTCCATACCAAATTTTTTATTTCCAATCAAGTATCTAGTTTATAATCACGCCGTTACCTACAACAAGGAAAGCCTACTTCATTGACTCTTTAAAACCTTCCATTGCTTCTCTCCCTTTACCTCCTTCACCCTCATTTGTCCTTGTGAATGGTATAATTTGAGCTTCCCACCTATTAAACCACTATCTCCCATATCTAAAATCCTTTTCCTTCCATCAGCTGGCTCAGGAACCAATAACTCTGAGGATAAACCATGCTTCAAAGATTTAGGATTAACTCCTTCCAATATCTAAAATTTAGATGTATTTTATCTTTTAATATTATAACCATCCTCTCTCTTCACTGTATTCCATCGACACTACTTCAAAGGGACACTCTATTCTTGATAACAAGCCTAGAAAAATACATCACACCATAGAGAAACTTCACCTTCCACTAGATTAAAATTTGAACCATTTTCCCTATGTATCGTTTGTACACTAGATTTTCCCCTTTTATCCCCTAGGGCCCCAAGAGGTATTTCCACCAACATAACACTATTGGGGTAGTTAGAAAAAATTTCATCCTCAAATAAGGAGTCTTTAAAATAGCCCACTGGTTGAATATATTCCTCCATCCCTCAAACCTTATGTCCATCCAACCACCAAAAAGTTATATTCATATCAAGGCCAATGTTCCATTACTATAAACATGGATGAGATTGTTGTAGACCTATAGAGAGCCATTCATAGGGTGAAGTTATACCTACAATAATTTGAAGATCATGGGATGAAGTATATTACCCCATTCAAGCAAGGGAAAAAGTAATTTAAAGTTTAATTTGAGGCCAAAACTATCTATTTGGAAGCCATTACTTATCCAAAAGATGCTTTGATTAATCTATTCCACAATCGTTAGTAGTGTAAGTGAGTATTATATTATATGAAAGTTGAGGTTTTGAGAACATGTGAGCAATGTGATTGAAGAGAAGAACATGTCCTAGCAAGAATATGCAGCTCAACAAGAAGTAATGGCACATCTCTTAGACTGCCATTGATAATAATATTGTAGACACTTTCACCAACGACTATAATATTAACTTTAGTTATGCAATAATGGTTGTGTGTTTTTTATTTACAAAAACACCTTTGGAACCTATCGAAAGAACCCTAAAATACTTACACTAATCACTTGCCACAAAATCGCTAAATGTAGACCATGCTCCCACATAAACACGACATGTTAGGGTCCAAATTCATTTGTTCATTATGGTCTTTTAGTTGAAGATTTGTAATGTGGTTAGGCCCTTGTGGAAAAAGCGCCAGTGTAGCCACATCCTTGGCCCTCAAATTTGTACTAATAACCCTCATATATGTAAGGATTGATTGTTTTCTTTTCGTATTAAGGATGAGAGTCAACCTCCTAGGGAATTATTAAAGTTACCTCTACATTTTTATAGATGTTGTAATCCTCTTTTACACTCAAATTTTTCAATAACTCAAATAATACTTAATTAAGCATTCACCACATTCACACTTGTGAGAGGACTAGGTGGTAAAGAATAAGAAATAAGTAAAATACTAATTAAGTAACAATCTAAAAAATCATTCATTCCATCATATCCATCCAATCACACATAGGGAGGAAGATATCTAAAGAAATATGCATAGACATAAAATAAAAGGGGTGGCCCAAGTATTTCATAAAGATTTAAATGATTTAATTCATGCAAAATCATAAGATTCATATGAGAACATTCTCAAAATATCATGCTTAACAAAGGTTGTGAAATCACAAATGTCATGCACTCTTGAAATAACTCTTTGAAAGAGTAAAAAATATTAGAAATTGGAATTTAAGCTTGAATAGAGTGTGTTCCTAAAGCATTCCACAAAATTCTTGATACTTAAATGTAAATTGAATGCTTTCGTCACTAAGGGACTAGGATGGGGCTTTTATGGACCAAATATATAGCATAATAACCTGGAAGAAAGAAAAGAATTATAGTTAGGGATAAAATTTACAACTAAGAAAGTTAATTGGAAAGATGGATGATCTGAGGCTAGGATGAAAAATAAAAGGGAATTTATTTTTAAATAAAATACAAAGACAATCACAAAATTTCAAAATAATGATTGATGGAATTAATTCTCTCTCCGCAATATGGTTCACCTCTTTTTTTTTTTTAATATTTATTTCATATTATCGGAATTTCTTTGTATTTACATTTATTTTTCCATCTTTGAGCTAACTTAATTAAATATTTAACTTATATATTGATCAATTGCATTGGATCCAATTAGAAGTTCAAAATTTGTTTTTTTAATCGAAAAAATAAATTGGTATCAAGCTAGAAATATGATTGTATTTTAATATTTTAGGAATTATATATGCCATTTCATCCATGGAAATCATTTCCAAAATGTTCTTCATATCTCTATCTTTCCAATGAGCTCTTGTTTTACTAATTTCGACATTGGGAAGTCAAGTTATGGTCTCCAGAAGAGAGTGAATCAACAAGCACTGAGAGTAAATTTATTAATCTTAGCATTTGATTTATAAATTTGCAATATTCATCATGCACGCATTATGGAAAGGTATTTATAATGATTTTAAAAGAAATGTATTCCTGATATTACTTGTGTATGAAGTAGAAAGAACCATAGAACCTTACATAGCTTTTGCATACTGTAGTTTTGGTTGTTGTCTCATTTCCAATCATCGTGCTAATTTATTACCAATAATCAATTGATACCTTCCACGTGTCACCTTTGGTTATATCTAGCTAGTTACCATGTGTCATGGGGAGATATGTCAAAGGAACTTAGGATAAACAAAATGATATGAGAAATAATAATAATATTATAGGGGAAGTATGCACCAAACTTTCCACATAAAGGATGCTATAGAATAAATTAAGTGTTATAACATATAGGGAAGGATTATGAGGTGTGTGGAGAAAATGTTTTTGCGGAGAGAAGGTTTGTGTGTGGGAGTATGTAGAGAGAAGGTTTGTGCATGAGAGTATGCACTAAATCGTATGAATAAAGGAGAGTGTTATAACAAAGATATCAAGAGTGTGAAGGAGTCATGAGGATGTTATATTTGGGGAAAATGTAAATAATGTGGAAATATTTCTAAGTAATATGGAAAATAAAATGATTTTTTGTGGAAATACAAAAAAGATAAATGGGAAAATGGAAAGGCTAAGTATGGAAGCATGGAAGTATGGAAAATTCTAGAATAATGTAGGGGTAAATAAAAAACAATGGAAAATGGATAATGATTGATGGTAAAGGAAAATACAAAATAATAAATGGTAAATGTAAAAAGTAAATGGTAAAAGGATAAAAATGGAAAAGTATACAATGAATACATTTAGGAAGGTAGAATGAAAATTGGCAATATCTCAGACGAATGACCTCCATTTTAGATTCCGGAAATGTTGGATGTATATGAAACATAGAGATATCAAATGAAAGGATGAACACATCCAATTTATTTATTTTAGGAACCCTTTAATTTTTTCAAAGGAGAAACCATCCTAAGCAGCCTTTCATAAGGAAGCACCACATATTGAACTAATTTTAAACTCTTAAATTTTTTTGGGACATCATGAGGATCATTTGGCACATTCAAAAGAGAAAAATTCAATCTTTATTTAATCAAGGTATATTGATGAACATCTAGCTCCAATTGTGGAAAAAGACCCTTGTGGGATGTTAAGAAACCTAGAATAGATTAGATGCCTTCTCCATTAGGCTATGGAGTAATACAAAGCCACCATTTTAATTCAAGCAAATTCTTATTAGGAAAGTTTGACTGAAGTAACAAAATTATAAACAAGATCTACTTACAGTAACATACTTGGAGAGATTGGTAGCTCTTAAGTATAAGTGGACTTCCAATGGAGCCATGTACATAACCAACTTATATGATTGATCCCATCTATGTTTGAGATCATTGGTTTATTGGAAATGTCTAAAAGACACATATCCATCAAACAATAACAATTGTGCCATGGTGAAGCTACAAAAATTAATTGATGTTGAAAATCCATAGAGAATTGGAGGGATAGTTGTTATTGTTTACTGAAAACTTGTATTTTAAAATAAAACATACCATCCATTTGTCTTGTTGAAAATTTCCTTTTGATTTTGATTCTAGAAATACCTCTTCTTCATTTTATTATACTCTTGATGAAAAATCAAGAGCTTGGAAGTTTGATGTAAAGTGATAACTTTTACTCATATCATGTTGACACTCCTCTTTTGATTTTGTATAAACACAATTGCGGCGATTGAGAATCCATTACAATGTCTTCATCATGACCATATTGAATGAAGTCTTCAATTGCATCTAGTGGAAGTTTATCAAATCCATCCTTAAACCTATTGTCAACATTGCTCTCAAATTAAACATATGAGAGGTTAGAATTTCCCTCCCATGGAACATGTGGTGAATGGTGTTCTTCTTTAGTTGGGAAATTAGGGTTCTGACATTTATATTTAGGAAGATAATGTGATGTAGCTAATTTTTCACATATTTTCATAGGATTTCTCTTATAATTCCCCTTTTTAATTTCTTATAACCCTATTGAAAAACTTAAGAGATCAACATCACTTTTATAAATATTTTCTTCAATGACTTGAGCTCATTGCATTAACTCTTTCCAATTGCATACTTTCTCTTGCTTCAATAAAATATCATATTCACAAGAAAAACATTTCATAATCGCTAAAAATAATGTAATCATTTAGAAACATTTTTTGAGGAATCCCATGAATGACTTTCATAATCTGAAATTGAAGTGTTTAACTGTTTCTTTTTCATTCATGTAGATTTAAACCATCTTCAAGAAAAGGGGATATGTGTGTTTCTTTGAGAAATATTTATCAAAAAATAAATCTATTAACACATCTAAGGTTGTGATGGTTCCATGTAGTAATGAATAAAACCATTCACAAGAATTTATAATGTAGGGTTAGGGAAAATATTATGCAAAAAATCATTTAGCTGCATTATAAATATCAAAGCTCTATCAAACTTAACCAAATCATTTTTCCATCCTTTTAAGTATCTTGAAATAACATAGTAAAGTTATCCATGGAAATATTTGACATCAGATTAATATTGCCTTGCAGATTGAGGGAATTTTGTACACTGTTTCTTTCTTTGAGGA